>CM062230.1:15942163-17142163 GCA_031216235.1 Syzygium jambos | reverse complement strand
CATCAGCTTTAATGATTATTACCTGCTGCTACAATCTACTGATAACAATTTATATTTAGACATGAATAATTCGAAACATTAACAAATAAAAGTCTCAGTTATAAAATGGAAGCTCATACTAGTGGATGGAATATTACATGATCACACGAAAACATAGACAAAAAAAAAACACAAAATTTCATTTCAAGTTCCCGTCAAAACATGTTTCTTAATTTTTTGAACCTGAAACCTACCCAACATATCGTGAAATATGAAATTAGATAGATTCCCATCTGTCACACCCCGAACCCCATCGAGCTCGCGACATCCCGCTATAGGTCGAATTTGTTGCGACGTTCCAGGAATGTCGCCGACCCAACCCAAACATCAGAGCCACATGCGGAAGCGGATATAAAAACCCCTGGACTAAAATGACGACGATGGGGTAGACCACCATAACAATCAAACAACAACATATTCATACAGTACCAAATATACAAACATTATATTACAAACATATACCACAAACCAGCATCCGAAATCACCGTCATAACAAAAGATCGGGGTCTAGTTAACTTAACTTAACTATCGGATAACTCAAGTTAAACAACCCCTAAAATACTCTAGGGAAAACCTAAGAATCGCCTTCCGTTCTGCTCCTGATTCTTCGGGCTTGAGCCTCCGGACACTCACCTGCAGTTCCACTGGGCACCAAAAGCGGTTCCTCGAACTTCCAAAAAGAAGAGGCGAACTTCCCGGGTTTACGGCTGGGGGTATGAAATTGTGGATTATACAACTATGAGACGAATATCAGTAAGTGTATAACCCCAAACCTCACGTAGGCACTCACGTACCGCCAGACAGAACACGCATCTCACACAACAATCAATCAATCTAACAATCACACACGAACCTATCTGGAACTCATCATGCACGTTCCTGCACGTTAGATAATAACACAGCCAACATATCACAACAAAGAATCACAGACGCGCGCGTGCCTTAATTATAAGACAGAAATCATTTGGGCACATCCCATACCGTGCCTAGCAGTTTCTACCCCATAATTAAGCATCACATCACGCGATACAAACACACTGGCACACTACTCACACGATGCGTCACTTTCTCAAACCTCGCACCTCAAGCCAATTCCCGCTCATTCTCAACTCTTCCACCACTACCGCGCCCGCGTAAAACGTATCAGGGCAATGGTCTTCTGACCTCGTCAGGCATCGACACCCCGTCGGGCCGGGCATCGTCACCTTGTCAGGGACGGCATCGTCCCGCGTAAACGAACACGCCTAAGGACGGAATCCTACACACACTTTCCTTCTACCGCGCCCACGTAAAACACATCAGGCCAACGATCTTCTAACCACGTCAGGCATCGTCACCCCATCAGGCCGTGCATCATCACTTTGTCAGGGACGGCATCGTTCTGCGTAAACGTACACACCTCAGGACGGATCCTTTCTAACAAATCCTACATTTCCATACCCTCATTCCACTCAAACCACATCTATCACACGGTCACACACGGCCTCCTTTACACACGGCCACACATACACACGGCGAACAACCGCACGACCAAACATACACATTTCACACACATTTTACAATTTACATCCTCGTCACACGAACACCCCCCCTCCCAATCACACATATATAGCACGCGAATCCAATGCACATTCACCCCGACACATCACCACCCTTCACGGCCACACACACGCGGCACAATACCAATCCACAATCAATCCAGAATACATTCCAAATCAGTCCACAAACACAACCAGCACGATCATTCCAATCAGCCTATTCAAGCCACAACAATTCCAATCAATCACACAAATTAATCCCGATCGTTCCCCAACATCACGGCCCTAACCAAGCTTCCTAAACCTCAAAATTTCTTCACCCAAATCAGTCCAAAACATCCAAATGCTCAGCCCTAACCTCAGTCTCAAAACAGATCCCAAAATAGCCACAAATTTGCCTAAACCGGGTCCTAAACGAGTCTAGAAATACCCGAGGTCCTAGGTAGTTTTTGGGGGAGACACTTACCCTAAAAAGCGAGACAAACAAGGCTGGAACGGTGCGGAATAGCAGCAGCGGCGGTGGCATCGCCGGCGAGACGTACGGACACCGTACGGGACGCCGTACGGACACCGTAAGGACGGGCGACGTACGACGACGTATGGACGGCAGAAGCGTCACAGCGGCTTGACTGTTCGAGCTCCGGTGTGGCGGACGGCGAGCTCCGGCGTTCCTTTGCCGAGAGAGAAAAACCAAGAGGGAGAGAGATTTTGGGGGAGAGGAGAGAGTGGTCTGGCCAGAATGAGAGGGGAGAGAGAAAATCTGGTCAAATATAATGGCTAAAGTGGACACGTGTTGGCGATCCGCGATTTTTCCCAAAATACCCTTGATCCAACGGTCCTTGTTTGTCCATATCCAATAATTGAGGGCAAAAGCGTCCAAGGTCCAATAATTGAGCTGAAATTCTAATTCAATAATTCCTAATTCTCCAGTACAAAATTCGGAATACCCAGTACCGGGTCCAGGGGCAAAATAGTAATTTTTTTGCCCTGGGCCGAAATTTCATTTTTTGACCGTACTAACCAAAAATATGAGTGGCCAACATAATATGGCGTCGGAATCGTGAAAATAGCTTCTTAAGCCCTCGAAAATCGACTGCAAAGTCTTGGGAATAAAATAATATTATTTTTCACTTCCGAGCCAAAATTTCAATTTTTGACCATAATAACTCTAAATGTGCATGGCCACCCTAAAATGACATCGGCCGCGAAAAATAATCTCATACGGCCTCAAAATCAACGTCGGTGTCCAGAGGGGCAAAATGGTAATTTTTCCAGTCCAGAACCGAAATCCATTTTTTTGCAGAAATGGGTGGCCCCAAGGTTGGCCAAGCCAAAAATGTCATCGGCCGCTCAAAATTGTCACTTTCAAAATTCTCGATTCCTGGGCCCGAATTCTAAAAAATTACTAAAATTGAACAATCGCAACTTTAGCTTATCTCTGGCTAACGGGTGGCTCGTTAGGGTTACGCGCTCTCGACCCATGACCGACACTCAGTCAAATTACGTTTAAGTTTACTCTACCCAGGACGACCTCGATTGTCATATAATTGCGAGGGTTCACTAGTTCCTTTCGGACACGATCAATCAAATAGACCGGTCTCGATTGGCTCAAAACATTCCCTCATCAATCCATATGGTCAAAGATCGAACCCAGGTCGAGTCCTTTGATCGTGCGAACTCAATCCCGTAATAGTCCTACCTCTAAGGTTAGCATCCCGTGAATGCGCTGTTCCGGGTGAGATCTCACTATAGTGCATTGGTCAAATTCATTTCTTAAATCCCTAAAAAAGGATAAAAAATTCAAACTGTTACACCATCGATTCGGTTCCAGGTTCCAAATTCTACCTTGAAACTATGCTCACCTCTAATTCTAACATAACAAAATGGATCATAGCGTCAGTTTGGTTTTTTTTTTTTAAGAGATTGAGAAAAGATTAAGGTGGCATTTGTTCAATCTTCTGTGGGATCCACTGAACAGCCTGAATTTCGACGTAATTCCTGGATCAATAAAATTGACATTATTTCGCATTTCATTTTAGTAAGTCTCGCTCAGAGCTGATCACTCTCGGGATACTAACCAATAGGGTATGGCTAACTAGGAAAACGGTACGTGGACCAGGGACCTGATCGCGAATCGGGCACCAATCTCGAGAAACGAGGAGGGAATATTTTGGGCCAACGTGGGCCGATCTTAGGAAAAGTGACGGATGTGGTTTGGCCAAGGCCAACGATGTACAATCGGATCGCATGTGATTCTGCATGACCGAAAGTGCTCGTGGCCAACTAGTCTCGAACTTGAACCGAACGATCGCGACCTTTGGAACTAGCAATAATTCCTCTCTTTCTCTCGATGATCGGGACCGTCATGACTCGGATAACCTTAGGTCGATACGCGTAACCCCTAAACAGCCGCCCGTTAGTGAGAGACCCTAAAATTGGAAATTGAGCGAGTTTTGGTCACAAAATTGAACCCGAACTTCAAGGTCGATTTTCGAGAGCTTGTACGACTATTTTTGCGAATCTGACACCATATTATGTTGGCCACACACATTTAGGATTGGTACGGTCGAAAAATAGAATTTCAACTCGGGACCGGAAAAATGACCGTTTTACCCTTGGCCTATTTTAGGCTCCGAATTTTTGGAATAATTTGGGGAAATTAATATTTGGTTTTCAGCTCAATTATTGGACTAATTGACCATTATACTCCTCAATTATTGGATAGGATCAATTCAAGACCATTAGATCAAGGGCATTTTGATCAAATACCTTGGATCGGCAACACGTGGCATCCACTACCCCCTATATTTGACCATGTTTGACCCCTCTCTCTCTCCTCACTCCCTCCATTCGGCCACCACCCTCTCTCTCTCTCTCTCTCTCTCTCTCTCTCTCTCTCTCTCGATTTTCCTCTCCTCCCGCTGGTCTCTCTCTCTCTGCCGTGAAGTCGCAGGAGCTGCTCACCGCTGGGAGGCCGCCGTGCCAGCCGCTGTTTCGCCTCGCCACCGCCACCACCATCCCGTACTTCCTCTCCCTCTCTCTTGTTTCCTCTCTCTCCTGCCGTTCTCTCTCTCCGTCGGCCGCTTGAGCCGTGAAGCTTGCCGGAGCAAGCTAAGCTTGTCGTCACTGTCCACCGTGCCACGCCGCCTTACGTCGCTACCCTCACCGACCCACTCTCCCTCTCGCCACCTCAGCCGCCGTACGAACGCCAAGGGCTACCGTTTGTACCGCCGAGACAGCCGTTGTACGTCACTGTCGCCACTCGCTGGGAACGCCGCTGCCGGTTCCACCGTCCACAGGTGATCGGCCGCTGTTCCTCATCGTCGTGACTTAGAATTTGGTGAATGTACCTCCTAAATCCGGATTAGGACTGATTGTGCGCTTTCTGGACTGGCTTGGGTATTGTCAGTTTATGATCAAGATGGAATTAAGGACCAATGGGTGGAAATTATTCAAGAGGTGAATTTAGTGGATTAATACGGATGAATTGGAGATAGATATTTGCCTCGGGATGGCTGAATAGTGATCGTGCGTTTGGAATAGGCTAATTGGGGAATTAATGACTGAATTACCGGGTATGCCCGGATTGGTGGATTCGCAACTCCGTTGTGATTAATTGTGATATGCCATGTCGCGTGCTCGTGTGGCCGAATTGTGCGGAATGTGATTGACTAATTGATGGCTGAATCGAATGCCAAATTATACATTGTGAATTGGGCCGCACGGTATTAATTAACCAAGTGAGCATGCTATTTGTAAATTGGGCACTGTGTGGTGACATGGATTTGATTGGGTGCCTATGTTATATTGATGCTCATGATGCATTGTATAACATTGCATGGTTACGCATTGTGTATGCCGAGAATGAGGCGTGTGATGAAATTGTGCGAGAATGCGTGCCTGCCATGAGTATGTGATCACCTAAAATACCCTGATGTGTTTTACGCGGGGTTCAGATAAAACTGGCAGTATGTCTGCATGATCACAATGCACCCTGATGCATTTTACACGGGGTTGAATCCATCTTGATGCGTGTTACGCGGATGATGCCCGATACGTCCGGAAAACAACCAGCCTGATGCGTTTTACGCGGGTTTTAGTTCGTAAGGAGATCGGTGTTGCGCCTGATGCGTTTTGACGCGAGCTAGAGACACTGGGCCTAGGGCGTTTTTACGCTGGCCACGGAGTGTTGTGATTATGTGGACCTGTTGCATTGGCAGGGGTCAGACCTGATACGTTTTACGCGGGTCGAGATCTGAGTTAATAATTAAGCATTGAGTCAGTGTGCCGTTTGAGACTAATAGAATTCATGGCATGATGACAGTGATCGCATACATCAGAATGCATGAGCCAGAGTGCGAGTATGCGAGACTCGGTGAAAGGCATGTGATACGAACACTGATGAGCGTGAGCATACGTATGACGTACGTATGAACAGGGTGCTCGTGTGTGTGACTTGGTTATATTATTGAAATGATTAACCTGCAGGGTCAGCCAGGTGAGTGATCTGGGCCCAAGGGCCTAGGTCGGAGGTTAATTGTGAATTGTATTGCTATGTTTGTTGTGGATTGCTTGTCAGGAGGATGCATGTTAGCCTAGCTTAAGTTTAGGGATTGTACTCGCTGAGATTCGTCTCACGGTTATAATAACCCAACTTTTCAGACCCTCGGTCCTGAACATGTCGAAGCCGCCACCTCTTTTTGGGATCCCTACGCAGATCCAGTCGACTACGAGAGTATACCAATCAGAGAATGGGGAAGCTTATGTAAGATACCGTTCTATAGTGTTTGTGAACATGAGTGAGTATTTTTATCAGACTCAAGAGTGCGTGGCCTGGTGCCTTAAGGATGTCGACGGGAACATAGGGCGACCCCTCAGGACATTCGATGTCCCGGTCGATGTGGATGGGGTGATGATACCGTAGATGGCAGACGGTGAGATTGTGGATTCCCCGACCGCAGACGAGCCTGTAGCTATGAACCAGGAGCTAGGGGTATGGTATGATGACCCCGAGCCGATAGATGAGGAGGTCGAGCTGGAGCCGGAGCCTATAGACCAAGACCCGGGCGCGGACGAAGAGGTCGCTGAGTTGGGATCGGATGTAGAAATAGGATCAGATGAAGAGTTAGGACTGTACCTGGACCCGGAGTTGGAGATGGATTCAGAGAATGAGTGGACAGCTGCCCAGGTCACAGAGTCGGAGAAGTCCGAGTCGAGTGAGAGATCCTTAGAGGAGTCATCAGAGGAGCCTACAGAGTCTTCAGACTCGGACTGGGAACCTTAGGATAGGCTGGAGGTTTAGCAGTGGAGGCCGTCCCTTTTTATCTGTGGTCCTCGTCGTAGGTTTAGCTGACTCACCCTAGCCACCTATACCTTTTTTGTTTAGTAGTGGCTGCTTACTGATTTTGGGTTGGTTGTATATGTTGATATGTATATGTAAACGTTGTAAAAGAGCTTTTGATAAGTAATATAAAATGTACTTATTTTCAGCCGTGTTGTATGTTACTGTACTATCCATTGTCTCATATTAATACTATTGTCAGGGTTTGTTTATTTATTCATTCCACTTGTGCTTGTTCTCTGTTTGGGCGTTGGGTCGACGACGCTTCCTGGGACGTCGCAAACATATCGACCAAGGTAGGGATGTTGCGTGCCGTGGAGTTCGGGGCGTAACATCCACACATTTCAATCGCCCCTAAAATAAAGAGAACAAATGCAGAGGAACAACAAAATTTCAACTTTGCCCCCGATATGACTTCCGCCTATTAGGCCAAAAAAGGACATTTTAGTTTATTTTACCATTTGAGACTATCCGCGTAAAATAGACTAAGCCAAAACAATACTTCGTTAAAACTCATCGCTCATCATTGATCAGGATACGTCACATATATTTCGAGGGACTTTTAGATATTCTTGAAGTACTGTGTTGCTGAAGAATTGACATCGTTAGAAGTTCCACTAAGAAGTGATATCATTGAAAGAAATTAATAAAAAAAAATTGCAACACTAGATCCGATGAATTGATGAATTTGCAAGCATATATTACGGGAAAGTTCTCATCCTCAATAAAAGTTCTTTCAAATCAAACTTTTATCCAAACAAGACTATCAAAAAGTTGTCTTCTCAATTAGCCACAAATGTTTACTTTGGATATAACATTATGTTCAAGTAATGGTAAAATGTCTTTCATTGCTATTTGTTTGGACGAATTGAAAGCATCAATTATTTTTCTTCTGTAACTACCGCTAACTTCCCAACAATGTGGCTCTTGCCTTGTAAGAACACTTCTACCCATTTGACAATATCCTGCTTTTTTTTAATTCCAAACTCAATTGCGAGGGGATAAATCAGTAACTATGACAGGGTCACTCTTGAGAAAAGGACATCATAAATATCATAACTTTTGTTCGGTATTTACTTGAATGCAATAACTTTTTATCACTTGAATCTATATAATTTTTCAATCGATTATTTAATTACCATAATTTTTTTTATAACATTTACCGCAAATTCTATGACACGTCAGATCTCCGGCACTTGAGTGAATGTTTTTAAAAAGTTATAGTAGTTAAGTAATCAATTGAAAATTATAACACTCAAGTGAACGATTTTTAGAATAAAAAGTTATGGCACAACGAGTGGACACCGTACAAAAGTTATGACACTTGTGGTGTCATTCTCCTAATAAACTCTCATAATTCAAAATCCCAAGACTATAATTGAATCCATAGGCTCTGTCTCATGAGATGTGGATTCAAGTGATCCCCTCATCACTATAGGCACCCGATGCAGAGTCATATCAAGAAAAATTTATGTGAAGAGACAACTCGATCATCACATATTCATAGAACAACAGTCAGGAAAGCGCGACAATATGAGAATATCCAAGCTCCAAGAGCAAAAAGCATGATGACCACGCAATTCATATGGAGACATCAAACACTGACTGTATAGACATACGTATGTATAATATAATTGACTCACATGCTGACTAAATTAACATCATATAGGATCAACACAAAAGCCCCTCTAAGCAATTGTTCTGCTGAAAATTGGCCAAACAATGGTCAAGCTAAAGCACGGTTTTCATACTTTAAAGTGAACAACTGCTTCATAGCCTATTTGAAACCTTAAAGTTTTAGCAGAATTGAGCCTTCAAATTTGACCAAGCAGTAGTGGATCTAGACATTCTTTCCTCGGCTATTCTCTTCTTTTCCTTGGCGTCTGCTACTTTCTTCTGCTCATCTTTATAGCCCAACTTCGCTTCTTCGGACTCAACCAGCAAGATCTCCCAGTCCCAGAGAAGCTTTTTCCTCCTAGACTTCACTTCCTCCGTCTTTCTCATGAGCTCTTCCTCTTCCTTGGCGAGGTCGTCCATTAACTGCTTGTACAAGATGTGGGTCTCCTGGTTCTTCTTCATGGCAGAGAACCTTTGATCCTTTCGTAGTTTGTGCAGCTCAAACTCAGCATTGTCCTGTTCAAATGCTAAGAAGTCAGAAGTAAAATCATTAAAATTGGCCTGAAATGTCTCAATTGCTATTTGTTGCCCACACGATAATCCATTTCTGGCTGAGCTTAAAGTTGATAGTGCCTCAGATAGCCTCTCTTTCATATTCAATTTAAAGAGATCCGAAAGGCATTCCTTCAAAGACAGCTTAGCCTTCTCAATTTCTTCTAAGCTAGGAATTTCAGCAGTCGAAGCAGCATCTTGGTGGCAGAAACTTGATCCTACGGTAACACCATTAGTCTCAGCAGCATTGACGAATTCCTCTAGACCAGTAAATAGTAGTTAAACTTATCAATTGGTCTAGCTGGCTGAATATTTGCGGGAGGAGTAACTGTTAAGACGCAAACTTCGGTTTTAATCACCAAAGTGTCATTTGCTATGAATCCCCGCTTAGGATTATGAAGCTCAGGCAATGCAATAAACCTTGTGAAACCCCAGCTACTCTGGCTTGCAGTGAAATAATGTTGCGTCTCTGCAGAATTCAGGAGACACGGTGATGAATTCAAAGACTTGTTTACTACAACACCAGAACATAATATGTGAACGAAACATTGGAGACCATGAACAGAAATGTTGTATTGTCCGTCAAGCCAAATATTAGCAACAGAAGAAGCAAACAACTTCCCATGATCAACTAAAACAACCAAATTCATATAAAAAAAAAAGGTCGATAAACTGACAATGCACAACATTTTTAAGACCACCAACTATCTTAAACTCAAATTGTCGCTCCTCTCTCTTTTCTGGACCAGCATTTGGATCATATAAGCGCAGTCAAGCCCCAACTCCTCCACCCCTGGACAAGTTGCTTTGTAACTTAAATCGCTAAATTCCTTAGTCAGTAACCTCGGGATCGTTGTACGCGCATGTTAGAAACTCACCTGCCTTTGAGAGGTTTAGCAAATGAAACGCAGAAAACGTATTCTCTCTCATCTCAATATCTCTCTTTCTACATCTTCTAACCTATTCTTTTCTCATCTAAACTCTCCTTCTTCTTCAAGTCATAACACCGATTTCTCAAAATCAAGATGCACAGTCAATCAGAGAGAAACCCATCAAACACTTAGATTGAAAACAAGAGATTCCAAGAAAAGTCGAGCCAATTTAAGAACAAACCTTCTCTAATGGAGCGAACATTATTGATTTGATCGATCACACTCAAGCTGAACTTGGCGTTTCTGGTCCACCCCTTCAGCAACATCGCAGAATCAGGGACATCGAGGTACAGCGACAAATGGTTTGAGTTATTCCCCTTGAGGATTAACAGAATTCTCCTGCTCAAAAAGGATAGGACCACTCAAGAATCACTTAGCCACACCATGAACATGAGATCATCAAGAAAAAGCGCAAATATATATATATAAACTTTTGAAGTACCATTTACAACCAGAAACTGTGAATGCATCAGAGTAAAGCTTCTGCGCAGTAAGCCTAGTAAAGTTGCTGATTTTCCACCTGAATTTTCCCCGAGTAACATCATTTTGCTCATCCATCGGCTGCTGCTTCTGCACGATCGACTTTAGCAAACAACACGGATGTTTCTTCTTAAGCAGACATAGTAAATGCGAAGGAGGAGGAGGAGGAGGGCTTTCTGATGCAGAATTTATTAGTGGTTTGTTTCTGGACCGATTGAATAAACAGAAGTCCAAACGGAAAGCGAAACGGTGATGCGATTAGATGATTTTTTTCTATTATTTTAGTATTTTTTATGAGTTAATTTTAAGGGTCGTTTTTGTAATTTTGCTATCTGATTACCTGACGCAGCGTTCCGCGAATAATTCAAGCAAAACCTTGATTAGAGAGAAAAATTTCGAAATTCAATATTGATGATAATAATGTTTTATCTTCAAAACAAATCCTAAACACCCTTTTATAGGGGTTAAACCTAATTACAATAGAAAACCTAATCATAATAGGAAAGTTACCTAATCTGAATTGGAAACCTAATCAAATAGGAAAGTTACCTAATCTAAATTGGAAACCTAATCAAATAGCAAAATTACAAAAATGACCCTTAAAATTAACTCATAAAAAAATACTAAAATAATAGAAAAAAAACCATCTAATCGCATCACCATTTTGCTTTCCGTTTGGACTTCTGTTTGTCCAATCGGTCCAGAAATGCACCACTGATAAATTCCGCATCATTCTCCTCCACTTGAGAAGAACTCGTCCTCGAGTTAAAATAAGGATCTGGATATAACGGCTCAGTGGACTCATGAAACAGTGACAAATCAGCAACATTAAAAGTGTTGGATATTGCCATGCTATGTGGAAGGTCTATAACATAAGTATTATCATTGATCTTCTTGCTAACAGCGTAAGGTCCATACTTCTTTGGCTGTAATTTACTATAAGATCCAGCTGGTAATTGCTCTTTACGAAGAAAAACCATGACTTGATCACCTACCGCAAACACCTGCTTTCGCCTATGCTTATCTACTGCAGCTTTATACTTCTGATTAGCTTCCTCTAGCTTCTGTTTGACTTTATAATGTACTTCCACAATCTGTTTAACCATATGATCTGCTTCTACACTTTTATCCGCTTACTTAGGCAACTGTACCAAGTCTAGAGTATGCTGAGGCACCTTTATATAAACAACAGAAAAATGCGACCTGTCAATAGAACTATGAACTGCATTATTATAAGCAAACTCTGCTTGTGATAAAGCAACATCCCATTGCTTCGACTTATCTCCACAAATACTTCGAATCAAGTTTCCCAGAGTTCTATTAACCACCTCTGTTTGCCCATCAATCTGCGAGTGAGCAGTGCTACTGAAATTCAAAGATGAATCAAACAGCTTCCACAAAGTCCGCCAAAAATGCCCTAGAAATTTACTATCCCTATCTGAGGTAATAGATTTGGGCACACTGTAAACGAATAACTTCTTTAAAGAATAATCTGGCCACACTTACTGCATCAGAAGTCTTCCCACAAGGAATGAAGTGCGTCATCTTGGAAAATCTGTCAACCACAACGAAAACAGAATCCATGCCTCTTTGTGTCCGTGGTAAACCAAACACAAAATCCATGGACAGATCTTCCCATATATTATTAGGAACAGGTAAAGGCATATACAGACCTGTATTCTTAAATTGACCCTTAGCAGTCTGGCAAACATAACACTTTTGTACGTACCTATTTACATCTCTACGTAACTGGGGCCAGTAAAATCGCTCTCGGACTGCAGCAATAATTTTATCATGATCTAGATGTGCAGCTAATCCACCATCATGTAAATCGCGAATTACCTTCTCTCATAATGATGTCCGAGGAAGGCAAAACTGATTGCCACGCATCAAATAACCATCCTGCACATAAAATTCTTATACAGGTTAACCAGTAGCACATGACTCCCAAATTTTTCCAAAGTCATCATCATCTGCATAACAGTCTTTCAACTGCTCAAACTCCAAGATGTCTTGGCTTAATGTAATCAATAAGCCAGCTCTCCTACTCAATGCATCTTCCACGACATTATGCACACCTGACTTGTGCTGTAATCTGAAAGGAAATTTTTGCAAAAATTGACACCATCGCGCATGCATATCTTTGCTAATCCTCTTCTAACTATTTAGATACTTCAAAGCTTCATGATCAGAATAAAGGACGAATTTTTTCCCAATTAGATAATGCTCCCAGATCTTCAAAGCTCTTACGACAAAATAGAATTCTTTGTCATAAGTGCTTCACTTCTGTCTTGCCTCGCTAAGCTTTTCACTGAAATAGCAAATTGGTCTGCGCTCTTGAGATAAAACAACTCCTATACCCACTCCACCAGCATTCCAGTCCACTTCAAATAGCTTATCAAAATCAGGTAAAGCAAGAACAGGTGCAGTACATAACTTTTCCTTCAAAATAGCAAAATTATTCTCAGCTTCCTCTCCCCATAGAAATTTGCCTTTCTTCATACATTCAGTAATTGGGGCTGCGATAGTATCAAAATTCTTAATAAATCGCCGATAAAAAGTAGCCAACCCATGAAAACTCCTAACGTTAAAAACTGTTTTAGGAGTCGGCCACTCTCTGATTGCTCTTACCTTCGCCTCATCTACCTCTATTCCTTCAGCAGTAATAACAAATCCCAAGAATAATAGTTTATTAGTTAAAAAATTGTACTTCTTAAGATTAATATACAGGTTATAATCTGCAAAGCTGTCAACACCTTCCTTAAGTGCAATAGATGATCCTCCTCGGTCTTACTATAAATCAGGATATCATCAAAATAAACTACAACAAATTTGCCAATAAAAGATTTCAGAACCTAATTCATAAGCCTCATGAAAGTGTTTGGAGCATTAGAAAGTCCGAAAGGCATCGCCAACCATTCATACAACCCCTCCTTTATTTTGAAAGCTGTCTTCCACTCATCTCCAGGCTGAATCCGAATTTGATGGTACCCATTCTTCAAATCCAGCTTCGAGAACCACTTAGCACCGTGCAACCTATCCAACATGTCATTCAATCTCAGAATTAGAAACTTGTAACCCACGGTTATCTTATTAATGGCCCTGCTATCTACATACATCCGCCAACTCTCATCTTTCTTAGAAGTCAACAAGGCCGAAACAATACATAGGCTCGTGCTATTCTGAATGTGCCCATTTCGCAACAACTCTTCTACCTTCTTTTTTAGAATCTCGCTCTCTTTAGGACTCATCCTGTAGTGCGGTAAATTCGGCAGACTAGCACCGGGAATTAAGTCTATATGGTGTTGAATATCGCACATAGGCGGCAACTCATCTGGAATTTCTTCAGGCATCAATTCGCTAAATTCTTTCAATAAAGGCCTAACTGGTTCAAGCTACTCCTCCACTTATAATTCAGCCACAGTCTCAATTGTTTGTTTCACGACCAGCACGTAAATCTGTCGGGTCTCCTTAACCTCAGCTTCAAATTTCCTCGTAAGGGTAAGGAAATTATTTTCAGAAGATTATTTTCCTTTGTTCTTTAGTGGCAGCAACGTATACTTCACTACATCCTTCACGAGGTTATACTAATTGCTTCTTCTTGAATGCTGAGCATCTACATCAAATTGTCATGGCCTCTTAAATAACACATGACATATATCCATGTCCATTACATCACAATACAGCTCATCATAATATTTTCCAATGGAGAATAGAATTTTGTATCGTTCGGTCACCTGAATGTTTTCCGTTCCAAATTTAATTCATCCTAACGTATAGGGATTAGGATGTTTCTTCACGGGTATCCCTAGCTTCTTCACTGCCTCCTTTCCAATGATATTCTTCATACTTCCACTATCAATAACCACAGCAAAGATCTTTCCCAGAATGGTGCACCTGGTTCAGAATAACTGATGGCACTGCGAATCATCTTCTTATTTTGGGGCCAACATCATTCTACGCACCACATAGTTTACTTGCTCCTCTTCTTCATCTTCAAAATTATCGTCCTCACCATTCGGCGCACAGTAATATTCATCTTCCTCCTCTTCTCTCGCTGCTACGTTTACAGACTTTCTCTGAGGGCATTCATTAGAACGGTACCCAGGCTGATTACATCTGCAACACTTTATCGCGGCTGGTTTAGTATAAGAGTTAGGGTTCGCAGTTTTCTATGCTTGCGTTCCCTTATCTCTCGGCTCGTTCATTGGGCGCTTTTCTACCGCCTTATCTTCCTGATTTTGCCCTGCGTTAAAGCAATTATTGAAACTGCTCTTCTCTACCGAACTGCTACTTCGATAATTTTCGTAGCCTCTTCTTCCCCTATCTTGCTGCATCAATTCTGCCTTCATCGCCATATTCTTGGCTTCAGTTAAATTTTGCAGAAATTGCACTCCAATTTTATCTCGAATGAAGGGTTTTAAACCATTGAGATATCTGGCAACTTATTATCCCTCCATCTTTGATAAATTATTCCGCTCCGCCAATCTCATAAATTCGGCCGTATATTCATGCACAGTCCGATTGCCCTGCTGACAATATTGATACTGTTGGAACATAATCTATTCATAATCGGGTGGAAAGAATTCTTGCTTCAACAGCCTTCTCATTCTAGTCCAAGTTCGAACTCTCTCTTTCCCTTCTCGCTCTCTCTTATTCTGCAATCTCTCCCACCATGCAGACGCACCCCCCTTTAATCTACAGGCTACTAATCGCACCCTTTTCTCACTAGGGGTCTCTATATAGTCGAAAAATCTATTTATATCAGCAAGCCAATCTAGAAATTCTTCTATGCCCAGACTTCCATTAAAATAAGGAATATCGACTTTCAATTTAAAGTCGTTACCTTCACGATCGTCGTAACGTCGTTTTCCATCTCTCCGATCATATCCTCTTTGAAATCCTCCATGACGACGTTTGCCGCCATAATCAGCACATTTCTCATCAAAAATTTCAGTTTTTTCTTCTTCCGAACTCTCTGAAAACATAGGGTTATTCTGCCTGTGGACAAGAATAGGCCTATCAACAGGATCATCGCGAGCAAGATCTGCACCCGGCCTTCTGTTGTTCCGCCGATTTCGGTTCATATTAATGCCAAGACCTTTGAATTGTTCTGTTAACTCGTCAAATTGTTCTTCAAAACGACGAAGATTTTGATCGAATCGTTGATCCAAGCGTTCCATTAAACACTGCTCCAAACGTTGCAGCATGTCGTCCCCAAGGGTTGGGGCTCCAGTCTCCTGAGCATCATCAGAAAGACCGCCGCCAGTCACCATAGGCTTTGATATCACATGACGCAGCGTTTCGCGAATAATTCAAGCAAAACCTTGCTTAGAGAGAAAAATTTTGAAATTCAATATTGATGATAATAATGTTCTGTCTTCAAAACAAACCCTAAACACCCTTTTATAAGGGTTAAACCTAGTTATAATAGGAAACCTAATCATAATAGGGAAGTTATCTAATCTGAATTGAAAACCTAATCAAATAGGAAAGTTACCTAATCTGAATTGGAAACCTAATCAAATAGCAAAATTACAAAAACGACCCTTAAAATTAACTCATAAAAAAAATACTAAAATAATAGGAAAAAAAACCATCTAATCGCATCACCGTTTCGCTTTCCGTTTGGACTTCTATTTGTCCAATCGGTCCAGAAACGCACCACTAATAAATTCCGCATCACTTTCTTACATTACCGGAGTTGGGAAGATTATGAGTTACTTCACAGCAATACATGTGTTGAATGTTGTTGATTATCGGACCTGCAGGTGATGGTATGTCGGATGACTCGGGCTTTTATAGGAGGACTGGTGGAAAAGCAAATGAAGAAAGGGACAAAACTTCCCCGGGAAGTTACGGAGGAAAAATGGTAAACTATTATTTCAAGGTAAGAGGAAAGAGGCACATTATTCACACTTTTGGTTAGCACATTGAAAACCAATGATTAGAGTCTTGAACAGGAAAAATAACTAAAAAAAATCATAAATTTATTGCACTTATACCAGCTCAGTCTTGAACCTTTCAATTATATTAATTCAATCAAAAACTTTTTGATAATTAGCTAATATAATCATTCCGGCCAATTTTGATATCAAAATGCTGACATGATGGTCTAGTCATTTTCAACCGTCCCATGTTTCGTACTGGCGTTGACATGGATAATTTTTTAAAATTTTTTCTGATTTTTTTTTCTAATTTTTCCTTTTTTATTCTTTTTTCAGTTTTTTTCTTTCCTTTTCACCGATGGTCGGTCATAGGTGATGGTTGGCCATCGGCAATGCCTGGCGAGAATTGGCCCTCACCCGATGTGGCAAGGGCCATCCTCGCCGACCACAGGGTAGGGACAACCTCACCTGATCTAGCGAGGTGGCCTTGCTTGGGTAGGATGAGGGTCGCCTCGCCTAGGTAAGGGTGGCCTGGCCTGGGTAGGGCCAGGGTTGCCTCGCAGAGCCCTCTCCGAGCATCTCTAGTGTTTGGCCATCGGCAAAAAGGAAAGAAAAAACTAAAAAAGAGAAAAAGAAAAAAATTAAAATTTTTTTAAAAATTATCCACGTCAACACCAGTACGCCACATAGGATAGTTGGCACTGATTGGACTGCGGCATTTTCTAGTCAAAATTGGCTCGAATGACTTAATCAGTAAATTGTAAAAAAGTTTAGAACTAAATTGATATAATTGAAAGGTTAAAGACTGAATTGACATAAGTATAATGGGTTTATGACGTTTTTTTGGCAATTTTCCCAACTCGAATATGACACCAAGTTAGCGGGTTTGGATTGAGACTACTCCACGGCAATTTCAAGTCAATATGCAAGATACTATTGATAATTGTACCGTGTTCATGTAGTCTCGTCAGACACGAAATTGACCTACATAAAGCGTGTAAATTAATGAGTTAGTGTTAACACGATCTATATGTGACTTGTTTAAGTACGATTAACTAAAAGCCTATTCTTTTTGAGCTCTTCACTGTTAGGAGTTTTTTTTTTTTTTGATCGGGCACAATTAAGAGTTTAAATTGAATGCCCATGATTTAGGAAACTGTTCAATTAGTCGTAAACCTATTATATGGATGCCAATTCAAATTTAAACTTTTTAATTTTGTTAATTGAGTCCTAAACCTTTACACGAAATTCCAAATTAGGCATTCATTTTGCGACACATGTTCAAATGATCCCTGTCATAAATTTTTGGAAGTCCCTCTTTCCTCTCTCTCTCTCTCTCTCTCCTTTACTTATCCGTTTACTCTCTCTCCGCTCATCATTTACAGTCTTAACTCAACTTCCAAACTCTTTCATGAGGACGATTTCCGATACTCTTCAGTAGAATGCAACTTCCCTAGGAATGCAATCAAAATAAGTGTGACACCCCGCCAATCGATCCAGAGGATCAAAATCAAATCAACCACCTCATTTCAAAATCTACCGTCGTTCCCGAGAATCTAACGTGTAAATCAGAACAGCACATCTCCCAGCAATCCCAGAAGCTCTGACGATGAGCGGAATTGAATAGCCTTTGGCATCTTTTCCTGGAGCGGAGGGAACCGGGAAGCCTTACATTATGGGAACTCCTGAGGTACTACATGTCTTGATGAAGCTGAGCTTCGTGGGAGAGTGATAGTAGGATGGGGAAGCACATGGCGCGAGGACAAGCGTATGTGACTCCATAGTGAAGCTCGCTTCCATGGATTTTAAGCTTGGAAGTTGCAGTTGGAGAGAGAGAGAGAGAGAGAGAGAGAGAGAGGAGTGGATAAAAGGTGAAGAAGAGTGGAGACAGTATACGGAGAAGTAACAGAGAGAGAGGGAGGGACTTTAAAAAATTCTGACAAGTGGGACTGTCAGGACACATTTCTCGAGCTGAATGGCGTGACTATTTGCTGATTTAGCAGGTCTATCTCACATAATATTTCTATCTTCTCTAATCTTTCATTTTCCAACCCATCGTAGTCCACCTCGCTCGGTTCCTAGTGGAAACATTCTTATTCTAAAAAAAAATTTAGAGAATTTTAAATATAATCTTTGGGTAGAGAAATATTGCAAATCTTTTTAAAACTAGAAATTGAATTTGTATAGGGTCGTATTTTTTCCACTCTCTCTTTGGTTAAAATTCTCATCAACATAATAATCTGACTATGTTGTCCTTTGTAAATTCCACCTTTTAGCATTCCCCTTCTGTCAATATTTTAAGAAAGTGTTGTTTCATTTTTTTTGTGTCCCTTTTCTTTTATTAATTTTCTATTTCTTTTCTTGTGAATCCTACGTTTATTTTCCTTGTCTTTTTTCTTCTCTACTTCTCTTACATGTAGCCACTTACAACAATAGAGAAATAGAGAAATGGAGACTTCCATACTTGTATAGACGGAGGCAACTGAATCAATCCACATGACCCATGACACCTTTTCAAGCCGTTTGAGCGGAGACTTTCCACCACATGTCTTACGTTAGGAAAGGGATGGTGTTCATGGAAAGTGGCATATACTGGTGGGGCAAGAGGAGGTTATGCACTCTACATTTGATGAGCTCGCAATGGTGGAGTAGTTTGCGCCAATAAGGAGAAGGAGCTAGGAAGGGTGATGGGGAGGCTGAGGGCGGTGACCTTGAGGTATACTCTCCCCAATTTAAAACACTTCATCGAAAAACCCTTCGATGTATAAGGAATCAATGAAATTCGCAAAAGGAGCATTACTCACAAACAAATCCTCTTGGCATTTCATTACCTTCCAAAGACTGACAATCAATTTCCTCCCCTTTTCTTCGTCTACTTGTTGAAAATATCCAACAACCAATTCGATAAATTTCCTTGCAAAGAGTGTGAATTACATTGAAGTTGAGCAAGTCAGATCAGTAACCACGGAGAGGGAGGTGATCAAGGAGGAGGGCTTTGTCAACTTCTTGGTGGTGAGTTGATGTGGCCCTACTTAAGATATGCGAGCACATGGATGTGACCTTCAAGATTCTCCATTTCAAAAAAAAAAAAAGAGAGAGAATGGAGAGAAGGAAGAAGATTAAGAAAAGTGAATGTGGAACCCACAAGAAAAGAAATACAAAATCAATTTTTTAAAAAGAAAAGGACAAAGGTTGCTAAAAAGTGGGACTCTCAAAGGAAAATATTATCATAACACCATATTAAGGAGTGTTTTAGTTATAGAGGGAGTGAAAAAAGCGTGATCTGAAATAAATTGACAGCTTTATTAATTTACTCAGAAATTTCACCTTTGCTCATTGACTTGGCATGAGCAAGACGAATACTTTATTTGTGTAAAATCTAATGGATATCTCAGTTTCCTTATCTACATGCATCCTTCATTTTCTTTTGGGCAACTATATTTTGGCAAGGGTTTATGAAAATCTCATCATCCATGAAAATGTATCACAAAAAGAATAGTTGGATCATATGCATAAATATACAAAAGGTCACGTTTTTTTCACTCCCTTTATAGTTAAAACACTCATTATCACGTGACCCACTGCGTGAATTCCCCTCGGCCCTACTTGCCTTCTCCTCTAGCCTAGCACATGGAGCTTGATGGCCTAGTGGGCCTTGTGCACTTGATCAAGCGGCTGGCTTGGCTAGATTAGGGCTCATGGAGTAAAAGTTAAAAAGAGAATTTTTTCATAATTTTACAAAGGATAATTACACAAATATTCCTTGAACTTTGGCCAAATGTACAATGTCGTCCCTGAACTTTCAATTTATTTAATGTGAAACTTTTAACCCAATGTGCAATGTAATCCGTGAACTTTTAATTCGTTCAATGTGGTCCCCGAACTTTTAGTAAATGTTCAATCTAGTCCCTAAACTATATGATAAATGTCCAATGTCATCCTTCCATTCATTCAAGTTAAGAGATAATATTGAATATTTTCATATAGTCCAGGGACCAAAATTGAATATATACCAAAAATTCAGAAACCACGTTAAACATATTAAAAGTTCAGGAACATGTACATTGGATTAAAGTTCAGAGACTATATTGAACAAATTAAAAGTTTATGGATCATATATTGCACATTGGGTTAAACTTCAAAGACTATTTGTGTCATTTTACCATTTTACAAGCATATGTTAAAAGAGAATCCTCATCCTCCTTGCAAGTCCTCCCCATAATAAAAGTTCCTGCAAAATAGACTGACTATGTGAACTTTTACCCAAACGAGTCTATCGAAAAACTATCTTCTCTTATAAACTGAATGTCACAAGTTTTTCTTTTACAACATGAGATATCATCATTTTAGGGTACTTGTCGATTGCCACTGTTATGTGGACTATGATTTTACCTTGGGTATGAATTTATGACTCAAGTCTACCTCTAGCTTGGACATGAAAGCTGACTTTGGACAAAATCTCTAAGATTCGAAGGCCCCGTCGAGAAAGTTCGTTTGTAGCTCATCTCATTAAATTCTACGGATATAATATTTTGTTCCAGCTCATATCATGACATCAAACACTGACTGTATAGACATACGTGCGTGTGTATTTAACTCACATGCTGACTAAATTAACATGATATAGGATCAACCATATAAGCCCCTCTAAGCAATTGTTCTGCTGAAGATTGGTAAACCAATAGTCAAGCTAAAACACGGTTTTCATAATTCAAAGTGAACAATTGCTTCGTGGCCTGTTTGAAACCTTAAAGTTTTAGAAGAATTGAGCCTTCAAATTTGACCAAGCAGCGGTTGATCTAGACATTCTTTCCTCGGCTATTCTCTTCTTTTCCTCAGCCTCTGCTAGTTTCTTCAGCTCATCTTGATAGCCCGACTTTGCTTCTTCAGACTCGATCAGCAAGATCTCCCAGTCCGAGAGAAGCTTGTCCCTCCTAGACTTCACTTCCTCTTCTTCCTTGATGAGGTCATCCATTAATTGCTTATACAAGATGTGAGTCTCGTGGCACTTCTTCATAGTAGAGAACCTTTGATTCTTTTGTAGTTTATGCAGCTCAAACTCAGCATTGTGCTGCTCAAATTTTAAGAAGTCGGAAATGAAATCATTGAAATTGGCCCTAAATTTCTCAATTGCTATTTGTTGCTCCGACGTTAATCCGGTTCTGGCTGAGCTTAAAGTTGATAGTGCCTCAGATAGCCTCTCCTTCATATTCAACCTAAAGAGATCTGAAAGGAATTCCTTCAAGGACTGCATAGCCTTCTCAACTTCTTCTAAGCTTGGAATTTCAGCCCTCAAGGCACCATCTTGGTGGCACGAACTTGATCCTACACTAGCACCATTAGTGTCAGCAGCATTGATGAGTACCTCCAGACCAGTAAAATAGGAGTTGAACTTATCAGTTGGTCTAGCTGGCTGAATAATCACTGGAGGAGTAACTGTTAAGATGCAAACTTCGGCTTTAATCACCAGAGTGTCATTTGCTATGTATCCCTGCCTAGGATTATGAAGCGAAGTCAATGGCATGAAGCTTGTGAAACCCCAGGTACTCTCGGTCGCAGTGAAATAATGTTGCGTCTCTGCAGAATTCAGGAGACGGAGTGACAAATTCAAAAACTTCCTTACAACAGCACCGGAGCTTGATATGTGGAAGAAAAACTGGAGACCCTCGAGAACTAGAAATTTGTATTGTACGTCAAGGAAAATATTAGCAACAGAACAAGCAAACACCTCCCCATGATCAGCATAAGCACAAAATTCATACAGAAGTCTATATAAACTGACAGCGCAAACCAACCTTAAATTGTGGCTCCTCTCTTTTATCTGGATTGACATTCGGATCAGTTGCTTACAAATTTAACTTAGCTAAATTCCTTAATCAGCAACCTCGGGATGTTGTACGCGAATGTTAGAAGCTCAACAACCTTCGAGAGGTTTAACAAATGAATGAAATACAGATTCTCTCTCTCTCTCACAGCTCAATATCTCTCTTTCAATTTCTTCTCACCTAAACTCTTTTTCTCATTCAAGTCACGACATCGATTTCTCAAAATCTAGATGCACACAATCAACCAGAGAGAAACCCATCATACAAAATAGATTAAAGAAGAACAAGAGATTCCAAGAAAATTAAATCCAGTTCAAGAACGAACCTGTTCTAATAGAGCGAACATTGTTGATTTGATCGATCACACTCAAGCTGAACTTGGTCCACCCGTTTGGCAACGTCCCAGGATCAGGGACATGGAGGTACAGCGCCAAATGGTCCGAGACATGCCCTTTGGGGTATACCAGAATTCTCCTGCTCAAAAGGGATCAAGACGACGACCCAAGAATCACTTGGCAACGTGATGAACATGCGATCATCAAGAAACAACGCAAAAGCAGGAAAGTGTACAAAAAAAATAAAATTTGTAAGTACCATTGACAGCCAGAAACTGGGAATGCTTCAGAATAAAGATTACGCGAAATCAGCTGAGCGAAGTTGCTGATCTTCCACGTGAATTCTCCCCTATTGACATCACCTTGCGTATCCATTGCTTTTCATTGGGCTGCCACTTTTGCACGATCAACTTTGGCAAAGCAACACGTAGGTTTCTACCTTGCCGACGCTCCCATTGCCAAGAAGAAGAAGGAGAAGGAGAGTTTCTTACGTTACAGGGCTGGCTCGGCTGGGTTGGGGCCCCATGGACATGGGCCACAATCCCCCGTGTTGCTAGCAAGTTCCAGTCCTTGGGAAGCTCTTCCCTTTTCAGTTAAATTCACACTAATAAATAGGGCTAATTCCAAAAAAAAAAAACATAAACTTTACTTTGAGTGACAATTCTGGTCCGAACTTTTTTTTTTTTTTTGGTAAAGTAAGAATTTATATAACTTTCCAAAGAGCCAAATACAACCTAAGCACAAACCAGAACCAGACCCTGTTAGGACAAAATAATGTCCAAGCAAGGTCTAGAGAGGTTTAGCAGGATCTAAAAACAAGAAGCCAAGTACTAGCTAGAACAAGAACAACAGAAATCGAAAAGGAGGAGAATATCCCAAACGAAACAAGGCGAATAGCCTGGACTCCAGCATCAGCAGCAACACATCCAACTAGTGAAGCAACGCAAGGGAGAAAGGCCGAGAGCTCCTAGAGCAGCAGCAAGGCAGCAGAGCCAAAACCGGACTTCAGCAGCAACTAGTCTGACGGGGCTCCAAAGTTGTACGGGTCCTTCGGAAACAGCAGTAGTCCAATGAAGAAGAAGTCGAGGACGCCAAGGAGTCCAGAGCAGCATCCGAAAGCACAGCAGTCCGGAGGGGCAACCCCGTAAAGAACAGGGCTTGCGGAAGCAACAGAAAGCTGATGGAGGGGGAACCCATGTCATAGAGCAACAGCAAACTCCAAGCCAGCGATATTGTCCTCCAAAACAAGAAGGTCATCCGGGAGATCCAGTACCAGCAGCAGCTTGTCCAGGTAGGCCCTAAGACAGCGAACAGCCGAGCCATCTGCAGGAAAACGTCGCACACAGCAGCAGTAGGGCAGCGAGGAAGCATAAGATGCCTAAAATAAAGTAACAGCAGAACACAGCCAAGAGGACAAGCCGGCTGGTGGGTCAACCCATGTACCGAACCGGCAGCAGCAAAAGTGCAAGCATAGAAGGCTCCTAAGGTCCAGCGGGAAAAAGAAAAACACCAAAGGCTCCAATGGTCATCCATCTAAGGCCCAGGCAACTGTGTCGGGTCAAAGATTGAGGCAGGGAGCTCCCATTTCCTCTGGAGGGCACGATTCCGAGGAGAGTCCTGGACTTTCCCAAAAGAGATGGCCTTATCCTTGACAACTTTGAGAAGATGCTTGCGCATACCCGGGATGTATACGCTCTTGTTCCTAAACAGTGCATTGTTTCTCTCCGTCCAGATAATGTGGACTAGTGCACCAAAAGAGAACCGAGAAAGGCGATGTGCAAAAGAATCTCCGCCGCATAGCTTCATCGCCCAGGGGATAAGGTCATGCCAAGGCCGATTGCGCCAAGGAAGGTTGCATTTTGTCGCCCAGAAGGAAGCAAGCCTACCTGTGGAAGGACAATCGAAAAAAAGGTGGTTGACCGAGTCCGGCCTAGAGCCACAGAAGATACAAAGGGCAGCATCATCGATCCTTCGATTCTGAAGAAGGAAGACTTGGGTGGGCAACCGGTTGAGAGAGATGATCCAAAGAAGAAAAGCATGTCTGGGAGCTATATGGCGGTCCCAGATAAAGGAGTGCCAAACAACTGGATTCCCTTTCCTTCTGATGTGGCTCCAAGCTGACATTACCGAGAATGTACCCGAAGGGTGCGGGGTCCATACCAGCTTATCGGGGGCATCATCAACTAGAACAGGCAGGGGATCGGGCCAACTCAAGATAGTGCCAAGAGTATTAGAGGCTCGCCATGTACAGCCGAAGAATTGCCGTACCGTTGCTTCCCGTGGGATCCGCGATTGATAAATATCAGTATTGCTAAACAAAAGATAGAGGGGGCCCCTGGGGTGCCACCAATCAAACCAGAAGGAAACGGTATTACCATTTCCTATCTCCCATCGGAATACGTTCCGAGCGGAATGCCTCAGATCGAGTATTTTCTTCCAAGTCCAAGAACAAAGAGTCGGCTTGGATACAACCCAGAAGTTAGATTTTTTTAAGAAGACCGAGTGAATCCACTTACTCCACATTGATTCCTTGTCTGAGAAGAGAAGCCAAATGTGTTTGTGTGTCATCGCTCGGTTGTAGTCCTCCAGACGTCGAATTCCAAGTCCTCCTTCTTCCTTGGGTAAGCATATATTAGACCAAGCTACCTTGGCTCCTCCGGTGCCAAGATCAGGGCCTTTCCAAAGGAATTGCCTCAAGATGGTCTCAATTTTATTTAAGACCTCTTTCGGTAGGGAGAAGATGGTAGCCCAATAAACTTGGATGGAGTGCAGTACAGATTTGATGAGCTGCAGCCTTCCCGCGAAGGATAAGAAACGTTGTGTCCATGAGCGGGCCCGAGCAGTTATGGAATCAACTAGAGTCTTGCAATCCTCTTTCCGCATTCTGGATGAGATGATGGGCACCCCTAAATAACGGAAGGGGAGAGTGCCCTGCTGAAAGCCAAGGCAATGTATTAGTTGAGCTTGAAGCGCCGGAGATCCACCCGATAGGAATAGGTTGCTCTTGTTTTTGTTCGGCGTAAGCCCAGACCAACTAGCAAAGAGATCAAGGGATTCCTTGATGATTTGGACTGATTTGAGGTGTCCTTCAGAGAATAATAGGACATCGTCTGCAAAAAAGAGGTGAGAAATACGCGGCTTTTTACACCGCCAAAACCATCGGAAATCCGAGGTGTTTGTTTTCCTCGCAAGAATTCCAGAAAGGACTTCCATAGCAAGGATAAAGATATATGGCGACAGTGGATCGCCCTGGCGGATACCACGGCTGCTAGAAAAGAAGCCATGTAATTCCCCATTGATGGAGATGGAGAATTTAGCGGTAGTGATACACGCCATAATCATCTTGACGAAGGAGTCAGGAAAATTAAAGGCCTTGAGCGTTGCCTCAATGAATCTCCAATCGACAGTATCGAAGGCCTTTTGAAAATCCACTTTAATGGCGCATTTAGGGAGGTATGCCTCATGGTGGAAATCCACAAAGAGTTCCTGAGCAAATTGTTCGAACTTTTTTGTCTCAATAAAAAAGCACAAATTTTCATTCGAGTCCCAAATCTGGCTCCCGTGACGTGAAATTTTCAAATTGTTCGGGTCAGATTTAAGATTTAAGGTTTCATTCGTTTCATGCAAAATAACTTCCAAGAGAACTTTTTCCGAGTTTTTCGATATTCGTTTCACGGGAAATAAACTAATTGAGGAAAATATTTTCCCTCAATTGACAAAACACCTTCAAGAAAAATGTTTTCCACTTTTTGAAAATAGGAAAACATTTCCCCCTCCTTATTTCATTTATTTTCTTTTTTAAAATTCTAATTTTTTAATTTTTTAATTATCTTTTTAATTTTAATTTTAATTTTTTCTTTTTCTTTCTTCTTCTTGGCCATGGCGGTGGCCGGCGACCAGCCACAGGCGAGCCTAATTTGGTGAGCTAGGGGAGGCTCAAGCCTTGCCCAGCTCGTCGAATATGGCGACGCTCGAGCTCACATGATCGGCCTTGGGTGAGCTCGGCCTTGCCAGATCAGGCGAGGCGGAGCCTCGCCACAGGCCAGTTGCCGGCCACGGCCTGGCCGCCGTCGTAATCGGCGACTAGCCAAGGAAGAAGAACAAGGGAAAAAAAGAAAAAAGAAAAAGAAAAGAACAAAAAAGAAAGAATAAAATCAAAAATGTTTTTAAAAAATAAAAAAATTATTAAAAGTAGTCCAAAGAGGAAAATCTTTTCCATATTGAACAACGGAAAATATTTTCCATGGAAAAGATTTTCCGAGACTTTATCAGATTTCAGCCAAACATCGGAAAATTGCATCATTTTCCATGAAAATGGCTTTGTAGAAAATATTTTTCGCGAAACGAACAGAGCTTAAGTGAAAGTTAGTGATTTTTTAAGAGACAAAAAGTTTGGGCTAAAATTATCGCTAAAGGTAAAGTTGGTGCCTTTTTTTGGAATTAGGCGCTTCGTTTGCCATTTTTTCCTCAAGGTAATTCACTCTAGCTCATGCTTTAGGTGTTCTCTCTATATCTAGACATTAATCCTCTTGATCTTAATGGTGTAACAAAATCCTGAAGGTTGGAGAAGCTCGAAGATTCCAGGACATCCAAGACGTCTATGGATCGAAGACAATTAGTGCGGCGTCCAAGTAAGGATTCAAAACCCTCTCTAAATGAAAGTAGCGTTCTATAATGCTAGAATTAGAATTAAATGAATATAGTCGTACTCTGCCGGATTCAAAATAAGATTTTTATTGATGAATCCATAGAATTTGTTACCCGAAGGATCCATTGAATATGTTAATTTTGAAACCAAGTATCTCCAATTTTTGGAAACCCTTTTGCGAAACCCACTTTGGATGCATTTGGTTCAGTATTTTGAAAGCTCTTTGGGGTCTGAAAGTCCCTTGGAGAAAATTTGGGATGTTTGGCAACCATTCCCCAAGGGGCTTTGGGATGAAAGTGAGGAGGGGAGTTAATTGATTGGTTGATGTCGATTGCGATCGTATCTTAAGTCCTTTGAGATTGCTATTTGTGTCTTTACTTGATTGATGCTCTTCCATTATTTCCCTTGGAAGAACCAGTCAAATTAATTAGGCCTATCCCATTTTCCTTCAAAAAGTTGTGTGCAAATTGTGACATTTTATTGCAGGTATCTTGGATTTAAGAGAATTGTTCAATTAGATTGTAAAAGGCTTGTGATTACTGGATTTGCATTAGAATTGGACACTTTCACAGAATGATTTTGAAGTTGCTGTACATCCGGCAAATGAGAAGAAGATGGCGCAACCAATTCATCGTAGAGTTATTGTCGATAAGCCCAAGGAGGAAGATTGCTTCTATGCAAATCCTCTGGAGTGCCTTTGTGAGCAGCCTAACTGTGATGATTTACAAGGCCCGGGCAAGAGGAACTCCAGTGAAGTCTCTAGTTGATTGCCGGCAATGATAAACTATCGTCATCTGAACATGTTCCACACAATAGATGTTCATGGGCTTGAGATTCAAGTTGATCTCTCCAAAAGTTGCAGCGCACGGTACACCTTACAAGGAGGTACGAAGACGCTCTTGAATTCGATGCACGAGCTACTCCGCTTTCATCATCGTGAACGGCTTTTTGTTTGTCCATGATAAGAGGCTAACAAGAAGCAGCAAGCAAAGAATTCTTGCCTCCCTTTTAGGGAAGCTGCAAAGATAAATTTATCATTTTTTCGTGTCCATAGTTAACGATTGTAATACGTTGAGAAGTCACTGAAAACGATTGTACATTTTGCTCTTCTTGTGATAACGCATAATGAAAGCTTACTTTGGTTCATGTCTATTATTTCAGTTAGTTGGGTAAGGATTGTTTGAGATGATGACTCGAGAGGCATCTGCAATTCATTTTAATTTTGATTCAGCTACAAAGATCGTTTCTTCTGGCAAAGTAGTGCCATGAACTTGTATACAAACATAAGATTGGAGAAGTTTGGTTCTTTGCCTATTCAATGAAAATTGGCTGATCTTATACAAATCCCCGTATTTTCTTTTATTCCCTCATAACTTCATATGAATTGGAACTCGCTCACCAAAGTAAGGTACACAAATTGCCAATGATTTAAATGAGGAGGATAGTGCTTCAAATGATGTTTGACATGGCACGTTTATTTCATTAAACATCTATAAGTTTAAAAAATATTTAAGGATGTTTGTAAGTTTTAAAGATAATGAATTTCGTTCCTCGAGGCATACGTTACCACATTTATTGTAATGAAAGTATTCTTTTTTTTTAATTAAGAGAGTGACCACTTTGATGCGAATTTCTTCCATTTGAATTTTTTTTATAAAAAAAGAAATTTTATTTTTTTAATAAAATTGTTGACACGATAACTTTAACATTGATGTCAAATTTTACATTAAAAAAGTTGCAAAAATTATTTTTTTTCAATTTTAATCAAATAAAAATTAAAAAACTTAAATTAATCAACCAAATGGGCTTTGCAAATGTGTTTTCCAAGCAAAAAACATTTCTCTCAAAATTGCTTCTCAAATCACATATTCGCAAACAGTTGTTGCATTTTCCCTAAAACCTTTAGGCTAAACTGCTTTGCGTTTCCTCAAAACCCATTGAGAAAGCTGAACCAAATGCAGCCTTTGTCTTTTGGGACACTTTTCACGGGCCTTAGTGTCACGGTTCGACTTTCCCAATTCCATGAATGCATGGAAGTGAACTCCACAATACCGGGAGAAGCATGAGGGATGTGATATGAACGATACAATTGGTTTATCAGAGTGGTGTCAAGAGTTCATGTTAGGAATCTATTGACGAAATGAATATCACATGGAAGATGTCTCTAGGCAAAGTTGGCTACCTGTGCACAAACTGGTATGAAGCAGATGCCGCTCTTCTAGTAGTGTGAAGAATGATACAATCCGACTATTCGCCATTCCATGAAAAAGCATGGAAGTAAACTTTGCAATACAAGGAGAAGAATGAGGGATGAGATATGGATGACACAACTTAATCGTGGGAGTGGTGTTAGAGACTTTGTGCTAGAAATCTACCAATGAAAGGAATATCATGCAAAATATGTCCGAACGCGAGACTAGCCACCCGTGCAGGAGTTTATGTCACTTTCTTGATGATGGCCATGTCAGACCGAAACCAATTGTTACGTTGAATCGAGACGCATGCTCTGCTTAAGACACAAGATGCTTGAATTAAAAGGGAGACGTGGTACGGTCGATGACAATGAAGCATTCCATAATAAAAGCTATGGGAATGTTCCTTAGAAGTGAAGCCTGGCTTGAACAATCGGCTCACCAGGTGCCGCACGGTAGGGGTGTCAATGGGTCAGATCGGGTCGGGCTTTCTTGATACCCAACCCAACCCGAAATTTACAGGGTCATGCTTGACCCGCCCAAACCCGCCCAAGACCCTGTTTACTGTACACCTCAAGGCCCGGGTCGGGTCGGGCCGGGCTTCGGGCTTTTTTTTTTTGTGGCTAAGTCCTCTTTATTCCCATCCGACAACACCGAGGTGGGTCCTACTCGCTTGTCGTAGGCCCACGCGGACTCCTCTGCCGTGTTGAACGTCCCAAGCCAGACCCGGACCGCCCGCCGCGGGTCCCAGATCTCCGCCGCCCACTTCCCCCACGGCCGCTGCCTCACTCCCCTGTACTGCTTCTTGCCCGGCAGGCGCGACGATGTGGGCGACGGCCTCTTCTTGGATGCTGCGCCGCTGCTACTCCTCTCTTCCGCATGGCCGGCGATGGGGGGGAAGAAGTCGCACCCGAGGCAGCCCTCGATCCTGCACACCCGGCACGTGTCGAGATCGAAGAGGGCCACGAAGTCCCTGTCCCAGCAGCAGTTGTCGCCGGCGGCGCTGGGAGGGATGATGTAAGGGGTCAGGTCGGCGGTGGCGGCAGCGCCGGAGACGACGCTTTTGAGGGCGGTGACCATGATGGAGAACTCTTGGTCGTGGGTGAGGCGGTGCTGCGGCGGGGACGGCAGCCGCGGGGCTGATTCAGCAAATCGACTGAACTAATGGGGTTTCCCATCAGTTCGTCGTCCTCCTCCTCCTCCTCGCTGCTGCTCCAGCCTCTGGTCTTGCCTTCCCCGGAGCACCCTGCAACGCCCCATCCGCCGCGGAGGCGCCTCTTCTGCCTTCAGAAGAAAAGAACCTCACCCCTCAACACCAGCCAACGACGGCCAAGTTCAAAGCCCCAAAAAGAAAAGAAAAAAAATGGAAACTTGAAAGCATCTACAGGACTTTGAGCATATCCTCGGCACCACCGAAGGTGAAGGCCCCGCCTTCCTCCAGGTTGAGCACCTTCACAACGTCGTCCTCCGCGAGCAGCGCGTACCGCGGCGACCGCACCCCGAGCTCCACCGGCTGGTCGCTCAAGTCGAGCTCTTCCTCGGGACGGCGAAGAGGATCGACTTCTTCCCGGCGGTGAGGGCGGAGACGGTGGTGGTTTGGAGCTCGCCGGCGGGGTCGAAGTAGAAGAAGGTAGCGTTGGGGAGCCTGTCGCCCACGGAGATGGCAGAGCGGGTGGCGGCGGTGGAGAGGCGGAGGGGGACGGCGAGGGGGGGGGAGCGGTCGCGTAGCGCCAGAGAAGGGAGAGAGAAGGGAAGACTGAAGAGAGACTAAGAGAGGGAGATGGGTCGGCCCAGAGTGTTAATGGGCCGACCCTAAAATACCCCAACCCTAATGAAACCCAAATTTTAGGGTCATATTTGAATAAAATTAAGGCCCGACCCCAAAATACCCCAAATTTTAGAGCCGGACCAGATCGGCGCGGGTCGGGCCAGGCCGGCGCGGGTTTGATTGACACCCCTACCGCACGGTCCCATGATCAATACCAATCGGCCCAGACCATGACACCAGGCTCCGGAGGGGAAGCGCTACATATCCCTCCAATTATTCGAATCATATGGAATTGGATTTGACATAATGATTCCCTTGCTTGAAATCGTTCCTTTCTTGACTTCCTTTCATATTAATTGTTTTGTTTTAAATTCATAAACAGTCGTCTTTTCTTTGTTTTTCTCTCTCTTCTTTGTTTGAACATCACATTCCATACTTAAAAAAAAAAATCCATTCAATGCTAAATAAGAAATTTTCTACTTTTGAATTTCGTCTTAGCATTCAAATATAACTTAAACAACAAATAAAGATTTAATTATTCGTATTTGATTTAAAATGTAGATTATTTATTGTTTATGGAGTCTTATTTCCACTTTCAAATCCTCATAATATGAAATATTTGATCTCTCATATAGAGCCGAGCCATGGCTGTAAAAGAAATTCTTACCTGTTGTAAGAATTCTTCTAACATTCTTTGCTCATTCTCTGAAACTCGTAACACATAATCGTTCCATTTTAATTGCCCAGGATCATCATTCAAAGTATCTATTTTTCATAGTTGTACAATTTTACAAGAAAGGTTTTTATCCTCCTTGCAAGTCCTCCGCAGCATAATAGTTCATTCAAAATAGACTCCATATGGGAACTTCTCCCAAACAAGACTATCAAAAAGTTATCATTTAGACCGAATGTCGCAAGTAGTTTTTCTTTTACGGCATAGGTTGTCGTCTATGGCGCTTGTCCAATGCCACTGTTTCGTGTACTACGATTTTACATTGGGTATGAATCTATGACTCGAGTCTACCTCTAGCTGGGACACAGAAGTTACACTTTGGACAAAAACTCCAAGAATAAAAGGTCCCAAAATGAAATGAGATAACTACGGATACAACATTATGTTCTAGTTCTCTCAACCAAAACCTAAAATGTCTTTCATTGCTATCTGTTCAGGCAAATTGAAAGCATCAGTTGTTCTTCTTCTGTGTATATCAGTAACCTGCCCAACAGTAGAGCCATTTGTTTGTGGCTCTCTCCTTGTAAGAACACTCCTAAGCATTAGACAGTATCGTTGTTTTTTTCATTCCAAACTTGCAAGGGAACAAATCCCTTACTTAGGACAGGCCAAAATTCTCCTAATACAAATCAAGACTGTAATGAAATGCATATAGGCTCTGCCTCTTGAGATGTGGATACAGGAACACCCTCATCACTAGAGCCACCGAATGCGGAGTCATATCAAGAAGGCTATATGCGGAGGAACAACTTGATCATCTCATATTGACAGAACAACAGTCAGGAGAGTGCATCAGAATTGCGAGAATTTCCAAGTTCCAAGAGCGAAAAGCGTGAAGTCCACACAATGCACATGAAGACATCAAAAACTGACTCTGTAGACATACAAATGTATGTATATATATATCTGACGGACATGCTGTCTGAAATAACATGATATAGGATCAATCACGAGTCCCTCTAAGCAATTGTTCTGCCGAAAATTGGCCAACAAATAATCAAGCTAAAACACAATTTTCCATACTTACGTGAACAATTGCCTCATAGCCTATTTGAAACCTTAAAGTTTTAACAGAATTGAGCCTTCAAATTTGACCAAGCAGTGGTTGATCTAGACATCCTTTCTTCGGCTTTTCTCTTCTTTTCCTCAGCCTCTGCTACTTTCTTCTGCTCATCTTTATAGCCCGACTTCGCTTCTTCGGACTCAACCAGCAAGACCTCCCAGTCTGAGAGAAGCTTGTCCCTCCTACGCTTCACTTCCTCCTCTTCCTTGATGAGGTCATCCATTAACTGCTTATACAAGATGTGAGTCTCGTGGCACTTCTTCATAGCAGAGAACCTTTGATCCTTTTGTAGTTTATGCAGCTCAAACTCAGCATTGTCCTGCTCAAATGTTAAGAAGTCGGAAGTGAAATCATTGAAATTGGCCTGAAATGTCTCAATTGCTATTTTTTGCTGTGACGATAATCCGGTTCTGGCTGAGCTTAAAGTTGATAATGCCTCAGATAGCCTCTCTTTCATATTCAATTTAAAGAGATCCGAAAGGCACTCCTTCAAAGACTGCTTAGCCTTAGCAACTTCTTCTAAGCTAGGAATTTCAGCCCTCAAGGCCCCATCTTGGTGGCACAAACTTGATCCCACACTATCACCATTAGTCTCAGCAGCGTTGATGAGTTTCTCAAGACCAGTAAAATAGGAGTCAAAGTTATCAGTTGGACTAGCTGGCTGAATGTTCACCGGAGGAGTAACTGTCAAGACGCAAACTTCGGCTTTAACCACCAAACTGTCATTTGCTAGGAATCCCCAAGTAGGATCATGGAGCGTAGTCAATGGAATGAAATTTTTGAAACCCCAGTCACTCCGTTTTGCAGTGAAATAATGTTGCCTCTCTGCAGAATGCAGCAGATAGGGTGACGAATTCAAAAACTTCTTTACATCACCAGAGCATGGTATGTGGAAGAAATATTGGAGACCATCAAGAACTAGAATTTTGTATTGTACATCAAGCAAAACATTAGCAATAGAAGAAGCAAGCACCTCCCCAGGATAAAATGACAATGCACAACATTTTTAAGACCACCAGATGTAACTATCTTAAACTTAAACTGTGGCTCCTCTCTTTTTTCTGGATCATATAGGCGCAGTCATGCTCCAACTCCTACATCCCTGGTCCAGTTGCTTAGTACTTAAATTGCTAAATTCCTTAATCAGTAAACCTCAGGATTGTTGTACGTGCATGTTAGAAAGAAGCTCACTCGCGTTTGAGAGGTTTGACAAATGGAACACAGAAAACGTATTCTCTAAACTCAATATCTCTCCTTCTATTTCTTCTCACGTAATCTTTTCTCATCTAAACTCTTAGTTTTCTTCAAGTCATAAGACCAATTTCTCAAAATCTAGATGCACGATCACTCGGAGAGAATCCTATCATACACTCAGATCATAAGCGAGAGATTCCAAGAAAAACCAATCCAAATTCAAGAACAAACCCTTTCTAATAGAGAGAACATCATTGATCTGATCGATCACACTCAAGCTGAACTTGGCTTTTCTGGTCCACCCGTCCGGCAATGCCGCAGAATCAGGAATATCGAGGTACAGCGACAAGTGGTCCGTGTTATTCCCCTTGGGGTATACAACAATCATCCTGCACAAAAAGGATCGGACGACGAAAGAATCACTTGGCAACACAATGAACATGCGATCATCAAGAAACAACCGCAAAAAGAAACAAAACAATGTTGAAGTACCATTCACAACCAGAAATTGTGAATGCTTCCGAGTAAAGCTTGTTGGCATCTTGCTCAGTGAAGTAGCTGATTTTCCACGTGAATTCTCCCCGGTTAACATCATTTTGTGCATCCATTTCTTTCTTTTTATTGGGCTGCTGCTTCTGCAAGATCAACTTTCGCAAACAACACGGATGTTTCTTTTTATCGAACGTTGTTGACTCTTCGTCTTCGAGGTGATGATCTATTCGAATTGTCGGGCTTTTTAAGAAAAAGTGGGAACGGGGGAAAGTAAAAGAGAAAAACAGTAGAAAGCTTCCCCGTGAAGTTAGAGAGGAAAACCCAGGAGTTGTCTATTCAGGTTCAGAGGAAAAAAGCATATCATTCACACTTTTTGGTTGGCACATTGTAAGCCAATGAGTTACCATCTCTCAGTCCCGCAAATACTATTTGGAGGTAACAGTTTCTAGCACAAGAAGAATGAACATGATACAAAATTAATGGATTTGGATTGAGGCTAATTGTGTTCAGGTCAATTTCACGTCTCCCCGCAAGACACGATTAATAATGGCGTCGTGTTCTTGTCCAAGCCGCCAGACATGAATTTGACACATATTACTCGTTAATTAAGGAGCTAGTATTGTTATGACCTGTATGACGGTTTAGACGACAAAAGATTACTCTTTTCATTCCCTTCACTATTAACATTTTATAACGATGATATCTCATCGACTATGGTCGTGCTTTTTTTGTGTGGTTTGATGATGTTTTGGTGGCTGATTATTGCAATTTGTTGATGGATATTAAAAAACAAATTTAAGGATATTTCGTGTGTCAAATTTGTGTTTGCAGGTTGGTTTCGTATGGCAACAAGTCATGCAATCATGTTGACTCGTTAACTCAATATTTAATCGTGTTGCTCGGGCCGTGTCATGTTAACCCGTTATTTTTTTGAGTCATGTTCATGTTAAATAGATCAACATGATAACTAATCGTGTCGTATTTGAGTTGCCCTATTTTATAGTATTGTTTTGTCACAAATGTTCTCACGATGAAATATAATTTACCGAACGTCGTTCTTCGACTCTTAATGAAAGGAGGCTGGGTTCTGGATCCAATTCTGGACAGGAGCAATCTAGGCATGAATAAAGAACTTGATTTTTACAAAATATTCAGATAAAACCGTTCAATTACTGGCGGCGTCCAAAGTTCATTGACATGATATAATAAAGCAACTAAGGACCTAAATAGCTACAGTTATGGAAACTGAAAGTGCGAAACTAGAAAGTAAGGATAAAAGACAGCATTTGTTTTTTTTTATGTGCGCAGGGGGGGACTTCTGTTGATAATCAGACGTTATTTATGACGCAGACTTGGTAACCGTTCTTGGCATTGTATCCTATACCCATAGTTGATTTCATCTTCACCGTTCATTTAATGACACCTGTTTATCAACTGTTATCAATCTTATCTTTTGTACGAAGTGATAACCGCTCTTGAGTTTTCTCTGTGCTGATATCTGTCCTTAGTATGATAACTGTTACCGAACCCTTTTTATCTTCTAAAATGATAACCATCATCGAGCCTATTTGTTCTCTAAAACGACAACCGTCATCGAACTTTTCTTTATTTGTCACACGTCCTTTGGGATGGTAACCATTATTGAGCTTTTCTCCATTTGACACCTATCCTTCGGGACAGTAACAGTCATCGAGCTTTTTTCCGTTTGATACCTGTCTTTCGGGATGATAACCGTCATCGAGCTTTCCTCCGTTTGACACCTGTCCTCTAGGATGGTAACCATCATCGAGCTTTTCTTCGTCTAACACCTGTCTTTCGGGATGGTAACCGTCATCGAGCTTTCCTCCATTTGACACATGTCCTCTAGGATAGTATCCATCATCGAGCTTTTCTACGTCTGACATCTGTCCTCCGAAAATAGGGCCCTTCGTCGAGCTCTTCTGACTTGACACCCATGTCGCGTCGTGCTTTTTTGGGACTTTCGGGATTTGCGCGCCAATGAGGTATTTTCGTGTAAGGGTCTCTACCTCACTTGACAATGGAAGGTGATTTCTTATTTAGTTTAGGTTTGTGATTTTGGAGTCGCCACTAGAAATCTAATCGAGGTACGGGAGAAATGCCACGATTCTACGAACCAGAGATTCTGAGTACAGGGACTTGGTTATGTTATTGATCCCGAATCGAGATCCCTAACGCCCTTTCGATACCTAAGAAGAATACGATGTCTAACGTGTCATGCGAATTTCCGAGGCTTACCCACTAATTCTATCTATTCTAATCGTAGGAAAAACCAAACAAGTATTAAATATACAATCAATGTCAATCAGATCAATCAATCCTAAATGGTCTCTAAAAATGAAAATCAATCAAAACATCCAAACCCTAATGAAGCTCTAGAAGCTTATTCATTTCATGATTTATATTTTTTTAGGGGTTATAACCCTTGAGTTTGGGATTTTCTAAAAATGCCACTTGGACACTTTCAAAAATTCAAATCTCACTTTTTATGATTGGCCACGGTGTTTTTGGACCATTCTGTGAATTTTTAAAATTTTTTGAATTTTTTGAGTTTTCTGAAGTTTTTTTCGATTTTTTTTATGTTTTTATGAATTTTTATGAATTTTTTAGATTTTTTTATTTATTATATTTTTTAAATTTCCCACCGAAGTGGTGAACCAGACCGGCCCGGTTTAACCTGGTTCGGCTTGGCTGAATCGAGCCTCACTGGTGCCGATCGCCGATTGCGTGTTCTCCGGCGGGCACAACGCAAAAACAGCGCCGTTTTGCCCCATGTTCATTGCGGCATTATGTCAAACAGGTGGTTTGCATAGTCCGTGTGTTGAAGTTTTCAAGGCCGCCACTTCAATCACTTCTCTGGCGACCTTCCGGCGACTATCTCGCCATTTCTTTTGATCCATCATCAAGCCCATATATTCTAGTATGGATCTAGCCTAATCATAGTGCCGTCAGACGTTCGCCGACCGGCAAAAAATCAGTCTAAACAACCTAGTTTGTAAACTGTTCAATCATGGATTTTCCAGAATACTAATCCTAATTCTAACCGCCCTAGCCGTCTGGATCGTTCAAAACAAAAATCAAATCATCATACAAGGTAATGAAAAGCCTACTTGAATGGCCTAGGGCCTTGATGACTCTCCGGCGAGACAATGGAGCTTCGACAAAAATTCCAGAAATAGCCGACTCAGTTTTAATGCATTTTCAATTATTCAAAGTGCAAACAAACAATGAAAATGAGGTCAGAACATGTTTTAAGCATTAACAAACTCATACTCGTGAAAGAAAATGCATGATCAGCAAGATTGAATTCAAGTTCACCATTTCTCAAAGTTGGAAAACCGTGACTGGGAGAGGACTTTACCTATCTCGTTTGATGATTAGATGAGGTTGTCAAGCTAATCGGAGCTCGTGGAATTGTTCCTCGTCACTTGAACTTCAAACTGAAGGCTTCAACTTCACCAGAAGAGTAATGGGCGCATCGGTCAAACTTGGTTTTCAGGCCTTTATGACAAGCCCATTCGGCTGAAACGATGAAGGGATGGTCATGGCCTATCCACGATTCGCCGGCGTTCCACCATCTACGGCGGCGCTAGACACTCGTGAGGGGACCCTCGACCCTCTCTCTCTAGATCATTCTCCTTTGTTTCGCTCGATTCCACTCTCTCTCTCTCTCTCTCTCTGGCATTTCGTCGAGCATGTTCCGCTCTCTCCGTTCAGTATTTTCAGTTTTTGTTCATAAAAAATCCTGCCCAAATTCGGTTAGAACCGACTTATAATTGGTTAAATTGAATCTTTGATGCCAGCTAGAGATTCTCTTGCTGGCAAAACCAATTTACACGTGTTAGATTAACCAAAATAATTTGGCAAAGGCGCAGGTTTGAATGGGCATTTTCTGGGCTTAATGTGACTCAGGTGAAGAAGATGAACAACCCGGGTTGGGTCGGGTCAACCCTGGTCGGGTCGAGTAAACCCGACAGACCCGAGTTGGTATAAATTTGAAAATTAAGCTTAATTTTGACCCAATTTTTGAAATTAAACCCTAAAATTGAATTCCCCATCATATTCTGAACCCAAATATGCGATTTTTCCCAAATTTTGTTATAATTGTGTCCAAGATTTTCACATTTTTATATTCGGGTTAATAAGGTTTTGTTCAATTTGATGTCCTAATGACCTGATTAGGCAAAATTGATGCCAAAATTGAATTACCCGCGTCTGATTAACCCTAGAAATGTTGGTATCATGTTTCGACAATTTCATATTGGGCACGATTCCCAATTTGGGTTCAAAATTCTTAATTTTCAATTGAAATTTGGGGATTTTTATTTTTATGTCAAATTGTGCAATTGGACTAACCATTATGTAATTCTAGGTCCTAGAATCATTTTTGTGAAGATACTATGACTTAAAAATGACTACAAAAAATTTAATTGCATTTTTGGTTCAATTCGGGTTTAATTTTGCCCAATTTGGGAAAAACATATTCCCAATTGAGATTTTTCATAATTGATGATGTATTCATGAAATTGGATTTAAAATAAGACTAATGACTATTTTTATGGAATTTTCTGATTCCATTTTCTATTTTTCTTGATTTTCTCACTTATTTTGACTAAAAGAAATTAAGGAAAAATGCAGAAAAATGCTAAAGAAATATTTTTTTGGTTTAGAAATAGGTTTCTAGGCTTGGCCAAGACTCCTAGTCCTAATTTTGAGATTTTTGAAAATATAAAAAAAACGAGGTAAAAATCAGGTGTCAACAACCCATCATCCTTTCTATCGTTGTCGTCTATGAAAAATACCTTTGGCACTTTTAGTTTAGTTTTTCCTGATTTGATACCTGCTCTTCTGGAGCAAAGGCATTCATCGAGTCCTTCCTAGCTTGGCATTCACTCTTCTCCTTGTCGACGTCCTCGATGAAAATACCTTCGGCACTTTTGGTCCCCATTCATTTGAGTTTCAAATTTCTCACTTATGACTGCCAGTACTTACCAGCTGTCTTACATGAATCATCTTAGTACGGGCGACATCATCTCTTGTCGTTTTATTCATCTATCCTAAGCGTCGACAAACCTAATTAATTTCAGGTGTCAACAAGTATACCTTATGTTGACATGACACAAGCACAAGCTGTGAACACGAATTGCCACCCTAGTTCTAGTAACATTCCTTTTCCACTTGTTTTCTTTTTGTATGATATTTCTACGGCATTCCCTTTGTTTAGGTTTTGATGCAATGAAAAACAGTGCTTTATTAGTGCAATATTTGTACTTTAATATATAATACATATAGGTTCGCTTTATAGTGTTAACTACCTTTCATGCTTTAGCATTAGGAAGTCGTTCTCGTGTGAAGGGCACTTATCAACGAGTCAAGCAACCGGTCTATTTGCCAAGGATGAAACATGAGGTGGTGGAATATGTTAAGGCGTGGAATGCGTGCCCAAGGAATAAGGGGAAAAAACTTCTAACCCTAGACTCTTGCAACCCGACATTCCTATTGGGGCGTGAACTCGTGTCAGTATCAATTTCATTGAAATTGTTAAAATATGCTTCGAATTTGAGTACGTATATAAGACCTATCGTTGTTTGCCACACAAGCGAAGCAATAAATACTGACTAGAAGCATGCACATTAAATACTTTGGTGTCAGCACACGGAATAATAAATGAAAAGAGAGGAAAACGGTGGATGTCTTTGTTTGTTCTTCCTAAGATTAATACTACGAAAAATTCTAAAATGGTACTTCTATGATAAATTTACCATAAATTAAGTTTTTGACTACCAAAAACCCAAACTGATGCACCTATGACAAATTTACCTTCCGTCAATTTTCATAAAATTTTATCATCAAATTACTGAGTTTGATAACACAGGGCAATTGACAAGTGTACCAGTTTGAGTTTTTACCTTCCATTTGTCATAGGTGTGTCGGCTTGTGATTTTTTGTGGTATTAATCTAATTTCACAAAAATTAACAAAAGGTAAATTTGTCATGAGTGTACTAGTTTAGAGTTTTTTGTAATCAAAAAATTAATTTTGGGTAAATTTATTGAAGGTGTACCGATTTGAGATTTTTTGTAGTAAAAAATTCAGTTTATGGTAAATTTGTCACAAATATACCAATTTGGAGTTTTTTGTAGTATTAACCCTACTTCTTATCGTCATTTAATGTTGTTATAGTCCTTGCATGCCCATGCTTGGCCATGTGAATGTGCTGGAAGAAAGAAGAAAATGAGCAGCTTCTTTGGCTTCGTTCTCTTAAGAAAGGAGAACAATGATGGCTCATCATTAGCCACCATTGCTGCATTTGACCAAGAAGGAAAAGAAATGAAGAGCCAAGAAGAGCTCTTTGACCTCGTTTGATTTAGTTTTTCCAAGGGGCTTTTGGCCTCCAAAGCCCTTTGAGGAAAGCCTTTGAAGGAAATGCTGGAGCGTTTGGCAAGTGGTCTCAATGGGCTTTTGGCCGAAAGCTAGCATTGGGAATGCTAAAACTAATTTTTTCCTTCCCAAACTACCTTCACTAATTTTTTAATATTTCAGTTTTGCCCCTCATTGTTATTGTTTATCTTCTTTGCACAAGGACAGTCGACAAGTGTAAAATATGGGTTATAAAATCAAAAGGTCAAAAGGGAAAAAAAAAGGGAAAACGGAAAAAAGTGAAAAGGTCAATAAAGAAGCTATAGTGACTTATGTTCTTTTATCATGAGACCGAGAGTTCGCGGGGAGAAAGAAGAAAAGAAAGAGAAAGAAAGAAGAAGAAAGGGAAAGAGAAAGAAGAGGGGTTTCGCACTACTTGTCACGAGAGCCTCGTTAAGTTGGAGTTATATCGTATCGCAACGCCCGGATTACGAGATCATTAGTGCTTGTGGCCACGTTATTTGGTTTTTGGGCATTCCCAGGTGAGTGGTGTTAACTGTTATTTGAGTTTATAAACTCATATTTCAAAAATGATAAAGATTTGAGTATTGTACGAGTTATAAAAGCAAGTTTGTTGCATAAAAGCTTGGATCGGGCTATTACTACCTTTGATATTTGAAAATGACTTGAGAATGGTTTTATGAAAGGTATTATGAAATGACATATATATCGCTTTGTGAATTGGTTTATGGAATGAGTTCTGACATGATTTGAGAAACGTTTTATGAAAAATGTTACGAAAGGTTATATGATTGGGTTGGAAACGTATTGTGATTTATGAAATGAGTTATGAAATGGTTTATGGATTTGGTATTGTGAATTATTGGAGAATGATTGTTTGATATTCAATATCGCTATGAGCCTATTGATGGGCTTAGGGGTTTGCATACCAGGTTAGGATATATTTATGGGCCGAGCCACCAACTTTGTAGGTAGAGACTTTGTCAAGGGGGAATCTTAGTAGCCTTGTCATAAGGCTTTATGCTGTGACCATGGTTTGATGTTGAGCAATAGATTGATCGATGGAATAAACTATCAACCAATGATGAGATATGAAATTTATCAATGAAATAGACTATTGATATGTGATTTAAGATTGGTCAATGGAATGGACCATTGACGCAGTTTTCAATAGAGATTAATTAATGGACTTAACCATTGATGTTTGTATTGTAATAGTGATTAAATGAGTATTTCTGACTTATACAAAGTTTTGTGAAAATGAAACAACTACTCAGAGATGTGGGACCAGCTATGGAGTGGTATGACTTGATTTGGACTAATGGAATAAACAAACATAATTTTATTGGCTGGCTTGTTTGTAGAAATAGATTATTGACATTGGAGATTATCGGCCAATGGATGACTTCAGTTGATATGTAATGTAACTTCTGCACGGTCAGTATAGAAGACAGAACACATTTATTCTTCCAATGTGAGTGGATAGGCATCATTTGGTGCAATATCTATGCATAACATGGGATTAGGCGTCCTTTAGGAGGATGGAATGAGGAACTTCAATAGATGATTAGGGCAACAAAAGGCAAAGACTTGGTGGCAAAACTCCTCAAGATATCCTTTCTAGCAATCATAAATGGCATTTGGATGGAGCATAACCATAGGCGATTTCAAAACAAGTCATCTGACATCCATATTATTCTGACTAACGTGTGTAAAAATGTAAGAGGTAGCGCTTCATTCTTCCAAAAAATTAGACCTTCTGAGACAAATGTTGCTTTAGCTATCATATGGAGGCTTCCTACCACCATATTTTTGAACTATTAGCCCTATTATAATGCTGGGGTATGCCCCTAAGCTGCTGTTCTTCATCTGCTTTAAAATATTTACATTTTACACCCAAAAAAAAAATAAAACAACTTGTATTTGATTTGATATATATAATATCTTTGGATTGAAGTATGACTTTCTAGTATGGCTATGTATACATGCATATTGATTGTTCAATCTACTTAGAAGAGATATGCACTACTTACTGAGCTGTGGTTGTTTACCCCTCTCTTCCCCAATCTTTTAAGGTTCATTGGTTAGTAGTCAATAGAGCGAGAGCGGTGTTGTAGGGATTTTTGGGCTTTTGTTCTTTGGTTGTGGTTTCAGGATGTGCCCTTCGGGTTTAAGGACGGCTGTGTCAACCCCATTCTAGTAGGTTTCGAGGTGTGATAGCAAGGGCAGCCAGCTAGAGTCGACGAGGCCAGATCGGGACGGTGAAGGGCCGGCGAGAGGGGAGTCACGTGACCCCAGGTGACGGCAGCGTAGGCCGTATGGCCCTCGCCGGGGGTTAGAAGACCTTGGGCGATGGCCGTCGACGCCAAATCTGGCTTGCCAGTTGTCGTATGCCGTATGCCGTATGCTGTAGCCCTTCATCGACTTCGAGGAAGGGTTTGGTTTTTTTTTTTTATAAAAACCCAAAGCCCTTTGTAAAAAAAAATGCCTAATACTACTTGGACCAAATTAGCTTTACATATGATTTTTTACCAAACGCCATTTGCATTTCTTTAAAACTGAACCAAATAGTATTAGGCATTTCCTCAATAGTATTAGCCATTTGCCTAAAGCTCGTTTGCAAAACTGAACCAAATGGGGCCTTTGTGTATCAAATAGCAAAAAGGTGTGGGCTTCTTTTGTCCCTTTCATTAACTCTCTGAAGGCTTCTTTGCTTCAGCCGCCCAAAACAATCAATCAAAGGACTTTTTTTTTTGATAGAATGAAAGGACTCTTTGCTCACTTGAAATATATACATTTAATGTATTTGTCTTACATGCCGTGTAAGCAAAATGGAGCACACAATTTCTTCTCAGAAAGACACCTCTCGCAATAAATGATGGGAGGCTTATATCAATCATAAATAGAAGAGAGCCAAGTTAGTCCTAAATTATTTCATTTGATCAAATTAGTCCTAAATTATTTGATAATTTGTCAATGTAGTCCATCGAACTAGCTTTGGCCGAAAATTGATGACGTGGACGCCGACGTCCTATGTGACGTAACCAACGCTGATAGGAAATTTTTTGGAAATTTTGGAATTTTTTATTAGTTTTTTTCTTTTTTTTCTTTTCTGATGTTAAGGGTTGGTAGGGGGCCATCAGCCATCGACCAAGGTCCAATGATCTCTGCCAGCCATAGGTGAGGGTCGCAACCCTTGCTCAAAGCTAGGCAAGGACCGCTACCCTTGCCTAGTGGATGACAAGGGCTCACTACCCTCACCGGCAACTAGGCGAGGGTTATGAGTTCTCGCTAGTCGCGGCCCTTGCCCAACTATGAGCAAGGGCCGCAAGCCCTCACCCAGTGGCTGGTAGGGGTCGCTACCTCACCAGTGATTGGGCAAGGGCTACGAGTCCTCGCTGGTTGCAGTGAGGGTTGCAGCCCTCACTCTCGGCCCTCGCCCACCTGTGAGAGAGGCCTGCGAGCTCTCGCCCAGTGGACTGCGGGGGTCACTAGGTCTCAATCAATGGCCGACGGCCCTCTACTAACCATTAATAATAAAAAAAATAGAAAAGAAAAGAAAAGAAAAGAATCGAAAAAAATTCAAAATACGAAAACTTTCGACATTAGCATTTGTTGTGCTATGTTAGATGACTAATGTCCACGTCATTGATTTTCGGCCAAGGTTCGCTGAATGCACCACATTGGTAAACATTGGTAAATTGTTAAAAGATTTATGATTAAATTGGCCAATTTGAAAGGTTTACGATTGAATTTGTACAACTGCAATTGGTTTAGGACTTTTTTGATAATTTTCTCTTTTTCCTTTGGGGCACTTTTCTCGAGCAGTAGTGTCATAGTTTGACTTTTTCCAATTTCATGAATGCATGGAAGTGAAGTTTGTAATACTGAGAGAAGCATGAGAGATGTGGTATTGATGATACAACTAGGTCATGATAGTGGTGTTGGAAGTTTATGTTTAGAATTTGATGAAAGGAATATCACATGGAAGATGTCTGAAGGTAGAGTTGGCCACTTATGCACAAACTAATTGGGGGCAAATGCCACTCTCTTGATGATGCCAAAATAAGTGGTAACTAGTTATTATGTTGAATTGAGACACGTGCATTTGCTTGGGATGGTGAGGTGCTTAAGTTGATTGGAGACATTGAACGATTGGCTACAACGAGGCATTCCATGATATAAGCCATGGGAGCGATCCTTCGAAAGAAGGCTAGCTTGGTGAATTTGCTTACCAGGCGCCACACTATTCTTTGGTCAAGGCCATCGACCTGCATCGTGATAAATGATATCAGAGCAAGATAGCCAAGTTACATGTGCATATATCATCTATTATCATGTTTTGAGCATGGTCAGTAGAGATAATGAGTTCCTATTAGCTGAGCATAGGCCATTTGTGTAAAGCCTAGGGAGATGTAGTGCTGCTGTGGTATGTCATGCCCTGACCCTCGAGCACGCAACAGCCCATATTCACTTAGGTCATTCGCATACGACGTCCTAGAACTCGTCGCCGACCTTTCATTTTATCTTCGATTATGCATGCGGAAGCAATAACAATCATCCAGTCAAAACAATAAATAGTAGGGATAGTAATAACAATCAACAATAGTCATGCCAAAATGCCATTTTATTTAATTACTAGATTAACCCCAAGGAAACACATTTACAAGCCCTTTAAGGGCATCTTTCCTTATGAGCCTACCAAAAAGATACGGAGCTGGGGGGTCAATCTACTCCATCCAAAAGTGGGTCATCCAAAAAAGAACCGATCTCAGGCATGTCCTTCAAGTCATAGTGGTTCGGCAAGTCGGGGTCATGCCCCGACAGTTCGTAATCCGACGGGCACATAGGATCTGGTTTAGCCTCGGGATTCTCTACTGACCCGTTAGGTGGGTCAATGTCCATTGGATCCCAGATCTTCTGCCCATCTTCTGCCCAGGTGTTGACACCTAAATTTTGCCCAAATCATTTAGGGTTTTATCGCATAAAAATTAGAGTTTAATTTTTAACCCCTAAACCAAAAAATTTTCATTAAAACTGCATGGCACGTAGTTATTAGGTGCATTTACATTAATGTAGCATATTAGAGCATATTTTCCATTTTTCATTTTTTAAAAATAAAAAAAAAAAAAAGAAAGAAAGAAAAAGAAAGAAAAGAAAAAAAAAATTATAAAAAAAAAAAAAAAGAAAAAGGGGGAGGGCCAGCGTTGAAACGCTGGCCCACCGTTTCTCCTCTGCTTCACCCTTTGCGTGAAGCAGAGGAGAAGGAAGCAGGCGCAGCGGCAGACGCAGAGGACGCCGGCGCGTTCCTCGCGTCGAGACCGGCCGCGATAGGCTGGCGGTGGCAGGCGCCATGCGCGCCTGCCGGCCATGCCGCGCGGGCCGGCCCCTTAAAGCCGAACAGAGGGAGTGCAAAGAGAGTTGGTGAGAAACGGAGAGCGAGAGAAAGAGAGAGGAGAAAGGGAGAGAGTGTTCGGGAGAGAGAGCGGAGGCCGAGAGGGTTCTCGTTGAGGGCCGTCACGCCTCGACCGCGGCCGGCGAAGCTCCGACGATTTCTGTGGTAGGTCCGGCCCCGAGCTCCGTCGGTTTTCTTTTGTTCTTGCTCGGTTCGACTCGGAACAACCTCCCGAGGATTCCGGTTTGGGGGCGTGCGAGGCGACCGGATGTAGTCCGATCTGAGGTCGCCGTCGTTCGTCGCCCCCCAGGCCGGATAGGGAGCGCTGCAACGGCCACACCCCCTCCCCTGTTCCTTTTCCTTTGTCTGCGTGCTCTGTTTTGGACGAGGAAGCACTGGCCGGATCTCGCGGCCGCCCGGCTCGCGCGAGTTCCGGCCAGTGACACCTCAGGCTCGGTCCCATTCGTCTGCATATTGTTGAGTGTGATTTCGGATGTGTCGGAACCTCGATCGTGCTTGAAATCCCTCGTTTTCGTCGATGCCCACCGGTTGTTTGATGAAATGCTCGAGTCAGTCCTTGGGTTTGGCCATGTCTCGCCGGGGTTGTAGGGGCGTCGGTCGGTCCCGGTACCCGCCGATCGTCACGACGGGCCGGACGCCGCCGCGCGGGGAGCAACTAGCCAATCCCTGGTCGGGATCTGGCTGGTTCGCGTCCGGCATAGCCCCGACCGCGGAGGTCGGGGATGCATCGCCCGACGGCCGAGCAAGGGCTCGACCGCCGGGCCGGAAATCCCCAGCCACAGAGGCTGGGGGGTAGAGAGACCGGCGTTCCGGTCGGTCGGCGTCGGCCGCGGGGGGGCGAGCCTCCCCCAGGTGCCGGTCGCCGGCGCTCGGGCCGTCCGCGGAAGGCGGGGCCGCGCGGCGTGGAGGCTGCGAACCGGGTCAGGTGAGTCGGGTCGGGCGCTAGGGTTTCGTGAGTCGGGTCGGTGAATCGGGTCGGCGAATCGGGTTCGCGGGTCTGACCGGTTTTTGGGCTTGTCGCGGTTGGGCCGAAACTGTTTTTTTTGTCTTTTTATTTTTAGTGGGCTTTGGGCCTATTTGTCCTTTTTTTTAAAAAAAAGTTTTGGGCTGGGCCCTTTTCTTTTTTTAAATTTATCCGACCGGGCTCAACAAATGAGCCCGATCCGGCCTTGGACCCGGGCCGGTGCGCCCGGGTCATTTCCGATCCGGGTCGGATGTGGAGATCCGGCCCGGATCCGTTTTTTTATTTTAATATTGTATTATTTTAATAATTTTAAAAAAAAATTTAAAAAAATTTTTTTAAAATTTTTTTTTTTTTTAAAAAAAAAACCGAATTTTATTTAACTTTATTTTATGTTATTTTATTCGAAAAAAAATTCTCAAAAAAATTTCCAAAATTTAAAAAAAGAATTCCGAAAAAATTTTAGAAATTTCGAAAAAAAATTCAAAAAATTCAAAAGTTTAATTTGGGTTTTGAAATTAGCTTGTCTCGCCCTTTTCGCATGCTTAGTGCTTTATTTAATCCCACGTCGCTCGGTTCACACACTTTGAGTTGCACATTTAGATTAACCTCGCATGTAGTTGATTATGCATGTTTAGGTTTAGATATTAATTGTTGTTCCCCTTAACTTAGTTAGGGATGGAATTTTGAGACTCCCGATTAGTAAGAGCATGTTAGGTGATAAATTGAACAAGATTAGGTACCGAAAGGGCACTAATTAGTCGATTAGTGTAATCAAGTCCCCGTACCCATTGAATCTCTGGTTCGTAGAAGTGAAGCATTTCTCCCGCGCTTCGCTTAGGTGTCTAATCGACCTACCAGAAACTGATTAGTGGCGACTCCTAAATGAAATTGATTTGCATGTTAACAACTTAAACTTAAGTCGCGAATTGGTATGGGCTTGGGAGAGCTCGAGCTAGGTTTAACTTAGTAATCCATTAGCCTAACCCCTTAGGCCGCGAGGCCGGTTCGGGGAGGTCGCGACAGCTTGGCGACTCCGCTGGGGATAATTTTGTGGACTTAGGCCATTTTTCTTGTTTATATACATCCCTAACGTGAATGTTTTTGCCATCAATCCCTTGTTTTGCAGGTTTGGGATTTGGGGAATGAATGTTTATTTTCGCAGGTGCTTGAAGCATTGTTTGCTTATACATTGTTGTGCATGCTTTAGATGTTTTAGCACTACACTATTGCACACACAACCATACTGCCGGACCCGGGCCGTGATAGGACGCTTTAGGATGGTGTTAAGAAAGATACAACCTCGAACGCGAGACCGCGATGTAGAGGTTGCCTTTCTTCTCCCCGAAAGTTCTTTCCTGGTGTCGTAAGTGTTTATCCTTGTCCGCGAGACCGCGTGACTATAGGATATCTCTTTCGACTAAGCCGGAGTTAAGAGGACCTGACACCAACGCGAGACTGCGACGGTCAGATCACCCTCTTAGCTTCACCTTGTTCAACCGTTTAGATAGAAAGCGAGCCTCACCTTTCATGCGTGTGTCTTTGTGTCCGCCATTGTTCTCAATAACGTAAGCATTTATCTTTCCTGTTATGCAATTCATTTATTTCCTTTTGTTGGTCCATGGCAAATTAGGTCGATCGTTAGTCTCAATTTATATGCGATGGGAAGAGCCGATGTCCAATTCATTTCCACTCCCAAGAAAGAGCTCATAGCGTGGTGGGATCAGTTGGATCAAACTGGCCGAAGGCAGGTTGAGGCAAGGATTGGCCGTTTCCTCCCGTTGCTCAAGATCAACATCCATTCCGGGGTTATGCAAGCGATACCACACTTTTGGTGCCCTCAAACATCGACTTTCATATTTGGCGAGTTCGAGTTAGCTCCGACCTTGGAAGAATATAGCATTGCCATTGGAATGTCTCTTGGAACCGAGCTTGTCAAGCCACCCATAGGTATAGACCCCATCTCCGAGTTGTCACAATTTTTGAGAGTTAGGGCCGAGGTGGTGAGGAAGGTCGTTAAGGCTAATTGTTATGCGTGCCCATTCTCATTTTTGGCCGAGTGTTTTTCAAGTCAACCAATAGCCCAAAGGAGTAGGATTTTTATTTTAGCATTTGTCGGACTGATCATCTTCCCTCATCGTAAGAATGCCATAAATCCTTCAATTGCTTGGGTGGTCAAACACATGTGTGCTGGGTTAAATTATGTCAACATGATTTTAGCCGAAACATTGTTGTCCCTTAATCGTTTTAAACAAAACGGAGACAAAATCATGCGAGCTTCCCCGGAAATTTTGCAAATATGGTTTCTTTCTCACATAAGGGGATTTGGGCACCTTATGCAGTTGTTCCAAATAGATGAGTTTAGGCACCCAATACAGAGGTTCCAAGTCTTAGAAAAGCATTCCCCTGACAAAGAATATTCCCGTTGGATAAATTTCCTGGTGGACCCCGAACCCAAGGCATTTCTATGGCATGCTAAATGGCTCCAGGTCGAGGAAGCCCGCTTTGCTCACAAGTTCGCTAACCCGATCCCGCTGCTTGGTCTCTCTGGCGCCACCTCCTATTACCCGTACAGGGTGGCCCGCCAATACCGAGCTCTACAAGAGATTCCGCCGCCTCTCAAAACGGAGATGTTCCAGGCTCGCTTCACCCGCACAGACTACGACTACTTCGACGAAATCCGTGCTATTGAGATTGCCTGGAGTGAGTGTCGTCCTGAAAGAATCGTTGTGCCTAAGACGCTAAATGGGGAGGAGGAGATTCACCACGCCTCCACGTTCTACATCCGCAACCACCGAATTCCGACCATTCTGCGACCACTGGTCCCGGAAGCGACTGACAAGCCATCCCAGAAGGCGCAAATTGAGCATCTTGAAAAGAGGGTGGAAATGGACAAGACTCGCATCTCGAAGTTAACTCGAGAGAACAAACGGCTCCGCAAAGCCGCGGATTCCGCATCGCATATAAAATGAGTCGCCCTGAGAAATTTGAGATGGCACTTTCATCAAATTTGTCCCCCTAGTTTCTTGTTTAGGAGGTTCTATTGCTTTTAGTCTCAATGTTTAGGGAATTTCGTTCTTCTTATATTCCAGCAGTTTCATGTACTTCCTTAGTTTCAATGTTTAGGTAATATCTTTCTTTATTTCCAGGTTTAGGAATCGTTATGTACCTCCTTTGTTTCAATGCTAAGAGAATCTCATTTTTTCATTTTCAGTGTTAAGAAGCTTTCATTTATCGTCTGCAATGTCTAAAAACTCCAAAATCTCGTCTTTTTTTTATAATAAATAAATAAATAAATAAAAAGCTTTCTCTCGAGGGACACGAAACGCCTAGACCATTGCCATGGGCCAACCTCCCACTTAAATCGTGTGCTCACCTATACTCATTTTTTTTAGGTGTTCGCAAATCGTTTGAGTCCACTCAACACACGAAGGGAGAAGTCGAGAGATCTGAGGCCGGCGAAGCCCCGGCGTCCCCCACGGTGATTACGAACCATCCGTATTTGTTAATTCGAGCTCAATCAACACGCGGAGGGTGAAATCGAGATTGGGGAGCTTCTTCCTGTAGCCATCAACCATCACAACCAGGCTTTAGCTAGTGCATCCGTTCCACCGAGATAATCGAGACGGCTAAAAGGAGATCCCCGATCCGAACCCGTGCAAAAGTCAGAATGGAGAGCGAAGAAGCCAATGCGCGCATGACCAACATGGAAAACCAACTGGCTCAACTTACCGCCATGATGATCGAGATAAGTCAGAAACTCAAGGATCCTCCGCCTGCACATGCCACCGAGGCTTTTGTCCCCACCTCCTCAGGACATACTCCCCCGTTGACCGTTGATCCACATGTCACGGACCCTCCTGAAAAGGGGACCGCATCAGATTCCCCCTCTGTCACACCGATCATTGTGAATCTGGATCCTGTTCCAAGGGAGGAGCTCGTTTCCCGCCTCGATGAGGAAAGCGCAAGGCGCCTGGCCAAAATGGAGGAACGACTCTGTGTTCTTCAGGGGTACGAGATGCGAGGGGTTGACAAGTTATCTCCGTATGCTAAAGTGAAAGTCCCTGAAACCTTCAAGGAACCGGAATTCAGCATGAAGTACGATGGCACCGGTTGCCCTAAGACTCACCTCAAGTATTACTTGAGAAAAATGGCTCGTTATTCCGACAACGTACCGCTCCTCATCCAGACTTTCCAAGATAGCTTGATCGGCCCTGCCTTGTCATGGTTCATTGCGCTGGATGTTGAGACAATCACAGGATGGGAAGATCTTGCCGAAGAATTCCTTCAGCAGTACAGGTTCAACTCTGAAATCATCCCCACCAGAGAAGACTTAGTTCGGCTAGAAAAGAGAAGGAATGAACCTTTCAAGGCCTTCGCTCAAAGATGGAGGACGATGGCATCACAAGTAAAGCCCCCGCTAACCGAGAGGGAGATGAGGCAACTTTTTCTGAGAACCCTGCCACCTGAGTACTTTCACGGAATGTTAACTTCTGGGTGCCAAACATTCTCCCAACTGGTGGAAGTGGGCGAAGGGGTAGAATGGGCGATTGTCGATGGGAGGATACCCGCGGGGAATAACAGAGGATTCCCAACAAAGAAGAGCAAGGAAGCCGCTGTCGAAGTTGCATTCGTCCAAGAGCCGTCTAAGCCTTTCTCAGCACCCCCACAAAAACCCTCAACCGTACAAAGACGTGCGCCCCAAGGGCATGATCAAAGTAAGAGATTTCCTCATAGGGAATTCTCCCCGCTGCCAAAATCCATGTCAAAGTTGCTGCCCGTGCTCATTGAGAAGAGGATGGTAGCCAAAGAAGTACCTAGGGACAATCCTCCGAGGTTCCCTGGGTTTGACATGACCAAGACATGCGAATACCACCGAGGGGAAAGGGGGCATGACACGGATAACTGTTTTGCACTAAGGATCAAGATTCAGAATTTGTTAGACAAGGGGATTCTATCGTTCGAGAGGGCACAACCCAACGTGAAGCGAAATCCTTTGCCCGACCATGCCGAGGGCGTAAATGTGGTGTTCGAAAAAGCGAACGTGAGCAAACAAGCCTCCACGGTGAACATCCCGAGGCTATACGAAGTTCTTCAACTAGCTGGACACCACGAAGGAGGAAATGACGTCACGATGGAAGAAAAATTAGAGTGTGTTCGTAGAGCGATGAGCATGGGGGTAATTGGGAATGTCGATATGGGACAGGAATTAGTCGCCATGACAGCACCAGTCGTGATATACTTCTCTGATGAGGACTATGCTAGTGAGCCGGAGGTGGAGGATGTCGAGCCAGTGATCATCGACCTCGCAACTAAAGAATTCTCAGCAATCCAAGTGGGAAAGGAGGATACGACGCGGGTTGTGATCGAGCTGCCGCCCCTGGAAGAAGAAGGGGTCATAGTCCTTGAAGCCCCTCCAGATTTCGATACTAAGGCGGTCCCGTGGGATTACAAAACGGATGAAGTGGATGCCATCACCCGGTCAGGTCGCTGCTATGCGCCTGCAGGAGGAGTTGAGAAAAAGGCAGTGACTGAAGAAGACGCAAAGCAATTTTTGGCAGTGATAAAAACGAGTGAATTCAATGTGGTGAACCAACTGCGGAAAATGCCAGCCCAAATCTCTCTCCTGGATCTCTTCAAATCTTCTGAGAAACACAAGGACGCCTTATTAAAGGTCCTTAACGAGGTTCATGTCCCGGAAACAATCGACGAAGCCCAGTTAGAAGAATTTGTGGGGACCATCCTGTTAAAGGATCAAATCTCTTTTGCGGACGAAGACTTTCCGGTAGAGGGCCGAAATCATAATAAAGCCTTGTACATTTCGGTTAAGCATCACGATGTGGTGGTCGCAAGGACCTTGATAGATAATGGCTCCGCTTTGAATTTATGCCCGTTAGCCACCCTCCGTCTCTTAAAAGTCGATCTAGGGAGGATGCGTACTGCCAAAAATCCCGTACGAGCATTCGACGGCACTAGAAGGGAAGTAATGGGAGAGATAGAGTTGGAGCTCCTGATCGGTCCCGTGACGTTTCTAGTATCTTTTCAAGTACTAGACATCCCAAGCGCGTTCAACTTTCTACTAGGGAGACCATGGATCCATACCGCAGGTGCTGTACCCTCTAGTCTCCATCAAAAGGTGCGGTTCGTGGTCGACAACAAGCTTGTTACAGTCCATGGAGAAACGGACTTCAAAATCTATCATGAGACAGCCATCCCGTACGTGGAGCCTGAATGCAAAGAGGAATCCAGTTTCCAAACTCTGGAGTTGGTATCTATGGTCCACGTTCCCGTTGGCTCGCTCATGGGCACCCCTGAACTGTCCAAGCCAGCTCTAGCAGCTGGAAAAATCATGCTCGCGAACGGGTACAACCCTGGGGAAGGCCTTGGATTGCATGGGCAAGGGATTCGGAAACCCATCGAAGCTGGAAAAAGTGTGAAGAGGGAAGGCTTAGGGTATCAGAAAAGCCAAGATGATGGAGGCCGAGGCAACCATGGAGGCCGAGGCAGCTATAAGGGTCGAGGTATCGATGGAGGCCAAAGTGGCCGTGGTGGCCGAGGTAGCGACGGAGGCCGGAGCAACCATAGAGGCCAAGGCACAGGTCAGGGGGACCATGGCGGACATGTTGGAGTGGAAAAGGGCTGTCAAGGCCCATTACTCCCCCTATTGAAAGAAATGTTTCCCGGGCCTCCAAAGATGCTACACGAGGAGGAGGCGGCCATCGACGATATAGCTAAGCTGTTCGAGGAGAATGTTATATGCACTATCCTGGCATGTGAAGAAGCTGAATCTTCTGGAAGTGTCGCTGACCTTGCAGAGTAGGGCGGTTCCCATTAATGTGTTTTCTGCTTTATGTTCTCTCCCCTGCGTGGGAGCTTAGTGTTGTTGCAATTTAAACTCGTTTGTAATGAAAACTTTGTCTAGCCCCGAATCTTGAGCCGTTGGTTCGAGGCGGTATGTGTTGTAATGCGGCCTTATCCTTTGAATTCAATGAAATGCGTGCATGTTTTATTAAGGACACGTGGAATCACACCAAACTGGTCCTATGATGGTCACTGAGGGCTGGGGTTCCACGTGCTTCCTGTTTTCATGGTCTTCAAGAGCAAGGAAGTCCGATGACATGAGGATGAGCTCTTAAACGCCTTTTTCAAAAAAATTCAAAAGCATTTTCAAATTGGCATGTACCATGTTTTACGTCCTAACTCATCTCATCACATCTCAGGCATCACATCATGCATAATCATGGTAAGGACGCATGTGATTCGGATTTGCACGAAGGAAGTCTCTCGGATATCGATAGCGATGACAATGATTCGAAGGGGATTGAGCGTGAATGGAAGCGACATGAGGAATCGAGGCCATTAACAGTGGAGCAAACAATTACCATAAACTTGGGTAATGATGAAAATGTCAAGGAAATAAAGATCGGGGCAAGTCTCTCGAAAGTAGAGGCCGAAAGAATGGTTCGCCTTCTTAAAGAATATCAGGATGTGTTCGCTTGGACATACGCTGACATGCCGGGATTGGATCCAGAAATTGTAGAGCATGCTCTACCAACTGATCCTGACATACTTCCGAGGAAGCAAAAACTCCGAAGGACCAAGCCAGAATTGTCCAAGAAAATCGAGGAGGAGGTTATGAAATTGCTAAAAGTGGGGTTCATCGAAGTATCGCACTACTCCGATTGGATAGCAAACGTTGTGCCAGTGATGAAGAAAGACGGTCGAGTCAGGGTCTGTGTGGATTATCGCGACTTAAACCGAGCTAGTCCAAAGGATGACTTTCCACTCCCGCATATAGATGTCTTGGTCGATAGCACTGCGGGATTCGAACTGTTCTCCTTCATGGATGGATTCTCGGGGTATAATCAAATCCGCATGAAGAATGAGGATAGGAGCAAGACCTCGTTCATAACCCCGTGGGGGACCTTTTGCTACAAGGTGATGCCTTTCGGTTTGAAAAATGCCGGGGCAACGTATCAAAGGGCCATGGTCGCGTTATTTCACGACATGATGCACAAGGAGATTGAGGTGTATGTAGACGATATGATTGCGAAGTCGAGGCAAGGCGAAGACCATGTCGAAGTTTTGCAAAAGTTGTTCGATCGCCTCCGAAAGTTTAAACTGCGCCTCAATCCCGCGAAATGCGTATTTGGGGCAAAGTCTGGAAAGCTGTTAGGATTTATGGTCAGTAACAAAGGCATTGAGATTGACCCGTCAAAAGTAAAGGCCATTTGCGACTTACAGCCTCCGGCCACTGTCAAAGAAGTCCGCAGCTTGTTGGGACGATTAAATTATGTCGCAAGATTCATCTGCCAGTTGTCAGAAACGGCGAGGCCGTTTTTCAAACTCTTGAAGAAGAATGCGAAAATCGAATGGGACGCCGAATGTCAGGATGCCTTTGAAAAGATAAAGTATTATTTGACTCATTCCCCGATCTTGGTCCCGCCAGTGCCCAAAGTTCCATTAATCTTGTATCTGACTATCCATGATGAATCACTGGGAGCCATGCTGGCCCAAAAAAGGCCGGACGACGGGAAGGAACGTGCAATATATTACCTCAGCAAGAAATTCACTACCTCGGAGGTGAACTATCCGGAAGTTGAGAAGACGTGCGTAGCCTTGGTCTGGGTGTTGCACAGGCTACGCCAATACACCCTCCATCACCAAGTTCTGCTAGTAACTGAGAATGATCCCATCAAGTATCTCTTAGAGAAGCCAGCCTTGGTGGGGAAGCTGGCCAAGTGGCAGATTCTAATTTCAGAATTCGACGTGCGGAGCCTGGGGCAAAAGTCCGTAAAGGGTAGAGCCATAGCGGACATGTTAGCGGACAGTCCCGAAAAAGCGGAAGACCCCGATGAAGATGGTGACATGGATAGGCAGGTCTTATTTGCGTCAAATGACAAATGGACCATGTACTTTGATGGTGCGGTCAACTTATCTGGTTCCGGCACTGGGGCAGTTCTCGTCTCCCCAGATAGTCAGCACTACCCCGTGGCTGCCAAATTGACTTTCCCTTGCACGAATAACATCGCGGAATATGAAGCGTGTATCCTTGGCCTCCAAGCTGCTGTTGACATGGGGATTCAAAAATTGCAAGTCTATGGCGATTCAGCCCTCATTATCCTCCAAACCGAAGGCAAATGGCGAACGCGGGATCCAAAACTAGTCCCGTATCATGAGTTCCTGGAAGAGCTGGTGAAAGAATTCCAAGAAATATCATTCGATTACCTACCTAGGTCTCAGAATCAGTTCGCCGATGCTTTAGCCACGTTATCGTCAATGCTGCAAGCAACAAAAGGCTTGGATATCGAACCATTAAGGATTGAAATTCTTAAGCGTCCGGCCTACTGTATGGTAATTGAAGAAGAGCCTGATGGAGAACCATGGTACCATGATATTCTGAATTACCTGCAGAAAGGTGAGTTCCCTCAAGGAAGTGAAGCACCAGACAGGAAATATCTGAGGAAGTTGGCCTCAAAATTCTTCATTAGCGGGGACGCACTTTACAAAAGATCTTATGACTCAGTATTACTGAGATGCATCGACGCGAAGGAGGCCAATCGTTTGATGAAAGAGATACATGAAGGGGAATGTGGTCCCCACATGAACGGCCATCTCCTAGCAAGGAAGATCATGCGACTCGGGTACTATTGGTTGGCCATGGAGTCTGATTGTATTCAGCATGCGCGATGTTGCCATCGATGTCAGATTTATGGAGATAGAATTAATGCTCCGCCAAACGAACTCCATCAGATGTCTCAAGCTTGGCCGTTTTCCATGTGGGGAATAGATATAATTGGGCCGATCAACCCCAAAGCGTCAAACGGACACAGATTCATCTTAGTAGCAATCGACTACTTTACGAAGTGGATCGAGGCCAGTTCATACGCTAATGTCACTGCGAAGAACGTGGCCAAGTTCATTCGCCGCGATATCATCGCCCGTTACGGAGTTCCGGAAGCAATCATCACTGACAATGGCTCCAATCTGAACAACAAAATTGTAGATGGATTGCTCGAGACATTTCGGGTCCGGCATTTGAATTCATCACCATACCGCCCTCAAATGAACGGAGCCGTTGAAGCGGCAAATAAGAACATAAAGAAGATCTTATCAAAGATCGCTGAGAATTATCGCGATTGGCATGAAAGACTTCCATATGCATTGATGGCATATCGGACGTCGATCCGCACCTCGACTGGAGCAACCCCATTTTCGTTAGTATATGGAATGGAAGCGGTCCTACCCGTGGAAGTTGAGATTCCATCCTTAAGGGTTCTCTCTCAGGCGAAACTTGATGAGGCCGAATGGGTACGACAAAGGCACGAACAGTTGAACATGATCGACGGAAGCAGACTACAAGCCATATGTCACGGCCAATGCTATCAGAAACGAGTAGCGAAGTCGTTCAACCGAAAAGTTCGTCCCCGGCACCTCGAAGTCAACGATTTGGTATTGAGGAAGGTGATATCCATTGTGCGCGACCCTCACGGCAAATTTGCTCCAACTTATGAAGGCCCCTATGTCATAAAAAAGATCCTGCCAGGTGGCGCTTTAGTGTTAATGGAAATGGATGGCCACGAGCTGTCCAAGCCTGTAAACTCTGACGCAGTCAAGAAGTATTTTCCATGAATGAAATCAAGGCTAGAAAGCCATTTCTCGTGCAATCCAAATCACTTAGTATCATGCATGTCATGCATATATTTCCATACATGTACATGTGTTTGTGTTTCAGGTATCCAACCGCAACGAAATGAAGGACGAACGACGAAGAGGCTGGAGTACAGGGACGAGAAACATTTCTTGTGATAATAGCTCTTTGAATGAATGCTCAAAGTCATGTCTGGTAATTTGATCGGTATGCAGTTATGAACTTTCCTGTGCATGTGAATGTTAGAAATGTCCATAATTTTGAAAGTGAACTTTGTAACGATTTTTATATGTCCAAGTCACAAATTCCACTAAGGGTCATTAAAATGGACAATTCAATGAGTGGTGCGGAGATGCTTAAATGTGCTAAATGAGACGTGTCGGAATGATGAAAGGCAAGCCATGCTCCATACACTGTCCCATGTACTAGTGAGTTGAGCGAAAAATTCCATGTTTGCAAAGTGAAGGGTTATCTCGCAAAAGATACGGCAACTAAAGTGATGAGAGGCATTTCGTTCATCCATCGCAGACGCTATAGGTTACCATTTGCTTAACCCTTTTGAGCTCAAACACTTGTGAAGTTTCTTTCATGCCACCCCTGTCAAGAACCACCCCACACCGAGGCGAATCGAAGGTGGGTCGACATATCAAGGTGGAAAATGGGTAGAAAATGTTCTTGCTTTCACTTGTATCAATCTTTGAGTGCCTTTATTGCAAATGAACGGGTACGTGACTTCAAGTGCCTCAAGACGACGAAAAGCGTTTCTTTCTCTATCCTATACACTTATATCCATTGAACAACCCCAATTGAGCCTGCAATTTTGCTTCTCATAAACCTAGTTGGTGATCATCCCCCACACCGGGGCAAGGCAAAAGTCACCACTGTACGAGCATCATGATCCAGAGTGCCGACTAAAGATGAGGACTTGAGAGTTCAACAACATTGTATTGCTTAAATTTGTCTAGGCCAATCCAAAAAATGATGAATGAAAACTAGGGCACGAAAAAGCAGTGTACCTGGTAAAAGCAAAGTCAATGCCCGTAAATATAAATGTCAAAAAAAAAAAAAAAAAAAAAGAGGATGAATCAGGGGCATTAAAGGCAGGTTGCTTGTCAGACTGAGGTTGGTCCCCATGTCTTAAATAAGAAGCAAAATGTTGAGATGATATGTGTTGAAATCACAAAATCAACCCTAGTCAAGCAATACTCGTCCTTCAAGTCTCCAGGAGGCGAGTGCCGAATGGCTGAGATCGATAGTACATTTCCGAGGATAATCCCCGATGGCGAAGAAGGAGGCCGGTGACAATGTCATGATGATCACCAGCTCTCACCCCAATACACATCATTGAGCCTGCAATCCTTTCGTTTCTCAACCCATGAACCTAACCTACGTTACGTCCTTTGCAAAGTCTTTTTTGATTGGGGCACTTGAGTCAACGTAGGAGCTCATATGTTTATAAGCGTCGCTCGAAGAAGTGCAAACAAGATTATTTTCTACCCTATCTCGCAGAGTTCACGACTTGTAAACCCTCAGATGATCACGAAGTGTTTATTTCATAGCTTCGACTTGGACAGTCTCATTTGTTAAACCATCGATCAAGCCTACATTACGGTCCCGGTCAAGACCTCTCAGATTAGTAAGGTTGTACCGTTTGCGAGAATACTCGGACCTTTGTCGACATGATGATAGTAAGACAGAGTGATTCTCACAAAATAACTCTTTTAGATGAGAGTGAACAAAAGTCCTTTCTGATTGAAAGTCTCTCATTTAGCATTTTCAAGACGATTCATGTCACGAGTGGAAATTGTCTTAAATGATAATTATCCCTGGTGGAAAGTTAATGATACGGACATGTTAAAATCATTACACATGAACTTCAATGGAACTGATCTTGAAACATGTGTCTTAGAGAGTGCCGGTTGTTTGTTTCTGAGAGGAATACATGTACTTGTTATTACTAATCCTGTAAGACAGGTGACGTTTCCTCAGACACCAACCTTCGAGCTGATCTCAGAAATGTTAAGAAACATCTAAGCATTCGTGAATTCTCAAGACCATGCTGAGAAGGACACAATAGGCGGTCTATCAAACTCTCGGACAAAGAACCTCGAGTGCTCGTTCGCTGAATCTTTCCAAGCCTCGCTGGCAAAGAGCTTTTAAGCAATCCAATCCAACCTACAGGTACGTAAACCCAGGTACGCATTTCAAAAGGTTTGTGGTCCAGCCTTAAACCACGCATTTCAAAGGGTTTGTGGTCCAACCTTAAACCACGCATTTCAAAGGGTTTGTGGTCCAACCTTAAACCACGCATTTCAAAAGGGTTTGTGGTCCAACCTTAAACCACGCATTTCAAAAGGTTTGTGGTCCAACCTTAAACCACGCATTTCAAAGGGTTTGTGGTCCAACCTTAAACCACGCATCAAAGGTTTGTGGTCCAACCTTAAACCACGCTTCAAAGGTTTGTGGTCCAACCTTAAACCGCGCATCAAAGGTTTGTGGTCCAACTTTAAACCACACTTTATTCATTCTATGTTATTCTCATTTCTTTTCTATTTTATTTTATTTGTTTTTCTCTTGCGTAAATCCAATTTTCGCTGACAAATTTAGGTGTCTTTTATCTTTGAAAGGAACCTCTCCGAGCTCCCCTTCAAAGAGGGGCAGCTGTTGACACCTAAATTTTGCCCAAATCATTTAGGGTTTTATCGCATAAAAATTAGAGTTTAATTTTTAACCCCTAAACCAAAAAATTTTCATTAAAACTGCATGGCACGTAGTTATTAGGTGCATTTACATTAATGTAGCATATTAGAGCATATTTTCCATTTTTCATTTTTTAAAAATAAAAAAAAAAGAAAGAAAGAAAAAGAAAGAAAAGAAAAAAAAATTATAAAAAAAAAAAAAGAAAAAGGGGGAGGGCCAGCGTTGAAACGCTGGCCCACCGTTTCTCCTCTGCTTCACCCTTTGCGTGAAGCAGAGGAGAAGGAAGCAGGCGCAGCGGCAGACGCAGAGGACGCCGGCGCGTTCCTCGCGTCGAGACCGGCCGCGATAGGCTGGCGGTGGCAGGCGCCATGCGCGCCTGCCGGCCATGCCGCGCGGGCCGGCCCCTTAAAGCCGAACAGAGGGAGTGCAAAGAGAGTTGGTGAGAAACGGAGAGCGAGAGAAAGAGAGAGGAGAAAGGGAGAGAGTGTTCGGGAGAGAGAGCGGAGGCCGAGAGGGTTCTCGTTGAGGGCCGTCACGCCTCGACCGCGGCCGGCGAAGCTCCGACGATTTCTGTGGTAGGTCCGGCCCCGAGCTCCGTCGGTTTTCTTTTGTTCTTGCTCGGTTCGACTCGGAACAACCTCCCGAGGATTCCGGTTTGGGGGCGTGCGAGGCGACCGGATGTAGTCCGATCTGAGGTCGCCGTCGTTCGTCGCCCCCCAGGCCGGATAGGGAGCGCTGCAACGGCCACACCCCCTCCCCTGTTCCTTTTCCTTTGTCTGCGTGCTCTGTTTTGGACGAGGAAGCACTGGCCGGATCTCGCGGCCGCCCGGCTCGCGCGAGTTCCGGCCAGTGACACCTCAGGCTCGGTCCCATTCGTCTGCATATTGTTGAGTGTGATTTCGGATGTGTCGGAACCTCGATCGTGCTTGAAATCCCTCGTTTTCGTCGATGCCCACCGGTTGTTTGATGAAATGCTCGAGTCAGTCCTTGGGTTTGGCCATGTCTCGCCGGGGTTGTAGGGGCGTCGGTCGGTCCCGGTACCCGCCGATCGTCACGACGGGCCGGACGCCGCCGCGCGGGGAGCAACCAGCCAATCCCTGGTCGGGATCTGGCTGGTTCGCGTCCGGCATAGCCCCGACCGCGGAGGTCGGGGATGCATCGCCCGACGGCCGAGCAAGGGCTCGACCGCCGGGCCGGAAATCCCCAGCCACAGAGGCTGGGGGGTAGAGAGACCGGCGTTCCGGTCGGTCGGCGTCGGCCGCGGGGGGGCGAGCCTCCCCCAGGTGCCGGTCGCCGGCGCTCGGGCCGTCCGCGGAAGGCGGGGCCGCGCGGCGTGGAGGCTGCGAACCGGGTCAGGTGAGTCGGGTCGGGCGCTAGGGTTTCGTGAGTCGGGTCGGTGAATCGGGTCGGCGAATCGGGTTCGCGGGTCTGACCGGTTTTTGGGCTTGTCGCGGTTGGGCCGAAACTGTTTTTTTTGTCTTTTTATTTTTAGTGGGCTTTGGGCCTATTTGTCCTTTTTTTTAAAAAAAAGTTTTGGGCTGGGCCCTTTTCTTTTTTTAAATTTATCCGACCGGGCTCAACAAATGAGCCCGATCCGGCCTTGGACCCGGGCCGGTGCGCCCGGGTCATTTCCGATCCGGGTCGGATGTGGAGATCCGGCCCGGATCCGTTTTTTTTATTTTAATATTGTATTATTTTAATAATTTTAAAAAAAAATTTTAAAAAATTTTTTTAAATTTTTTTTTTAAAAAAAAAAACCGAATTTTATTTTACTTTATTTTATGTTATTTTATTCTCAAAAAAATTCTCAAAAAAATTTCCAAAATTTAAAAAAAGAATTCCGAAAAAATTTTAGAAATTTCGAAAAAAAATTCAAAAAATTCAAAAGTTTAATTTGGGTTTTGAAATTAGCTTGTCTCGCCCTTTTCGCATGCTTAGTGCTTTATTTAATCCCACGTCGCTCGGTTCACACACTTTGAGTTGCACATTTAGATTAACCTCGCATGTAGTTGATTATGCATGTTTAGGTTTAGATATTAATTGTTGTTCCCCTTAACTTAGTTAGGGATGGAATTTTGAGACTCCCGATTAGCAAGAGCATGTTAGGTGATAAATTGAACAAGATTAGGTACCGAAAGGGCACTAATTAGTCGATTAGTGTAATCAAGTCCCCGTACCCATTGAATCTCTGGTTCGTAGAAGTGAAGCATTTCTCTCGCGCTTCGCTTAGGTGTCTAATCGACCTACCAGAAACTGATTAGTGGCGACTCCTAAATGAAATTGATTTGCATGTTAACAACTTAAACTTAAGTCGCGAATTGGTATGGGCTTGGGAGAGCTCGAGCTAGGTTTAACTTAGTAATCCATTAGCCTAACCCCTTAGGCCGCGAGGCCGGTTCGGGGAGGTCGCGACACCAGGGCCCCCATTTAGAGGACCATTGAAACCCCTAAGAGGACCGTACAGGTCCTCGTCCTCATGGATGAATCATGCTTGGAACTGATGAGGGACCTATAAAGCTAGGCCCTCGTCCACCCACACTATAGACAAGTGGTGCTAAAAAAGATGCGGCTTGCCGGGAAAATGATGTGTAGTAATAATACGGCAAAAGTACACCACAAGTACCATAACTTGTGTATGGAGATCACTTTGGTGCCATAACTTTTTTTTGGATCACTTTGGTGCTAACTTTTTTGAAAAACGATCACTTTAGTGTCAATGCTGACATGGCCGCCGGAAATCTGACATGGCTCTTTTTTTTATTAATTTCCGATGCTGACATGGCTCACCGGAAATCTGACGTGGCTCGCCGGAAATCTAACGTGGCTCTTTTTTTGGTCGGAATTTTGGCCGGAGTCACTAAAGTGATCTTTTTTCTCCGATTTTGGCACCAAAGTGATCCGAAAAAAAGTTATGGCATCAAATTGATCTCCATACACAAGTTATGGCATCAATAGTGTCCTTTTGCCGTAATAATACTATCTATATCCTGTGGCACCCCAAACCGCATTGGGTGGTTTGCCATATTAAGACCTTGGAAAACAGTTAACAACAACAAATGAGATATAAATCTCAGCAAGTTAACAATCTAAGCCTCATTTAGAAATTCAACTTGTCTTGGATGCACCTAAAACATACATCGATATAAGGATGGCAGATCAATAGCAATACAACCCCTTGCTTTGCCTTAGTTATACACAATGTCAAGCAACTCAGCATAGCATACACAAACAAGTCATCACACAATCGCAAGCATCCTTACCTTGTCTTGGCACATGCCCTGCACATTATAAATCATCATGTACTATAATAATGTAATAAGCATATAACATAATCATAACACATAACAACTTTCCATGTACGATGAACTCACACGTGTTTCGATTATTAAAACCATTTAGGGCCACGACATGACCCTACGGTTTGGCAATCTTCCAACATGACCGACATCTATCATGGCCACTCAGGGCATGCCCGTCCTCACACAGGAGTCTTCTGATTTAACAGGGTATTGATCACGGCCACTCAGGGCACACTCGAAATTCCATCGGGAGTCTCATCACGGCCATTTAACGCACGTCCGCACTCAGGTAGGGGTTTCATCACGGTCATTCAAGGCACGCCTATACTCATACGGGGGTAACGGTTTCTCAGTATGTGATCACACAAGCACCTAAACCACTCAAGCCAATTTCATTTCTCCTCATTTGGCCAATGCAGACGTGGTTGTGCTCACACATCAAAATATTGCAACTTTCATGCCTAAAAATGCAGTAATAAATTCACACGTGATGACATACACACAATTGAACCATCAAACTTTGCATGCTTCCCTTTTTAAACATCTTTACCCTATTTAACTTATAAAATTTGACATGTAAACCCGACACCTTGGGTTTACTATTTACAAGTCCACAAAAATTCCTTTTAAAAGAAATTAAATAACAAGGTTTCACATAGGGAAATTATTTTTCAGAGCAAAATAGGCATTAAACAGCATAAAACTAATATAATTCAATACTTAACTCAAGCAGAAAACACCCATATAAAATTCACTTATCACCCTAATTGCGATAACTTATCATCCAATTAGTGATAGCTTATCACCCCTTGGTGATAGCTTCTCACTCAAATATTGATAGATTGTTACCTAATTGGTGATAGCTTATCATTCAAATAACGATAGCTTATCGTCTATTTGACGATAGCTTATCACCCTTTTTCGATAGCTTATCGTCCTTTTGATGGCAGCTTATCTTCCTTTTGATATAGCTTATCAGCATTTCCTTGATAGCCTATCGCCTTTTTGGTGGTAACTTATCATCATTTTCTCGATAGCTTATCGTCTAACTTTCCGATAACCTATCAACTAATTAATCGCCATTAATCACTAATCTCCTAATTAACTTAATATAAACTAATCCTAAGTAAGTTTAACATACTAATCAAGGGATTAGAACGTTAACTCACCCGTTGATGATTCCGACGACACGGGCACGACGGCGACGGCGAGGGCTACGCGTGGCTTAGTCCAGAAACGACATGAGGTGGTGACGATGGCATGGACAGCAGCTAAGCAGCTTCGATGGGGGCTGGTTTGGCTGGCAGTGAGGGCGAACTGGCGAGGAAATGGCTCAGATGGACAGCACACTATAAGGAGGCGGTCATGGCCCTTGGCAGGTGGTGGCAGTGGCTCCACGATGGTAAAACAATAGCCAAGGGGGCAATGCTGCTGGGCTCAGCCGAAGGAAAGAAGAGGAGGGAGAGAGAGGGGCAAAAAAGAGAGGGAAAAAGCCTGTGACGGTGGCGGCGAGGGCTATGCGTGGCTTAGTCCGAAAACGACATGAGGTGGCAACGACGGCATGGATAGCAGCTAAGCAACTTCGTTGGGGGCTGATTTGGCTAGCGGTGAGGGCGAACCGGAGAGGAAATGGCTCGGACGGACAGCACACGGTGAAGGGGTGGTCACGACGCTCAACGGGTGGTGGTGGTGGCTCCATGACGGCAAAATAGCAGCCAAGGGGGCAGTGCTACTGGGCTCAGCCGAAGGAAAGAAGAGAGAGAGAGAGAGAGAGAGAGAGAGAGAGAGAGAGAGAGAGAGAGAGAGAGAGAGAGAGAGAGAGAGAGTTTGGGAGATATTTTCTTTCTAGATAGGCTTCCTCTTCAAGCCAAGTTCAAGTCCCAAAATTCATCATTTCCTTCCACAAATAACCAAGACTTTCACTCCTCTATCACTTCTCATTTAATGCTAAAAGGGCAAAATGGTCATTTCACAACGTATAGTATAAAATACTATACGCGTATATGGACTAGGATTTTGTACGGGCTTGTATAAATCGAGTTTGAGCTTAAAAGGATAAAGAATGGGCTTGAAAAGTTTATGGGCTCAATTTGGGCTTGAAAATGGGAAAGTGAAAGTGAGCTTAAGTGGACCCCATTAGGTCCACTTGGACTTGTTTGGGCCCAATGGCCGAGGCACACATTGGGTGTGAGGCCCAATGGGCCTTCGCTCGGCTCACTTTCTCGTGGGCTACAATTCTCGACCCAAAATTTCCTTTTCCGAGAATTTCGAGCAAACCGATAAATTGGAGGATTAACAAGGCGACGTCTAATAGGTTACCCTTGAAATCCTTGAAAGTTCAATACCCAAATTTGGATTCTAATTCATAGTCAAAATCAATCAACTGTGACTTTAGTATATCTCAAATTAATGGACGGCTTTTAGGAGTTACACGTATTTGACTCGTCGTTGATTTGATATCAAACCACATTTAAGCTTTCTCGAGTCATGGGCGACCTCGATTGTTATGTAATTGCGACGGGTCAATCGCTAGTTCCGAAGTATACGATCGTTAGGAATTGATTTAGGGTCGTTCACAATCCATACAATGGTCAGGCAAAATCACGCGTGATTCGATTATATACTATTAGCAAATCATTTTATAACCGTTCCTTGATAGGTTTATAATGGGTCAAAATTGTCTCTCGCTAATCCTTATGGTCGAATTGTCAATCCATAATCGCGTTCTCAGGTTGTGCGTACTTAATTCCTTAACAGCCTTTCCCTATTAATTAATCCTCTCATGAGTGATCAATTCAAAATAAGATTTAACTAATAGTGTATCGATGAAATATAATCATTTCATATATCTCAAAAAGGGTTGAATTTCAGGATATCACATGTACACGAAGAAACTATAGCGAGTGACCCATTCTGTTATGCGACAATTGGCCATTTATGTAAAACATAGGGAGAGGGAGTGATGGTTAGGAGAATCCAAGAAAGCGACAGAATAGCTACAAATGAGGGCGTTGTTGTAATCAAGTGAGGCGAATGTCACAATCTGACTATTCCCCATTCCTTGAAAAAGCATGGAAGTAAACTTTGTAATACAGGGAGAAACGTGAGGGATGAGATATGGATGACACAACTTGATCGCGGGAGTGGCATTAGAGACTTTAGTACTAGAAATCTACCGATGAGAGGAATATCATGTGAAAAATGTCCAAAGGCAGGCTGGCCACCGCGTACATAAATTGGTCAGGAGTTTGTGCCACTCTCTTGTTGAAACAATAAAATGGAGGCCCTCAGAGTCTAAGGGAGCAGTATGCAGATAAGAAAAGGGTGGAGAGGTGTTTTGACGAAGGGGACATGATAAAATTAAAGCTGCAACCCTACAAGCAGAGATCCCTGGCTCCTCTACAATCTCACAAGCTCATTTCTAAGTAGTGTTGAGAGAAAAGAGGGAAAGGCTGCATATCGCTTGACTTTGCCAGCAATAGCTCAAATTCATCATCTATTCCATGCGTCTTATTGGACATAAGGAAGTGAGTAGTCCAACCTCACCCTTGACAGATGCACAAGGTCGTCCTCAAATTCTGCATATGAATTTATAACGAGGGAAACCAAGCTGGTGTGCAGCTGCTAATCCAATGGTCAAACACATAGGAGGATTATGTTACATTGACCAACAATTTCAAGGTGAGGGGAGTTGAAGCAGACTCACCGGTGGGAATGATGGGCTTCGTCTAGACACGTTTATATTGGGAAAATTGTCCAAAAAGTCATAAATCTATTATACGAAGGCCAATTCAGTCTTAAACCTTTCAATTGTGCCAATTTAATTTTAAACTTTTTGACGATTTGTCAATTTAGTCATAAAACTCTCAGGCGTGCCAATTTTTTTTTGACCAATGAGTGTGCCAATATAGACATAAATCTTTTGATGATTTTCCAATTCAGTCCTAAATTTTCAATTATGCCAATTTAGTCATAAAACCATTTGATGATTTGCCAATTTAATCCTAAACTTTTATGATTTGCCAATATAGTCCTTCCGACCACATATAAAAAAAATACTTATGATTAAATTGACAAATCTTCAAAAGGTTTAGAACTAAATTAATATAAAGAAATGTTTAGGACTAAATTGGCTAATTGTCAAAAGGTTTATGATTAAATTAGTACAATTGAATGTTTAATATTAAATTGGTTGCCATAAGTTTAGGACTTTTTGGACAATTATCTCTGCTTATATCTAAAGAAGTAGACATTTGGCCCCAAGCACTTGCGATGAGTTGGGAAGGCACGTTGGCATGACAATTGTTGCAATCTCTATTTCCATTGTATTTGCCTTTATTTACTATCTTTGCTAATTTTAGCAGGCAACCATATATTTCATTAAGGAAAACAAATTAAGAAAATAAATTCTTTTTCTTGAATTCTTAATTTCCTCTCTTCTCCTCTTCTCTACATTTCTCTTTGCATTATTTTTTCCTCTTTAAGTTCCGTTTGTCTTGCAAAAAATGAATGATTTAGAAAATATTTTCCTTAATATTTAATCAATGAAAATTTTCACTATTGACAATAAATATTGTCTAAATATTTTCGTGGACACCGAAAATATTTTTCGCTCATTTATTTTTTTATAAGCGACGCAAGTGATTATTTTTAAAAAAATATTTTCAAATTATTCATTTTCTATGAAACAAATGTATAAATATCTTAAGTCCTTGCATTTTGTAGTTTCGGGTGTTTGATTTTTAAGTGGAATAGGACTAATTCTAGGGCTTTTGGTTTTTTAAGGTCTTAATGTTATGGATGATCGGTTTCAAGGTGAGTGGTTCTTATGCTGGAACTAGGAACTGCCCATTAAGGGCTGGTTCCACAAAATGGGAATAGGGAACAGCGCATTGGTTCCATGGACCCACTTGGGAACCGGTCCCACAGAGCACCAGCAAAAAGGTTGTCCTCTAATTGTGTCCATAGCTCGTCAGCTTCACCGTGACACCATCCATGACCTTTTTAAATACCTGAGGCAGCTTCACCATCCATGACTTGTGACCAAAACAGAAGCAAACACTAATTGCCCTGCCTTTAGTAAATTGCCCTGATTTCATCGTGATATCAACGCATTCGACAATAGAGGCAGCTTCTTTAATTGCCCTGCCTTCGGACACAACCCAAGTACATGGAACAAATTCATCCAACATAGCAAATTAGACAACAGAGGCAGCTTCTTAATTCCATAGCCGGAGAGGGATTGACGAGTGAGGACCCACAGGAAAGGGAGGCGAGGCCGATTGCGAGGGAGGGCTGGAGGCGAGGCTGCAACGTTGATGCCGCGATGGAGGGCCAGAGGCGACAGCGGACTGAGACGCGAGAGAGAGCTCCACTAGTGTGACCGTGTGAGAAGCCAAGGTGAGAGAGAGAGAGAGAGAGAGAGAGAGAGAGAGAGAGAGAGAGAGAGAGAGAGAGAGAGAGAGAGAGAGAGAGAGAGAGAGAGAGAGGCGACTGTGGATGAGAGAGAGATGAGGCGAGAGGAGAGAGTTTTTTTTTTTTTTTGTCAAAAGAGAAGAGAGTTGAGAGGCTAGATTTCTTTTTTGAGAATGTGTGTGCAAGCCTCGCACGGGGAGGTCAACTGAGGTGAGGTGAGTAAGACTATGAGAGAGCTCAAATTTTATATATATTATTTATTTATGGATCCAATTTGGATGGTCTGGGTGGGTGACTCCATTCTTAAATCGGGAACTAGACCAGTATTCACTAATTCCAATTAGAACAGGGAATGCCTAGGATTGGCCTGTTCGGTCCGGTCCGGTTCGAGCGATTTCCGGTTCTTTTGTACACTGCTAGGTTTTCATTGTATCTAATTGTCTGTGGGACCACTACGTTTTTTTTTCTTTCTCAGCAAATTTGCACATAGCAAAATGGTTTCTCCCCTGTCCGAATCTAACTTATGTGTTCTTGGATCAATTGTTAGTGATATGACCTTGTAATAGATTCTCTTATCTAATTCTGAGATCTATCGTATCGAATCTTGAGATTTTTATTTTTACCACTAATGTTCTCATAACATTTGGATCTTTTTGTTGAAACAGTAAAATTTGGATGGCAACCTACATATATAGATCCATCACTCGTTGTGGATTCTACAGTTCCTAGTAAAGAGTGTGTGAACTTATGATGCCTACAATCTTTTAAGCATATAACGATAAAAGTGTTTAATTCCATCCTTGTTGGGGGGGTTTTAAAGCAACTTGGACTAACCCTATATGTATATAATATTATTTCCTTTCTTTATGCTCATTCAACGTTCCTTTGGAAGCAACATAATCCACTATGAGATTGATTTTTCAATGGTCTTAATCGGGGAAAAGTGTCAAAAAAATCTTAAACCTTTTGCATTAGTGCAAATTTAGTCCTAAACCTTTTTTTGGTGCCAAAGTCCTAAACCTTTTGCATTGGTACCAATTTAGTCCTAATGCTGATTTTGGTGACAATTTAGTTATTCCGGTCAATTTTCGCTGGATTTTGCTGACGTGGACGCTGGCTGGCCAGTGGACAGTCACCGACGCTGACGTAGACAACTTTAATAATATTTTAATATTTTTTTGAATTATTATTATTTTCTTTTTTTCCCCTCCCCTCCCTTCTTCCTCTAGCTGGTTGCCGGTGCCAAAGATCGGCGAGGTCGACCTCGCCGGCAATGGCGAAGGCGAGCCTCGCCATGACTGGTTGAGGTCGTGCCTCTCCCGGCTGTCGGCGAGGTCGAGCCTCGCCCGGGCCCTAGCGAGGGCTCTAGCGGCTGTGTGAGGCCTGACCTCGCCAAACCTGGCGAGGTCGAGCCTTGCTGGCGGTTGGGTGAGGCTGGACCTCGTCGGATCTGGCGAGGTCGAGCCTAGCCCAGTCATGGCAAGGCTTGCCTTCGCCTTCGTCGTCGTTGGTAAAGGCGATCCTCGCTAGTGGCCGGCAAGGTCCTCTGGCCTCTAGCCGGTGGTCGATCTGGCGACCGACTGGAAGAAGGAAGGAGGAGAGGGAAAAAAAGAAAAAAGAAAAAATAAATAAAAAATTCAAAAAATTCAAAAAATATTATTAAAAGTTGTCCACGTCAGCGCCGATGATCGGTTCCTGATTGGCCAATGTCCACGTTAGCAAAATCCTATCAAAATTGACTGGAAGGACTGAATTGGCACAAATATAAAATATTTACGACTGAATTGACACCAATGCAAAAAGTTTAGGATTAAATTGGTACTAAAAAAAGGTTTATGACTAAATTAATATTAATGCAAAAGGTTTAGGACTAAATTGACACCAATGCAAAAGGTTTAGAACTAAATTGACACAAATACCAAATGTTTAGGACTTTTTTGACACTTTTCCCGTCTTAATCGCATAATTCTTCCTACACTCAAAGGTTCCTCCTTTCTTGCATACATTGTGTCCATCTATATGTGGTATGTTCTAATTTTCTAAACTTTTCTCAACATCATTTATCATTATTTTCTCGGAATTCTTAAAAATATTTTGCCTATTCTTTATATCTTTCCAAGAACTAGAGCATGTCTAATTAAATATTCCTGCCATAAAGTATGTTAGTAATTAATAGCAGTTATGTATTATATTATTTGGTATCAGTGAACGATATACACCATTTCTCTGTTCTAATACAACTTTTGATTTTATGGCATATGGGTTACGCGACTTGGGTAATAATCAAACGCAACGAGACCAATGTGATTATTTTTTGTTTACGGCTGTTGTAATTAATCCTTGTATGGATAATAATTCCTAAGAAGTATATAATGGAGGGAAAAAACACAAAGAATGACAAATCAAGTCATTTCCTAGAAAATATGGCTTTGATGGCAATTTTATAAATGGTTAGGACTATGAAGGCAAAAAGGTAATAAAAACAGTTCTTTGATTCATTATAAAGGTGCAAAAGGGATAATAATGTCAGTTTGGTATTTTTTTTATGAGATGGAGAAAAGATTAGGGTGGTATTTGTTGAATCTTCTATGGGATCCACGCATTTCAATCGCCCCTAAAAAGAAGATAATAAATGTAGAGGAACAACAAAATTTCAACTTTGCCTGCGAAATGACTTGGGGAAAAGTGTTAGAAAAGTCTTAAACCTTTTGCATTGATGCAATGTAGTCGTAAACCTTTTTTTTTGCTAATTCCGTCTTAAACTTTTTATCTTTGAGCCAATTCAGTTATTCCCGTTAATTTTGGCCGGATATTGCTGACGTCAACGCTGGCGATTATGTGAACAACTTTTAATAATATTTTAATATTTTTCAAATTTTCTATTATTTTGTTCTTTTTTTCCCTTTCTTCTTCCCCTAGCCGGTCGCCGACCTCACCGGCCACTGGTGAGGCTTGCCCTCACCAGCGGCTGGGCGAGGCATGACCTCACCAGATTGGGCGAGGATCAAGTCTCGATCAATGCAAAATGTTTAAGACTTTTTCGACACTTTTCCCAAATGACTTACACCTTTTAGGCCAGAAAGGGCATTTTAATCTTTTAGTACTATTTGACACCATCCGCATTTTAGCCAGTATCCTGGTTTTTTTCATTCCATAGGCTCTGCCTCATGGTGGATACAGGTAAACCCGCGCCTCTCCTCCCCCACCACCCCCCCCCCTTCCTTTACAATAGCCACCCGATGCGGAGTCATATCGAGGAGGTTTTATGTGAAGAGGCAACTCGATCATCACATATTCATAGAACAACAGTCACGAAAGCATGTCAGAATTGTGAGAAGTTCCAAGCTCCCATAGCAAAAGGCACGATGATCACTCAATTCACATGAAGACATCAAACACTGAGTGTACAGACATACATATGCATGTATATGTTTGACTTACATGCTGACTAAATTAACATGACATAGGATCAATACATAAGCCCCCCTAAGCAATTGTTCTGCTGAAAATTGGCCAACCAATAGTCAAGCTAAAAGGTAGTTTTCATACCTAAGTGAACAATTTCTTCATAGCCTATTTTTTTTTTTTTTGGTCAAAGAGCAGATTTCCATTCATACATTAAACAGCGGATTACAAGAGTGAAGATGACCAACGTCAATGCAAAATAAATCCCAAAGGGCTTGGGGCGGTCTAGACATCCAGTTGGATGGAAGCATCCCTTTTCGATGATTTTTGGCGATCCAATCTGCTGCTTGATTGGACTCGCGCTGGCAGTGGACTAGAGAAACCCTCTTTAGTTGGGAGAGTAAGTTGTTACATTCTTCAAACAGACTCCTCAAAGCCCATGGGCTCAAAGTTGGGTCAAGGGTAAATTTTATTGCCTCTACGTTATCAGACTGTACGCAGAGTTCCAGAACCAGATTGTTCTGCGTCGCTGCCTCTTCTCCCAAACAGCGTAGTGCTTCCTTCACTGCTGCAGCTTCAATTTCCAGTGAGGAGGAAGCAGACGCAGCTCTAGCAAACCCCAATATACATATACCTCTGTGATCCCTGCATACCCCAGCCACCGATCCCTCTATTTCCCCTTCGATCCACGACCCGTCTACATTAAATTTCCAGCTTCCTTGTTCTGGGCACGTCCATCGCGCTGTTTCGGATTTCGCCCGCCAGCTCCGCGACACAGGTAAGTTTTGGTCCCTGTAGCTCCCGATTAGACTAATTGCTTCATCAACTATTGCTCCCGATCTTGGGCTGATATGGTGGAAAACCCAGGCGTTCCTTGCCTTCCAGATTTGCCAGAGAATTCCTGCAAGCACCTCACGGCCAGACTGTTCTGTGATGTTGGTAAGGGATTCATCAAACCATTTATCCATTCTTGATAAATTTGCTGGTGATACATCCACTCGAAGCCTCGGATCTGACCAAATGTTTTTTGTCCAGCTACAATGGGCGAATAAGTGTTCTGATGTTTCTGGGTGTTCCCTACAGATTGGGCATAAAGGATCGGCTAAGGCCTTTCTTTTGTATAAATTTTCTGAAGTAGGCAGAGCATTGTGACACATACACCACAGGAAGAAACGGATTTTTGGCTCGTTTTGTAGTTTCCATATCTTTGTCCATAGTGAGCGTGGATGGTGGTAAGAGGATGACGCTAAATCTGTATTTGGCTTGGTTGACTCAGCTCGTAGCTTGGAATAGCCCTGTTTTACCGAATATTCCCCTGATGAATTTCCTGTCCAAATTTGTCTATCATCGTTCGGGATTGGCATTACCCACATGGCCATAATTTCGCTCACGATTTCCCCTTGAAACATCCTTTGTAACTTATTAACATCCCATGTTTTTGTCTCCTGGTTGATCAGTTCTGCGACTATTTGCGGGTCGTCTCGGTTTGCTGGGCCGCCAATTAATCCCCGTTCCAGCCATCTATCCTCTCTGATGTTAATGCATTCTCCATTCCCGACCAGCCATTTCACATCTGGGCTTAAGGCATCTCTACCCATTAGTAAACTTTGCCACCACCATGAGGGGTGGGATCCCTTTGTAGCTTTCCATAGGTTTCCGTTGGGGAAGTAAATTCCTTTAAATAGCTGGCTCCACAATGCTGTCGGGTCTTGGACAAGTCTCCAAGCTTGCTTTCCTAGCATAGCTTTGTTGTAAGTGACTAGATCCTTAAAGCCCAATCCGCCATCTATTTTCCTTTCTTTGAGAATTTCCCATTTTTTCCAGTGGATACCCGATTTAGATGAGTTCTGTTTCCACCAAAAGGAGGCTATTTTTTGCTCAATTTCCTTGCACACCGAAATGAGGATTTTGAATATGAACATTGCATATTGGGGAAGAGCTTGTACCACTATTTTAATTAAGATCTCCTTGCCTGCCTTTGAGAGCAGCTTTTCCTTCCAGCCTTCCAACTTCATGTTTACCCTTGCTAGTATCCACGCGAACATCTGTTTTTTAGTTTGTCCCCAGTCTGATGGAATGCCAAGATATTTCCCTGTTTTCTCCATGATTGGTACTCTTAGTTGAGACGCCATATTGCTTTTAAGGATTTGCGGGCAGCCCGCGCTACAGAAGATCCCGGATTTGTTTAGGTTGATTGCTTGTCCCGATGCGAAACAGTATTGGTTTAAGATATTGGCCAGATTTTGACATTCACCTATATTCCCATCCAGGAAGAAGATAGCATCATCAGCGAATAACAGGTGTGACAGAGTAGGGCAGTGCCTGTTTAATTTGATGCCTTTCAGATTCCCATCATCTACTGCCTTTCTTAGTAGGGACGATAGCATGTTCGCCATGATTATAAACAAGTAAGGAGATAGTGGGTCTCCTTGTCTAATTCCCCGAGACGGTTGGAAATACTCTAAAGGTTCTCCGTTCACTTTTACACTGAGTGTAACCGAGGAGATACACTCTTTCACCAGCAACACCCACTCTTCGCAAAAGCCCATTTTCTTCATGCTAGCACAAAGGAAGTCCTACTCAACTCTATCGTAAGCTTTTTGCATGTCCAGCTTTAGGATTGCCTGGAACTTCTTTTTTCTCTCCCGAACTCTTAACTGATGAAGGATCTCCTGGACTATGAAAATATTATCTTGAATTTGTCTCCCGCTCACAAAGGCGCTTTGTTCTATTGCTATGAGATTTGGGAGCCAGGGCTTAAGGCGATTGGCCATCACCTTAGAGATGATCTTGTAGCTGAAATTGCATAGGCTGATAGGTCTGAATTGTGTAATGCATTCTGGGGTTGTAACTTTAGGGATAATCACGATGTGTGTTTTGTTAAGCTCTGGATCAAGGTGTCCTGATTGGAAGAAGGAGCTGACTAGTCCGTGTAAATCGTGCTTTAATACCTCCCAGTGATGCTGGTAAAATAGGCCATTCATCCCGTCGGGTCCCGGGGCCTTTGTAGCTCCTTGCTGAAATGTAGTTTGTTTTACTTCTTCTAAGGTGACCGGTGCCATCAAAGCCACATTCATTTCTCCTTGGCTAGGGAAGGAACATTGGTCTAGAATTGGATTGAAGTTCCTAGTACCCACTGTCTTAAACAAGGAATCATAATAACTGGCAATGTGCTGGCTAATAACTTTGGGGTCTCTACACCAATTATCATCAATTTTCAGCATTGAAATTTTGTTCTTTTGTCTTCTTTGGACCGTAGCTGCATGGAAATATTTTGTGTTTTTGTCTCCCCACTTAATCCAATTTATGCGAGATCGCATACTCCAATGTTGCTCCTCTTGTTTCCATAAATTCTGTATTTGCATTTTGATATGCTGCGTTTCTTTTTTGTTTGTACCTCCATTTCCTGAATTTGTAAGGATCGTAAGTCTTCTGTTTAGGATCTCGATCTGGTTGTGGGCATTGGAGAATTTCTGCTTACTCCATAATTTTAAGGCTTCAGTGGTCTTCTTCAATTTTCTCACGAACTGTGTTGGGTTGTCTTCCAGTTCACCCCAAGCTACTTTCACCAGCTCCTTGCACTCTGTATCGGCTAGCCAATAAGCCTCAAACTTAAATTCTTTTTTCCTTTTAATTCTGTTTGGTTGAAGGGACAATAGAATTGGACTATCATCGGATCCTATTGCTGGCAATGCAAAGGCTTCCGCATTTGGGAAGCTCACTCTCCAGCTTATATTACATAGGGCCCTATCTAACCTTTCCCGCATCAGTGCACTTCCTTCCCTGTTGTTGGCCCAAGTGAATGCACATCCCTTACTTTCAATATCCATGAGTGAACATCTGTTTAAGCAATCTTGAAATGCTACTAGTCTGTAGTGCTCCGCTCCATTACCCCCAGATTTTTCCCAGTGGTACAAGATCTCATTAAAGTCCCCCACACATAACCAAGGGAGGTGATTAGCTGCACTTATCTCCTGCAAATGGCTCCATAGTCTGAGCCTTTCCTGGAAGCTTGTGGGGGCATACAGGAAGGTGATGCGCATGAGAGTTCCACTTTCTTGATCCCTGCATAGCAAGTTAATTACTTCTCTAGATGAATCTTCCACGATCACCGACACGTCTTCGTTCCACATCACTGCCAGACCCCCTACAATTCCTACAGGATCGATAGTCTCTATATTTTGGAAATTGGTTCTCCTCTTCACTTTGTCCACAACTGCTCTCTTATTTTTAGTTTCCATTAGGAAGACTAAAGCAGGCCTTTCTTGAGCCACTAAGGCTCTGAGATGCTGGACTGTCAAGGGATTGCCCAGCCCCTCACAGTTCCAGCTCAAAAGTTTCATATAATCCCCGGTGGCTTATTAGGGCTAGCCACCAGAGCCAAATCATTTCTTCCATCTACCACCTTGATCGGAGCATCAAGGAGAGTCTCCTCATTAAAGGAGGGGTAGAGGATCTGACATACTCCTTGCGGGTTGATTCTTTTCTCTTTCCTTGATGCTGCCACTTTCTTAAAAGATTTCATATCTTTCTTCACCTTTCCAGGGTGCTTCGAAGTTTCACCCTTTTTCTTCGATCTAGCCATAAGCTTCTGGGAATCTTGGTTTATGCAATCAATCTGATTTTCGGCAGATAATCCAGCAGGAAGGGTGCTCTTATTTGGACTCTCCTCTCGGGGTATGTCTTCAATCAGCCCTACAATAGCCTTGCCTTTTGATGTAGATAGTGCAAGCTCTCTAGGGATGAGTTCTCTTTGAGTTTCCGGAACTCATAGCCTATTTGAAACCTTGAAGTTTCAGCAGATTTGAGCCTTCAATTTGACCAAGCAGTGGTGGATCTAGACTTTCTTTCCTCGGCTATTCTCTTCTTTTCCTCAGCCTCTGCTACTTTCTCTTCCTCATCTTTATAGCCCCACTTCGCTTCTTCAGACTCGACCAGCAAGATCTCCCAGTCTGAGAGAAGCTTGTCCCTCCTAGACTTCACTTCCTCCCCTTCCTAGATGAGGTCATCCATTAACTGCTTATACAAGATGTGAGTCTCATGGCACTTCTTTATAGCAGAGAATCTTTGATCCTTTTGTAGTTTATGTAACTCAAACTCAGCATTGTCCTGCTCAAATGTTAATAAGTCGGAAGTGAAATCATTGAAATTGGCCTGAAATGTCTCAACTGCTATTTTTTGCTTTGACGTTAATCCAGTTCTGGCTGAGCTTAAAGTTAATAGTGCCTCAGATGGCCTCTCTTTCATATTCAATTTAAAAAGATGTGAAAGGCATTCCTTCAAAGACTGCATAGCCTTCTCAACTTCTTCTAAGCTAGGAATTTCAGCTCTCAAGGCACCATTCTGGTGGCACGAACTTGATCCTACATTAGCACCATTAGTCTCGGCAGCATTGATGAGTTCCGCCAGATCAGTAAAATAGGAGTCAAAGCTATCAGTTGGTCTTGCTGGCTGAATATTCACCAGAGGAGTAACTGTTAAGACGCAACTTCGGCTTTAATCTCCAAAGTGTCATTGGCTGTGTATCCCCGGCTAGCATTATGAAGCAAAGTCAATGGCATGAAGCTTGAGAAACTCCAGTTACTCTAACTCGTAGTGAAATAATGTTGCGTCTCTGCAGAATTCAGGAGACATGGTGACGAATTCAAAAACTTCTTTACTAGCAAGTAGCAACAGAGCATGATATGTGGAAGAAAAATTGGAGACCTTCAAGAACTAGAATGTTGTACTGTACGTCAAATAAAATATTAGCAGCAGAAGAAGCAAGCAACTCCCCATGATCAGCTTAACCAACCAAATTCCTACAGAAGTCCATAAACTGACAATGCACAACAATTTTAAGATCACCAGATATATCTTAAAACTTAAATTGTGGCTTTTTTCTTTTTGCTGGACCAACATTTGGATTATATACACGCAGTCAAGGCCCAAATCCTCCATCCACTGGCTTTTTTCTTTTTGCTAAATTCCTTAAGTCAGCAATTTCGGGATTATTGTACTGCATGTTAGAAGCTCACCAGCCTTTGAGAGGTTTAACAATTGAAGAACAGAAATTCTCTCTCTCAGCTCAATATCTCTCTTTACTAGTCTTTCCTCATCTAATCTCTTTTTCTTCTTCGAGTAACAACATCAATTTCTCAAAATTTAGATGCACAATCAATCAGAGAGAAACCTATCGTACAAATAGATTAAAGAGGAACAAGAGATTCCAAGAGAAGTCAATCCAGTTCATGCACGAACCTATTTTAATAGAGCGAACATTATTGATTTGATCGATCACACTCAAACTGAACTTGGTCCACCCGTTCGGCAACGTCGCTGAAATAGGGACAACGAGGTACAGCTCCAAATGGTCTGAGCCATATACCAGAATTCTCCTGCTCAAAAAGGACCGGATAACACAAGAACCACTTGGCAACACGATGAACATGCGATCATCAAGAAACAACAGCAAAAATAGGAAAAAAAAATTGTTTTTTTTGAAGTACCATTGACAACCAGAAACTGTGAATGCTTCAGAATAGCGCTTTCGCGCAATCAGCTGAGTGAAGTTGCTGATCTTCCACGTAAATTCTCCCCGATTAACATCATTTTGTGCACACATTTCTCTTTATTGGGCTGCTGCTTCTGCACGACCAACTTTCACAAACAACACAAATGTTTTTTCTTTTTAACGACGATGGTGATGAGGACGTTGAATTTAGACGCACACCGAAAGCCATTGCCAATGTAGTGGGGAATTTCGGCGTGTGCTTATCATTGAATCTGGTAATTGGCCGCCAAACATTTACGATGGCAGATAAAGAACAAGAATGTGGTTTTTAACTGCAAATTGTGCTTTGTGGTTTGTCATTTGCGTTCTACTATTTGCTTTGTTCCACATTTGTTTGGGATTTGTTAGGCTTGTAGGCCTTCTATGTGCCTCTAGAATATTATTATGATGAATAGAATCTTTCTTTTCATAAAAAAAATACAATTCTAAAAAGATATCAAGATAAGAATAAAGTGAAAAAGAATTTTTATTCGATGACTATCTAAGATAATATGTTAATCAAATGTACAATCAAAGGTTGATATGGAAAATCAAGATAAATATCATAATTATCTCAAATATAGCGAAATATCATAATTATCTCTAACAAAGTTAGCAGGTTTGGATTGAGAGGAATCGTGCCCAAGTCAATTTTTCAATTTGATTTGATGATATTTTGTTGAGGTGGGTTGATTTTGGGCGAGATAGTAAATTTCATGTCATAGCGAGTCATGCACTCGTGTTTGACTCATCAATCCAATATTTAATCATGTTACCCTTACCCAGATTGTGTCGTGTCAATCGCTTAATTTTCAGGTCAAATTCGTGTCAATTTGTGTCAAGTAGATTGACACGATAAGCAAATTATATTGTGTTCAAGTTGACTTGTTTTGTAGTATACCTTATGTCGACAAGATAACTAATGGTGTCCTGTTTGAGTTGATCTGCTTTATAATTCACCTTATGTTGACATGATACAAGCATGATCTGCGAACACGAATCGCCACCCTAATTCTAGTAACATTCCTTTCCACTTGTTTTCCTTTTGTACGAAACTTCTACGGCATCCCCTTTTTTTGGGTATTGATGCAATGAACAACAGTGCTTCATCAATCATCTGTGAAAATTTTGTAATTTAATATATAATACATATAGGTAAATTATATGGTGTTAACTGCCTTACAATGATAATATTTTCTCGTATTTGGCTAAAACTTGAAAATGAGGTGGAAAATATTTTCAGCCATTTGGTAGGGAAAATCTGATTTGATTTTGCTCAGTGAACTCCTTTTGATCATTTTTTATTTTATTTTTTATGTTCTTTTTTCTTTTTAAAAAAGATTCAAAATTTTAATTATTTTTTTATTCTTTTTATTTTTTTCCTCAGCCGACGATGGGCCATAGGCAAGGGATGAGCTTGTCGACCTCTGGTGACACTCATGTCTTGCCGCCCGGCAACGCTCGAGCATTGTCGGCAAGGGGACAAATCCCTTCCTTAGGACAGGGTAAACTCGCCTAATACAAATCCCCGAGACTGTAATGAAATCCATAGGCTCTGCATCATGAGATGTGGATAGAGGAACACTTTTATCACTAGAGTGAGTCAATAACTAGTCATATCATGAAGGTTTTACGTGAATGAACAACTCGATAGTCATATATTGACAGAATAACAGTCGGGAAACCGCATCAGAATTGTGAGAATTTCCAGGCTCCAAGAGTAAAAAGCGCAACGACCGTGCAATTGATCTAAGGACGTCAAACACTGACCCTAGAGACATACATGTGTGTGTGTGTGTGTTTTTTCTTTTCTGGTCTGTATGTATTTATTTGACATGCTGACTAAACTAACATGATATAGGATCAACCACAGAGGACCCTCGGGGCAATTCTTCTGCTGAAAATTGGCGGAAAGATAGTCGAGCTAAAAATCAGTTTTCATACTAGTGAACAATTGCCTCATAGCCCCATTTGAAACCTTAAAAGTTAAACAAAAATCGAGCCTTCAAATTTGACCAAGCAGTGGTTGATCTAGACATTCTTTTCTCAGCTATTCTCTTCTTTTCCTCAGCCTCTACTACTTCTGCTCATCTTTATAGCCCCACTTCGCTTCTTCGGACTCGACCAGCAAGTTCTCCCTGTCGGAGAGGAGCTTGTCCCTCCTAGACTACACTTCCTCCTCCTTTCTCTTCCTTGGCGAGGTCATCTATTAACTGCTTATACAAGATGTGAGTCTCACGGCACTTCTTCATAGCAGAGAACCTTTGATCCTTTTGAAGTTTATGCGGCTCAAACTCAGCATTGGCCTGCTCAAATGTTTGCAAGTCCAAAGTGAAATCATTGAAATTAGCCCGAAATGTCTTAATCACTATTTGTTGCTCTGAAGATGATCCAGTTCTGGCTGAGCTTAAGGTTTATAGTGCCTCAGATGGCCTCTCTTTCATATTCAATTTAAAGAGATGTGAAAGGCATTCCTTCAAGGACTGCGTATCCTTCTCAACTACTTCTAAGCTAGGAATTTCAGTCCTCAAGCCACCATCTTGGTGGCACGAACTTGATCCTTCACTAGCACCATTAGACTCGGCAGCACTGATGAGTTCCTCCAAACCAGTAAAATAGGAGTCAAAGCTATCAGTCGGCCTAGCTTGCTGACTATTCACTGGAGGAGTACTGTTAAGATGCAAACTACGGCTGCCCTGGATCATCATTCAAAGCACCTACTTTTCCTAGTTGCACAATTTTACAAGAAAGTTAGGATACCCCTTGCAAGTCCTCCGCACAATAAAAGTTCATTCCAAATGGACTCCATATGTGAACTTTACCCAAACAAGACTATCAAAAAGTTATCTTCTCATTTAGAAGGAATATCACAGCAAGAAGTTTTTCTTTTACAACATTCTGTTGTCATCATATAAAGGCGCTTGTTGGATGCCTCTGTTACGAGTACTATGATCTTACATTGGGTATGAATTTATTACTCGAGTCTACCTCTAGCTTGGACACAAAAGTTTACTTTGGACAAAAACTGTAGGAATAAGAGGCCCCATAGAACAAGATCGTGTTGTAGGTAAGAACTCTAGATTGCATTTGATCATGCAGTTCCAAACCCCACGATTTGTGTTGTCTTAAATCACCAAAATGAAAAACCATAGATCAGCTAAGGACATGATGAAAATCCATGTAAAAGAAAAACTACGAATATAACATTATGCTTTAGTTCTCACAACCAAAACCTAAAATCCCTTTCATTACTGTTTGTGTGGACATATTGAAACCATCAATTATTTTTCCTCTGTAATTACCGATAACCTCCCCAACACCAGAGCCACTTAATAACACTCCTAACCATTAGACAATATCCCTGTTTTTTTCATTCCAAATTCAATTGCAAGGGGACAAATCCCTTAATACAGGGTAAACTCTCCTAATACATATCTCCAAGACTAATGACATGCATAGGCTGTCCCAAGAGAAGTGGATACAGGGACACCTGTATCACTAGAGCCGCCCAATGTGGAGTCATATCAAGAAGGTTTTACGTGAAGGAACAACTCGATCATCACGTATAGACAGATTCTGTCAGGAAAGCGCATCAAATTTGTGAGAATTTGCCAGCTCCAAGAGCACAAAGCACGATGACAACGCAATTCATTTGAAGACATAAAAAACTGGCTCTATAGAGATACATAAGTATGTATATATATTTGACCCGCATGCTGACAAAACTAACAGAAGATCAACCATATAAGCCCCTTAAAGCCATTGTTCTGCTGAAAAGTGGCCAAAAGCTAGTCAAGCTAAAACATAATTTTCATACTAAGTGAACAATTGCCTCATAGCCTATTTAAAACCTTAAAGTTTTAACAGACACGAGCCTTCAAATTTAATCAAGCAGTGGTTGATCTAGACATTCTTTCCTCGGCTATACTCTTCTTTTCCTCAGCCTCTGCTACTTTCTTCTGCTTATCTTGATAGCCCGACCTCACTTTTTCAGACTCGACCAGCAAGATCTCCCAGTCTGAGAGAAGTTTGTCCCTCCTAGACTTCACTTCCATCATCTTTCTCTTGAGCTCTTCCTCTTCCTTGACGAGATCATCCATTAACTGCTTATACAGGATGTGAGTCTCATGGCACTTCATCATAGCAGAGAACCTTTGATACTTCTGTAGTCTATGCAGCTCAAACGCCGCATTTTCTTGCTCAAATGTTATGAAGTCAGAAGTGAAATCAAAGAAATTGGCCTGAAATGTCTCAATTGCTATTTGTTGCTCCGACAGTGATCCATTTCTGGCTAAGCTTAATTTTAATTGCCCAGGATCATCATTCAAAGCATCTCCTTTTCCTAGTTGTACCACTTTACAAGCATATGTTAAAATAAATTCTCGTCCTCCTTGCAAGTCCTCCACAAAAGTTCATTCAAAATAGACTCCATATTTGAAATTTTACCCAAACTGAATATGAATTTATGACTTGAGTCTACCTCTAGCTTGGATGCAAAAGTTTACTTCGGAAAAAACTGTAAGAATAAAAGGCCCCATAGAACAACAGTGTGTTGCAGGTCATTTCATTATGTTCTACGGATATAACATTATGTTCTGGTAATGTCTAAATTGTATTTCATTGCTATTTGTTTGGACAAATTGAAAGCATCAATTAGTTTTCTTCTGTTACTACCAATATGCTTGACACTAGGGCCTCGTGTTTGTGGCTCTCTCCTTGTAAGAACGCTCCTCACCATTAGACAGTATCCTTGTCTTTTTCATTCCGAGCTCAATTGCAAGGGGACAAATCCCTTACTTAGGACAGGGTAAACTCTCCTAATACAAATCCCCAAGACTAACGAAAATCTATAGGCTCTACCTCATGAGATGTTGATACAGGAACACCATTATCACTGGAGCCACCCAATGCAGAGTCAAGCGAAGAAGGTTTTACATGGACGAACAACTTGATCTTCACATATTGACAGAACAACAGTTAGGAAAGTGAATCACAATTGTGAGAATTTCCAAGCTCCAAGAGAAAAAAGCGCAAGGACTAGGCAATTTATATCAAGACATAAAAAACTAATGCTATTGACATCCGTGTGTAATTTATATATATGACCAACATGCTGACTAAACCAACATGATACAGGATCAACCACATAAGCCCCTCTTGAGCAATTGTTCTGCTAAAAATTGGCCAAAATATAGTCAAGCAAAGCACAGTTTTCAAACTTTTAGTGAAGAATTGCCCCACAGCCTATTTGAAACCTTAAAGTTTTAACAGAATTGAGCCTTCAAATTTGACCAAGCAGTGGTTGATCTAGACATTCTTTCCTCAGCTATTCTCTTCTTTTCCTCAGCCTCCGCTACTTTCTTCTGCTCATCTTTATAGCCCGACCTCGCTTCTTCGGACTCGACCAGCAAGATCTCCCAGTCTGAGAGGAGCTTGTTCCTCCTAGATTTCACTTCCTCCATCTTTCTTTTTAGGTCTTCCTCTTCCATGTCGAGGTCATACATTAACTGTTTATAAAAGATGTGAGTCTCATGGCTCTTTTTCATAGCAGAGAACCTTTGATCCTTTTGTAGTTTGTGCAGCTCAAACTCAGCATTGTCCTGCTCAAATGTTAAGAAGTCAGAAGTGAAATCACTGAAATTGGCCTGAAATGTCTCAATTGCTATTTGTTGCTCCGGCGATAATCCAGTTCTGGCTAAGCTTAAAGTTGATAGTGCCTCATATAGCCTCTCTTTCATATTCAATTTAAAGAGATCCGAAAGGCATTCCTTCAAGGACTGCTTAGCCTTCTCAACTGCTTCTAAGCTGGGAATTTCAGCCGTCAAAGCACCATCTTGGTGGCACGAACTTGATCCTACACTAACACCATCAGTCTCAGCAGCATCGATGAATTCCTCCAGCCCAGTAAAATAGGAGTCAAAGTTATCGGTTGGTCTAGCTGGCTGAATATTCACCGGAGGAGTAACTCTTAAGACGCAAACTTCGGCCTTAATCACCAAAGTGTCATTTGCTATGTATCCCGCAGTACGATTATGAAGCTCAGTCAATGGAATGAAACTTGAGTGACCCCAGTGACTCTCGCTCGCAGTGAAAACATGTTGCCACTCTGCAGAATTCAGGGGATAGGGTGACGAATTCAAGAACTTCTTTACAACACCAGAGCATGGTATGTGGAAGAAATATTTCATCAAGAACTAGAATTTTGTATTGTACGCCAAAGAAAACATTAGCAACAGAAGAAGCAAACACCTCCCCAGGATCAGCTTAAGCAACCAAATTCATACAAAAGTGGATAAACTGACAATGCACGCCATTTATAAGACCACCAGATGTAACTATCTTAAACTTAAACTGTGGCTCCTCTCTATTTTCTGGACCAACATTTGGTTCATATAGGTGCAGTCAAGCTCCAACTCCTCCATCCCTGGTCCAGTTGCGTACTAACTTAAATGATTCCTTAATCAGTAACCTCGGGATTGTTGTAGGCGCATGTTAGAAGCTCACCTGCCTTTGAGAGGTTTAACAAATGGAATACAGAATCTCTCTCTCAGCTCAATATCCCTCAGTCTACTTCTTCTCACCTATTCTTTTCTCATCTAAACTCTTCTTCTTCAAGTCATAACACCGATTTCTCAGAATCTAGCACAATCAATCAGAGAAAAACCTATCACATACTTACGGTCGTTTTTAGGAATTTTTGGTCCATAACTATCCCGTGGATGATGAAAACGTTTTTGGTTCGTTCATTTTTGTAAGCCACACTAGACATCGTATCTAGAAAACGAGCTCGCAATTAGTTTAGAAAGAAGAGACTCCAAGAAAAAGCAATCAAATTCAAGAACAAACCCTTTCTAACAGAGCGAGCACTATCGAATTGATCGATCACCCTCAAGCTGAACTTGGCTTTTCTGGTCCACCGGTTCGGCAACGTCGCAGAATCAGGGACATCGAGGTACAGCGGCAAATTTTTCGTGGCACTCCCCTTGGGGTATACAACAATTCTCCTGCTCAAGAAGGATAGGCCGACGCAAAGGGTCACTTGGCAACACCATGCACGACGCGATCATCAAGAAACAAACCCAAGAAAAGAAAGAAAGGAAGGAAGGAAGAAAGAAAACACACACAAATTTGGAAGTACCATTTACAACCAGAAACCGTGAATGCTCGAGAGCAAAGCTTCGTCGCATCCCGCTCACTGAAGTGGCTGATTTTCCACGTGAATTCTCCCCGGTTAACATCGTTTCGTCCATCCATTCCTCCCTTTGTATTGGGCTGCTGCTGCTTCTGCAAGACCAACTTTCGCCAACCGACACGGAGGGTTTCTTCTTGGCCGACGCTCTGATTGCGACGGAGGAGGAGGAGGAGGACGAGAGTTTCTTACATTACAGAGGAGTTGGGCAATTACGAGGTACTGCTCCGCGCGTCGAACGATGTTGACCCCCCCTCGACTTCAAGGCGAATGAAGTCTCGGGCTCCGATGGAAGGAAAGGGAGCGAGAAAATTCAGAAAGGAAACGAAAAGGAGAAAACTTCCCCGCGAAGGTAAAGAGGAAAAGGTCAGTAGTGTCATCGGCAGATTATTGCAATTTGTCAGTGGATCGATAGAGGTAATGACATGAACAATATCTGAATTATGGCTCAATATATAATATGATTTTTAAAATTTTAATTTATTTAATATAGTTCATGAATTTTAGTCTAATATTCAATAGGATCTCTGAACTTTTAATATGTTTAATGTAATTAATGAACTTTAGGTACATATTCAAGATAATCCTTACATTTAAATTAATGGAATGATTACATTAAACATTTTCATATAGTTCAGGGACTAAATTAAACATATATAAAAAAATTCAGGGACGATATTGAACAAATTAAAAGTTTAGGGACTGCCATGGCACATTGAATTAAAGTGTAGGGACCATATTGAATAAATTAAAAGTTCAGGAACTTTATTGTATATTGGACTGACGTTCCGAGATCATTCGTGTCACGTTCCCTAGCTATTAAGAAAATCAGTAGTGGTGTTGACCATATTTTATTGACGAGACCATGTTTTATTTTGAAAAATTGATTTGATGATTTTTTGTCGATGGATTATTTCAATTTGTCTATAGATATTAAGAAAAGTCGAGTTTATTTCATGCCGCGTTCGTGTTTGTGGGTTGATTTCGTGTCAGCAGGCTAATTTCGTCTCTGGCGAGTCGTGCAATCGCGTTGACTTGTTAACCCGATATTTAATCATGTTACGCGGGGCTAGTAGTGTCGACGTGTTAATTTTCGGATCGTGTTCGTGTCAAGTAGATCGACATGATTAAGTAATCGGATCACGTTCAAGTTGACGTCTTGTAGCATACGCTTTTGTTAACACGACACGATCCGTGAACACGAATTGTCACCACCTAGTTTTATTAGCATTCCTATTCCGCTTGCGTTTTTTTTTTTTTTCAATGAAATTTTTTCGGCATTCGCTTTATTTAGGTATGTATGCAATGAGCATCAGTGCTTTATCATTGAAAATTCCTGTTAACTGCCGTACATGCTTCGGCATTCCGAGGTCATTCTCTTGTGGGGGACACCGATCAAGGGTCAAGCACGTGTTGTATTTTTTTTTTATTTATTTATTTTTAAAACTGAGAAACTTCATCAATTCAAACCAAGTTTGTTGACATCCAAAACATAAAATATCCAACATAGATTGCAGGGGTAAAGCAACCAATTGGAAGGAAGTTAGCCTTGGCCACCTCTAGTCGGCAAGACGATTTGCTTCTCTTGGACAATATTGTGGCCGAACAAAGCTAAGCCGGCCCAGTCGTGCCTTGCGTTCCTCGGCCCAAGCCCTGATAATCCATGGGCCCTCTTCTTCGCTTAGTTCCAACCAAAAAAAAAAAAAATCTTCGCTCAGCAGATAGTTTACTGATAAGTCTCCGTTATCACTTTCTACCGGTAGATGGGGAAATTATCAAAAAAGTTTTAAATTTATTGAAATTGTGTCAATTCTATTATAAACTTTTTTTTTGGCAATTGAGTATTAAACCTTTTGTATATGTTCTAATTTAGTCCATCCGACTAATTTTGACCAAAAATCGCTAACATGGACGCTGACTGTCCTACGTGGCACGGCTGACGCTGACTTGAATAATTTTTCATATTTTTTTAAAAATTTAATTATTTTTCCTTTTTTTTCTCTTTCTTTTTTGTTCTGCCCTTCTTCTTCTTCTTCCTCTAGTCGGTTGCCGGACCACACCGACCGCCCAGAGGCGAGGGCTGGCCTCACCCAGCGACAAAAATGGAGTCTCCGATAAAAATGTTAAATATTTAATTTCTTTTTCGTTATTTCTACATACCCTTTTTCTTGGAAAATCTTTCTTTCTCTTGAATGTATGTTTTTGCAAACCATTTTCTTTTTTTCTTCATTGTTTTTTGAGACGAAATTTTCTTTTTTTAAGCTTTCGGGGTCTATTTTAAAAGAAAGTGTTAACACATCTATTTGAAAATCTAAAAACTAGGCGCGCTTGGCCTTAGGGTATTTTACCTCTGCTAAGTTGAATAGTCGTGGATTTTTTTTCTAGCAATATAGGGTCAATTCTATAAGGAGGATGTATTACTTGGTGTTCTTTTTTTCAGGCTCTATTTGTTTTGCGAAAAATGTTATGTTTCTAGAAAATGTTTTCAAAAAGCAATTTTCCAGGAAAATGTTACAATTTTCCGGTGTTCGGCTAAAATCTGAAAAATACCCGAAAAATATTTTATGCCGTTTGGTATAAGATTTTCCTCAATCTACTACTTTTAATAATTTTTTTATTTTTTAAAAATCAAATTTTAATTATTTTTTATTTTTCTTTTTTCCTTTTTTTTTCCCTTCTTCTCTGGCCGGTTGTCGGCGATCGGCCACAAGTGAGCTCGAGCCTCGCCACAAGCCAACGTTGAGGTTAAGCCTTGCCCAGCTCGATTGATCCGTCGAGGCTCCAATTCGCTAGATCAGGCGAGGCTCTGCCTCGCCATAGGCCAGCAAGGCCAAGCCTTGACCGGCCAAGGAAGAAGAAAAAGAGAATAGAAAGAAAATGAAATGAAAGGAAAATGTGTTTGGCGAAAGAAAGTGAGATGAAAGAAGATATGGAAAATTTTTTCAGCTTTTTGAAAAAAGAAAAATATTTTCCCCACTTTTGAAGGTGTCTTTTCCATTGGTGGAAAAAAATTTTCGTGATTAGTTCATTTTTCGTGAACTGAATGCCAGAAAATCCAGAAACATTTTCCTAGAAGTTGTTTTCGGTGAAAGTATAACAAACTATTATCTCATGATCTGTTTACAGGATAGATGAGCATGATGATCTTCTCTCCTAGACTCCACTTCCTCCAATTTCGCGTTGAGCTCTTCCTCTTCCGTGGCGAGGTTATCCAACAATCGCTTATACATGATATGAGTCTTGTGGCTCTTGTTTATAGCAGAGAACATTTCGTCCTTCCGCAGTCTCTCCTGCCCAAATTCGGCATTGGTCTGCTTGAAGGCTAAAAAGTCGGAAGTGAAATCGTCGATGTTGACCCAAAATTTTTGGATCGCTCTATGCTGCTCCGGCGATGGTCCTGCTATGCTCATAATGGACAGCGCTTCGACCAGTCTCTCCTTCATGTTTGATTTGAAAAGATCCGACAGGCATTCCTTTGAAGACTGCTTAGCCTTCTTGACCTAATCTGAGCTCGGAGTATTCAGAAGCCAAAATGAGAATTCGATTGCGCGAACTCCATCCTGCTCCGACACCATTAGTCTCGGCAGCATTATTAAATTCCTCGAGACTAGTAAAATAAGATTCGAACTTATCTATCGGTCCAGCTGGCTCGATATTGTTCAAAGGAGTAGTGACGTTTACGACCCAAACCTTGGCTTTGATCATCAGAGTGTCGTTCGCTAGGAAATCCTCCACTGCGATCATGAAGCTCTGTCATTGGAATGAACAAGTTGCTCTTCTCGCAGTGAAGTCGTGCCGTGTCTGCACATTTTCCAGATTTTTCAAGATGAGAATCGTGAAGACGGATTATAAAAAATTATCCCTACATTGCATCGAAAGGGCAACAATCCGCCGCATGGATTAGTCTCAACACTGAAGTTTAAGGCGCTTTTAATTATCTCTCAAGGTCTCGACCTCTCTTGCTGCCCAATGACAGTTTCATTAGTCTCGGCTCTCAAGTTACGACTACGTGCTTCTAGCAAAAAAAAAAAAAAAAGTTACGACTACGTGCACGCAATTTTTCTCAAGGACGAAAGAAATAGGAAGCAATCTGTAAGTTCTAAGGTGTGACTAAGACAGGAATTCATGAGGGGGAAAAAGTAACAAACACAGACCCTGAACATGAAACAAGCGCGGCATTAGGCCGATTTCAGGAACAGGTTCCACGGCATATACGCAACCATTAAGTGTCGTGGACACCAATCCATTCATTTCACATGTTGAATCACTTGCTTGAGATAATTCCTTTCAACACTTCATTGTACGTTGATTGCTTTGTTTTGAATACATAACAATCTTTCTTTTTTTATTTGTTTTTCTCTCTCTCTCTCTCTCTCTTTCTCTCTCCCCTTTGTTTGAACATCACATTCGATACTTCAAGAAAATCCATTCAATGATAAATAAGAATTCTTCACTTTGTATTTCATCTTAGTATTCGATTTTAAGTTAAATAACCAATAAACATTTAAAAATGTATAGTTGATACTAAATATAGATTATTTATTGTTTGTAAGAAAATCCCAAAGGTTGGAGAAGCTTGAAGATTCCCGTGAATCCAAGGTGAGTGTGGATTGAAGAATATTAGTGTGGTGTCCAAGTAAGGATTCGAAACCCTCTCTTAAAATAAAAGTAGCATCCTATAATGCTAGAATTTTAGTTAAAAAATTAAATGAATATATGAAAAATATGATTCTTATTAATAAATTGGTTGTCGTAATGCTAAAATTGATCTTTGAAAGATACAAATATGCTTTTATAGTGGTTATTTTACCCATCTAAATTCTTACACTAAGAAAACCCAAAGCATGAAGCAACCCTATGAGTCAAAATACCGAGGGAGTCGGATCGAGTGGATCAAAGGCCGGAGGCCTAATGGGCCTCAAGCTAGAGAGGCAAGTGGCCACGTATCATGAACCGAGGTCCTGTGCATGCATATTTTCCAAAACTATAGTTATTTTCCTTAGAATTATTTTCATCTTTCAAACCAGTATTATATATGGGCAAGATAATTATACAAATCATTCTTGAACTTTGGCCCAATGTACAATGTCGTCCCTGAACTTTTAATTTATCCAATGTAATCCATAAACTTTAGCCCAATGTGCAATATCGTCCTTAAATTTTTAATTTTATACAAAATGTTCAGTCTAGTCTTTAGACGATACAAAAATATCCAATGTTTTCTTTTTGGAAAAAAAAATCCAATGTTATCCATTCATTAATTCAACTTTAGAGACAACACTGAACATTATCTTATATTCTAGGAACTTATTTGGATATGCATCAAAAGTTTATGGATTACATTGAACAAATTAAAAGTTCAGAGATGACATTGCACATTTGACCAAAGTTTATGGACCATTTGTGTAATTTTCCCTATATGGGCAAAAGGACGAAAATACTTCTGTCTATGAATACCACGCATAACATGGCTCCGTCCGATTCAGATCTAAGGATGCATCATCAAATAAAATGTCATTTGCAGAATGTACGCACATATATGTCGCAATTAGGACTCATGCATCTTTGCCACGTTGTTTGAATTTCAAAATAAAAACACACACAACATCAGGAGTCATGCCGGAGCGTAAAATGACGGAGGAATTTTACCCAATTACATCTTAGGAAAAATCAAAATTGCATTCATGATTCTAGGAATTTGTTTAATCATTACATTTGAAAGACTTAATTGAAAAATATGGTTTCAAAAGGGCATTGTGAGGATGCTAACGCCTCCATAGACCTAACCGAATCCCAAACCACAATTCTTTGTTTCACTCATGACCAGTACCTTCACACGTGCACTTACGTTTCCAATCAGTATAAATTTCCTCTAAAATGATTGGTGGCAACTCCATTTAATTTGTCATTTTCAAATCCCAATTTTGGTCGATTTTCAGAACTCTTTTCAAAGTTCTACTTTTTCCTTCGAGGCAATGTCGCGGTTCGACTTTTCCCCATTCCATGGACGCATGAAAGTAAACTCCGCAATACCAAGAGAAGCATGAGGGATACAATTTGAATGATACAACTGGATCATGGGAGTGGTGTCAGAGAGCTTGTTTTAGGAATTTACTAATGAAAAGAGTATCATGTGAAATAGGGGTGGGCATGGTTCCAGTATAGAACTTGAAACTTGAGAATCAGACCAGTGGGAACCTATCGGTTCTAGGTTCTAAAGTATGCAGGATAGGTTCCAGGTTCCAAAAATTGAGAAACCTGTATCGACGGGTAGGTTCCAAGTTCTAAGTAGGTGGAACCTAGAACCTAGAACTTGTAACAAGTTTTTTGTGTTTTTCTTGGTCTATATCTTCACGTTATCTTATGATATTCCATGACGTCCGATGATGAATGTATAATCTAGAACTACTAATCTAAGCATCCATTTTATGACTGAGACTTTTACTTTGTCAATATTTCATATTTTTCGTGTGTCTAAATATAAGTTGCGGTTAGTGAATTGTAGAAGTGGGGTGGTCATAAAAGGTGATGTTTAACTTCAATAATTCAATTAATAATTTAGGTAGAACCTAGATAGATCTTGTAACTGACCCTGGAACCTGTGACAGGGTAAGTTCTAGATTTCAAAGTATGGAGGGTAGATTCCATATTCCATGTGGAATCTGTACAGAATCTGAAATTGCTCATCCTTAATGTGGAAGATGTTCAAAGGCGGGATAAGACCCTTGTGCACAAGCTGGTCGAGAACTAATGTTGGTCTCCTGATAATCGCTCCATAGCAATTCGAAACTAATTATGTTGAATTGCGACACATGCCTTGCTCGAGATGGTGAGATGCCCAAGTTGATGGGACACATGGAACAATCAGTCACAATGAGACAATCTACGATACAAGCCATGAGAACAATCCTTAAGAAGGACTGCTGGTTGGGTGAATCGACTTGCCAGGTATTGTACGATCCCATGGCTGAGGCTAATCGGCCCAGACTGTGACAAACTGTATTAAAGGAGGGTTGCTAAGCTATAGGTGCTGATGTAATCCGTTACCATGTTTTGAGCACGATCGGAAGAAGATATAGTGCTCCTGTTGGGCAAGCATAAGCCATTCTTGTAAATCCTGGGGAGAGGGAGTGCGGGAGCGATACACGAGGAAGCAACAATTGAGTGACGCATTCTGTTCGGCGAGCATTGGCCATTCTTGTTAAGACATATGGAGAGGCGTTGATGGTTAGGAGAATTCAAGGAAGCAACAAAATATTCCGTAACAAGAGCAATGTTGAAATCAAGCGGGGGAGCACTTCACGGTCTGACTTTCCCTTATTCCGTGAAAGCATAGAAGTAAACTTGGTAATACAAGGAGAAGCATAAGGCATGCGATATGAATGACGTAACTTGATCGTGGAAGTAGTGTCACAGAGTTTGTGTCGGGAATCAACTGACGAAAAAAAAATATCATGTGGATAATGTCCGAAGGTGAGATTTGCCACCCGTGCACAAAGCAATTGAGAGTTGATGCGGCTCTCCTAATGATGGCCACGAGAGTCTCAAATCAGTTATTGTGTTGAATCGAGACGCATGTCCCTCTCAGGACACGAGACGCCCTAGTTAAATGCATCACTTGATATGATTGATCACAATGAGGCATTCCACAATACAAGCCATGGTAACGGTCATTAGAAGGGAAGGTTTGGCTTGGTGAATCGGCTTGCTAGGAGCCGAAAGGTCCCATGACCAAGGCCAATGGCCCCGACCATGACACCCGGCTCCGAGAGTGGAGGCACTACATATCCCTTCGTTTATTCAAATCATCTGGAATGCGATACTTGCTTGAAATTGTTCCTTTCAAGCTTCCTTGAATATAGATTGTTTTGTTTTGAATACATGAACAACCTTTCTTTTCTTGGTTTGAACATCACAGTTCGATAATTAAAAAATATCCATTCAATGGTAAATAAGAATTTTATACTTTTGTATTTCATCTTTTTTCACTCAAACTCAATTGCAAAGGGACAAATCCCTCACTCGGACGGGCTAAACTCTCCTAATACAAATCCCCAAGACTCTAATGAAATCTATAGACTCTGCTTCATGAGATGTGACACGGGACCACCCTTATCACTAGAGCCACCCAATGCAGAGTCATATCAAGAAGGTTTTACGTGTCGATCATCACATAGTGATAGAATAACAGTCAGAAAAGCAAATCCGAATTGTGAGAATTTCCAAGCTTCAAGAGCAAAAAGCGCAATGACCACACAATACATATGAAGACATCAAACATTGACTCTATAGACACATATTTGTATGTATTTGACGCACATGCTGACTAAATTAACATGACATCGGATCAACCATATAAGCCCCTCTAAGACATTGTTCTGCTGAAAATTGGCCAACCATAGTCAAGCTAAAACACAGTTTTCATACTTTAATTTAAGTGAACAATTGCCTCATAGCCTATTTGAAACCTTAAAGTTTTAACAGAACTGAGCCTTCAAATTCGACCAAGCAGTGGTTGATGACATTCTTTCCTCAGCTATTCTTTTCTTTTCCTCAGCCTCTGCTACTTTTTTTTGCTCATCTTTATAGCCCGACTTCGCTTCTTCGAACTCGACTAGCAAGATCTCCCAGTCTGAGAGGAGCTTGTACCTCCCAGACTTCACTTCCACCATCTTTCTCTTGAGCTCTTCCTCTTCCTTGATGCAGTCATCCATTAACTGCTTATAAAAGATGCGTGTCTTGTGGCTCTTCTTCATAGCAGAGAACCTTTGATCCATCTGCGGTTTGGGCAGCTCAAACTCAGCATTGTCCTGCTCAAATGTTAAGAAGTCCGAAGTGAAATCATTGAAATTGGCCCAAAATGTCTCAATTACTTTTTGTTGCTCCAACGATAATCCATTTCTGGCTGAGCTCAAAGTTGATAGTGTCACGCCCCGAAACCTACTAGGATAGGGGATGACATGGCCGTCCTTCCACCTGAAGGATGCAGCCTCAAACCACAAGGAATCCAACTCCCAAAAGAATCCTCTTGACATCGCTCTCGCTCTATTGGTTACTAACCAATGAACCTAAAAAGATTGAAAAAGAGAGGGGTGAGTAACCACAGTTCAGTAAGTAGTGCGTATCTCTTCTAAGCAGATCGAACAATCACTATACATACAATTATAAGACCAAACCAAAGCTTATGTAACCCAACTCCAGTATATTTCAAACGTCAATTCAAAATACGTTATATACTACTTTACCATAACATTTTCACAATAGGAATGCTCATTTTAAATCAATAATATCAAAGCAAAAACCAATGGTCCATTCCATTGGTCAATATCGTCGAAAAACACACGTCAATAAACTATTCCATTGGCCAATCTCATCGAAAAACACATGTCAATGGTCAATTCCATTGGCCAATCTCAAATCACACATCTATTTCATTGATAAATCTCATATCACATCACACGTCGATAGTCTATTCCATCAATTAATCTATTGTTCAATATCAAACTATGATCACGCATTTCGCCTCGTGATAAGACGACCAAGATTCTTCACTTGGCAAGGTCTTCACCTCCTATAAGCAGGTAGCTTGGCCCACAAAGAATATCTTAGACTATTATGCGCATACCCATAAGCCCCTCAATGGGCTCACAACGATATTGAGCACCAATACAAACTCACAACAATATTCTTCACAATTCACAAAGCCAATCCAGAATAAATGTCACATTTTGGTTTTACGAACCAAAACATTTAATCTTCAAAATACATTTCACATGGCATTTCTCAAACTCTTTGAACTCTTCACAAACCAGTTTGTAAAACAGTTCATATATATATATAACTTTCTCAATACCTTTCATAATTCATTTCTCAAATCATTCTCAAATGCAAAATGGTAGTAATTATTCGATCCAGGATTTTATGCAACAAACATGCTTTAGTAACTCGTATGATACTCAAATTCCTATCACTTTCAAAACAGGAGTTTATAAATTCATAGAAAAGATAACACCACTGACCTGGAAATGCCCCATAACCAAATAATGCAGCTAAACTCACTGACGATCTCGTAATCCTATCAATTAAACGAAAATCGACATCAAAATCAAGTAAAATACTACAATAACTACGAAACGGCTAAACGGCATATAAACGCTAACAAGACAACCCAAATGTGCCCACAAATCGATTGTCCGAAGCGATTATCCAAAACCTTCCGCAATGTGGAGCTTGAGCGCGAAACTTGGTTACACCGTAACTTTCTCCATCAAACTTCGTTCCAAGCGAGCTTATAGTCAAAATAAAGCCCAATCAAAGGACTACAAGAACCACAACTTGGCCAACCCAAACTCGGGCCAAAAGGAGATGAAAATCGGCATGAAAGCTGCTGGTTGCACACTGTTCACCACACACGCTCAACTTCAAAATTTCGTTTCGGGCAAACCGTAAGTCCAAATCGAGTTCTGTAAAATCCCACGGCTCCATAACACTAAACTACCAATTATATATATATATATATATATATATATATATATATGCAGCTCAACGACTCAAAAATCGGACTATGCAGCTTAAATTTCACCAAATTCCGAAATTTGAGCCCTAACTTGAAAAATACTCTGATTGAACGAACGATGGGCTTGAATACTTACCGGGCATTGCGATATGATGTTGAATCAGCTTGCTGAGGTCCACGAGATGTTTACACGCGAGCTTTTTCCTTTCTCTTTTCTTTTCCCTCTCCTTCTTTCTTTTCTTCTTTTCCTCTCTTTCCTTTCTGTTTCTTGGGGACTTTCGGCCCCTTTAAAATCTGATTTCCACTGTCTGCTTCTTTGTTGACTTTTCAACTTTTTGTTTTCCAAATATTACAGATAGTGCCTCAGATAACCTCTCTTTCATATTCAATTTAAAGAGATGATCTGAAAGGCATTCCCACAAAGACTGCTTAGCCTTCTCAACTTCTTCTAAGCAAGGAATTTCAGCTGTCAAAGCACCATGTTGGTGGCACGAGCTTGATCCTACACCAACACCATTAATCTCAGCAGCATTGACAAGTTCCTCCAGACCAGTAAAATAGGAGTCAAATATATCAGTTGGTCTAGCTGGCTGAATATTCACTGGAGGAGTAACTGTTAAGACCCAAACTTCGGCTTTAATGACCAAAGTGTCATTTGCTAGGTATCCCCGAATACTATGATGAAGCTCAGTCAATGGAATGAACCTTGTGAAATCTCAGTAACCGTCTCTCTCAGTGAAGTCATGTTGCATTTCTGCAGAATTCAGGACACAAGGTGACGAATTCAAAAATTTCTTTATTACAACAGCAGAGCAAAATATGTGGAAGAAACATTGGAGACCATCAAGAACTAGAATGTTGTATTGTACGTCAAGCAAAATATTAGCAACAGAAGAAGCAAACACCTCCCCATGATCAGCTTAAGAAACTAAATTCACACAAAAGTCGATTAACTGACAATGCACAAAATTTTTAAGACCACAAGACATAGGTATCTTATATTGTGGTTCCTCTCTTTTTTCTGGACCAACATTTGGATCATATAGGCACAGTCAAGCCCCAACTCCTCCACCCACTGGACCAGTTGCTTACAAACTTAGCTTGCTAAATTCCTGAATCAGTAACCTCGGAATTATTCTACACGCATTTTAGAAGCTCACCCACCTTTGAGAGGTTTAACTAACGAAATACAGAAAACATATTCTCTCTCTCAGCTCTATATGTCTCTTTCTACTTCTTCTCACCTATTTTTTTTTCTCTCTCTCTCAGATAACAACGATTTCTCAAAATCTAGATGCATCATTGATCAGAGAAACACCTATCATACACTTAACTTAAAAACAAGAGGTTCCAAGAAAAATCAATCCAATTCAAGAATAAACCCTTTCTAACGGAGCGAGCATCATTCATTTGATTGATGACACTCGAGCGAAACCCGGCGTTTCTAAACCACCCCTTCGACAACATCGCAGAATAAGTGTTGGGAGCAGCCGAACATGTTCAGGAATTGATGTGTAAGATCCGATGAATGCTCATCAAGAAAACCTAATAGGAAGGACTCCTATTATGATAGGACGCTGAAAAGGAAGAAGTCTAAATAAGAAGAGTCTTATTTAGGAAGAATAACAGGATGGAATCAATTTGTGCTGATTGTCAAATGAGATGAATTCCAATCAATCAGGGAGATTTCTAATTGGGAAGTGATTGCCAATCAATTAGGGAGGATTCCTAATTTTTGGTGGAGGTTTACCGCTTGAAATAGAAGGCTTGGGTGGAGGTTTATTGTGTGCACCAGAAAACACTCTAGAGATATCACAAGAGTCTTCAACAATGCGTGTAAACACGAGAGATTTTGAGACTTCATTACATGAGGATGTGTTTGTGACAGTTACGAGTATCTATTGTGAGAGAAATAGCGTTACAGTGTTAATTGTAATCCTTTGATTATAGTGGAGTAGCTTTTGTATCAACGTCCCGTGGTTTTTCCCATATGGGGTTTTTCACGTAAACCTTTTGGTGTATCGATCTTCTTGTCTCTTCTTTGTTGTGTTATTTACATTTTTCTGCAAAGAGAATATACGGCTGCATATTGCGCAATTCTGACTGTTAGAATTCTGCCACGATCCATTGTGATCCAACTTAATTTATAACAAAGTGATATCAAAGTTGAGGTTGTAAAAGATGTCAGAAGACAAGGCCAACATGATCAAGCTCATGGCTATGATTTATGCAATATGGAGGTGCAAGATGGAGGATCATCTCTACATCAAAGGCTTGCAAAGGCCAATTAAGACGAGAATCCCTCCAAAGGGCATGGTAAAGATTGTGGCACTAGCTCCTAAATCAACAACAGTTGGAGAGGGAGGAGAAGACTCCTCAAAAGCCCCGAAACTAACAGTAGAAGAAGAAGAAGAAGAAGAGGAGGAGGAGGAGGAGGGGGAGGAGGATAAGTGGACCATCCTCAACAGAAGATGTGTTGGCACTATTAGAAAGTGGCTCGATCAAAGCATACGCTTATGATTAGTGGAGAAATTTGGAGCGGACATCGCGAGGAATACATCTCAAAACATAGCAAGCTTGATAAAGAGGGTGTCGCGTATGAAGTACAAAGATGGAACAAGTGTCTCTGAACACATAGGCACCATGGGAGGTCTGGTGAATCAAATCAATGTAATTGAAAGGATGATCACTTCGAAATTGCATGCACACTTCCTAATAGGTTCTATGCTAAAAAGCCGGGACACCTTAGTTGTGTCGATTCACAATTCCACACCTGATGGAGCATTGTCCGTAGAGTTAGTGAAGGATAGATTACTAAGTGAAGAGAAAAGGCACAAGGATGAGGGGTACTGCAACCATGGTGATAGAAGTTTTGTTATCAATGAACAATAGAAGAAAGTAGATTGTGGGAGGAGCAAAAGTTGTGAACCTCAAGGTCGTTCAACCTTAAGGCTAAGGGCTAAGAAGAGAGCTTTGTTTTCATTGTGGAAAAACCAGGCATCTTGTTAGAGACTGTCGATTGAAGGTAGCCAACAAGCGAGTTGAAGCACCGGTTGCAAATGTCAATACAATTTATGAAGACATGATGGTTATCCGAACTGATGTGAGAATCAACTTGACATGTCAGGACACCACTTGGCTAGTTGATTCTACAACCTCCTGTCACGTAGTCCCCAAGAGAGAATTTTTCTCTTCTTATATAGTTGGAGACTTCGGTCTCGTGAGAATGGGTAATGATGACTCATCGAAGATTGTTGGCATAGAAGTGTTGAGATCGAGACCAACAATGGATGCAAGCTAATCTCGAAAGAGGTAAGGCAGGTCCTTGATATTCACCTTAACTTGATCTCCGAAGTAAAGCTAGATGATGATGGTTGTATAAGTCACTTCGATGAAGAGTATTAGAAGTTAACCAAGGGCAGCTTGGTGGTAGTTGTCACGCCCCAAAACCTACCAAGATGAGGGGTGACACGGCCGTCCTTCCATTCGAAGGACGCAGCCTCAAACCACAAGGAATCCGACTCCCAAAAAGTCCCAAGGACATTGCTCTCGCTCTATTAGCTACTAACCAAGAAACCTGAAAAGATTGGGGAAAGAGAGGGGTGAGCAACCACAGCTCAGTACGTAGTGCGTATCTCTTCTAAGCACATTGAGCAACCACTATGCATATATAAAATATCCAAAACTCATCATTTAAACCCACAATATCATATACATATCATATCAAATATGAGTTATCTTCCTTTTCACAAAACTCGATACAAACCAGAAAATATTCATTTGATATGCCATTACAATTCAATCATCAATGGTCAAGTCCATTGATTAATCTCGTCAAATCACACATCAATGGTCTAATCCATTGACCAATCTCAATAACTCACATATCAATGGTCTATTCCATTGATTAATCTCATCATAAAAGGGCTCGTTCGAGGTAGAGGCGCAGCCGCACTGCCATCCCTCAACCCGACTCGATATTATCCTTTTTGAACCGTAGCTGCACTGCCATTGCTCTCAAGGATTTGCCCTAGCAAAGCAGAAAACACATCGATGGTCTATCCATCGACCAATCTATTGCTTAACATTAAACCATGATCACATATCTCGCCCCATGATAAGGTGACCAAGATTCCCCTTTTGGCAAAGTCTCCACCTACTATAAGCCGGTGGCTCGGCTCACAAGGATATCCTAGACTAGTATGCGCATACCCACAAGTCCCTCAATGAGTTCACAATGATATTGAGCATCAAATCATCATCCTCAACAATATCCTCCACAATACCAAATCTATAATAAGTCTCATAATCCACAATACCAAAAATCAATCTCACAAATCAAACAATTAACTTTTCACAACATAGAACATCTGTCATTTCTCAAATTAATTTATAAATCACAAAATGGTTCCAAAACCATTTCATAAGTCGCAATACACTTCCATAATCATTTTGCACAGCGATACATATATATTATTTCATAAACATAATTCACAAATTGATATGAGTAACTTTTTGTAACGTTTTCATAAAACATTTCTCATCTTAAAACTCGTTTCATAAACCAATTCGCAACATAATACACATGTATCCTCCATTCTCAAATTTCTCAAATTGTTTTCAAATATCAAACTGGTAGTAATTACCCGATCCAGAATTTTATGCAACAAATATGCTCCAGTAACTCATACAATACTCAAATTCTTATTATTTTTCAAAATATGATTTTATAAACTCAAAGAAGAGATAACACCACTCACCTGGAATACCCCAAAACCAAATAACGTGGCTAAACGCGTCGATGATCTCGTAATCCTATCAATTGAACGAGAATCGACATCAAAATCAAGTCAAATACTAAGATAATTACTAAACAGCTAAACGACGCTCAAACGCTGACAAGACAACTCAAAGACACCCACAAATTGCTCATCCAATGCTATTATTCAAATCGTCCGCAATGCGGAACTTGAGCGCAAAACTTGATCGCGTCATAACTTTCTCCATCGAACTCCGATCATAGCAAGCTTATAGTCAAAAGAAAGCCCGTTCCGAGTATTACAAAAGCCCCAACTTGGTCGTCCCAAAATCGAGCCGAAACCGACGAAAATTGGCCTAAGAGCTTCTGGTCGCGCACTGTTCACCTTGTGCGACCAACTTCAAATATTCATATTGGGCAAACCGTGGATCCAAATCAAGATCCGTAAAATCCCACGGCTCCACTACACCCTAAACTATCAATTATATATATACACATGCAGCTCAACGACTTAAAAATCGGATTTCGCCGCTCGATTTTCCCAAAATTCCGAATTTAAATCCTAAATTAGAAAACTTCTCCGATCGGATGAATGAGAGGCACAAGTGCTTACCGGGCGTTGTGATATGAAGTCGAATCGGCTTGGCTAGGTCTCGCGGCGCAAAACCCTCTTTTCTTCTTCTTCTTCTTCCTTCTCTTTTCCTCTCTCTTTCTTTTCTTCTTTCTCGGTTTTCAGCCGAGTGAGCTCTCGGTCTTCTCTTTCTCTCTCTTTGCCTTGCTTTTTCTTTTATAAAGCAATTTCCACTTTCTTTTCTTTGACTTTTCTTTGACTTTTCAACCCCTTTTTCTTTTTCTTTTTCTTTTAATCCATATTTTACAGTAGTAAGAGGAGTGAAAGATACGTCGCTTTATACCATACAAGTGAAGTTATGTGGCGGATATGTTAATGCAGTGAGGGAGTTATTTACCAAGCTTTGGCACAAAAGGTTTGGACATAAGTGGAAACTAGTTGTTATGTTGTAATGAGATGCGGGCCTTTGCTCGATCGGGTTGTTGAGGTGCCCAAGTTGATGGGAGACATTGAACAATCAGTCACAACGAGGCACTCCATGATACAAGCCATGGGAGAGATCCCTCAAAAAGAAGGCTGGCCTATCGAATTTGATCGCTAGGCGCCGCACCATCCCTTGGCTGAGGTCAACCAGCTCGGATCATGACAAATGATATTAAAGCAGGATCCCCAAGTTACATGTGCATATGTCATCTATTACCATGTTTCGAGCATGATCAGTGGAGACAATGTTTTCCTATTGGCCGAGCGCAGGTCATTTGTGTAAAGCCTAGGGAGAGGCAGTATTGGTGTGGTACACGAGGAAACAACAGCAAGTGACACATTTTGTTGGGCGAGATTTGGCCATTCAGGTAAAACATAGAGAGAGGCGGTGATGGTTAGGAGAATCCAAGAAAGCGATTGAATAGCCTGTAACGAGGGCACTATTGAAATCAAGTGCGGAGAATGTCACAATCCAACTATTCCCCATTCCACGAAAAAGCATGGAAGTAAACTTTGTAATACAAGTAGAAGCACGAGGGATAACACGACTTGATCGTGGGAGTGGTTTTAGAGACTTTGTTCCAGAAATCTAGCGATGAAAGGAATATCATGTGAAAAAATGTGCAAAGGAGGGGCTGGCCACACCGTACATAAACTGGTCTGGAGTTTATACCACTCTCCGATGATGGCCATGTCAAGCTGAAATCAATTGTTATGTTGAATCAAGACGCATCCTCCGCTCGGGACATGAGATGCTTGAGTTAAAAAGGAGACGTGGTACGGTCAATCACAATGAAGCATTCCATAATTCAAGCTGTGGGAATGATCCTTAGAAGCGAATGATGGCTTGAAGAATTGGCTCCCCAGTTACTGCACGGTCCCATGATCGGATACCAATCGGCCCACACCATGACAATCGGCTCCGAAGGGAAGGCACTACATATCTCTGCACTTGTTCGAATCCTCTGGAATTGGATTTCACATACTGATTCACTTGCTTGAAATCGTTCCTTTGATGACTTCCTTGTATATTAATTGTTTTGTTTTGAATTCATAAACAATCTTCTGTTCTTTGTTTTTCTCTCTCTTTGTTTGAATATCACATTCCATACTTCAAAAAAAAATCCATTCATGCTAGATAAGAATTTTCTACTTTTGAATTTTATCTTAGCATTCAAATATAACTTAAATAAGAAATAAAGATTTAATAATTCATATCTGATTTTAAATGCATATTATTTATTGTTTATGGAGTCTTATTTCCCACTTTCAAATCCTCATACGATCCCGCTTTCAAATCCTCATAAGATGAAAGATCTGATCACTCAGAGAGCGTTGAACCATGGTTGTTAAAGAAAATTCTTACCTAGTAAGGGCTTCCAAATGATCCCAAAAGTCTTATGTAAGCATATTGTAACATTATTTGCTCATTGTCTGAAACTTTCAACACGATCGTTCCATTAGAATTACCCAGAAAAATCATTCAAAGCATCTACTTTTCCTAGTTGTACAATTTTACAAGAAAGTTTTTATCCTCCTTGCAAGTCCTCCGCAGCATAATAGTTCATCCAAATTAGACTCCATATGGGAACTTTTTCCCAAACAAGACTATCAAAAAGTTGTCTTATCATTTAGACTGAATGTCACAAGTTGTTTTTCTTTTACAACTTAGGTTGTCGTCATTTATGGTGCTTGTCGAGTGCCACTGTTACATGTACTATGATTTTACATTGGGTATGAATATATGACTACCTCTAGCTTGGACACCGAAGTGTTATAATTCGGACAAAAACTCCAAGAATAAAAGGTCCCGAAATTAAATGAGCAAACTACGGATATAACATTATGCTCTAGTTCTCTCAACCAAAACAAAAAATGTCTTTCATTGCCATTTGTTTAGGCAAATTGGAAGCATCAGTTATTTTTCTTCTGTAAATATCAATAACCTGCCCAACACTAGAGCCACTTGTTTGTGGTTCTCTCGTTGTAAAAGAACACTCGTAACCATTAGACAGTATCCTTGCTTTTTTCATTCCAAACTCAATTGCAAGGGACAACTCCCCTACTTAGGACAGTATAAACTCTCCTAATACAAACAAAAACTACAATGAAATGCATATAGGCTCTGCCTCTTGAGATGTGGAGACAGGAACACCCTCATCACTAGAGCCACTCAATGTGGAGTCATATCAAGAAGGCTATACGTGGAGGAACAACTTGATCATCAAATATTGACAGAACAACAATAAGGAAAGTGCATCAGAATTGTGAGAATTTCCAAACTCCAGGAGCAAAAAATGCGAAAGACCACGCAATTGATATAAAGACATCAAAGCTGACTCTAAAATAACATGATATAGGATCAATTACATGAGCCACTCTAAGTGATTGTTCTGCCGAAAATTGGCCGCAAATAGTCAAGCTAAAACTCAGTTTTTGTACTTTAAGTTAACAATTGGCTCATAGCATATTTGAAACCTTAAAGTTTTAACAGGACTGAGCCTTCAAATTCGACCAAGCAGTGGTTGATCTGGACATTCTTTCCTCGGCTATTCCCTTCTTTTCCTCAGCCTCTGCTACTTTCTTTTGCTCATCTTTATAGCCCGACTTTGCTTCTTCAGACTCGACCAGCAAGATCTCCCAGTCTGAGAGAAGCTTGTCCCTCCTAGACTTCATTTCCTCCATCTTTCTCTTGAGCTCTTCCTCTTCCTTGACGAGGTCATCCAATAACTGCTTATACAAGATGTGAGTCTCACAGCACTTCTTCATAGCAGACAACCTTTGATCCTTTTGTAGTTTATGCGGCTCAAACTCAACACTGGTCTGCTCAAATGTTAAGAAGTCCAAAGTGAAATCATTGAAATTGGCCCAAAATGTCTTCATCGCTATTTGTTGCTCTGTAGATAATCCAGTTCTGGCTGAGCTTAAAGTTGATAGTGCCTCAAATAACCTCTCTTTCATGTACAATTCAAAGAGATGTGAAAGGCATTCCTTCAAGGGCTGCATAGCCATCTCAACTTCTTCTAAGCTAGGAATTTCAGCCCTCAAGGCACCCTCTTGGTGGCACGAACTCGATCCTTCGCTAGCTCCATTAGACTCAGCAGCACGGATGACTTCCTCCAAACCAGTAAAATAGGAGTCAAAGTTATCAGTCGGTCTAGCTGGCTGAATATTCACTGGAGGAGTAACTGTTAAGATGCAAACTACGGCTGCCCGGGATCATCATTCAAAGCATCTACGTTTTCTAGTTGTACAATTTTACAAGAAAGTTCAGATATCCCTTGCAAGTCCTCCGCACAATAAAAGTTCATTCAAAATGGACTCCATATGTGAACTTGTACCCAAACAAGACTATCAAAAAGTTATCTTCTCATTTAGACGGAATATCACAGCAAGAAGTGTTTCTTTTACAACATTCTGTTATCATTTAAAGGCGCTTGTCGGATGCCTCTGTTATGAGTACTATGATTTCACATTGGGTATGAATTTATTACTCGAGTCTACCTCTAGCTTGGACACAAAAGTTTACTTTGGACAAAAACTGTAGGAATAAAAGGCCCCATAGAACAAGATCGTGTTGTAGGTAAGAGCTCTAGATTCAATTTGATAATGCAGTTCCAAACTCAAAAGTTCCAAACCCCACGATTTGTGTTGCGCCTAAAAACACCAAAATGAAAAACCATAGATCAGCTAAGGACACGATGAAAATCCATGTAGCAGAAAGCCCTTTTCCAGATAACTACGAATATAACATTATGCTTTAGTTCTCACAACCAAAACCTAAAATCCCTTTCATTACTGTTTGTTTGGACATATTGAAACCATCAATTATTTTTCCTCTGTAATTACCGATAACCTCCCCAACACCAGAGCCACTTAATAACACTCCTAACCATTAGACAATATCCTTGTTTTTTTCATTCCAAACTCAATTGCAAGGGGACAATTCCCTTAGTACAGTGTAAACTCTCCTAATACATATCTTCAAGACTAATGACATCCATAGGCTGTCTCAAGATATGTGGATACAGGAACACCTGTATCCCCAGAGCCGCCCAACGTGGAGTTATATCAAGAAGGTTTTACGTGAAGGAACAACTCGATCATCACATATAGACAGATTCTGTCAGGAAAGCGCATCAAATTTGTGAGAATTTGCAAGCTCCAAGAGCACAAAGCACGATGACAACGCAATTCATATGAAGACATAAAAAACTGGCTCTATAGACATACAAAAGTATGTATATATTTGACCCACATGCTGACTAAACTAACAGAAGATCAACCATATAAGCTCCTTGAAGCCATTGTTCTGCTGAAAAGTAGCCAAAAACTAGTCAAGCTAAAACATAATTTTCATACTAAGTGAGCCTCATAGCCTATTTAAAACCTTAAAGTTTTAACAGACACGAGCCTTCAAATTTAACCAAGCAGTGGTTGATCTAGACATCCTTTCCTCGGCTATACCCTTCTTTTCCTCAGCCTCTGCTACTTTCTTCTGCTTATCTTGATAGCCTGACCTCGCTTTTTCAGACTCGACCAGCAAGATCTCCCAGTCTGAGAGAAGGTTGTCCCTCCTAGACTTCGCTTCTGCCTTGTTTCTCCTGAGCTCTTCCTCCTCCTTGATGAGATCATCCATTAACTGCTTATACAGGATGTGAGTCTCATGGCACTTCTTCATAGCAGAGAACCTTTGATCCTTTTGTAGTTTATGCAGCTCAAACATCACATTTTCCTGCTCAAATGTTATGAAGTCAGAAGTGAAATCAATGAAATTGGCCTGAAATGTCTCAATTGCTATTTGTTGCTCCAACGATGATCCAGTTCTGGCTGAGCTTAAGGTTGATAGTGCCTCAGTTAGCCTCTCTTTCATATTCAATGTAAAGAGATTCGAAAGGCATTCCTTCATCGACTGCTTAGCCTTTCCAACTTCTTGTAAGCTGGGAATTTCAGCCATCAAAGCACCATCTTGGCAGCACGTATTTGATCCTATACTAACACCATTAGTCTCAGCAGCATTGATGAGTTCCTCCAGCCAAGTAAAATAGGAGTCAAAGTTATCGGTTGGTCTAGCTGGCTGAATATTCACCGGAGGAGGAACTCTTGAGACGCAAACTTCGGCCTTAATCACCAAAGTGCCATTTGCTAGGTATCCCACAATACGATTACGGAGCTCAGTCAATGGAATGAAACTTGAGTGACCCCAGTGACTCTCGCTCGCAGTGAAATAATGTTGCCACTCTGCAGAATTCAGGAGATAGGGTGACAAATTCAAAAACTTCTTTACAATACCAGAGCATGGTATGTGGAAGAAATATTGGAGACCATCAAGAACTAGAATTTTGTATCGTAAGTCAAGAAAAACATTAGTAACAGAAGAAGCAAACACCTCCCCAGGATCAGCTTAAGCAACCAAATTCATACAAAAGTGGATAAACTGACAATGCACAACATTTTTAAGACCACCATATGTAACTATCTTAAACTTAAACTGGGGCTCCTCTCTATTTTCTGGACCAACATTTGGATCATATAGGCGCATTCAAGCTCCCACTCCTCCATCCCTGGTCCAGTTGCTTAGTAACTTAAAAAATCGCTAAATTGCTTAATCAGTAACCTGGGGATTGTCGCACGCGCATGTCAGAAGCTCACCTCAATATCCCTCATTCTACTTCTTGTCACTTATTCTTCCCTCATCTAAACTCCTCTTCTTCAAGTCACAACACCGATTCCTCAAAATGCAGCCCAATAAATCAGAGCAAAAGCTATCATACACTTAAGACCCGTTTGTTTTCATGAATTTATTTTCCAAATCATTCATTTCCCTTGAAACAATCGCCGCAATTAGTTAAAAACAATCCAAGAACAAACCCTTTCTAATAGAGCGAACATCATCGACTTGATCGATCACGCTCAAGCTGAACTCGGCGTGTGCGGTCCACCAGTTGGGCAGCGTTGCAGAATCAGGGATCTCGAGGTACAGCGACAAATTGTTCTTGGCATCCCTCTTGGGATATACAGCAATTCTCCTGCTCAAAAAGGATGGGCCGACGCAAGAATCACTAGGCAACACCATGAACATGCGATCATCGAGAAACAACACAAAAAATAGGAAATATAAAGAAAAAGAAAACAACGTTGGAGTACCATCTACAACCAGAAACTGTGAATGCTTCGGAGTAAAGCTTCTTCGCATTCTGCCCACTGAAGTTGTTGATTTCCCACGTGAATTCCCCCTGATTTTGTGCGTCCGATCTTCTCTCATTTGGCTGCTGCTTCTGCACGATCAACTCTCGCGAACAACACGGGTGTTTCCTCTTCATTTCTACTTTTTTTTTTGGTCGAAGAAACAAATTTATTCATTTACGGAGGAGATCTGAAGAGCCCAAAACAAGGAGAATCTAAGCACAAGAGAGCCCAAAGGGCTTGCGGGGGAGTAGAGAGCCGATATTGTGGAAGAGAGCCAAGACGTTGGGTCTTCGCAATCCAATTGGCAGTTGCGTTTAAAGCCCGCAAACAATGGTCTATGCGGATTGAGGGGTGAGTTTTGAGTTGAAGACAATCCATGATAAGGAGTCGCTCTTCCCAGTTGTATAAATCTACACACCCACTTCTCAATGCTTCTACAAGATCCACACGGTTGGACTCCACTGTTAAGTTATCAGTTATGTCTTCGATCGACGCTGCAATTTGGAGTGCTTCTAGAACGGCTAGGTTTTCAGCTTGAGAGATAGAGGAAACCTTCACCGATTTTGCGAAGCCCGTGACAATTGCACCTGTGTAATCTCGACATATACCAGCTATGGCGCCATCCGCAGATCCATCAACTAAGGAGGCATCGACATTAAACTTTAGGACTTAATCTCCCGGCGGCATCCATGTCCGTGACTCAGTAAGAGTAGGATTTGTCCTCATTTCAGGTTTGTGGGGGTTCCATTTTCTGTAATTCGCTTGCAAGAAAAGTGATGATTCTGCTGTTTCTTTGGCATTCGGATGTATATCCCAAAAAATGAAGTTATTTCGAGATTTCCAGATGTTCCATAGAGAAGATGACACTAGAGACAGGGGGGGTAAATCAGCCTTTTTTCCAGCAAATTGCATTAACCATACATCAATTCTTGTGATCTCTTGGCAATAGATTTGCAGCTTCATGTGAGGGTCATCCCAGACATATTGTGTCCAAGGACAAAGCAGAAAGATGTGCTCAATCGTCTCCTTCTCCCGTTGACAGAGCGGGCATAACGGATCAGGTATAATATTCCTCTTCCATAGATTCTCTTTTGAAAGGATTGAATTAGTATAAAGAGACCATAGAAAGACTTTTACCTTATGGAAAATCTGCATATCCCAAATAGCTCTCCAAAGTGTTTTAGGAATTTGGTATGAAGAGGAAGCTTGTTCAGTGTTGCGCTTCTGTTCAATCTCTGTTCTGATCATGTTGTAGCCATTTTTAACAGTATAGTGGCCTGATTGAGTACCTATCCACACTAATTTATCTTGAGCGTACGAAGGTCTAATTGGAATTGTTTGAATCTCTTGCACTAACTGATCATCGAAAAGCTCCTCTATTTTTTTGTATTCCACTTTCCTTCCTCAGCTAAGATCAATTCTGACACCATGATAGGGTCATTTCTGTTTGCTAGTCCCCCAATTACTCCTCTTTTTAGCCATTTTTGCTCCTTGATTTTTACTGATTTTCCGTTCCCAATCGACTACATAACAGAATTGGCAATAGAATCCCTCCCTAATAACAAACTTTGCCATCCCCAAGACGGTCTGGAACCTCGCTTGGCTTGCCAATAATCTCCTCGAGGAAAATAAATACCTTTGAATAGCTTGCTCCAGAGGGATTCAGGATTCTGCGAAAGTCGCCATGCTTGTTTACCGAGCATAGCCTTATTAACTGAAATAAGATCTCTAAATCCCATACCTCCTTTGTCTTTTCTCATCTTTAGGATGTCCCATTTTTTCCAATGAAGTCCTGTTTTGGAAGCAGTAGATTTCCACCAAAAGTTTGCGATCTTTCTCTCAATAGCTTTACAAACACAGATGGGTATTTTGAAGATCGACATGGCATAGCTGGGAAGGGCTTGTACCGCTATTTTCAGAAGAATCTCCTTTCCAACTTTAGAAAATAATTGTTCCTTCCAACCTTCCATTTTAGCATTTACTCTTCCAAGAATCCAGGCGAACATATTCCTCTTTGATGTGCCCCAGTCCGAGGGAATACCTAAGTATTTGCCAGTGTGGCCAATCTCAGGTATCCTTAACTCTTTCGCCATATTTTTTCTTAGTACATTAGGACATCCCTTGCTGAAATAAATGCCTGACTTGTTTAAGTTAATGGCTTGACCTGATGCATAATAGTATTGATTGAGAATCGCTGAAACATTTTGGCATTCCAATAAAGTTCCATCCAGGAAAAAGATAGAGTCATCAGCAAATAGGAGGTATAACAGTGTCGGACTGAATCTGTTCAGTTTGATGCCCTTAATACTTCCATTATACACTGCTTTATTTATCATGAAAGATAGACAATTAACCACAAGAATAAACAGGTATGGGGAAAGAGGATCTTCCTGCCTAATACCTCTTGATGGATTAAAGAAAGGGAGGGATTCTCCATTAAACTTCACGTTGAAGGAGACTGTTGTCACATACTGCATGACCCAACTGATCCACTTATCATTGAAACCCATTTTGATCATACAAGCTTCCAGGAAGTCCCACTCTATTCGATCATAGGCCTATTGCATATCTAATTTTAAAACCGCTTGGAATTTCCTTAGTCTATCCCTGGCTCTCAATTGGTGCAAGACCTCTTGTACAATCAAAATGTTGTCTTGTATTTGCCGGTCACAAACAAAGGCACTTTGTTCTTCAGCAATCGATTCAGGCAGCCACCTCTTTAGCCTATTAGCCAAGATTTTTGAAATGATTTTATAAACAAAGTTGCACAGACTTATTGGACGGTGTTCTTCAAGCTTTTCTGGGTTAGGAGTTTTAGGAACAAGGGTTATATGGGTTCTATTTAGCTTAGGATCGAGAAAACCTGTCAGAAAGAAAGATTGGACAGTGGTAAACACATCCCATTTTATGATATCCCAATGGTGTTTAAAGAAAATACCATTAAGCCCATCCGGACCAGATGCTTTAGCTGCTCCAAGCTGAACAACTGCCTTCCAAACTTCTTCCATCATTACTTGAGCAGTGAGTTCTCCATTAACTTCGGCTTGGACTACACATGGGTAGTGGTCAATTACCAGGCGAAAGTTTCTTGGCCCAACTGAGGAAAACAAGCTTTGAAAGTAATCAACTGTTCACGACTTCAGAATCTTTTCGTCCCTAATCCACTCATCGTCAAGTCCCTCCGGCATGGTTATTCTGTTCTAGAACGTCGCTGAATTGTAGTTGCATGAAAATACTTTGTATTCTTATCCCCTCATTTAAGCCAATTGACTCTTGACCTTAACCCCCAATACATCTCTTCTCTCCTCCATATATCCTCCAATTCCCGTTTAATGCTCTGCATTCTATTCTTATCAAAATAGGATTTCGAACTATTCGTAATGGATTGGATTTCCTGGTTTAGGTCCCTTATCCTTCGATAGTTGTTGGGAAATTTTTGCTTGCTCCATGTCATTAGGTCTCTAGATATCCTCCCCAATTTCACCTCTATTTTCTCATCACCTTTAGCAACCGAATCCCAAGCTTTTGATGCAACATCTAGACATTCAGGATCCTCCACCCAGAATGCTTCAAACCTAAATTCCTTACATTTTTTAACCGATTGATTCGCTAGAGAAAGCAGCAAAGGACTATGGTCTGAACCCACTGCAGGTAGAGTAAAAGCTTCAGCTCCAGGGAATGTAAGACGCCATTTTAAATTGCAAGCCACGCGGTCTAGTTTTTCCTTCACAAAATCAACCCCTTCCCTATTATTAGCCCATGTGTAAGCACACCCTTTGCAATCTATGTAATATTCGGACCCAAAAAAAAAAGAGTCAAAAAGTCAAAAGGTCAAAAGTATCTACAGTAGATGCTCAGCTCTTCTTTTTAACCGAGAACTCGCGCATAAAAGGGAAGAGAAGAGAAGAGAAGAAAGAAAAAGAGAGAGAGGGAAAGAAAAGGAAGAAGAAGAAAGAGGAAGGGCTCACGTCACCGGAGCCTCGCCAACTCGGATCAACTTCATATCGCAACGCCTGGTAAGCACTCGCGCGCCTCGTTTGTCTGATCGGAGGAGTTTTCCGATTTAGAGTTTAAATTCGGAATTTTGGGAAATTCGAGCGGCGAAGTTTGATTTTTGAGTCGTTGAGCTGCGTATTTTTATAGAATTGGTAGTTTACGGTGTTGCGGAGCCTTGAGATTTTACGGAACCTGATTTGGACTTACGGTTTGTCGGATATGAATTATTGAAGTTGAGTGCGCGCAGTGAACAGTGCGCGAATAGTGGTTTTTAGGCCGATTTTCGTCAGTTTTCAGCTCGATTTTGGGGCTGCTAAGTTAGGGTTCTTGTAGTGCTCTGAGTGGGCTTTCTATTGACTATAAGCTCGCTTGAAACGGAGTTCGGTGGAGGAATTTATGATACGATCAAGTTTCGCGTTTAAACTCCGTGTTACGAACGGTTTAGATAATCGCTTTGGAGAAACGATTTGTGGGAGCCTTTGAGTTGTCTTGTTAGCGTTTAAGCGTCGTTTAACCGTTTCGTAGTTTTTTACTTGCTTTTGATGTCGTTTCTCCTTTAATTGTTAGGATTACGATATCGTCGATTCGAGTGAGCGCGGTTATTTGATATTTGGGGATTCCAGGTGAGTAGTGCTATCTCTTCTTTGAGTTTATAAACTCATGTGTTTCAAAGTGATAATGATTTGAGTATCGTATGAGTTATTAAAGCATATTTGTTGCATAAAAGCCTAGATCGGGCAATTACTACCTTTTAATATTTGAGGATGGTTTAAGAATGGTTTTATGAGAGATATTATGAAATGATATGTGTCACTTTGCGAACTGCTTTATGGAATGAGTTCAAAGATGATTTGAGAAACGTTTTATGAAAAACGTTACAAAAGGTTATACTTATCGATTTATGAATTCGGTTTACGAAATGATTCAAGAAATGCCAAAATGTATTTTTAGATGTTGAGCCGTGTTGCGAAAGTTATTTGTTTGGTTTGTGAAATGTATTCTGGATTGGATTTTTGATATTTGATGATGATTGTTTGATGCTCAATATAACTGTGAACCCATTGAGGGGTTTTGGGGGTATGCATACCGGGTTCAGGATATTCTTCTGGGCCGAACCACCGGTTTTGTAGGTGGAGACCTTGCCAAGGGGGGAATCTTGGTAGCCTTGTCACAAGGCTTTATGTCGTGACCATGGTTTGATATTGAGCAGTAGATTCGTCGATGGAATAGACCATTGATGTGTGATTTAAGATTAGTCAATGGAATGGACCATTGACGTGGTTTTTATAGAGATTGATCAATGGACTTGACCATTGATAGTTTGAATTGTGACGATAGATTTAAATGTGTATTTGGGACTTGTACAAAGCTTTAATGAAATGAAATAACTCGTATTTGATTGATATATATTATATCTTTGGATTGAAGTACGAGTTTCTGGTATGGCTTTATGTATACATGCATAGTGGTTGCTCGATCTGCTTAGAAGAAATACGCACTGTTTACTGAACTGTGGTTGCTCACCCCTCTCTTTCCCCAATCTTTTCAGGTTTCTTGGTTAGTAGCCAATAGAGCGAGAGCGATGTCGTTGGGATTTCTGGGAGTCGAATTCCTTGTGGTTTGAGGCTACGTCCTTCGGGTGGATGGACGGCCGTGTCATCCCTCATCTTGGTAGGTTTTGGGGTGTGACATTTGTTGGTATCAGAGCTTAGGATATGATTTTTGGGACATAAAGTCTTTGGGACGTTGTGAGCTTGTGTGTTAGTTTATAACGTGTTAGTCTTTTATTGAATACTATAGTATATGTTTCTTTTGGAATCTAGATGACCGTCAATTCTGATTTAGAGAAACGTGCTTTGCCTTGTAAGAGATAACAAAGACAAGCGAGTTATTACTTTTGATACCAGGAATGTATCTTAAGGTTTTCAATGTGCGGTTTTGGCAAGAAAATAAAGGGGGAGATATTTGGCGAGTCACAACTCAAGATGTGTACTCTTGGATAGGACCGGTTGTCATTGACCAAGGATAAGCAAGAATACAAAGAGTTTTGAGTCTCTAGTGCATCAGAAAGTGTAGTATCAATAGGTGAAGATGGAATTAGTGGTGGTCGGGAAGAAAATCTAGCTAGAGCTAGGGATTGTGGTGGTCAAGGTCAGAGAGAGGAATCTCTTACTGTGAAAATTGTTGTAGATGAGGGTGCGTTTAGTAATGGAGATGATATAATAGTCGAGGTTACGAATTTTGAAGTTTTCGCAGATGGCATTTGCAGACCCATTGATGAAAATATGAAAGTTGAAGGCAATCGTAATGCGTTGGCTGGTAAAAATAAGGAGTTGGAGAGAGATGTAAAGTCTTTGTGGGAAGAAATTAAGGGCTTTAATGGGTGCTATAGATTGTTCTCTCCCTAGTGGAGTATGCAAGTCTTGACCCTACATATTCCAGATAAACAGTGAATGAGTTATAAAACAAGAACGTGCAACTTACGTACAATCAAGTAGGGCACGCTTGGCGGGTTCAGAAAATTATGTACACTTTTTGCAAGAAGAAATTCAAATGATGAAGAAGTGGAGAAAGATGTAAATGCACAAGTTGAAATATTCATTTTGCAAAAGTTTGTTGGAGATTTGGAAGCAAAGAATTTATCCCTTTAATTAGAATGTGAGAAACATGTTGGAGCCTTTAAATTATCCAATAAGTTGATTAATGAACTGAAGAGTAAAAATCTTGGGCAGTCGGTAAAAAGGGAAACGCTGGTAGATGAAATTGGAAGGTTGAAGACAACATTTTATCAAGTGTTTAGGGCTCATTCAAATTGATGCGGAAGTTGGGCGGGAAGGTGAGATCACAAGACAGCATATACTTTCCCAACTTGACAAATTGCCTCTAGAGCATATTGTGGACGAAGTATGGACAATTAAAGAAATCGCTGACAAACAACAGGGATGAAGGGCAAAAGTTGTTGGTTGAGATAGGTTATTTTTCTTGGTTAGAAAAGGAGAATTTATATTATAAGTCTTGATATGTGGCGATATTTGGTATGATAAGAATTGATCTTAGAAGTTATAAGCTTGAATTGACATATGAGACAAAGATTTACTTATGGTAAATAGGTGCGATCAACTTATGAACTTCTGAATAGCAGGTTATGATCTTACTCCAAAATTTTTGTGGAACTAGTGGAGGCTATTAGTTTCAATTGTGGTTTTCGGTAAAATGGTAACACGAGGCGAGTGTTTCAGTCTTTGAATTAAGAAGAGATAATTTTAAGTGATGATTCTTTAAGTTGAGAACTTGAGACCATTGAATTTAATGGAAACTAGATATGTTCCTATCTCAGTGATTTGGGAAGTTGTAAGCATTCAATCGTAAGAGATGACATCTTAAGCGGTAAAATTCTTAGATAAGATTTATGGGTATTTGGGGAGACAATTGAGATTGGAAATTTGAATAAGTGGATCTTGTCTTGAGAGTGTGAAGAGTTAAGTATCTTATAGTATTAGATTGGCAAAATTTGAAATAGTGTTATCAATAATCTCTTCTTGAGGTGTTAGTAAAGACAGGAAAAGACTTCGAAAGTTTTTGCGCAATAAATAAGAGTTGATTTGCGCGAATCTTCAAGTGGATAATGTGATATTCTTGGACTATGTACGTAATTGAAGTAAATGGAATGTTGAAAGAAGAATAGACAACTTGTGGAAATTCAGGTTGTGATATGTTTTGATTTGATAGATATTCTGTGGATTATATTTCAAGTGTTAGCGAATGATTATCAACTTTCTGGTACTAGAGAAAATTGTCGTAACGATATTTTGTTAAGTGATGATACTTTGGAGATAGTAGATACTATGTAGAAATTGATAATTTGGAGATAGTTTGGATACTAGTATACTGCGGTAGTATGATAATTTGGGCATGACAGATTGCAAGCAATAATTTTCAGTGGATTGATTTGAGGATAGTAATACAAAATGGGAAGACTAAGCAATAGATGTGAAATTTGGTGATGATTAGTAGAAGTGGATGGAAAAAGGAATTTCAGAATTTTGGTGGTGCAAATGGTAAAGTTGGGCTTATGCTTGTAGACAGTTGAAATTGCATGGCGGCATTACTTGTATGATAAAAATGCAAAGTCTTTATAGATCACAAGAACTTAAGGTATATTCTTTCGTAAGCAGAATTGAATATGAGGCAGAGGAGATGGTTGGAGCTTCTGAAAGATTATGATTTGTTCGTCCATTAATACAAGCAACGCAAGCGTAGTAGCAAATGCCTGGTATGTCTTCTGGAAGTGACAACTTTACTCGCTACTTGGAAGTTTATTCTCGAGAATATGAGCAAATTGGACTTGAAAGCTACATGAATGATTGTTGATCGATTGACCAAGTCCGCGCATTTTTTTTGTCATATCAAGTTGGCTTGTTCTTGCACACCAAAGGATGTTTATGACAAGATAAGGGTCTAGATTGTTGAAAATACTGAAATTCGAGAAGAGTTAGACTCCAGTGAAGGTGGGGATGAATCCATGAGTGCCAATTCGGATAAACCAGTAAAGTATATAAAAACGTTGTCTCAATGCTCATCTAGTGGAGGTATTCGGCTAGATCTTGTAATGGCTAAGGCACAGTTGTTGGCTTCTACAGACAGAAAGGTTACAAAAAAAAATTTCTTGAACTATGATTTTGTGAAGGCTTGATGGAAAGTATTACTAAAGCTCTGATGGCAATAATCATGTGGGCAATAACACAAAATTAGCACTCTGGTTTATGAGAACATGATGGTCTCCTATCGGCGGGATGGTTTGAAAGCCCCCAAAGTCTCGTCTCATGGGCACAAAAAAACACTTGAAGGATATAGCTGATTGTAAAAAAAAAAAAAGTTTGGCTAAATCGATAGATGATTCTACAGATTATTAGATGAGGAAACTAATCTTGACGGTAAAGCTTCTGTGTGCTGGTCATTTGGGGTATGGTCTAGATGGAAATTCTATCAGTTGACAATTGATAATAAGATGGTATACGAAGTCTTCGAGAACTAATTATTTCTCCGAATCATGCTAGAAGGACTTTCCACTCATGAAAAGGAAATCTAGTATGAAGATTTGTATGTACTGCACGTCACAAGTCCCGAAGGTTTTGCAAAAATGTTTAGACTAGTTTTTGTTCTCTGATGCTTATGTGAATGAATTATGAACTGCTTTTTGTGATCAAATAATTTTGGGAGTGATGATAAACTTGAAATAGAAAAGGAAGCAAAACTGATTTTTGATCATAGGCGCAACGGAAGCGTGGTGGACCTTTGGAATGTGCTGGTAAGCTTAAAGAAGCAGAGGAGTTTATTGAGAATATATATAAAGACCCAATGACAAAATCGGAAAGGGCTTCTTGGAAATTTTTAGGAGGAGGAAACACGTAAATATCCTTATTCATTTGTTAATTGAGGTAAGTGCAAATTTCGAGGACGAAATTTTTATAAGGATGGGAGAATGTAATATTCGGACCCAAAAAAAAAAAAGAGTCAAAAAGTCAAAAGGTCAAAAGTATCTACAGTAGATGCTCAGCTCTTCTTTTTAACCGAGAGCTCGCGCATAAAAGGGAAGAGAAGAGAAGAGAAGAAAGAAAAAGAGAGAGAGGGAAAGAAAAGGAAGAAGAAGAAAGAGGAAGGGCTCACGTCACCGGAGCCTTGCCAACTCGGATCAACTTCATATCGCAACGCCTGGTAAGCACTCGCGCGCCTCGTTTGTCTGATCGGAGGAGTTTTCCGATTTAGAGTTTAAATTCGGAATTTTGGGAAATTCGAGCGGCGAAGTTTGATTTTTGAGTCGTTGAGCTGCGTATTTTTATAGAATTGGTAGTTTACGGTGTTGCGGAGCCTTGAGATTTTACGGAACCTGATTTGGACTTACGGTTTGCCGGATATGAATTATTGAAGTTGAGTGCGCGCAGTGAACAGTGCGCGAACAGTGGTTTTTAGGCCGATATTCGTCAGTTTTCGGCTCGATTTTGGGGCTACCAAGTTAGGGTTCTTGTAGTGCTCTAAGTGGGCTTTCTATTGACTATAAGCTCGCTTGAAACGGAGTTCGGTGGAGGAATTTATGATACGATCAAGTTTCGCGTTTAAACTTCGCGTTGCGAACGGTTTAGATAATCGCTTTGGAGAAGCGATTTGTGGGCGCCTTTGAGTTGTCTTGTTAGCGTTTAAGCGTCGTTTAACCGTTTCGTAGTTTTTTACTTGGTTTTGATGTCGTTTCTCATTTAATTGTTAGGATTACGATATCGTCGATTCGAGTGAGCGCGGTTATTTGATATTTTTGGGGATTCCAGGTGAGTGGTGCTATCTCTTCTTTGAGTTTATAAACTCATGTTTTCAAAGTGATAATGATTTGAGTATCGTATGAGTTATTAAAGCATATTTGTTGCATAAAAGCCTAGATCGGGCAATTACTACCTTTTAATATTTGAGGATGGTTTAAGAATGGTTTTATGAGAGATATTATGAAATGATATGTGTCACTTTGCGAACTGCTTTATGGAATGAGTTCAAAGATGATTTGAGAAACGTTTTATGAAAAACGTTACAAAAGGTTATACTTATCGATTTATGAATTCGGTTTACGAAATGATTCAAGAAATGCCAAAATGTATTTTTGGATGTTGAGCCGTGTTGCGAAAGTTATTTGTTTGGTTTGTGAAATGTATTCTGGATTGGATTTTTGATATTGGATGATGATTGTTTGATGCTCAATATAACTGTGAACCCATTGAGGGGTTTGGGGATATGCATACTGGGTTTAGGATATCCTTATGGGCCGAGCCACCGGTTTTGTAGATGGAGACCTTGCCAAGGGGGGAATCTTGATAGCCTTGTCACAAGGCTTTATGTCGTGACCATGGTTTGATATTGAGCAGTAGATTCGTCGATGGAATAGACCATTGATGTGTGATTTAAGATTAGTCAATGGAATGGACCATTGACGTGTTTTTTATAGAGATTGATCAATGGACTTGACCATTGATAGTTTGAATTGTGACGATAGATTTAAATGTGTATTTGGGACTTGTACAAAGCTTTGATGAAATGAAACAACTCGTATTTGATTGATATATATTATATCTTTGGATTGAAGTACGAGTTTCTGGTATGACTTTATGTATACATGCATAGTGATTGCTCGATCTGCTTAGAAGAGATACGCACTTCTTACTGAGCTGTGGTTGCTCACCCCTCTCTTTTCCCAATCTTTTCAGGTTCCTTGGTTAGTAGCCAATAGAGCGAGAGCGATGTCGTTGGGATTTCTGGGAGTCGAATTCCTTGTGGTTTGAGGCTACGTCCTTCGGGTGGAAGGACGGCCGTGTCATCCCTCATCTTAGTAGGTTTTGGGGTGTGACAATCTACTTCCATCAGAGAGCAATCATTTAGACAATCCTGGAAAGCAACTAAACGATAATTATCCGCCATTCGTCTTCCTTTCTTCTCCCAGTGATAAAGGACCTCATTGAAGTCACCCATACAGATCCACGGAAGGCTATCTATCTTGCTTACTTGCCTTAATCTATCCCAAAGAAGTAGTCTGCCTCTAAAATCATTTGGCGCATGCATGTACAAAGGAAATTCGCATTCGGATTTGAATTTTAGGAACAGAAAGTAGGACGTTAATCATCTCCTTTGATGCATGTTCAACATCTAACGATAAGTCATCATTCCACAAAACAACTAGTCCCCCAACAGTCCCTATCGAGTTCACAACAAAATAAGAATTGAATTTTAATCTCCTCTTCAAAAGTTGAACAACAGGTTCTTGATTTTTTGTCTCCATTAGAAATACCACATTGGGCCCATCTTGGGCAATAATTTCCCTCATTGCCTGGCCCTTGACAGTTCCAGGATAGTACTCTCATTTGTAACCTGGTGGCTTATTAGGGTTAGCCACCAAAGCCCATTCAGCATTGACCATCGCAGCCCTTATAGGAGTTTCATGTAAAAAAGACTCATCATACGACATAATATCATTTATGTGAGGATTCTTGGGGCTGAACCTTTTAAGTTTCTTTGTAGCAGGGGACTTAGAGGTCCTGGTCTGTTTCTTCATATCCACACTTTTCACTACATTCAAGTCCCAGCTAGCTCGCAAAACACCTGGAGAAACCAGAATACCCTTTCCTTTAGCCATACGATCTCCAATCTGCACTGGAGATTTCTTAACTCCCTCCCTGATAACATAGTCCCCTTGATCCACTACAACATTAGAACCAAGGAGAAGTAGCTGTCTATCTTCTTCAACATTCATGGAATTAGTATTTTGCGTCGGGGTCTGTGGGATCACTTCTTCTCTATCAGCCGGGAAATGGTCAGCATAACAAAGCTTCCAAAATGGGCTTGGTTCACGTGCTTCTGCCTCAAGCCAATGCCCGAAACAAGTATAATCCCCTTCTTCAAACTTTTTATCATCAAAAGGTACCTTAGTACAGCTTTTAGCATAATGCCCAATTTTGCCACAAGAATAACAAAAGTGAGGCAGCCTCTCATATTTAAAGTCAAGCCAAATCTTTTGCCCCCCCAGGTTAGTAAGTGTACCAGGGCATAAAGGGCTACTCAAATGCAGCTCTACCTTAGCCTTACCAATTTTAGGAGAGGCAAAGCCCTTCTTCTCCACCTTAACTTCTATAACTTTCCCCATAAACTGAACCACACGAGAAACTAGTTCCTCAGAGTACCATTCATAAGGGAGTCCATGAACCTGGACCCAAAAAGCACAGGAAGTAAACTTATAGCATTGAGGGGGAGTATATGGGGTCCAGGGTTTAAGGACTATAAGGTTGCTGGAAAAAGACCAGGGGCCAGTCCGAATGATTATGTTTCTTTCTTCTTCAGTATGGAACGTAAAGGCTAGCAGACTCGTGTTAAGACCAATAGGAGAGACATCAAGATGCTGGACTCTCCAGGCTTTTTGCATAGTGTTGTTTAGTGCCTGAATATTAACAGTAGGGTTTGAAAACAGTTTTCCAAGTGCAGTAATGCGACCTTCCTCATAATGTTCAGGATAAATGGAGCCTTTCAGTTCAGAATCTTTAATTTCTGACCAAAGATCACCCAATCTGCCACATAAAAGGGCAAGACGCCCATCCGAAATGTTGTTTCCCCCCATTCCTGCGAAGCAGAAATCAACGATTCACAGAGGCAGAATCTCAGGTATAGTCATAAACAATCGTTCAAGGGAGAGTAGCGAAATATCTCTAAACATCAGGGGATTCACGAGGAGCCCAGATGTGCAGAGGAAACCATGGGTAGATGAGTAATGGAGAGAAAGGATTCGGAAAATACCAGGCCAACCAAGAGAACTATGGATGGAAGATTGAGAAGAGGATAAGGTTGAGGACAGGGCGTGGGGAAAGGATCAGCGACTTAGGGTTTTGGGTTTTTTGGGGGTAAACTACCAAAAGAGGTTACTTACCAAAAAAAAAAAAACTACCAAAAGAGGTAGAGAGGAGCTCTCGACAGAGAGAGAGAGAGAACTTTCCCTCGCGAATGGTTGACCGTCTACGCGAAGATTGGAAGATCTCTTCATTTCTACGTGAGTTTAGCGGTTTTGCTTCTTCGACTTCAAGGTGATGGCATGGTGGCAGTCTCGGGGTTTTATTGGAGGAGGAATGGGAGAATGGCATGCAGACCCGTGAAAGGGGTGGGCCGGGACAAAAATGGTTCAATCCAAACAGATTCATTTAAGCTGTATTGATCAATTTTCATATAATATAGATTTAGTTATCTATACTTGACTTAATTCATATCCAAGTCAACCCGTATTGCTAAAACACTTCCATAATCAACTAAGTATAGGAAATATCATACTCAAATTGAGGTGAAAGAATAGAGAAAGCGATCGCGAGATCGAGTTAGGGCGAGAGAAAATGAAGAGACAATTATAAAGGTAAGTTTTTTTTTGGCTAAAAGAATTATAAATGTGAGTTTGATTTAAATAAATTATGAATCCATTTAATACTCGTATTATTTTGAAATTCATTATTTATATTTTTTTATGACCTATTTACTATACAACTAACACATATTATAACTCAGCCTATTTAATACGAGTTAAGAAATGCTTTTATAATTTATTTAGGCTATCGATCACATTTTAATTTGGCACATTAAAAGCCGATGCGTTACTACCTTCCATCCTCACGAGTTCTGTTCGAGGGTGATATTCTCTTACGCGACCTCTATGTGACCTATTTAGACACGATTAACGAATTGTATTGTGTTTGAGTTGGCTTTTTTTATAGGATACCTAATGTCGAGACACGAACACAATTTGCCACCAATGTTCCCATTATCATTCTTTTTCCACTAGCTTTTTAACTTTTTGTGAAAGCTTCTTGGGCATTCCCGATGTTAAGGTATTTGGGCAATGAATATCAGTGTTTTACCAGTGAAATATTTGTACATACTTCAGCATTAGAAGGTCATTCTGGCGTGAGGGGCACTTATCAAAGGGTCAAGAAACTGTTGTATTGGCCAAGGATGAAACAGGATGTGGTGGAATATGTTACTTATAGCTTGTCATGTGGGCAAAAGGAATGAGGGGGAACAAACTCATAACCTTGGACTCTTGCAATCACTGGACATTCCTGCTCAGGCCTGGACTCATGTTCCTATGGATTTCATTGAACCCTTTGCCTCAATCTGATGGGAAGGATACTGTGTTTGTGGTGGTGGACCGACTCGCCAACTGTCCCTCCTTTATGGCCATGTCTCCTCCTTTCACGGCACTAGAAGTGGCCAAGTTGTTCTTTGACAACGTTCAAATGTTGCATGGCTGCCCCTAAGCACTATAAGATAGAGACAAGATATTTACCAGTTCAGTTTGTTCGATAAAACTTCAAGCTGATGGGAACACAATTGCATGTATCGACAGGAGAGAACCCGAGTCAGATAGGCAAATCGAGAGACTCAACCAATGTTTGGGAGGAGTTAATTGACGTGTATGGGTTTTGCTTAACCAAACAGATGGGCTTGATGGTTATCCTACAACACCACCTTTTGCACTAGCATCCACAACTCCATTTCAAGCTTCTTTGCCAGCAACAACTCACTTCATTATTCATTCCATGTGGCTCATTGGACATAAGTGAGTTGTGCAATCTGACCCTTGAAAGATGCACAAGGTCGTCCTCAAATTTTACCTATGAATTTATACGAAGGGAAACCAACCTAGTGTTCAGCTGCTAATCCAACTGCTAATCCAATGGTCTAACGGATGGGGGGATGATGATTATATCGACCAACAATTTCCATTCAAGGGGAGGGGAGCTGCAACAGAGTCAACGGTTGGAATGATTGGTTGACGGGCTCCCGGGAGATACGTTTGTATCCAACGAAGGAGACGTTGGGCATCAATGGCTTGCCAATGATTGAGGAGGCCCATTGGCATTACAGTTCTGCAATCGCTATTTCCGTTGTTTGTTCCTTTATTTCTATTTTTGCTGATATCAATAGGCAATGGGGGTGATTGGTTCCAAGGTAGGTGCCAACCCACCCTGGAACCGTGAACAGAATCGGATAGGGCTAGTTCTTTGTTCGTGGAACTAGGATTTGACCTTGTCCACCTGGGTCGGACCGGGACGGAATATGTAGACTTTATATTTTTTATATTTTTGTTTCCTTGGTTGACAATGAAGAGTTCCTGAAGAAACCGCGGTAGAAAGTTTATGACAGAGTTAGTATCCAATGCGATGAGCAGATGCATAGTCTCTTCGATCTGATATAAATAAATGTAGTTTGTATTGGCCATCAATTACAAACTACCACTTCCAACTTAGTACTTGTGTTTGGCCACGAGGTATTGGACTGTCTGTTCTCTACTTGTATCGTGGTGCTCATGTCTGATGGATGTATTAGAATGAGTAGATTTCGTGCATATTGATTAAAGACGGGATCACTTTAAGTCATGAGAGTGAATGGTCATTTGAACATAAGAACTCTGGGCTTGTCCTGTATGGAATAACTTTCCAGAATGAAACGTCTGTTGATCATTCCTAAGTCGATAGGATCTTAATTTGCTGATAATCACTCGACCTTCGCCCCTTTGCAAACTTTGCTTGTGTAGCATATGGGCTATATTTGACTGGCCAAGCCCAGAAGCAACCTCAATACTATATTTGACCTGCATTCGCTAATTAGATGTTCAAATTCCTCCTGGTAAATGTGCGAGCACTCCACTATAAGGAACTCTTCCATGAATGACCAAGCCTCTTGTTCATCAAGAGAAAAAGAGTAAAACGTGAGGGTAATGAAGACTGAAGTGTTCGAGCCCTAAATTTTATTTTGGTGCAACCAGTCCGGTTCCAAATTTTGGGAACTGAAAACCGCTCAGAACCAACCAATTCTGTTCTGTCCGGTTCCCGAGTTGGACCGGGACCAAGCTCCCCCCTAGTAGGCAACGATATTTTCTTGCTTACAAAATGTAATTTCATTATGGAAAAAATTTATGAAAATAAAATCATCCTCTTCATTTCTGAATTTTGTCTCCTCCTCTTCTCTACATCTCTCTCTGCATTCTCTTCTCCTTCTTAATCTCTCGAGTGCTGACATTTTGTGGTTCAGGGCTTTTGATTGTTCAGCGGCATTAGAACGCTTCTGAAGAGTCGCGGATTCTTTTTCTAGCACTATAAGATAATCTTATACGAAGGATTATCACTTGGTCTTTTCTTTCTCAATTTTATCACAAACTATTCTCTCATGATCTATTTTCTAGGATAGAATAGCATGATGATGACGTAGAAAATGTTCTATATGAAATCCTTGTTACGTATTTTTCCTTCGTCCAATTCTGCAATGTTCAAACTTTTCCATCGATCTACTATTGTTAAACTTAGTTTTTCTATTTCTCCATCTTCATATTCAATAATCTTTTCAACTTCTTCATTTGTTTTGTAGGTCTTTGAAAAAAAATTTTGACTGGAAAATCCTTTTTTTTTTCTAAAGATTGAATTTCATTATATTTAAGAAGGAAAATTTGTCCAAAAAGTCCTAAATTTATTGCACTTTTACCAGTTTAGTCCTCAACCTTTCAATTTTGTCAATTAAATCATAAACATTTTCATGTTTTGCTAATTGGGACCATCTAGCTAATTTTGGTTGGAATTCCTTGACGTGGGCATCGGCCGTCCTATGTAGCAATGGCAGCATTGACGTGGATAATATAAATAATATTTTAATGTTTTTTCAATTGTAATTTTTTTATTTTCTTCTCTTTTCCTTCTTTTTTTTTTTTACTTTGTTTCCCTTTCCTCTGTTTTTTTTCTTTTTCTTCTCTCTTTTTCCATCCAGCGACTATTGTCGGGCCTCATCGATGGTTAGCGGCTCGACAGTAGACACTAGCCTCGACCGATCCTCGCCTAGGCAGGCAAGGGCCGCCCTTACTAGCCTAGGCATGAATGTCCCTTACCCGAGGCTGGTGACCTCTGCCGGCCATTAATGAGGCCCAAGAAGGGAAAAATGGGGGAAAAAAAGGAAAATAGAAGGAAAAAAAGGAAAAAAATTAAATAAATAATTTGAAAAAAATATTATTAAAAATTATCTAAGTCAGCACCGAACATGCCAAATAAAGCGATAACGTCCACGTCAATGATTTCCGTTAGTTGGTGAGGGAAATCTCATTTGGTCGAAAATTGCTGATGTAGATGATGGTGGCATGATCGCGCTAATGTGAAAAATTTTTAAAATTTAAAAATATCAAAATTTCTAATTATTTATTTTATTTTATTATTTTCTTTATTTTCTTACTTTTTATTTTTCCCTCTTCCTCTGCCAATTGTTGGGATCTGGCGAGCTCAAGCCTTGCCAGCCTTGAGAAGGCTCGACCTTCCCATGTCCCAACGAGCTCAAGCTTGAGCCTCGCCCAAGAGCGGTGAAGCTCAAGCTTGCTAAGATTTGGCGAGGTAACGCCTCATTGGCCTCAGGCGAGGCTTGAGCTCATTGGGATTGGGAGAGCTCGAGCCTCGCTCAAGGTCAGCCTGCGCTGATGGCCAGTGGCAAGCCATCGCCAAGGCCTGACAACTGGCAGAGGAAGAAGGAAAAAGAAAAAAAAAAGAAAAGAAAAATTAAAATTAAAAAATATTTAAAAAATTAATGTTTTTTAAAAGAAATTTTTGGCCTCGATGGAAATGGGCATGGGTGTCAACAACCTGGGCTCGGCGTCGATATTAGCGAGCTTGCTATCCCGAACACGAGCACTGGTGTCCTGAGCCCAACCTTGATGGACTCGAGCAAAGCAAGGCATGACCTATATAAACCCGAGCCATGGCCCCGGATTCCCGGGCTTGGCCTCAATGGACCTAGGTCCAGGCGCCGAGGACCTGACCTTGCTGCCAAGGGCTCGAGAATGAGCATTGGGATACCATGTCCAAGCATAAAGTTTTTAGTCTAAATGCTGATACCTAATCATTTTTCAAAAATGATTTTCGATTTTTGAAAGAGGAAATCTTTTTCTAGAATTTAGGTTTTAGTAGGAAAATATTTTCTATTGACTAGAAAAACATTTTCCATTGATTGCCAGAAAATAAGGAAATATTTCATTGGAAAACATTTTCTGCAAAATAAACGGAGCTTAATTCCTCGTTCTTTTCCGAAACAAAATCTTCTTTTTCAGCTTTTGTGGTAAATTTTAAAAGAAAATGTCAATATGTTTATGTGGAAATCTGAAAACGTAGGCGCGCTTGGCCTCGGGGTATTTTACCTCAGCTAAGGTGATAGTCGTGAATTCTTTTTCTAGCAATATACGATATTATCCTATAACAAGGATGGATCACTTGATATTCTGATTTTTAATTTTATCACGAACTAACATGATCTATTTCCAGGATAGATGAGCATGATGACGTAGAAGATATCATTGTGTTTTACGTGAAGGCACAACTGGAAAGGGTAAACTCGCCTAATACAATCCCCATGACTAATGAAATCCATAAGCTCTGCCTCGTGAGATGTGTATATACGAACACCCTTTATCACTAGAGCCACCCAATACGGAGTTATATCAAGAAGGTTTTACATGAAGGAACAACTCCATAATCACATATTGACAAAATAACGGTCGGGAACTGCATCAGATTTGTGAGAGTTTACAAGTTCCAGGAGCAAAATGCGCAATGACCACGCAATTGATATAAAGACATCAAATACTGACCCTAGAGACATACATACATATGTATTTATTTGACCCACATGCTGACTAAACTAACATGATGTTGGATCAACCGCATAAGCCCTTCCAGGCAATTCTTCTGCTGAAAATTGGCTGAAAAATAGTCAAGCTAAAACACAGTTTTCATACTAGCGAACAATTGCCTCATATAGCCCCATTTGAAATCTTAAAGTCTAACAAAATCGAGCCTTCAAATTTGACCAAGCAGTGATTGATCTAGACATTCTTTCCTCAGCTATTCTCTTCTTTTCCTCAGCCTCTGCTACTTTCTTCTGCTCATCTTTATAGCCCCACTTCGCTTCTTCTGACTCGACCAGCAAGTTCTCCCAGTCGGAGAGGAGCTTGGCCCTCCTAGACTTCACTTCCTCCATCTTTCTGTTGAGCTCTTCCTCTTCCTCGTCGAGGTCATCCATCAACTGCTTATACAAGATATGAGTCTCATGGCACTTCTTCATAGCAGAGAACCTTTGATCCTTTTGTAGTTTATGCAGCTCAAACTCAGCATTGTCCTGCTCAAATGTTAAGAAGTCGGAAGTGAAATCATTGAAATTGGCCTGAAATGTCTCAACTGCTAATTTTTGCTCCGATGATAATCCAGTTCTGGCTGAGCTTAAAGTTAGTAGTGCCTCAGATAGCCTCTCTTTCATATTCAATTTAAAAAGATCAGAAAGGCATTCCTTCAAGGACTGCATAGCCTTCTCAACTTCTTCTGAGCTGAGAATTTCAGCCCTCAAGCCACCATCTTGGTGGCACAAACTTGATCCTGCACTAATACCATAAATCTCAGCAGCGTTGATGAGTTCCTCCAGACCAGCAAAATAGGAGTCAAAGTTATGAGTTGGTTTAGCTAGCTGATTCACCGGAGGAGTAACTGTTAAGACGCAAACTTCAGCTTTAACCACCAAAGTGTCGTTTGCAAGGTATCCCCAAGTAGGATCACGAAGCTTAGTCAATGGAATAAAATTTTTGTAACCCCAGTCAGTCTGTCTCGCAGTGAAAACATATTGCCCCCCTGCAGAATTCAGCAGACAAGGTAACGAATTCAAAACTTCTTTTTTACAACAGCAGAGCATGATATGTGGAAAAAACATTGGAGACACATCAAGAACTAGAATGTTGTATTGTACGTCAAGCAAAATATTAGCAACAGAAGTACAGCTCCCTTGATTAGCTTAAGCAACCAAATTCAAACATTAGTCGCTAAACTAACAATTCACCAACATTTTTAAGACCACCAGATGCAACTATCTTAAACTTAAATTGTGGCTCCTCTCTTTTTCTTTTGCCAACATTTGGATCTCATAGGCGCAGTCATGTCCCAACTCCTCCATCTACTGGACCAGTTGATTACAAACTTAACTAGCTAAATTCCTTTAACCAGTAACCTCAGGATTGTTCAGATAACCCTTGCAATCGTTCTGGCCACCTATGATAAGAAAGATCATCGAGTGTGAAGGTCAATTTTGACGATGTAGGATTATGGGGTTGCCTCTGATTTACTCCTATTGGCCGAGATTTGGAGGTAGGGAATCCAATATCCACGTCAACTGATCCACCGGCCATCATGACATTTGCTGAAAGCGGTTTTTAGTAGATGCACAATAAACTAGAGAGAAACCTATCATGCACTCACGGTTAAAAAACAAGAGATTCCAAGAAAAATCAATCCAATTCAAGAACAAACCATATCTAATAGAGTGAACATTATCGATTTGATCGATCACACTCAAGCTGAACTCAACGTTTCTGGACCACCAGTTCGGCAACGTCGCAGAATCAGGGACATCGACGTACAACGACAAATTGTTCGTGCTATTCCCCTTGGGGTATACCACAATTCTCCTGCAGAAAAAGGATGGGACGACGCAAGAGTCACTTGACAACACGATGAACATGCGATCATCAAGAGAAAACGCAAAAAAGAAGAAGAAGAGAGAAATAGAAAATAACATAAAATGTTGAAGTACCATTTACAACCCGAAACTGTGAATACGTCAGAGTAAATCCTACTCGCATTCTGCTCGGTGAAGTTGCAGATTTTCCACGTGAATTCTCCCCGATTAACATCATTCTGTGCATCCATTTTTATTTCTGCTGCTTCTACAGATCAACTTTCGCAAGCAACACAGATGTTTCTTCTTAGCCGACGCTCTGATTGCGAAGAAGGCGGAGGAGAGAAGAGACTCTTACGACGCAGCAGGAGGAGTCGGGAAAATATGAGGAGTGTCGAACGTTGTTGACTCTTCTACTTCAGGGTGATGGTATGATGGCAGGTTTGGATTTTGCCTTATAGGGCTTAGGCCAATTTAGTATCGCCAAACACCGTTGATAATCGCGTCGTTTTTGTCTCCAACTCATTAGGCATGATAACCTATTTATTATTAATCATGTACGTGACTCGTTTAAACACGATTAATTTAAAAACTAATTTTCTTTTCATGCTCTTCGGTATTAAGATTTTAAATTGATTATATTCAATTGACTATGACTCTGTTTTTTAATTTGATTTGATGATATTTTGTTGATCGATTATTGCAATCTGTCAATAGATTTAATGAAAAATTCAGAATATTTCGTGTCGCATTCATATTGGTGCCATGTCAACAAGTTAATTTTCGGGTAGTGTTTGTGTCAAGTAGATCGACACGATTAACAAATTGTATCGTGTTTGAGTTGACATTTTTTGTAGTATACATGTTGACATGACACGAACACAACCCTCGAACATGAATTGCCATCCCTAGTTTTCTTAGCATTTCTTTTCCACTTGTTTTTTTTTTTGGTATGAAATTTCTATGGCATTCCCTTTGTTTAGGTATTTAAACAATGGACATTTGTGCTTTATTAGCAAAATATTCACATGCTTCAACATTAGGAGGTCATTTTGGTGTGAGGGGCACTAATTAAAGGGGCCAACGATTGTTCCATTGGCCAAGGAGGGACAGTGAAATATGTTAGAGCCTATAATGTGTGTCTAATGAATATGGGACACCTGAATTTTTGTCGACAAGTCAAACTTATAAAATTCGAAGTTTGAGAATCATGATTACAACCAAACTCAATCCTCGACCAAAAAATTAGTTAAGTAAACATCTATAGCATTCCGTTTGCATATAGAAATTAGGTTCACTGCATTTCATTAATAATCGAGCACCATTTCATCTTTTAGCCAACAAAAAAATTTGAGCACCATTTCATCAATAAATCAAGAGTTGGCTTTTTAGTCAAATCAAGAAAGTCAATCCTAAGTAAAAAATTGACAAATCGTGACATTGCATGTAAATATCTATATAAACATCAATTCAACTTATGCATGTAAATTTAGGACTTTAAATTTCAAATTTCTCATAAAATGGTCAAAGGTTGACTTTTCCAATCAAATCGAAAGAATTTGACCTTTCATGAAAAAATTACAATTTCGTTGAGTTCTGATCATTTTTTAGATCTAGTTTGTTCTAGACATTTGATTTAGGGGCAATAAGATTTGGAGATCTCGGGACCGGTTTCAAAGATTTTAAATAATGAAATTTTGAGAGTAGGCCAACGTTGGGGAAAAACACTAAATCGCCAGTTGTCTTTTTACGGTTAAGTCAATTTGAGTACTTTTAATCAAATTGGACCTAATAAATTCAATTTCAATGCATTTTAGGCATCTTGGGGAAAATTTCAACAATTAGGAACAATCATGAAAACCAGGCGGGTCCGATCAACCTGGTTGGCCCGAACGATCCCGGTGCAATGGGCTAACTCAAGCTAGAAATGAGCCCAGCCCTTAGAGCCGCATGTGGGCCCATTGTAGCCCATTTGGCTGCCCACCTCTCTCTTAAGGTACCACGATGCCACTCTCTTAAGCTCCGTTCGTTTCACGGAAAATAACTTCCAGGAAAATGTTATTCGGATTTTCCGGTGTTTTGTTTCACATAAAATAAACTAGTCATGAAAAACATTTTCCATCAATAAAAAAATACCTTTAAAAGTGAGAGAAATGTTTTCCCCAAGAAAGCGGACAACATTTTCCATTTCTTCTTTCATCTCACTTTCTTTCACAAAATAATTTTTTATTTTGTTTTTTCTTTTTAAAAAAATTGATTTTTAATTATTTTTTAATAATTTATGTTTCATTTCTTCTTTTTTTTTAAAAAAATTTCTTCCTCAACTGATTGCCAGGCACAGGCAAGGCTTGGCCTTGCTCCCCCAAGGCCGGTGAGCTTGAGCCTTGCGTTGCCGGCCTCGAGTGAGGCCTTGCTAGATTCGGTGAGGCTCAAGGATGAAAAATCAAATTAGATTTTCCATACCAAACGACGGAAAATATTTTTCAGTTCATTTTCAGGTTTAAGTTCAACACCGGAAGATACTGTTATTATCTTGAAAAATAACTTTCCAAAAAATATTTTCTAAAAATGTCACATTTTCCGTGAAACGAACGGACCCTTTAGTTACCAAAGAATAATTCAATAATCACAAAATAGCCAAGCCATGTCATTAATCTATGTGCTCGCTAATCCTTTGTAATTATTGGCTAATTAATGGGATTGGAATTGAATATTCTCTCAATCCAGCAATAAGATTACACCTTGATCCCCAAGCAATCTTAGTCATAGGATCAATTTACACATCTAATGGTGAAGATTAGACACAAAAACTATCTCCAAAACCCTCTCATAAATCCCTTGGCTGAACCTCACATGAAAGAACACTCTTCATTTTCTCCAAATTTCATACAAGAACACAAAATCTCTCTCTCAATTTCCTCTCTCCCTCTCTCCCTCGAGTGTTGCCACACCTTTTCTTGGAGTTCCTCATGCAGGTGACGACCTGCAAAAAGGTAATGAAAAATATTTTTTTGGTTCATTCTAACGGTACAAAGGGGATAATATTAGGGTGGTATTTGCACAATCTTGCATAGATCCGCACATTTGAATCACCCCTAAAAAGAAGAGAACAAATGTTGAGGAACAACAAAATTTCAACTTTGCCCGCGAATTGACTTGCACCTTTTAGGCCATACGGGGCATTAGTCTTTTCGTACTATTTGAGGCCATCCACATACAATAGACTTAGCCAAAACTATAATTCGTGCAAAAATGAAACTCACAATTGATCAAGATATGTCCCATATATATCGAGGGACTTTCAGATATTCTTGAAGTACTGCGTTACTCAAAATTTGATATCGTTAGAGCTCGAAAGTTTCATTGAGCAGTTGATATTGTTAAAAGAAATAATAATAAAAAAATCGATACACTAGATCCATGAATTGATGAATTTGCACGCATATGTTACAAGAAAGCTCTCATCCTCAATAAAAGTTAGTTCAAAACAGAGACTCCATATTTGAACTTCTATCCAAACAAGACTATCAAAAAGTCATCTTCTCATTTAGACCGAATGTCACCGCAAGTTTTTCTCTTGCAACATCTGTTGTCATCGTTTTACGGCGCTTGTCGAATGCCCACTGTTATGTGCACTATGATTTTACATTGGGTATGAATTTATGATTGGAGTCTACTTCTAGCTTGGACGCAACAGTTTACTTTAGACAGTATCCTTGTTTTTTCATTCCAAACTCAATTGCAAGGGGATAAATCCCTTACTTATGACAGGGTAAACTCTCCTAATGCAAAATCCCAAGACTGTAACCCCCTCATCACTAGAGCCACCCAATGTGGAGTCATATCAAAAAGGTTTTACGTGAAGAGACAACTTGATCATCACATATTCATAAAACAACTGTCGGGAAAGCACGTCAGAGTTGTGAGAATTTCCAAGCTCTAAAAGCAAAAAGCACAACGACCACGCAATTCATATGAAGACATCAAACACCGACTGTATAGACACACGTGTGTGTATTTGTCTCACATGCTGACTAAGTTAACATGATATAAAATTAATCACATAAGCCCCTCTAAGCAATTGTTCTGCTGAAAATTGGCCGAACAATAGTCAAGCTAAAACACAGTTCTCACACTTTAAGTGAACAATTGCTTCATAGCCTATTCGAAACCTTAAAGTTTTAGCAAAATTGAGCCTTCAAATTCGACCAAGCAGTGGTTGATCTAGACATTTTTTCCTCGGCTATTCTCTTCTTTTCCTCAGCCTCTGCTACTTTCTTCTGCTCATCTTTATAGCCTGACTTCGCTTCTTCGGACTCAACCATCAAGATCTTCCAGTCTGAGAGAAGCTTCTCCCTCCTAGACTTCACTTCCTCCTCTTCCTTGATGAGGTCATCCATTAACTGCTTATACAAGATGTGAGTGTCGTGGTACTTCTTCATAGCAGAGAATCTTTGATCCTTTTGTAGTTTATGCAGCTCGAACTCAGCATTGTCCTGCTCAAATGTTAAGAAGTCGGAAGTGAAATCATTGAAATTGGACCGAAATGTCTCAATTGCTATTTGTTGCTCCAACGTTAATCCAATTCTGGCTGAGCTTAAAGTTGTTAGTGCCTCAGATAGCCTCTCTTTCATATTCAATTTAAAGAGATCTGAAAGGCATTCCTTCAAGGACTGCCTAGCCTTCTCAACTTCTTCAAAGCTAGGAATTTCTGCCCTCAAGGCACCATCATAGCGGCACGAACTTGATCCTACACTAGCACCATTAGTCTCAGCAGCATCGATGAGTTCCTCCAGACCAGTAAAATAGGAGTCAAAGCTCTCAGTTGGTCTAGCTGGCTGAATATCCACCGGAGGAATGACTGTTAAGATGCAAACTTCAGCTTTAATCAGCAAAGTGTCATTTGCTATGAATCCCCGCGTAGGATTACGAAGCACAGTCAATGGCAAGAAGTGTAGGAAACCCCAGTTACTGCTGCTCGCAGTGAAAACTTCTTGCGTCTCTGCAGAATTCAGGAGACAGGAGGACGAATTAAAAAACTTCTTTCCTAAAGCACCAGAGCATGTTATGCGGAAGAACAATTAGAGACCATCAAGAACTAGAATGTTGTATTGTATGCCAAACAAAATATTAGCAGCAGAAGAAGCAAACACCTCGCCATGATCAGCTTAAGCAACCAAATTCCTGCAGAAGTCTATGAACTGACAATGCACAACATTTTTAAGACCACTAAGATATAACTATCTTCAACTCAAGTTCTTTTGTTTCATGAAAAATAAATGATTCGGATAACATTTTCCAAAAAATAATTGCTTGTATCAATTGAAATAATCAGTGAATGAAAATTCTTTTCATTATGGACAGCAATTTATATCTAAACATTTTCTTATACTGCGAAAATATTGTTTCATTTTTTGAGAAATATTTTTCAAATTATTCATTTTCCGCTACAAATGCACCATTAAATGATCCATTTTCATTGTCCTATGAAAATGTTTAGATATAAATGTCGATAATGAAAATATTTTTTATTGACTAATTATTTTAAGTGACATAAGCGATTGTTTTTAGGAAAATGATTTCAAATCATCCATTTTTGGCGAAACAAACGGAATTGAGGCTTTTTTTCTTTATGCTGGACCAACAATTGGATCATATAGACGCATGTTAGAATCCCACCAGCTCTTGAGAGGTTTAACGAATGAAGTATAGAAATAATATTCCTTAGGCTCCATTTGATTCATGGAAAACAAATTCTAGGAAAAAAATTTCTGAATTTCCGGTGTTCGTTTCATGGAAAATAATATACTCATGGAAAACATTTTCTACTAATGGACAAAAGCAATTCAAAAGTGAGGAAAATGTTTTCTGCTTCCATATCTCTTTCACCTCATTTTCTTTCAAATAACACGTTTTCCATCTATTTTCTTTTTTTAATCGATTTTTAATATTTTTTTTTATTTTTTTTCCTTTTCTTCCTTTTTTTCTTCTTCTCTCTCAACCGATGGATGATCCGTGACCAGCCACAAGCAAGCTTGAGCCTTGCCACAGGCCGGCGAGGCTCGAGCTTGCTAGATTCCGATGAGGTTGAGCTCTCCCAAGGTCACCAAAGCCAATGCCTCGCCGACGTTTGGCGACATCGGGATGGCCTCGGGCGAGGTTCAAGCTCGCTTGTGGGCAGTCGCCAGCCAAGGAAGAAGAAAAAAAGAAAGAAAAGGAAAAAAATAAAGAAAAAGGAAAAAATAAACAATTAAAAAACAACGAAAAATTTCAAATTTTTTGGTAATTTTCCCTAGAAAATCAATTGGATAATGAACATCAGAAAATATTTCCGGTTCATTTTTAAGTTTCCGCAAAAGGAACGTGAGCCTGATCTAAGTTCTTTTTCTTCTGCAAGTCACAACATCGATTTCTTAAATCTAGATGCACAATCAATCGGAGAGAAACCCTTCATACTAGATTAAAGAACAAGAGATTCCAAGAAGAATCAATCCAGTTCAAGGACGAACCTATTCCAAAACGGCTAACATTACTGATTTGATCGATCACGCTCAAGCTGAACTTGACTTTCCTGGTCCACCCGACCGGCAACGTCCCAGAATCGGGGACGTCGAGGTACACCGCCAAATGGTTCGTCGAGCCATACCCTTTGGGGTATACCAGAATTCTCCTGCTCAGAAAGGACCGGACGACACAAGAATCGCTTGGCAACACGACGAACATGCGATCCTCAAGAAACAACAGCAGAAAGTAGGAAGATGGAAATGTAAAAGTAAGAAATTTTGAAGTACCATCGACACCCAGAAACTGTGAATGCTTCAGAATAAAGCCTCAGCGCAATCAGCTTAGTGAAGTTACTGATCTTCCACGTGAATTCTCCACGATTAACATCGTTTTGCGCATACATCTCTTTTTATTGGGCTGCTGCTTCTGCACGATCAGCTTTCGCGGACCACAAAGCCAATGAGTTACTATCTCTCGATCTCACGAGTTTTGTTCGAGTAAAAAAATCCTGAAACGACACTTTAATGCGACTCTAGAAAGATAGTAAGATAAGAACAAAACAAAAAGGAGAATTGTATCTAAGATAATGAGATAATCAAATGCACAATCGAATGGAGTATCTCATGGATATATGCGGAATCACAAGTGATATGAAAAATCCAGATATATATCATAAGTATCTTTAATCCAGGAGATATCATAATTATCTCTAACAGAGTTAGCAGGTTTAAATTGAGACTAATCGTACCTGAGTCAATTTATGTGTCAACTTCAAGGCACGATTAATGATTGGCGTGTTCGTGTTCAACCCAATAGACACGAAATTGACCCGTTAAAATGAACTGGTTGGTATTGATACAACCTGTGTGTGACCTATTGAGACATGATTAATTAAAAGATTATTCGTACATATTCTTCACTATTAACATTTTAAAATTATGATATTGCATTGGCTATGACCAATGTTTTCCAATTTGATTTGATGATATTTTGTTGACGGATTATTGCAATTTCTAAATAGATTTTATGGAAAGTTTAGGATATTCCATGTCACGTTGGTAGGTTGATTTCATGTGAGTGAGTAAATTTCATGTCATAGCGAGTCATGTACTCGTCAAGCAATATTTAAGCATGTTACCGCTGTGTCCATTAGTTAATATTCGGGTCAAGTTAGTGTCAAGTAGATTGACACGATAAACAGATTGTATTGTGTTCGAGCAGACCTACTTTGTAGTATAACCTTATGTCGACACAACACAAACATGATCCATGAGCACGAATTGCCACCCTAGTTCTATTAGCATTCCTTTCTCTATCTCTTTTTTTTTTTTTGGTATGGAATTTGTACGGCATTCCCTTTGTTTAGGTTTTCATGCAAGAAATATCTGTGCTTTATCAGTGAAATCCACATAGGTACATTAGATGGTGTTTACTGCCTGACATGCTTCAGCATTAGGAGGTCATTCTAGTGTGGGGGGCACTTATCAAAGGGTTAAGCAACTGTTCTATTGGCCAGGGATGAAACATGATGTGGTGGAATATGTCATGACCTATAAATTGTGCCAAAGGAATAAAGGGGAACAAACTCCTAACCCTGGACTCTTGCAAGCACTGGACATTCCTGCTCGGGGGGGACTAATGTCACCATGGATTTCATTGAAGTCTTGCCTAAATCATCTAATGGGAAGCATACTGTGTTTATTGTGGTGGATCGACATGCCAACTATGCTCCCTTTGGGCTTGTTTCATCCTTTTACAGCACTAGAAGTAGCCAAGTTGTTCCTCGACAACATTTATAAGTTGCATGGGCTTAGGCATTGTAATTGGAAGAGACAGAGAAATTTACTTTCAGTTTGGCAAGAAACCTTCAAGCCAATGGGAACACAGTTGCATCTATCGATAGCATATAACCCCTGCCAAATGGGCAAATCGAGAGACTGAATTGGTGTTTGGAGACTTACTTGAGGTGTATGCGCTTTACTCAGCCAAACAGACGGGATCGATGGTTATCCCTGGCTTGATGGTGGTACAATAACACCTATGGCACTTGCATCCATACAACTACATTTCAGACTTTGTATGGTTCTTCACCAACAACTCTGGGGCCTGAAATTCATTGTCACCTGTCAAAGCAGTAAATCAGCTCCTAAAAGAAAACTTGACTAAGCCTCAGAGTCGAATGAAGCAGTATGCAGATAAGAAAAGGGTGGAGAGGTCTTTGGTAGAAGGGGACATGGTATACTTAAGGCTACAAACCTACAAGCAGAGATCCCAACAATCTGACAAGCTCATTCCTAAGTACTGTGGCCCTTTTCCAGTTGAGAGAATAGTGGGAAAGGTTGCGTATCACCTGACTTTGCCAGCAACGGCTCAAATTCATCATCTATTCCACGTCTCTGTTGAAAAAGCACATTGGACATAAGGAAGTGAGTAGTACAAGCTGGTGTTCAGCTGCTAATCCAGTGGTTGAACCTGGATTATGACCAATGATTTCCAGAGTTTATTTCTCAGTTCAAGGGGAGGGGAGCTGTACATACTCAGCTGCTGGAATGATGGGCCGATGGGCTCCGTGGATTGAGAAGGCCCTTTGGCATTATCATTGCTGCAATCCCTATTTCAATTCTATTTTGCTTCATTTCCAATTTTGCTAATTTCTGTAGGCAATCATATATTTCTTGCTTCCGTATATGTAATTGCGTTATGGAATGAAATAATGCTCTTGATTTCTCAATTACCTCTCTTCTCCTCTTCTCTACATTTCTCTCTGCATTCACTTTTTCTTTTTTAATCTCTTAAGTCCTCACATTTTGTGGTTTAGGGCTTTTGATTGTTCAACGGAATAAGACTGATTTTTAGGGCTTCTGATTTTTCAGGCTTATAGTTCTAGTGCTGACGGGCTTTTGTCAATGAACTTTTCCTAACACATAATATGTTCAAATAAAACCAATATGGTGTGATGAAAAGTTAAAACGCTACCAAAAATGTATATGTACTGACAACCAAATTAGCATAGGCTTAAATTATGCCGCTGCAGTAATTGTAGTAGCAATAGACTTTGACAACCGTCATACGGCCGGCAATGGTTACACTATCACGTTAGTGGTTTCTGACAAAAATTTACTGGAATGAATGTATTGGAATTTTGTGCAAATGTTTATGACTAAATATGGCAAAATCAAAAAGTTTAGGACTTAATTGACATTCGTACATTAAATTTAGGGTTAATTGGGTAATTTTCTCATTGGGAGCTATGTATCTTTCTTTTTTCCCTCGTTCTTTTCTGAAATGAAATATTCTTTTTTTAGCTTTTGAGGTCTATTTTAAAAGGAAATATATATGTTCATTTGGAAATCTGAAAACATGGCGGGCTTGGCCTTGGGGTATCCTACCTTTGCTAAGACAAATAGTTGTGGAATCTTTTTCTAGCAATATAGGATCAATCTATAAGGAGGATGTATTACTTGGTCTTCTGTATCCTAATTTTATCATAAACTATTCTCTCATGATTTGTTTCTAAGATAGATGTGCATGATGACCTAAAAGGTATTTTTCCTTCATTCAATTATGCAACGTTCAATTTGTCATCCTTTTACTCTTATTAAACGGGAAAATTACAAAAAAGGTCATTTATCTATTGTAATTGTGTTAATTCAATTTTAAACTTTTTTTTTTGCCAATTAAGTCATAAACCTTTTGCATTTGTACAAATTTAATCTATAAGGCAAATTTTGGCCGTAAATCGCTGATATCGATACCAGCTCTTATTTGGCGCAGCCAGTGCCGACGTAGATAATTTTTGATAATATTTAATAATTTTTTGAATTTTATTTATTTATTCTTTCTCTTTCTTTTTTTTTCTTCTTCCTCTTGCCGATCGCAGGACCTCGGCTATTCCCTATTTTGATCAAGTTGATCAGAATGAAATCAAGTGGGGAGAATTTCACAATCTGACTATTCCCATTCCATAAAAAGCATGGAAGTAAACTTTGTAATATAGAGAGAAGCATGAGGGATGAGATATGAATTGACACAACTTGATCGTGCGAGTGGTGACGGAGACTTTGAGCTAGAAATGTATTGATGAAAGGAATATCATGCAAAAAATGTCCCAAGGCATGTCTCACCACTCGTGCATAAATTGTTAGGAGTTTATGCCACTCTCTTGATGATGGTTATGGTAGGCTGAAATCGGTTGTTGTGTTGAATCGAGATGCATGTCTTGCTCGGGACAGGAGATGTCTGAATTAAAAGGGAGACATGGTACATTTGATCATAATGATGTATGCCATAATACAAGCCATGATAATGATACTTAGAAGCGAAGGTTGGCTTGGTGAATCAGCTCACCAGGCGCCGCATGGTCCTATGACTGAGACCAATCGGCCCAGACCACGACACTTGGCTCTAGAGGGGAAGCGCTACATATCCCTTAACTTATTCGAATTATCCAAAATAGGATTTCACCTACTGATTCACTAGCTTGGAATTGTTCCTTTCATGGCTTATTTGTATATTCATTGTTTTGTTTCGAATTCATAAGCAATCTTCTTTTCTTTGTTTTTCTCTTTCTCTCTCTCCCCTTTGTTTGAACATCACATTCCATTCTTTAAAAAAGATCCATTCGATGCTATATAATAATTTTCTACTTTTGAATTTCATCTTTAACATTCAAATATAAATTAAATAACGAATAAATATTGAAAAATAGATATATGATTTTAAATATAGAATTTTTATTGTTTGTGGGTTCTTATTTCCCACTTTCAAATCCTCATAATATGAAAGAGCTTGTCTCTCAGAGAGAGCCTAGCCGTGGCTCTTAAAGAAAATTCTTACCTGTTAAGGGCTTCCAAATAATCACAAAAGTATTGTGTGAGAATTCCTTCTATCATTCTTTCCTCATTCTCTAAAAATCGTAAGACATGATCGTTCCATTTCGATTGTCCAGGATCAACACTCAAAGCATCTACTTTTCCTTAGTTGTACAATTTTACAAGCATATTTTACAATAAAATTATCATCCTCCTTGCAAGTCCTCACATAAGAAAAGTTATTTTAACATAGACTCCATATTTGAACTTCGACCCAAACAAATCTATCGAATAATTATCTTCTCATTTAGATGGAATGTCACAACAAGTTATTTTTCTTTCACATCTGTTGTAATCATTTTACGGCTCTTGTCGAATGCCACTGCTGTGTGTTGTATGATGTCACATTGGATACGAGTTTACGACTAATTGAGAGTGAGATTGCACTGTAGGCCATTTCATTATCCCATTAAACAAAGTAAAAGTTACAAAGACAATTGAGAGCTGGATTGCATTTGATTATGCAGTTCCAAACTCCAAAGTTCCTAACCCACCCATTGTTTTGTGCTGAAAAACATGATGAAAATCCACGTAGCAAAAAGCCCTTTGCCAGATAACTAGGGATATTGCATTTCTAGTTCTCACGACCAAAACCTAATACAGGATCAAATATTTTTAATCTGTAATTAACGAGAACCTCCCCAACACAAGAGCCACTTGTTTGTGGGCAAAAGTACACCGGAAGTGCCACAACTTGTGTATGGCGATCACTTTGGTGTTATAACTTTTTTTTGGATCACTTTAGTGCCAAGTCGGAGGAAAATAAATCACTTAAGTATCAATTTGGCCTGAAATCCGACGTGGCATTTTTTATTAATTTTTTACGCCTACGTGGCTCGCCGGAGGATGAGTCAGTGTGTACAGTCAGCATTTTTTATTTTAAATAATTTTTTTCCAGCATGTACAGTCAGCATTTTTATTTTAAATGATTTTTTTCCTTTTTTTTTTTCCTCTTCTTTCCTTTTTCCTTTCTTTTTTTTTTCTTTTTTCCCTTCGCCGGCCGGTTGATGGTGGCCGGCCTGGCCACTAGCGAAGCCCGAGAAGGGCTGGGCCAGGGCGGCCTTGCCCATGGTAGGCGAGGGGCGGCCTAGCCAGATCTGGGCGAGGTGACCCTCGCCGGCGACAGGCGAGGCCGCCCCTCGCTGGCCATGGGAGAGGGGCGGCCTCGCCTGTCGCCGGCGAGGGTCGCCTCACCCAGATCTAGCGAGGCCGCCCCTTGCTAGCCATGGGCGAGGGGCGGCCTTGCTTGTCATTGGCGAGGGTCGCCTCGCCCAGATCTGGCGAGGCCACCCCTCGCCGGCCATGGGCAAGGCTGCCCTGGCCCAGGCCTTCTCGGGCTTCGCTGGTGGCAGGGCTGGCCACCGGCAACCGGACGACGAAGGGAGAAAAGAAAAAAAAAAAAGAAAGGAAAGAAGAGGAAAAAAATTATGTAAAATAAAAAATGCTGACATATACGCTGGAAAAAAATTATTTAAAATAAAAAATGCTGACTATACACGCTGACTCATCCTCCGGTGAGCCACGTCGGTGTAAAACTTAATAAAAAATGCCACGTCGGATTTCCAGCTAAATTGGTACTTAAGTGATCTCTTTTACTCCGTCTTGGCACCAAAGTGATCCGAAAAAAAAGTTATGGCACCAAAGTGATCGCCGTACACAAGTTATGGCACTTCTAGTGTACTTTTGCCCTTGTTTGTGGCTCTCTCCTTGTGAGGACACTCCTAACCATAAGACGGTATCCTTGTTTTCGTCATTCCAAACTTAATTGCAAGGGGAAATATCCCTTACTTAGGACAGGGTTTACTCTCCTAATACCGATCCCCAAGACTACATGTGGAAACAGGAACACCCTTATCACTGGAGTCACCCAATGCGGAGTCATATCAAGAAGGTTTTATGTGAAGGAACAACACCATCATCGCATATTGACAGAACAACACGTAGGAAAGTTCCACATCAGAATTGTGAAAATTTCCAAGCTCCAAGAGCAAAAAGCGCTACGACCACACAATTCACTTGAAGACACCAAAAACTGATTCTAAAGATATCGATGTGTAAGTGTGTATTTGACCCACATGCTGACTAAACTAACTGATTCTAAACAATTGTTCCGCTGAAAATTGGCCAAAAAAGTGGTCAATCTAAAAGCCAGTTTTCATACTTCCAGCGAACAATTACCTCATAGCCCATTTGAAACCATAAAGTTTTAACAGAATTGAGCCTTCAAATTTGACCAAGCAGTGGTTGATCTAGACATTCTTTCCTCGGTTATTCTCTTTCTTTTCTTAGTCTCTGCTAGTTTCTTCTGCTCATCTTTATAGACCGACTTCACTTCTTCGGACTCGACCAGCAAGATCTCCCAATCCGAGAGGAGCTTGTCCCTCCTAGACTTTACTTCCTCCATCTTTCTCTTGAGCTCATCCTCTTCCTCGGCGAGGTCATCCATTGACTGCTTATACAAGATGTGAGTCTCATGGCTCTTCTTCATAACAGAGAACACTTGATCCCTTTGTAGTTTATGCAGCTCAAACTCAGCATTGTCCTGCTCAAATGTTAAGAAGTCGGAAGTGAAATCATTGAAATTGGCCTGAAATGTCTCAATGGCTATTTGTTGCTCTGACGATAATCCAGTTCTGGCTGAGCTTAAAGTTGATAGTGCCTCAGATAGCCTCTCTTTCATATTCCATTTACAGAGTTCCGAAAGGCATTCCTTCAAAGACTGCTTAGCCTTCTCAACTTCTTCTAAGCTGGGAATTTCAGCCGTCAAAGCACCATCTTGGTTGCACGAAGTTGATCCTACACTAACACCATTAGTCTCAGCAGCATTGACGAATTCCTCCAGACCGGTAAAATAAGAGTCAAACTTATCAGTTGGTCTAGCTGGCTGAATATTCACCGGAGGAGTAACTGTTAAGACGCATACTTCGGCTTTAATCACCAACGTGGCATTTTCTAGGTATCCCCCTGTCACACCCCGAACCCTCATCGAGCTCGCGACATCCCCTGCTCCGGTCGAAATGATGCGACGTCCCAGGAACATCGCCGACCCAACACAAACATCAGAGCCACATGCGGAAGCGAATATAAAAACCCCGGACAGAAAGATGACGACAACGGGGTAGAACACCAAGACAATCAAACACCAACTGCAACATTTTATACAGCACCAAATATGCAAACATTATATTACAGACATAATTAACAATCTAACATCCGAAATCACCGTCACGACAAAATATCAGGGTTTGGTTAACCTAACTTCCCTATGGGTCAACCCGATTTACACAACCCCTAAAATGCCCTGGGGAAAATCTAAGGATCGCCTTCCGTTCTGCTCCTGATTCTTCGGGCTCGAGCCTCCGGACACTCGCCTGCAGTTCTACTGGGCACCAAAAGCGATTCCTCGAACGTCCAAAAAGATAAGGCGCACTTCCCGGGTTTATGGCTGGGGGTCTGAAAGTGGCGGTTATACAACCGTGAGACGAATCTCAATAAGTGTACAACCCCAAATCCCACGTAGGCACTCACGTACCGCCAGACGAAAATACGCACAACACACAATCTATCAACCAAACTAACAATCACACGCGACCCTACCTGGAATTCCTCATGCACGTCCCTGTACGTTAGTCAACCACATAGCCAGTATGCCACAGAAATACACCACAGCCGCGCGCGTGCCTCGATTATAGAGCAAAATCCACTTGGGCATGTCCCATACCATGCCTGGCAGTTTTTATCCTATAATTGAGGATCACACCACGCGATACAAACACACTCGCACCCCAACTCACACCACACGTCACTTTCTTAATTTCACTCTTCCCGCCAATTGCTCACTCTCAACCTTTCCACCACTACCGCGCCCGCGTAAAACGCATCAGGCCAACGGTCTTCTGACCTCGTCAGGCATCGTCACCCCGTCGGGCCGGGCATCGTCACCTCGTCAGGGACGGCATCGTCCCGCGTAAACGAACACGCCTCAGGACGGAATCCTACACACACTTTCCTTCTACCGTGCCCGCGTAAAACGCATCAGGCCAACGGTCTTCTGACCACGTCAGGCATCGACACCTCGTCAGGCCGGGCATCGTCACCTCGTCAGGGACGGCATCGTCCCGCGTAAACGTACACGCCTCAGGACGGATCCTTTCCAACCAATCTTACACACACGAACCTTCGTTCCACATTCTCCACACGTACCACACGGCCACTCAAACCCGCTATCACACACAATCTCACACCTTCCATACACATCACAAATGCACATATTCTCATCACACGAACACATTCCACGACCCACATACACTTATCACACGAATTCAATGCACATTCACATTTCCACGCCACCACACCTCACGGCCACACACACGGCACACCACCGCATCACATTCAGTCCAATGCACAATTCAGAACCAGCCAACCACAGCACACAAAACAATTAATCCAATAAACCCGATCAAGCCAATACAATTCCAATTAATCACACCATTCAACCCCGATCGATCCTCAATATCACAGTCCTAACCGAGCCTCCTAAACCTCGAATTTCCCTCGCCAATCAGTCCATAACCATCAACTATCCAGCCCCTAATTCAGTCCTAAACAGCCACCAAATCAGTCACAAAATAGTCACAAATTCGTCTAAACCGGGTCCAAACTGGGCAGTTGCGCAGTGACATAAATTCATTTGAAATAAATAGTAAACGAACTCCAAAAATTATAAATTTTGGATATGTCATAAAAAACATCTTGATCAACATTTCTTATGAAGAACACGAAATCTGGTTCAATCTGCAACCATGCCATTTTGTCCATTGAAATCAGACCAAAATCAGTTCCTTCAAACAGACCGTTTTGTCCTCAAAATACATTTATTTCAACACCCAAATCACTTTGAAAAGCTTTGAAATTTTTATATGTTATATCCACGAGTGTCCCCAACAACTTTTGTGAAGGAAGTATTTTGAAAATATGCCTAAAAAAATTTATAAAAATTCAAACAGACCCGAAGGTCGGGTGAACAGTAAATCGGGCAGTTTTATTTCGGTCCAAAGAGGGCCTTTCGAATGGCATCAAATGACTTCCAAAAATTCCCAAATTAAAATATGTTATACTTCAAGAAGTTAGGAACAACTTTCATGAAGAACACTTCCTCAAATTCGGGCCACATAAGTCACAGTAAAAATAACAAAAACCAGCGACGCAGCAGCAACCTAACTGGAACTCAGCCAACACACACCACCGAGCACATCCAGCCACGAAATTCACCATAAACCGAGCCCTAAACGAGCCTAACAATACCCGAGGTCCTAGGCGACATTTGGGGAGGTCACTTACCTAAGAAAGGCGAGAAGAACGGGCTGAAACGGGCGGATCAGCAGCAGCAGCAGCAGCAATGGTGAAGAGAGGAAACAAAAATGAAGAGAATGAGAGAGAGAGAGAGAGAGGGAGAGAGTGATCGTGGAAGGGGGGGTTCTGGCCAGAAGAGGGAGGAGAGAGAGAGAGAGGGTTTGACTAAGTTGGACCAAATTTTCCAAATGCCCAAAATACCCTTGAACACTTGGCCCACATTAATCCGTATCCAATAATTCAAGGGCAATATGGTAATTCAATAATTCCAATTTATTTTTCACTTATTTTAGTCCTCAATTATTGCCCAAAATTGTCCAAAATTCGGAATTCCCAGTACAGGGTCCAGGGGCAAAAATGGTAATTTTCCGGTCCCGGGGCGAAATTCCAATTTTCGCACATACGTGTTCCATATATGCGTGGCCAACCTAATATGGCGTCGGAATCGCGAAATTCACTTTTTAAGCCCTCGAAAATCGACTGCGAAGTTCCGGAAATAAAATAATATTATTTTTTCAATTTTTGTCGAAATTCCCTTTTTTGTCCAAAACCACTCTAAATGTGCGTGGCCACCCCAAAATGACCTTGGCTGCGAAAAATAACCTCAAACGGCCTCCGAATCCAGCCTCGGTGCCCACAGGGGCAAAACCGTAATCTTCCCGGTCCTGAACCGAAATCCATTTTTTTGTAGAAATGGGTGGCCCCAAGGTTGGCCAAACCAAAAACGTCATCGGCCGCTCAAAATTGTCACTTTCAAAATTCTCGATTCCTGGGCCCGAATTCCAAGAAATGACTAAAATCGAACAATCGCAACTTTAGCTTATCTCTTGCTAACGGGTGGCTCATTGGGATTACGCGCTCTCGACCCGTGATCGACACTAAGTCAAATCACGTTTAAGTTTGCTCAAACCAAGGCGACCTCGATTGTCATATAATTGCGATGGTCTGTCACTAGTGCCCTTTGGACACGATCAATCAAATAGATCGATCTCGGTTGGCTCAAAACATTCCCTCGTCAATCGATATGGTCGAAGATCGAACCAAGGTCAAGTTCTTTGGTCGTGCGAACTCAGTCCCGTACTGGCCTTACCCCTAAGGTTAGCATCCCGAGAATGCGCGGGTCCCGGATGAGATCTCACTATAGTGCATTGATCAATTTCATTTCTTAAATCACGGGAAAAGGATCGAAAATTCATACTGTTACACCCCCAGTACAATTATGAAGCTCAGTCAACGGAATGAAACTTGTGAAACCCCAGTTTCTCTCTCTTTCAGTGAAATCATTGTGCCCCTCTGCAGAATTCAGGAGACGGTGACGAATTCAAAACCTTATTTACAGCACCAGAGCATGACATGTGGAAGAAACATTGGAGACCATCAAGAACTAGAATTTTATATTGTTCGTCAAGCAAAATATTAGCAACAGAAGAAGCAAACACCTCCCCATGATCAGCTTAAGCAACAAAATCCATACGAAAGTCGATAAAACTGACAATGCGGAACATTTTTAAGACCTCCAAACGTAACCATCCTGTAAATTAAACTGTGGCTCCTCCCTTTTTTCTGGACCAACATATGATCATATTAGATGCAGTCGAGCCCCAGCTCCTCCATCCACTGGACCTGTTGCTTTCAAACTTAACTTAGCTAAATTCCTTAATCTGTAACCCTAGGTTGTTGTACGAGGATATTATAAGCTCACCCGCCATTGAGAGTTTTAACGAATGAAATACAGAAAAGTAATCATCTAAAGTCGTCTTCTTGCTCTAGTCATAACACCGATTTCTTTTAAAATCTAGATGCACAATCAATCAGAGAGAAACCTATCATAGACTCAGCTTAAAAAGAAGAGATTCCAAGAAAAATCAATCCAATTCAAGAACAAACCTTTTCTAATAGAGCGAGCATTATTGGTTTGATCGATCACACTCAAGCTGAACTTGGCGTTTCTGGTCCACCCGTTCGGCAACGTTGTAGAATCAGGGACATCAAGGTACAGCGACAAATGGTTCGTGGCATCCCCCTTGGGGTATAACAGAATTCTCCTGCTCAAAAAGGACGCAAGAATCACTCGGCAACACGATGAACATGCAGTCATCAAGAAGCAACGCAAAAATAGAAAAATAAAAAATTTTGAAATACCGATAACAACCAGAAACTGTAAATGCTTCAGAGTAAAGCCTTTTTGCATCCTGCTCAGTGAAGTAGCTGATTTTCCACGTGAATTCTCCCCGACTAACATCATCGTGTGCATCCATTCTTTTTTTATTGGACTGCTAATTCTGCATGATCAACTTTCGCAAACAACACGGATGTTGTTCTTAGCCGACACTCTAGTTGCAAAGGAGGAGAAGATGGAGGAGAGCTTCTTACATTACAGGAGTCGGGAAATTTATGAGGTACTCCCCATGAGTACTTGTGTCAAACGTTGTTGACCCTTCGACTTCAAGGTGACGATGGCACGATGGAAGTCTCGGGATTTGATAGGAGGAGGAATGTGAGGAATAGCAAAAGACGAGCACAAAACGAGACACCTTCCCCGCGAAGTTAATGAAGAAAAATCGAGAGCGGTTAATTCAGGTTCAGAGGTAAAAAGGCGTATCATTCGCACTTCCGGTTGGCATATATATTGAAAGCCAATGAGTTTTATTTGAGTGAAAATTTCTAACGCGACACTTTAATACGACACCAAAAAATTCCAAGATAAAAATAAAGCGGAAAAAATAATTATGTAATATCTATGTATTTTTACATGTCTCGTGATGATGAGTACATGAATAGGCTTTGTTAGAATACCATATAAGTAACAATATAATCAATCAAGGATATGTACATTCGAAAGGGGATATGGAGAATATCTGCAATATATGCATGATGACTAGAGATATTCTTTGTATCCTTACGAGTGTGATTGGTAAAATACCAACACCTATTGAATCTATTTGGAAATTGTCTTCTCATTTAGACCAAATGGCGGCAGTGATTGTGGAATGCGCTGTATGTGTCCTTACTATCTAGTTCCTGATCCTGACCAACAGAATACCCATGGATCAGCTAAGGACATGATGAAATTGAATGCAGCAAGTACCTTCGGATAGAACATTTTATATGTTCTCGCAACAAAAACCTGAAGTGTCTTTCATTGCTATTTGTCTGGACACATCAAATGTAATATTTGGGCCCATAAAAACCCAGCCATGTCTCTTAAAAGCCCAAGCCCAGCCAATTTATTTCTGCTTCAACAAATGAAGCGTAGAAGCCAGCAGAGTAAATGAAGAAAGCAGGAGAAGACGCACGACCGTGAAGAAGGAAAGAGGGAAAGAAGAGAGGAGAGAGAAATTGACACGCATAGTCGACTTGGACACTTCAACTAGCCGAATCAACTATGAATCGCAACATGTGGTAAGTATTCTAACCAATTGTTCGTCTAATCGAAGTAATTTGGGAAGTTAGGGCTCGTATTTCGGAGTTGAGTTATTCGAGCGGCAAAGCCTGATTTTTGAGTCGTTGAACTGTGAATATATATAGAATTGGTAGTTTAGGGTGCTGCGAAGCCGTGAGATTTTACAGAACTAGATTTGGACTTTCGGTTTGCTGGATATGAATTTTTGAAGTTGGCCGCGCAAGGTGAACAGTGCGCGACCAGCGGCTTTTAGGCTGATTTTCATCAGTTTTCGGCTCGATTTTGGGACGGCCAAGTTGGGGTTCTTGTAGTGCTCTGAGTGGGCTTTCTATTGACTATAAGCTCGCTTGAAACGGGGTTCGGTGGAAGAATTTATGGTGCAATCAAGTTTCGCATTCAAACTGTGTGTTGCGTATGGTTTGGATAATCGCTTTGGAGAAGCGATTTATGGGCACATTTGAGTTGTCTTGTTAGCGTTTAAGCGTCGTTTAGTTGTTTCGTAGTTTTTTTACTTGGTTTTGATGTTGATTCTCGTTTAATTATTAGGATTACGAGATCGTCGGTTCGAGTGAGCGTGGTTGTTTGATTTTTGGTGATTCCAAGTAAGTAGTACTATCTCTTCTTTGATTTTATAAAAATCATATCTCGAAGGAATTATGATTCGACATAAATATATATGTTCAACTTAAAAGTGCATTTTGTTACATAAATCGGGATCGAGCATTTACTACTATTTAGTATTTGAGAATGATTTGGAAATCGTTTTTATAAATGTATTGTGCAAGGATACATATGTATATTGCGTTACGAACTAATTTATGAAATGAGTTTGGAAATTATTCAAGAAATTCTCTACCAAAAGTATTTTTGGCGGATGAGCTGTATTGTGAGAAAGTTATTTGTTTGGTTTATGAAATGTATTATGGATTGGAATTCTGATATTGGATGATGATTGTTTAATGTTCAATATGACTGTGAACCCATTGAGGGGTTTTGGGGTATGCATATCGGGTTTAGGATATCCTTCTGGATCGAGCCACCGGCTTTGCAGGTGGAGACCTTGCCAAGGAGGAATCTTGATAGCCTTGTCACAAGGCTTTGTGTCGTGACCATGGTTAGATATTGAGCAATAGATTGATCGATGGAATGGACCACCGACATTTGATATGATATGAGATTCATCAATGGAATAGACCATTGATGTGTGATTTGAGATTAGTCAATGGAATAGACCATTAACATGGCTTTTATAAAGATTGATAAATGGACTTGACCATTGATAATTTGAATTTGATAGTGGATTTAAATGTGTATTTGTGACTCGTACAAAGTTTTGATGAAATAAAATAACTCTTATATGATTCTATATGTATTTTCAACCTTGGATTTGGCTTCTAAAGTTCTGGTATTGCTTTGTATACATGCATAGTGATTGTTCGATCTACTTAGAAGATATGTACTATTTACTGAACTGTGGTTGCTCATCCCTCTTTTCCCAACCTTTCAGATTCTTTGTTTAGCAACCAATTGAACGAGAGCAATGTCATTGGGACTCTTGGGTGGTTTGAGGCTGCGTCCTTTGGGCGAAAGGACGGCCGTGTCATTCCCCATCTTGGTAGGTTTCAAGGTGTGACATCAAAGAATCAATGGTTTTTCTTCTGCAATAACCGATGAACTCCCCAACACTGGAGCCCCTTTTGCAAGAAAACTTCGAACCATTAGATGGTATCCCTCATTTTTAATCATTGCATAGTTTCTGCTGCATCAGCTGTCACGCCCCGCGCTTCTCGGCGCGCCACATCCCTCGCAGAGCTCGATTCGTGTGCGACGTCCCAGGACGCGTCGCCGACCCAAAACCCAACACAGAGATTTAAAGCACATGCGGAAGCAATTAAAACTACCCGTACATATATAAACGTATAACCAAGGGTAACCACCGAAATTAACACTTGTACTAATACTGGAATCATTTACAATATCCAAGTACAACCCGAACACCAACAATCAAAAGCGATTCAAGGCCACTACTAACAAAAAAGGGGTAAGTGGCTCGGGGTTCAGGCACTACAACTAGCCGGGGGCTCTTCCCAAAAATGCATCGATACTCCTGTCGTCCTCAAGGTCGGGGATCTGAAAAGTCGGTTTTACAACAACCGTGAGAATAAATCTCAGCGAGTAATTCCCTAAACCTAAACTAGGCTAACATGCACCTCCTGACAAGTACTAGACAGACAGCACACAGTCTAAACAGTATATGACTCAGGCTCTCGGCCCGAATCTAGAAATTACATGACCCTGCAGGTTAGGCATTCCAGGAATAATAGCAATCACACAACAGGACTTAATCACAGTACATCGACACGCATTCCTATGTCACAACACATGTTATGCATATGCCAGTGCTCGCACTCATGCTCATGCCTCATCAATGCATTACCGCATACTTGCACACTAGCACTCAGCCATTTCTCAATTTCTCCTCCGACCCGCGTTAAACGCATCAGGTCCGACCCGCGTAACACGCATCAGGTCTATCACTTTGAGATCGATCTCTAGCCCGCAGGCTCATGCCACACAGCCCGCGTAAAACGCATCAGGCCGGACATCTTCCGGTAATCCGGGCATCGTCCCGCGTAACACGCCTCAGGACGGGTTCACTACCCCGCGTAACACGCATCAGGGTTTATTGTGATCACACATTCACAAACCTCAATTTTATCTGAACCCCGCGTTAGACGCATCAGGGCAATTTAGGTGATCACAATGCACATGTCACTCGGGCACACTTTTAAATGCAAATGCCGTGCCAATGCTTGAGATGTGCACCCATGGCCATAAAGTTCACACTTGGGCATCCACATGCGCGAATTACGATGTAACACACTCAACTTGTACCGCGCATATTCAAATTCACAAATCAACTTGCCCAAATCAGACAATCAATTTAAATCAGCCATGGCATCAAATCAGCACACTATCCATGCACAAATTCACATAACCGGTCAACAAGCATTCGCGCACTCGAGGCCCACCAAACTGATCCATTTCTAGTCCCGCTAGACACGCGACAGGACACCATCAAATGAACCACAACCGAGGCTCAATTAGCCAGTCAATTACACAAATCGATCAATTCCGGTAATCGCACGCTTAGACCTCAAATTAATCGCGCCGCGCCCAAATCAAATCCATCATGGCTAGTCACTATACCACCAATTCTAGGCCAATGGTTGTCATCCAAATGCTCAATTATACTCCTCAAATATCATTCTAATTGACCACCACCAAATCAAAATACGGCGTGCACTATATTCCACGCATTAAACCCGAACATTCCCGACTCGGGCCAATTTAATCCAAACTGTCCAGCCCACTTATCGCGCCCCTCGGGCTACTAATCCTCCATTAATTCATCATAATAATCCACCAAATCGACCATAATCAAAATCCCTAATCACATTCACAATTTAACCCCTAAAATACCCTAATTAACCCTTAAACCCGTCTAGAAATGTAAATTAGCCTAATTAGGGTTTAGGGTCAGACTCACCGGGTGTCCTATGCTTAAAATGGCCGGATGAACAGTACTCGCCCCGGGTGAACAGTGCTCGCCGGCGGTGAACAGTAACCGGCGTGAACAGGAGCGGGAACGGCGGGGCAGGCAGCCGGCTGGACAGAACGGAAGCAGCAGTGTCGCCGGAACAGCAGCAGCTCAGGCAACGGCGAGCGGCGGTGGGGCTAGCTCCGGCGAGCAGCTGGGGAGAGGACCGGCGGTGAGAAAAGGGGAAGAGAGACAGAGAGCGAGAGAAAGAGAGAGAGGGGGAGAGAGAGAGAGAGGCGGCGGACCGGCGACTGGGACGACGGCGGAGCGGCCAGGGGCGGCTGGGCGGCACCGGGCGCGGCGGCAGCGGCGACGAGCTCGCTGCTCGCACGCGGAGGATAGCGAGGGAGAGAGAGCAGCAGTCGTTGGGATGGGGGCCGGCGGTGACGGGGAGGAGACGGCGACCGGACGGCACGGGCGACGGTGGTGAGGCGGCACGACGTGGCGGCGGGCTCAGCGGCGTCGGCTGGGCGACGTCGAGCGCGGAAGGCAGCGACGAAGGCTTGCTGCACGCGCGCGCGAGGGAGAGGAAGGGAGTGGTCGAGACGGCGGCTGGTCGGGCGGCGCGGCGCGGCGGTCGAGACGGCGGCTGGTCGGGAACGGCGACTGGTGGAGCGGCACTGGGCGAAGGCGGAGGGCGGTCGGCGAGCAGGCGGGGCGAAAGCGAAGCTCCCCCGGCCGAACCAGAACAAAGAAGAAGAAGAAGGGGAAGGAGAGAGGAGAGAGGAGAGAGAAGAAGGAGACAAGGAGGGGATGGGTCTGCATGAAGGGGGAGGGGACGTGCGCATGGGGAAGGGCGCGCGGCAGAGGGGAAAAGAGGAGAGAGAGAGAGAGAGAGAGAGAGAGAGAGAGAAAAAGGAAGAGAGAGGGAGAACGTGCGCATGGGGAAGGGGGAACCGGCGGAGGGAGAGAGGAGAGAGAAAAGAGGGGAAAAAGTTTAAATTTTAAACTTTAAGCGCGAACCAATGGACACGGTCCGAAATAAGAATCGACCTACCGGTCCCGATTTAATTTCGGAAAAAGGCCTAATAATCCACGATAATTCCCAACCAAGTTCCAGGGCACACGGCCAAAATAAATTAACCCAAACCGCTCTACGAGGGAGGTCTATCAGTCCAAATTTGTACCCGGTCAAAAATCCACTTTTTCATTATTCCTGACAATCTCGATACTGGCCACAATAATTTCGACACCGTCCAATTTATTTCGTCCCGAAACTCCCGGAAATCGACTGCCAAGTTCAGGGTATAAATAACGGTCAAATTCGATCGAGTGCGATTCTAGCAAAATTTCTAATTTTTAAAAATAAGAACCCGAGAGTGATCAGTTCCCGGGCGAAATTCCATTATAAGCGCACTGACGAATTACACGTTTTATAATTCCCAAAAATGGCCAAAATCCGGACTGTTACAATTCTTCCCCCCTTACAAAAATTTCGTCCTCGAAATTTACAATCCAACCCAATTATCCAAACAAATGGGGGTACTGGTGTCGCATCAACTCTTCACCTTCCCACATCGCACATTTGGTTCCATGGTGTGTCCAAATCATCCTGACTGTTTCAATTGACTGTTGAACCAACTTAGGACCCATGATGCTCCTCTCACCCACTTATCCCAACAAACCGGTGTTCTGCAAACTCTGCCATACAATGCCCCAAACGGTGCCATTCTAAAACTCTGCTGGTAGCTATTATTATAGGCAAACTCAATTAAGAACAACTATTCCTCCCAGCTACCTTTAAAATCCAATATGCATACCCATAGCATGTCTTCCAAAATCTGAATTGTCCTTTCAGACTGGCCATATGTCTAAGGATGATAGGCCAAGCTAATTTGCAACTTTGTTCCTAATGCCGTACGAAGACTTATCCAAAAGCGGTAATGAATTTAGGATCCCGGTCTGAAGTGATTGTCGCTGGCACTCTGCGCAGACGGACTATTTGCCGCACGTGAATCTCGGCATACCTTGCTAAGGCGAAGTTCTTTCGTACTGGCAGAAAATGTGCTGACTCTGTCAACCGATCCACTATCACCCAAACCGAATCATGGCCCCTCTAGCTCCTCGGTAATCCCATTTCCACTCGAGAATTTCCAATGGCTGCAACATTCCACCCGGCTTGCAATGTTGCGCCTTCACTTGTTGGCATGTGAAACGCTTAGCCACCTGTTTAGCCACGTCCACTTTCATATCGTTCCACCAATAATACTGTCGCAAGTTCTGATACATTTCCATACTACCCGGGTGAATACTGTAATTTATACGGTGTACTTCCGACAAAATCTCTTCTTTTAAATTCTGCATCACTGGGTACATATAACCGACAACGGAACTTCAGGATCCCATTCTCGAATACCTAAAAGTTCGATTTCCCTTTTTGTGACATTCATTTCCAGAATCTTCTGGATTTCTAGGTCCATTGATTACAAAGCCTTAATCTTAGCCCGGATTTTCAGTTTAATCCTCAATGCGGCAAGCAGACTCTAAACATGACTCACTTCAAACTGAAATTCCGAATCCCAGATTCTCTCCAACAGGGTCCATTCTTTGACCATCATATGCGCGATGCTCTATTTCCAACTCAGTACATCCGTTGCCTTAATAGCTTTTCTGGGGTGATATAAAATATCGCAGTCGTATTTCTTAAGGAGTTCCATCCAACAACGCTGTCTCCTGTTTAATTCCTTTTTGAGAGAACAAGTACCTTAGACTTTGATGGTCCGTATAAATCTGAAATTTCTCCTCACACAGGTAGTATCTCCAAATCTTAAGAGCGAAAATAATCACGGCTAACTCCAAGTCATGAGTTGGATAATTCAGCTTATGCGGTCTCAGTTGTCGCGATGTGCGTGCCACTACTCTTCCACGTTGTGTTAACACACATCCGAGTCCTCTTAGCGACGCGTCATTGTATATTTCATATCCTCCCAGACCTAACGAGACCGTCAATGCTGGCGTGGTAGTCTAACTCTGTTTCAATCCTGAAAACTCCTTTTGTAGTCATTCGTCCATTCGAATTTCGTTTCCTTGTTTTGCAAACGCGTCCACGGTGTCATTAACATTAAAAACCCTTTTCGCGAGACGTCTAAAATGACCTGTCAGATCCAAGAACCTCCGAACCTCGATTACCGTTGTCGATCTTAGCCAATTCATGACGGCTTCAATCTTTGCCGGATCCACTGCAATTCTTTCCCCAAGTAACATACGTCCTAAGAACGCCACTTAATGAATCCAGAATTCGCACTTATAAAACTTAGCATAGAGCACGCGTTCCCTTAGGGTCTGTAAGATTTTTTTTCCAAACGTACCTCGTGCTCCGTGGAACTCTTCGAATACACTAGAATGTCATCTATGAGCACGCTCACAATTTGATCCAAAAATTCATTGAATACCTGATTCATTAAATCCATAAAGGCTGCAGGGGCGTTCGTCAGTCCAACGGCATCACCGTAAATTCCTATTGTCCATACCTCGTTCTAAATGCCGACTTCGGCACGTCCTCCTCCTTGATCCTCAAGTGGTGATAGTCAGTCTTCAAATCGATCTTACAAAATGTTGATGCCTCCTGTAACTGGTCGAACAAATATTTACCCTTGGCAATGGGCGTTTATCCATAATGGTCACCTGATTCAACTGTTTGTAGCCAATACCTAACCTTAACGATCCGTCCTTCTTCCTCGCCAATAAAACTGGCGCTCCCCATGGAGACCCATTCAGACGAACAAAACCTTCATCCAACAACCCTTGCATTTGAACCTTCAATTCTTGCAATTCTGACAACGACATCCAAAAAGGGTGCTCTCTAGATTGGTTCCATCCCAAGGCTAATTTGATTACAATTTCCACTTCTCGATCAGGTGGTAATCCCGGTAATTCCTGAGGAAGGATATCGGGAAGATTACACACTTCGGTTATGTTCTTTAGCCTTGATTCCTCGACCGACAAATCAACCACAAAATAATTATCATTATACACTTCAAGGACAAGCTCAATACATTCAATTTCAATCCAACAGTCTCCCCAAAACAAATCACCTCGGTTCTTTATAAAATCCGAAATTTCTAAGCATAACTCATCCTTCCAAACTCGTCCAAAAATGTCACTAGTAATTTAGAAATCCATAAACTGATTGCGTCTATTCACCGTGAGTAATTATATGTTTCACGTGACCATTCGGATCCATAACTTCAAAAATCACTTCTAATACATCAAACATCATTACACATTGCATTCAGATCCTTAAGACAAATCTTTCGCTTCTGTCCTAGTCATAGCGCATACCCTTCCTTATGCCTACAGTCGATCCTGGTTATTCTGGGGGGCAACTTCCGCTTGATATCCTATCCGTGATTGCTGTTGTTGCGTTGGCGGCCTAACTTATCAATTCGAGCAGTTTCTTACTTGGTGACCATGTTGGTCCTCTCCAAAACACACTCTAAGCCCACTTAGGCGAGGGCCATTCCCGTGCCTCTTTCCACAAGACCGTCATGCGGCGCTATAATAGTAGTCCGACTTTTCAATTTCCTTTCTTACAGGAGAAACAAACCGCTTATCCCCAGCCATAGGCTTCTTACCAAAATTGCGATTATCCCTAGCCGACACGTACCATGATCCAGAGGCGGTAGCCCTCTCATTCATATCCTGCTTAACCATCTGAGCCCTCTCATATGGTTTGTTGAAATACTTTAAGTTCAATAGCATCAGCTGATTGTGGAGTTCCAGCTTTAGTCCATCGCAGAACCTCTTCGTCCTATCCACATGGTCCTTGACCATCCTTGGTGCGTACTTAGATAGCCTTACAAACTTGACCTCGTACTGATCGATTGACATCCGATTGCGAAGCAGGAGAAACTCTGCCTTTTTCTGTTCTTGTGCACCCTCTAAAAATTATTTCTCATTGAAGTCCCCTACCAAAGTATTCTCAAATACTGTAAAGCCCTTTTCCAACTCTTATATCGAAAGTGATATAGCCTCGGGGTCATTTTTCCCATCAAGCTGCGGAGGTTTCAATTTCGAAATTAGCTATTGCATCTGTCTGACTGCATTAACTTACTCTTAACCTTAGTTCCCATCATTCCCATTTAAAATTCCAACTTCTTCGAGTGCCCTCATAATTCCATTTACTCTGGGATCCTTTGCAACTCCAGCTTGCGGACTTATACGACCTCGACCTCGACCTCGACCTCGACCTCGACCTCGACCTCGACTACTCAAACTCACAAAGTCACACCACTCACTTACCTGTTATAATCCCATTCAGGGATTAGAGACCTAAACCAAGCTAAACCGGTCTAAGGTCCTAGGCAGGTAGCTTAACACTACAGCAATCAATCACTCAACATGCGATTAAGCATAAATAGCACGAGACTTCAGTCACAGAACACGTGTACTAACCTCAAGTCCCGACGCACCTGCACTTCACGGGTCAAATAACGCAGCCAATCAATCAAGACACAGACAGTCAGGAGGTACACATAGTACACGATGTCACCCTACTGGCTACCCAAGGTCATCGCTCCTTATCACTCCAAGCTTCGACCTAATTGGATCGAGCTGACCTTGCTCTGATACCAAATCAAACGGGGATGTCACGCCCCGCGCTTCTCGGCGCGCCACATCCCTCGCAGAGCTCGATTCGTGTGCGACGTCCCAGGACGCGTCGCCGACCCAAAACCCAACACAGAGATTTAAAGCACATGCGGAAGCAATTAAAACTACCCGTACATATATAAACGTATAACCAAGGGTAACCACCGAAATTAACACTTGTACTAATACTGGAATCATTTACAATATCCAAGTACAACCCGAACACCAACAATCAAAAGCGATTCAAGGCCACTACTAACAAAAAGGGGTAAGTGGCTCGGGGTTCAGGCACTACAACTAGCCGGGGGCTCTTCCCAAAAATGCATCGATACTCCTGTCGTCCTCAAGGTCGGGGATCTGAAAAGTCGGTTTTACAACAACCGTGAGAATAAATCTCAGCGAGTAATTCCCTAAACCTAAACTAGGCTAACATGCACCTCCTGACAAGTACTAGACAGACAGCACACAGTCTAAACAGTATATGACTCAGGCTCTCGGCCCGAATCTAGAAATTACATGACCCTGCAGGTTAGGCATTCCAGGAATAATAGCAATCACACAACAGGACTTAATCACAGTACATCGACACGCATTCCTATGTCACAACACATGTTATGCATATGCCAGTGCTCGCACTCATGCTCATGCCTCATCAATGCATTACCGCATACTTGCACACTAGCACTCAGCCATTTCTCAATTTCTCCTCCGACCCGCGTTAAACGCATCAGGTCCGACCCGCGTAACACGCATCAGGTCTATCACTTTGAGATCGATCTCTAGCCCGCAGGCTCATGCCACACAGCCCGCGTAAAACGCATCAGGCCGGACATCTTCCGGTAATCCGGGCATCGTCCCGCGTAACACGCCTCAGGACGGGTTCACTACCCCGCGTAACACGCATCAGGGTTTATTGTGATCACACATTCACAAACCTCAATTTTATCTGAACCCCGCGTTAGACGCATCAGGGCAATTTAGGTGATCACAATGCACATGTCACTCGGGCACACTTTTAAATGCAAATGCCGTGCCAATGCTTGAGATGTGCACCCATGGCCATAAAGTTCACACTTGGGCATCCACATGCGCGAATTACGATGTAACACACTCAACTTGTACCGCGCATATTCAAATTCACAAATCAACTTGCCCAAATCAGACAATCAATTTAAATCAGCCATGGCATCAAATCAGCACACTATCCATGCACAAATTCACATAACCGGTCAACAAGCATTCGCGCACTCGAGGCCCACCAAACTGATCCATTTCTAGTCCCGCTAGACACGCGACAGGACACCATCAAATGAACCACAACCGAGGCTCAATTAGCCAGTCAATTACACAAATCGATCAATTCCGGTAATCGCACGCTTAGACCTCAAATTAATCGCGCCGCGCCCAAATCAAATCCATCATGGCTAGTCACTATACCACCAATTCTAGGCCAATGGTTGTCATCCAAATGCTCAATTATACTCCTCAAATATCATTCTAATTGACCACCACCAAATCAAAATACGGCGTGCACTATATTCCACGCATTAAACCCGAACATTCCCGACTCGGGCCAATTTAATCCAAACTGTCCAGCCCACTTATCGCGCCCCTCGGGCTACTAATCCTCCATTAATTCATCATAATAATCCACCAAATCGACCATAATCAAAATCCCTAATCACATTCACAATTTAACCCCTAAAATACCCTAATTAACCCTTAAACCCGTCTAGAAATGTAAATTAGCCTAATTAGGGTTTAGGGTCAGACTCACCGGGTGTCCTATGCTTAAAATGGCCGGATGAACAGTACTCGCCCCGGGTGAACAGTGCTCGCCGGCGGTGAACAGTAACCGGCGTGAACAGGAGCGGGAACGGCGGGGCAGGCAGCCGGCTGGACAGAACGGAAGCAGCAGTGTCGCCGGAACAGCAGCAGCTCAGGCAACGGCGAGCGGCGGTGGGGCTAGCTCCGGCGAGCAGCTGGGGAGAGGACCGGCGGTGAGAAAAGGGGAAGAGAGACAGAGAGCGAGAGAAAGAGAGAGAGGGGGAGAGAGAGAGAGAGGCGGCGGACCGGCGACTGGGACGACGGCGGAGCGGCCAGGGGCGGCTGGGCGGCACCGGGCGCGGCGGCAGCGGCGACGAGCTCGCTGCTCGCACGCGGAGGATAGCGAGGGAGAGAGAGCAGCAGTCGTTGGGATGGGGGCCGGCGGTGACGGGGAGGAGACGGCGACCGGACGGCACGGGCGACGGTGGTGAGGCGGCACGACGTGGCGGCGGGCTCAGCGGCGTCGGCTGGGCGACGTCGAGCGCGGAAGGCAGCGACGAAGGCTTGCTGCACGCGCGCGCGAGGGAGAGGAAGGGAGTGGTCGAGACGGCGGCTGGTCGGGCGGCGCGGCGCGGCGGTCGAGACGGCGGCTGGTCGGGAACGGCGACTGGTGGAGCGGCACTGGGCGAAGGCGGAGGGCGGTCGGCGAGCAGGCGGGGCGAAAGCGAAGCTCCCCCGGCCGAACCAGAACAAAGAAGAAGAAGAAGGGGAAGGAGAGAGGAGAGAGGAGAGAGAAGAAGGAGACAAGGAGGGGATGGGTCTGCATGAAGGGGGAGGGGACGTGCGCATGGGGAAGGGCGCGCGGCAGAGGGGAAAAGAGGAGAGAGAGAGAGAGAGAGAGAGAGAGAGAGAGAGAGAGAAAAAGGAAGAGAGAGGGAGAACGTGCGCATGGGGAAGGGGGAACCGGCGGAGGGAGAGAGGAGAGAGAAAAGAGGGGAAAAAGTTTAAATTTTAAACTTTAAGCGCGAACCAATGGACACGGTCCGAAATAAGAATCGACCTACCGGTCCCGATTTAATTTCGGAAAAAGGCCTAATAATCCACGATAATTCCCAACCAAGTTCCAGGGCACACGGCCAAAATAAATTAACCCAAACCGCTCTACGAGGGAGGTCTATCAGTCCAAATTTGTACCCGGTCAAAAATCCACTTTTTCATTATTCCTGACAATCTCGATACTGGCCACAATAATTTCGACACCGTCCAATTTATTTCGTCCCGAAACTCCCGGAAATCGACTGCCAAGTTCAGGGTATAAATAACGGTCAAATTCGATCGAGTGCGATTCTAGCAAAATTTCTAATTTTTAAAAATAAGAACCCGAGAGTGATCAGTTCCCGGGCGAAATTCCATTATAAGCGCACTGACGAATTACACGTTTTATAATTCCCAAAAATGGCCAAAATCCGGACTGTTACAATTCTTCCCCCCTTACAAAAATTTCGTCCTCGAAATTTACAATCCAACCCAATTATCCAAACAAATGGGGGTACTGGTGTCGCATCAACTCTTCACCTTCCCACATCGCACATTTGGTTCCATGGTGTGTCCAAATCATCCTGACTGTTTCAATTGACTGTTGAACCAACTTAGGACCCATGATGCTCCTCTCACCCACTTATCCCAACAAACCGGTGTTCTGCAAACTCTGCCATACAATGCCCCAAACGGTGCCATTCTAAAACTCTGCTGGTAGCTATTATTATAGGCAAACTCAATTAAGAACAACTATTCCTCCCAGCTACCTTTAAAATCCAATATGCATACCCATAGCATGTCTTCCAAAATCTGAATTGTCCTTTCAGACTGGCCATATGTCTAAGGATGATAGGCCAAGCTAATTTGCAACTTTGTTCCTAATGCCGTACGAAGACTTATCCAAAAGCGGTAATGAATTTAGGATCCCGGTCTGAAGTGATTGTCGCTGGCACTCTGCGCAGACGGACTATTTGCCGCACGTGAATCTCGGCATACCTTGCTAAGGCGAAGTTCTTTCGTACTGGCAGAAAATGTGCTGACTCTGTCAACCGATCCACTATCACCCAAACCGAATCATGGCCCCTCTAGCTCCTCGGTAATCCCATTTCCACTCGAGAATTTCCAATGGCTGCAACATTCCACCCGGCTTGCAATGTTGCGCCTTCACTTGTTGGCATGTGAAACGCTTAGCCACCTGTTTAGCCACGTCCACTTTCATATCGTTCCACCAATAATACTGTCGCAAGTTCTGATACATTTCCATACTACCCGGGTGAATACTGTAATTTATACGGTGTACTTCCGACAAAATCTCTTCTTTTAAATTCTGCATCACTGGGTACATATAACCGACAACGGAACTTCAGGATCCCATTCTCGAATACCTAAAAGTTCGATTTCCCTTTTTGTGACATTCATTTCCAGAATCTTCTGGATTTCTAGGTCCATTGATTACAAAGCCTTAATCTTAGCCCGGATTTTCAGTTTAATCCTCAATGCGGCAAGCAGACTCTAAACATGACTCACTTCAAACTGAAATTCCGAATCCCAGATTCTCTCCAACAGGGTCCATTCTTTGACCATCATATGCGCGATGCTCTATTTCCAACTCAGTACATCCGTTGCCTTAATAGCTTTTCTGGGGTGATATAAAATATCGCAGTCGTATTTCTTAAGGAGTTCCATCCAACAACGCTGTCTCCTGTTTAATTCCTTTTTGAGAGAACAAGTACCTTAGACTTTGATGGTCCGTATAAATCTGAAATTTCTCCTCACACAGGTAGTATCTCCAAATCTTAAGAGCGAAAATAATCACGGCTAACTCCAAGTCATGAGTTGGATAATTCAGCTTATGCGGTCTCAGTTGTCGCGATGTGCGTGCCACTACTCTTCCACGTTGTGTTAACACACATCCGAGTCCTCTTAGCGACGCGTCATTGTATATTTCATATCCTCCCAGACCTAACGAGACCGTCAATGCTGGCGTGGTAGTCTAACTCTGTTTCAATCCTGAAAACTCCTTTTGTAGTCATTCGTCCATTCGAATTTCGTTTCCTTGTTTTGCAAACGCGTCCACGGTGTCATTAACATTAAAAACCCTTTTCGCGAGACGTCTAAAATGACCTGTCAGATCCAAGAACCTCCGAACCTCGATTACCGTTGTCGATCTTAGCCAATTCATGACGGCTTCAATCTTTGCCGGATCCACTGCAATTCTTTCCCCAAGTAACATACGTCCTAAGAACGCCACTTAATGAATCCAGAATTCGCACTTATAAAACTTAGCATAGAGCACGCGTTCCCTTAGGGTCTGTAAGATTTTTTTTCCAAACGTACCTCGTGCTCCGTGGAACTCTTCGAATACACTAGAATGTCATCTATGAGCACGCTCACAATTTGATCCAAAAATTCATTGAATACCTGATTCATTAAATCCATAAAGGCTGCAGGGGCGTTCGTCAGTCCAACGGCATCACCGTAAATTCCTATTGTCCATACCTCGTTCTAAATGCCGACTTCGGCACGTCCTCCTCCTTGATCCTCAAGTGGTGATAGTCAGTCTTCAAATCGATCTTACAAAATGTTGATGCCTCCTGTAACTGGTCGAACAAATATTTACCCTTGGCAATGGGCGTTTATCCATAATGGTCACCTGATTCAACTGTTTGTAGCCAATACCTAACCTTAACGATCCGTCCTTCTTCCTCGCCAATAAAACTGGCGCTCCCCATGGAGACCCATTCAGACGAACAAAACCTTCATCCAACAACCCTTGCATTTGAACCTTCAATTCTTGCAATTCTGACAACGACATCCAAAAAGGGTGCTCTCTAGATTGGTTCCATCCCAAGGCTAATTTGATTACAATTTCCACTTCTCGATCAGGTGGTAATCCCGGTAATTCCTGAGGAAGGATATCGGGAAGATTACACACTTCGGTTATGTTCTTTAGCCTTGATTCCTCGACCGACAAATCAACCACAAAATAATTATCATTATACACTTCAAGGACAAGCTCAATACATTCAATTTCAATCCAACAGTCTCCCCAAAACAAATCACCTCGGTTCTTTATAAAATCCGAAATTTCTAAGCATAACTCATCCTTCCAAACTCGTCCAAAAATGTCACTAGTAATTTAGAAATCCATAAACTGATTGCGTCTATTCACCGTGAGTAATTATATGTTTCACGTGACCATTCGGATCCATAACTTCAAAAATCACTTCTAATACATCAAACATCATTACACATTGCATTCAGATCCTTAAGACAAATCTTTCGCTTCTGTCCTAGTCATAGCGCATACCCTTCCTTATGCCTACAGTCGATCCTGGTTATTCTGGGGGGCAACTTCCGCTTGATATCCTATCCGTGATTGCTGTTGTTGCGTTGGCGGCCTAACTTATCAATTCGAGCAGTTTCTTACTTGGTGACCATGTTGGTCCTCTCCAAAACACACTCTAAGCCCACTTAGGCGAGGGCCATTCCCGTGCCTCTTTCCACAAGACCGTCATGCGGCGCTATAATAGTAGTCCGACTTTTCAATTTCCTTTCTTACAGGAGAAACAAACCGCTTATCCCCAGCCATAGGCTTCTTACCAAAATTGCGATTATCCCTAGCCGACACGTACCATGATCCAGAGGCGGTAGCCCTCTCATTCATATCCTGCTTAACCATCTGAGCCCTCTCATATGGTTTGTTGAAATACTTTAAGTTCAATAGCATCAGCTGATTGTGGAGTTCCAGCTTTAGTCCATCGCAGAACCTCTTCGTCCTATCCACATGGTCCTTGACCATCCTTGGTGCGTACTTAGATAGCCTTACAAACTTGACCTCGTACTGATCGATTGACATCCGATTGCGAAGCAGGAGAAACTCTGCCTTTTTCTGTTCTTGTGCACCCTCTAAAAATTATTTCTCATTGAAGTCCCCTACCAAAGTATTCTCAAATACTGTAAAGCCCTTTTCCAACTCTTATATCGAAAGTGATATAGCCTCGGGGTCATTTTTCCCATCAAGCTGCGGAGGTTTCAATTTCGAAATTAGCTATTGCATCTGTCTGACTGCATTAACTTACTCTTAACCTTAGTTCCCATCATTCCCATTTAAAATTCCAACTTCTTCGAGTGCCCTCATAATTCCATTTACTCTGGGATCCTTTGCAACTCCAGCTTGCGGACTTATACGACCTCGACCTCGACCTCGACCTCGACCTCGACCTCGACCTCGACTACTCAAACTCACAAAGTCACACCACTCACTTACCTGTTATAATCCCATTCAGGGATTAGAGACCTAAACCAAGCTAAACCGGTCTAAGGTCCTAGGCAGGTAGCTTAACACTACAGCAATCAATCACTCAACATGCGATTAAGCATAAATAGCACGAGACTTCAGTCACAGAACACGTGTACTAACCTCAAGTCCCGACGCACCTGCACTTCACGGGTCAAATAACGCAGCCAATCAATCAAGACACAGACAGTCAGGAGGTACACATAGTACACGATGTCACCCTACTGGCTACCCAAGGTCATCGCTCCTTATCACTCCAAGCTTCGACCTAATTGGATCGAGCTGACCTTGCTCTGATACCAAATCAAACGGGGATGTCACGCCCCGCGCTTCTCGGCGCGCCACATCCCTCGCAGAGCTCGATTCGTGTGCGACGTCCCAGGACGCGTCGCCGACCCAAAACCCAACACAGAGATTTAAAGCACATGCGGAAGCAATTAAAACTACCCGTACATATATAAACGTATAACCAAGGGTAACCACCGAAATTAACACTTGTACTAATACTGGAATCATTTACAATATCCAAGTACAACCCGAACACCAACAATCAAAAGCGATTCAAGGCCACTACTAACAAAAAAGGGGTAAGTGGCTCGGGGTTCAGGCACTACAACTAGCCGGGGGCTCTTCCCAAAAATGCATCGATACTCCTGTCGTCCTCAAGGTCGGGGATCTGAAAAGTCGGTTTTACAACAACCGTGAGAATAAATCTCAGCGAGTAATTCCCTAAACCTAAACTAGGCTAACATGCACCTCCTGACAAGTACTAGACAGACAGCACACAGTCTAAACAGTATATGACTCAGGCTCTCGGCCCGAATCTAGAAATTACATGACCCTGCAGGTTAGGCATTCCAGGAATAATAGCAATCACACAACAGGACTTAATCACAGTACATCGACACGCATTCCTATGTCACAACACATGTTATGCATATGCCAGTGCTCGCACTCATGCTCATGCCTCATCAATGCATTACCGCATACTTGCACACTAGCACTCAGCCATTTCTCAATTTCTCCTCCGACCCGCGTTAAACGCATCAGGTCCGACCCGCGTAACACGCATCAGGTCTATCACTTTGAGATCGATCTCTAGCCCGCAGGCTCATGCCACACAGCCCGCGTAAAACGCATCAGGCCGGACATCTTCCGGTAATCCGGGCATCGTCCCGCGTAACACGCCTCAGGACGGGTTCACTACCCCGCGTAACACGCATCAGGGTTTATTGTGATCACACATTCACAAACCTCAATTTTATCTGAACCCCGCGTTAGACGCATCAGGGCAATTTAGGTGATCACAATGCACATGTCACTCGGGCACACTTTTAAATGCAAATGCCGTGCCAATGCTTGAGATGTGCACCCATGGCCATAAAGTTCACACTTGGGCATCCACATGCGCGAATTACGATGTAACACACTCAACTTGTACCGCGCATATTCAAATTCACAAATCAACTTGCCCAAATCAGACAATCAATTTAAATCAGCCATGGCATCAAATCAGCACACTATCCATGCACAAATTCACATAACCGGTCAACAAGCATTCGCGCACTCGAGGCCCACCAAACTGATCCATTTCTAGTCCCGCTAGACACGCGACAGGACACCATCAAATGAACCACAACCGAGGCTCAATTAGCCAGTCAATTACACAAATCGATCAATTCCGATAATCGCACGCTTAGACCTCAAATTAATCGCGCCGCGCCCAAATCAAATCCATCATGGCTAGTCACTATACCACCAATTCTAGGCCAATGGTTGTCATCCAAATGCTCAATTATACTCCTCAAATATCATTCTAATTGACCACCACCAAATCAAAATACGGCGTGCACTATATTCCACGCATTAAACCCGAACATTCCCGACTCGGGCCAATTTAATCCAAACTGTCCAGCCCACTTATCGCGCCCCTCGGGCTACTAATCCTCCATTAATTCATCATAATAATCCACCAAATCGACCATAATCAAAATCCCTAATCACATTCACAATTTAACCCCTAAAATACCCTAATTAACCCTTAAACCCGTCTAGAAATGTAAATTAGCCTAATTAGGGTTTAGGGTCAGACTCACCGGGTGTCCTATGCTTAAAATGGCCGGATGAACAGTACTCGCCCCGGGTGAACAGTGCTCGCCGGCGGTGAACAGTAACCGGCGTGAACAGGAGCGGGAACGGCGGGGCAGGCAGCCGGCTGGACAGAACGGAAGCAGCAGTGTCGCCGGAACAGCAGCAGCTCAGGCAACGGCGAGCGGCGGTGGGGCTAGCTCCGGCGAGCAGCTGGGGAGAGGACCGGCGGTGAGAAAAGGGGAAGAGAGACAGAGAGCGAGAGAAAGAGAGAGAGGGGGAGAGAGAGAGAGAGGCGGCGGACCGGCGACTGGGACGACGGCGGAGCGGCCAGGGGCGGCTGGGCGGCACCGGGCGCGGCGGCAGCGGCGACGAGCTCGCTGCTCGCACGCGGAGGATAGCGAGGGAGAGAGAGCAGCAGTCGTTGGGATGGGGGCCGGCGGTGACGGGGAGGAGACGGCGACCGGACGGCACGGGCGACGGTGGTGAGGCGGCACGACGTGGCGGCGGGCTCAGCGGCGTCGGCTGGGCGACGTCGAGCGCGGAAGGCAGCGACGAAGGCTTGCTGCACGCGCGCGCGAGGGAGAGGAAGGGAGTGGTCGAGACGGCGGCTGGTCGGGCGGCGCGGCGCGGCGGTCGAGACGGCGGCTGGTCGGGAACGGCGACTGGTGGAGCGGCACTGGGCGAAGGCGGAGGGCGGTCGGCGAGCAGGCGGGGCGAAAGCGAAGCTCCCCCGGCCGAACCAGAACAAAGAAGAAGAAGAAGGGGAAGGAGAGAGGAGAGAGGAGAGAGAAGAAGGAGACAAGGAGGGGATGGGTCTGCATGAAGGGGGAGGGGACGTGCGCATGGGGAAGGGCGCGCGGCAGAGGGGAAAAGAGGAGAGAGAGAGAGAGAGAGAGAGAGAGAGAGAGAAAAAGGAAGAGAGAGGGAGAACGTGCGCATGGGGAAGGGGGAACCGGCGGAGGGAGAGAGGAGAGAGAAAAGAGGGGAAAAAGTTTAAATTTTAAACTTTAAGCGCGAACCAATGGACACGGTCCGAAATAAGAATCGACCTACCGGTCCCGATTTAATTTCGGAAAAAGGCCTAATAATCCACGATAATTCCCAACCAAGTTCCAGGGCACACGGCCAAAATAAATTAACCCAAACCGCTCTACGAGGGAGGTCTATCAGTCCAAATTTGTACCCGGTCAAAAATCCACTTTTTCATTATTCCTGACAATCTCGATACTGGCCACAATAATTTCGACACCGTCCAATTTATTTCGTCCCGAAACTCCCGGAAATCGACTGCCAAGTTCAGGGTATAAATAACGGTCAAATTCGATCGAGTGCGATTCTAGCAAAATTTCTAATTTTTAAAAATAAGAACCCGAGAGTGATCAGTTCCCGGGCGAAATTCCATTATAAGCGCACTGACGAATTACACGTTTTATAATTCCCAAAAATGGCCAAAATCCGGACTGTTACATCAGCTGCCGACAGAGGAATACTCATATCACTTGGGCAACCCACTACGGGGCCATATCTCAAGAGGGTTCTACATCAACTCGAACATGACATATTGACAGAAGAACAGTTAGGAAAGCTCATCGGGACTGTGAGGATTCCCAAGGTCGTCCATGAGCGAAAAGCGCGATGACCATGCAATTTTTATAATCAAAGATCGTCAGAAGCCATCTACATTGGCATGCTTATGTAAGTATACATTCGACCAGAATGCAGACTAAAGTAGCATGAGCCCCTCTTAGTAATAGTAATGCCTACACACGGTTTCGTATACCTGTGAACAATCGCCTCACAGCCTGTTAGAAAGCTAAAAGGTTCAACAAAATAGAGCTTTCAATTTGGACCAAACACTGGTTGATCTTGACGTTTCCTCCGCTATTCTCTTCTTTTCCTGAGAGCCTGCTACTGTCTTCTGCTCCTCTTTGTATCCAACTTCGCTTCGTCGGACTTGACAAAAAATAATTAGATTTATTTAGATTAATTACAAACTTGACGTAGTATACAAATAATATTCTACTATTCATCTCTGTGCTTTCATGCTTTTTCAAACCAAATCCCTGTATTTTCACAAATTTCCTAATCAAGTTACACCAGCTTCGAATCCGGCCAAATTCAGTTGACGTGGTAAACTTTTCCAATCACGTACACATAATGGTTCGACGACCACATTAGCAAGATTTAGTCAGATTCAGTGTTGGAGAGACTCGCTTAGTAAATTTGCGAAAGTAGAAATAATTGATTAGACATATTAATGATTAGAGCAAAAGTAAAATACTTAGGCAAAAAAGTAGAATTTCCCTTATTATATGTTCAATGGACACAAATCTAGTGTTAAATTGGATGATTAATATCTGATAATTAATAAATCATGTTGCAATCTATCAATTTTAGTATTTTATATTTAAAAAAGGTGGGACTTTCTGGTGCAACATTTGCTGGCTAACTCAATCAATTATCATATCAAATCTATTAATCTAATAACATGCAAGAAGACTTTCCCAGGAGATAGAGGCCTTTTCTTGGTGTATAGCCAAGAAATTTAAAAATTTCTATGTTAATAAACATCTTTTTTTTCCAGTATTATTTATACCTCAGCAAAACATTCTACCAAATAACGTAACCAATGAGATACAGCTAACCTAAATGCAAGAAAACAAGAGGCCTTGAATTTTTCACTCTTTAATCAATAAATTCTAACGAAAATGGGACAACTGTGTCATTTAATATTTGGTTATACATCCATTTTCAATCATCTTTTAGCACATATATTGGTGAACATTACCGCTTTAATACAATGAGTTGATCCAATGACTTCAAAACGCATTAAATAAGAGTGCATGTACAATAATTATTTTTTGGTCAAATAGCATATGCAATAATTTGATTAGATGAAACTGACACCGATGAAACGGAGCACTCTGTTCTGAAGTTCCAAAACACTAACACCCCAAGAAACAGAGCACTCTGTTTCCAAGTTTCAAGAGCAAAAAATTTACAACCGCTACGCAATTCATCAAAAAATAATTAGAAACTGACAATAAATGCAGATATTTGGCCCAATATCCTGTTTTTTTTTGGTAAAGTAAGAATTTTATATACTTTTCAAAGCGAGTCATACAAAGAAAAAAGTCGTATACAAAAACCTCGCACTTGAGGTGACACAACAAGTGTCCCGACAGGTGCAAATGGCCCAATATCCTATTCGAATTAACATAATGTAATATTTGGTTTAAAAAAAATAGTCAATAAGTAAAAAGCAGAAATTAAAGAAGCTATAGTGGACACTTGGCCAAATTAAAAGGAGGCCGAGAGCTCCTTAGCCGAGACAGAAACGGAAAAGAAAGAGAAGAAAAAGAGAAGAAGAAGAAGAAGAAAGAAGAGAAAGAGAGGGTTTGGTGCCACGGGATCTTGCCAAGCCGATTCGAGTTCGTAACGCAACGTACGGTAAGTGCTCACGCCTCTCATTTGTCTAATTGGAGTATTTTTCGGGTTATGGCTCATATTTCGGAATTATGTGTTATTTGAGCGGCGAAGTCTGATTTTTGAGTCGTTGAGTTGCGTATATTATATCGAATTGGTAGTTTAAGGTGTCTTGAAGCTGTGGGATTTTACGGATCTTGATTTAGACTTACGGTTTGCTCAATATGAATTTTTGAAGTTGGCCGCGCAAGGTGAACAGTGCACGATCAGCAGTTTTTAGGCCGATTTTCATCGGATTTCGACTCAATTTTAGGATGGCCAAATAGGGGTTCTTGTAGTGTTCTGAATGGGCTTTCTATTGACTATAAGCTGGCTTGAAACGAGATTTGATGGAGAAAGTTATGGCGCAATCAAGTTTCAAGCTCAAGCTCTGCATTGTGGACGGTTTGGATAATCGCTTTGGATAAGCAATTTGTGGGTGCCTTTGAGTTGTTTTGTTAGCGTTTAAGCGTCGTTTAGCCGTTTCGTAACTGTTGTAGTATTTTGTTTGATTTTGACGTCGATTCTCGTCTAATTGTTAGGATTATAAGATCGTCAGTTCAAGTGAGCTTCGTTATTTGATTTTGGGGATTTCAAGTGAGTGGTGTTGTCTCTTCTTTAAGTTTATAAATTCATATTTTGAAAGTGATAAGGATTTGAGTAATCGTACGAGTTGCGAAAAGAACATATTTGTTGCATAAAAATATGGATCGGGCATCTACTACTTTTTAGTATTTGAGAATGATTTGAGAATCGTTTTGGAATTGTACTGTGAAAGGATATATAAGCGTATTGCATTACGAACTAGTTTATGAAATAAGTTTGGAAATTATTCAAGAAATGCTCTACAAAATGTATTTTTGGCGGATGAGCCGTATTGTGAGAAAGTTATTTGTTTGATTTGTGAAATGTATTATGGATTAGAATTCTGATATTGGATAATGATTGTTTGATGCTCAATATGATTGTGAACCCATTGAGGGATTTTGGAATATGCATACCGAATTTAGGATATCCTTCTAAGCCGAGCCACCGGCTTTGTAGGTGGACCTTGCCAATGGGGGAATCTTGGTAACCTTGTCACAAGGTTTTGTGTTGTGATCATGGTTTGATATTGAGCAATAGATTAGTTGATGGAATTGACCATCGATGTGTGATGTGATATGAGATTAGCCAATGAAATGGACCATTGGCATGTGCTTTTGATGAGATTCATTAATGGAATAGACTATTAATGTGTGATTTGAGATTAGTTAATATAATTGACCATTGACGTAATTTTTAATAGAGATTGATCAATGGACTTGACCGTTGAAGTTTATGATGATTTAAATAAGTATTTTCTGAATTTGTATAAAGCTTTGATGAAATGCAATAACTCATATTTAATATGATATGTATATGATATTATAGGTTTAAATTACGAGTTTTTCAATATTACTTTATATGCATAGTAGTTGCTCAATCTGCTTAGAAGAGATACGCACTGCTTATTGAGCTATGGTTGCTCACTCCTTTCATTCTCCAATCTTTTCAAGTTCTTTGGTTAGTAGCCAATAGAGCGAGAGCGATATCGTGGGGAGTTTTGGGTGATTTGAGGCTGCGTCTTTCAAATGAAAGGACGGCCGTGTCATCCCCTATCATGGTAGATTTCGGGGTGTGACGCGTAATCTGGCAACAATTTTTCCAAAACACAGTTTCACATACTTGAAAACGAATGACCACTAAAAATGTTAACAAAATAGAGCCTTCAGGTCAGACCGAGCAGCGGTTGATCACTTGATCTGGACGTTCTTTCCTCGGCTATTCTCTTCTATTCCTCAGCCTCCGCTACTATCTTCTACTCCTTGTCATAGCCCGACTTCGCTTCTTCTGACACGACCAACAAAGTGAATTTGTCAAATCAAGAAGGTTTTATGTGAAGGAATGGCTCGATCATCACATATTGACCTAACAACAGTCAGGAAAGCGCATCAGAATTGTGAGAACATCCAAGCTCCAAGAGCAAAAAGCATGATAACGATGCAATTCAACATCAAGAACCGACTCTATAAACATACAAATGCATCCATATATAATTGACCCACTTGCTGACTAAACTAACATGATATAGGATCAACCACATAACCCACTCTAAGCAACTGTTCTGCCGAAAATTGGCCAATAAATTGTCAAGCTTAAACGCAGTTTCCATACTTAAGTGAACAATTGCCCATAGCCTATTTGTAACCTTAAAATTTTGACAGAATTGGGCCTTCAAATTTGACCAAGCAGCAGTTGATCTAGACATTCTTTCCTCGGCTATTCTCTTCTTTTCCTCAGCCTCTGCTGCTTTCTTCTGCTCATCTTTGTAGCCCAACTTCGCTTCTTCAGACTCGATCAGCAAGATCTCCCAGTCTGAGAGAAGCTTGTCGCTCCTAGACTTCACTTCCCCCATCTTTCTCTTGAGCTCTTCTTCTTCCTTGGCGAGGTCATCCATTAACTGCTTATGTGTCCTGGCTCTTCTTCATAGCAGAAAACCTTTGCTCCTTTTGTAGTTTATGCAGCTCAAACTCAGCATTGTCTTGCTCAAATGCTAAGAAATCGGAAGTGAAATCATTGAAATTGGGCTGAAATGTCTCGATTGCTATTTGTTGCTCTGATGATAATCCAGTTCTAGCTGAGCTTAAAGTTGATAGCGCCTCAGATAGCCTCTCTTTCATATTCAATTTAAAGAGATCCGAAAGGCATTCCTTCAAGGACTGCTTAGCCTTCTCAACTTCTTCTAAGCTAGGAATTTCGGCTGTCAAAGCATCATCTTGGTGGCACGAACTTGATCGTATACTAGCACCGTTACTCTCATCAGCATCGATGAGTTCCTTCAGACCAGTAAAATAGGAATCAAATTTATCAGTTGGTCTAGCTGGCTGAATATTCACCAGAGGAGTAACTGTTAAGACGCAAACTTTGGCTTCAATCACCAAAGTGTCATTTGCTAGGTATCCCCCAGTACGATCATGAAGCTCAGTCAATGGAATGAAACTTGGGAAACCCCAGTCACTCTTACTTGCAGTGAAATTGTGTAGCGTCTCCGCATAATACAGGAGACAGTGACGAATTCAAAAACTTATTTACAACACCAGAGCATGACATGTGGAAGAAACGTTGGAGACCATCAAGAACTAGAATTTTGTATTGTTTGTCAAGCAAAGTATTATCAACAGAAGCAGCTAACACCTCCCCATTATCAGCTTAAGTAACAAAATCCATACGAAAGTCGATAAAACTGACAATGCCCAACATTTTTAAGACCACCCCAGATGTAACCACATTAAAACTTAAATTGTGGCTCCTCTCTTTTCCTGGACCAACATCTGGATCATATAGGCACAGTCAAGCCCCAACTTCATCCACTGGACCAGTTGTTTAGTAACTTAAATCGCTAAATTCCTAAATCAGTAACGCCGGAATTGTTCTCACCCACCTTTGAGAGGTTTAACGATTGGAATTCAGAATACATATTCTCTCTCTCAGCTCAATATCTCTCATTCCACTTCTTCTCATCTATTCTTTTTGCGTTTAAACTCTTCTTCTTAAAGTGGGCGCTTCTTGTCCACCTGTTAGGCAACGTCGCAGAATCAGGGATGGCGAGGTACAGCGACAAATGGTCGGTGTTTTTCCCCTTGGGGAAAACCAGAATTCTCCTGCTCAAAAAGAATCGGACGATGCAAGGATCACTTGGCAACGCGATGAACGTGCGATCATCAAGACACAGCGCAAAAACAGAAACATAAAAAATATATATACAAAGATATTTGAAATACCATTTACAACCAGAAACCGTAAATGCTTCAGAGTAAAGCTTTTTTGCATCCTGCTCAGCGAAGTAGCTGATCTTCCACGTGAATTCTCCCCGATTAATATCATTTTGTGCGTCCATTTTTCTTGTTGGGCTGCTGCTTCTGCACGATCAACTTCGTCGCGATTGACCCGGATGTTCCTTAGATTGCAGGACTCGACCAACACTATGGGGAAGAAGGAGAGTTTCTTAGATTAACGGACTCGACCCGTATAATTTAAGACGACACCTTCATAAGACTCCAAACAGATACCAAGTTAGCGGGGATTAGATTGACGTTGATGTGCTCGGGTCACTTTCACGTCTTCTGCTCCTCTTTATATCTAACTTCGCTTCTTCGGACTTGACCATAAATGACTAGATTTATTTAGATTAATTACAAATTTGACGTAGTACCCAAATAAAATTCCACTTTTCATCCTTGTGCTTTCACGCTTTTTCAAACGAAATTCCCTTATCATCACCAATTTTCTAATCAAGCTCCACTGGCTTTAAATCTGGTCAAATTCAGTTGACATGGAAAACTTTTCCACTCACCTCCACATAATGGTCTGATGACCATATTAGCTAGATTTAGTCAGATTCGGTGTCGGAGAGACTTGCTCAAAAAATTTGTGAAAGTAGAAAACTTGATTAGATAAATTAATGATTAGAAAATTCGTGAAAGTTCATAACCAAAAAGTAGGATTTTCCTTATTATACGTTCTATGGACACGAATCGAGTATTAAATTGGATGATTACTATCTGATAATAAATAAATCATATCGCAATCTATCAATTTCAGTATTTTTTATGTTTAAAAATGGTCGGACTTTCTGGTGCAACATTTGCCGGCTATGGCACGTTTCTCTTAACTCAATCAATTATCATATCAAATCTAGTAATCTATTAATGTGGAATAAAATTTTCGCAGAAGATGGAGGCCTTTGCTTGCTGTATTACCAAGAAATTTCGAAATTTCCATGTTAATAAACATCTTTTTTTCCATTATAAATTATACCTCAGCAAAATATTCTACAAAATAACGTGACCGATGAGTAGACTTGTTAAACGGATGGGTCAGATCGGGTTTGAGTCAAGTCATAAATGATCCGATCTAAATTGACCCATTAACTCGTTTATAACCCATTTATTTGTAATGTAACTATCCCGACCCATACCCAACTCGACTCATACCCAACCTATACTCAACCCAACCCATATTGCTAAAATACTTCTATAATTTAATCCAATCTGGGATAATTTGTTTCTTATGATTTTTTTTTAATTTATACTGCCAAAACATTTTCATACAATACAAAGCTAATGACAATTTTTATAATTTTTTTGAAAATTGCGTTTTGTTTGTTTCATGAAAAATGCAACATTTCTAGAAAATATTTTCCATGAAGTTATTATCCAAGAAAATAAAAAATTTTCCGGGATTTTGGTTGAAACTTGAAAATAAACTAGAAAATATTTTCCAACATTGATATATAAAATCTTATTTGATTTTTCTTCATGCATTCGTTTTAATAATTTTAATTTTTAAATTTTTTTAAATAGAAATTTTAATTATTTTTCTTTTTTCTTTTTTTTCCTTTATTTTTTGCCGGTGGCCGTCCATGACAACGGCCGCCGACCAGCCACAGGTGAGGACAAGCTCGCTGGCAGCTGGCGAAGCTCGAGCTCATCCATCTGGCTAGGCCTCGCCAATGACGGGCGAGGGCGAGCTTAAGGCTCGCCAAAAGCCGGCGAGCTCAAGTCTCGCCAGATCAGCGAGGCTGGAGCCTCATCAACTAGCCTCGCTCGACGCTAGCAAGGCTCGGCTCCCCGGAATCAGGCGAGCTCGAGTTTCGCTGGCCTTCGGCGAGGTCGTCCTCCCCTATGGTGGCTGGCCACTGGTCGAAAATAAAGAAAAAAGAAAGAAATAAGAGAAAAAAGAAACCAAAAAGAAAAAGAGAAAAAAATAAAAATAAAAATAAAAATAATTTCAATTGTTTTTAAATATTTTCATAAAAAGGGAGAAAGTGTGTATAAACCTAATGGATGGGTTGGAAACATGTTCTACACTTTACCCATTTAGATCTATTTATGATGAGCTTAAAACTTTAAGACCCATTTTAGATGAGCTCTTCAAAGTTATAGTGACCCATATATGACCAATTTATTTTTTAAATAGATCATATATAGGTTTAAGACCCATCTTAACAGGTCGAGTCATATATTATGCTCGTTAAACAAAGTAAATATCGCCCAATAAAATGAGAGCTCATTGCATTTGATTATGCAGTCCCAAACTCCAAAGTTCCTAACCCAACCATTGTGTTATGTCCCAAAACACCAAAAAGAAAAACCATGGATCAGCTAAGGACATGATGAAAATCCATGTCGCAAAAGCCTTTTTCTAGTGAACTATAGATATATCAGGACCCACCACCACAGCGCCACACTTAAGATTCTCTAACGACTACGCAAGGGTTCGAACTCCGATCCCTTCGTAGGGGGACAAGAGCGCAAGCCAACGCAGCCGTTGCGGGCGGTGGTACCTTAATTATGTCTTTCATTGCTATTTGTTTGGAGAAATTGAAAGCGTCAATTGTTTTTCTTCTGTAATTACCAATAACATCCCCAACACTAGAGCGACTTGTTTGTGACTCTCTCCTTGTATGAACACTCCTAACCATCAGTTAGTATCCTTATTTTGTGAGTCCAAACTCAATTGCAAGGGGACAATCCCTTACTTAGGACAGGGTAAACTCTCCTAATACAAATCCCCGAGATTGTAATGAAATCCGAAGGTTCTACCTCATAAGATGTGGATACCGGAATATCCCTATCACTAAAGCCACCGCATGCGGAGTCACATCAAGGAGGTTTTATGTGAAGGAACAGCTCGATCATCACATATTAACAGAACAACAGTCAGGAACTCGCATCAGAATTGTAAGAATATCCAAGCTCCAAGAGCAAAAAGCACGATGACATCGCAATTCATATCAAGACATCAAGAACTGACTCTATAGACGTACATAATGCTGACTAAACTAACATGATATAGGATCAACCACATAACCCACTCTAAGCAATTGTTCTGCCGAAAATTGGCCAACAAATAGTCAAGCTAAAATGCAGTTTCCATTCTTAAGTGAACAATTGCTCATAGCCTATTTGTAACGTCAAAGTTTTAACAGAATTGGGCCTTCAAATTTGACCAAGCAGTGGTTGATCTAGACATTCTTTCCTCGGCTATTCTCTTCTTTTCCTCAGCCTCTGCTACTTTCTTCTGCTCATCTTTATAGCCCAACTTCGCTTCTTCAGACTCGACCAGCAAGATCTCCCAGTCTGAGAGAAGCTTGTCCCTCCTAGACTTCACTTCCTCCATCTTTATCTTGAGCTCTTCCTCTTCCTTGACTAGGTCATCCATTAACTGCTTATACAAGATGTGAGTGTCCTGGCCTTTCTTCATAGCAGAGAACCTTTGATCCTTTTGTAGTTTATGCAGCTCAAACTCAGCATTGTCCTGCTCAAATGCTAAGAAGTCGGAAGTGAAATCAATGAAATTGGCCTGAAATGTCTCAATTGCTATTTGTTGCTCTGACGATAATCCAGTTTTGGCTGAGCTTAAAGTTGATAGTGCCTCAGATAGCCTCTCTTTCATATTCAATTTAAAGAGATCCGAAAGGCATTCCTTCAAAGACTGCTTAGCCTTCTCAACTTCTTCTAAGCTGGGAACTTCAGCCGTCAAAGCACCATCTTGGTGGTACGAAGTTGATCCTACACTAACACCGTTAGTCTCAGTAGCATTGACGAATTCCCCCAGACCGGTAAAATAGGAGTCAAACTTATCAGTTGGTCTAGCTGGCTGAATATTCACCGGAGGAGTAACTGTTAAGACGCAAACTTCAGCTTTAATCACCAAAGTGTCATTTGCTAGGTATTCCCCAGTACGATTATGAAGCTCAGTCAATGGAATGAAACTTGTGAAACCCCAGTCTCTCTCGCTGGCATTGAAATCATTTTGCCCCTCTGCAGAATTTAGGAGACAGGGTGACGAATTCAAAAACTTATTTACAACACCAGAGCATGACATGTGGAAGAAACATTGGAGACCATCAAGAACTAGAATTCTGTATTGTTCGTCAAGCAAAATACTAGCAACAGAAGAAGCAAACACCTCCCCATGATCAGATTATGCGACCAAATTCATACAAAAGCAAAACTGACAATGCGAAACATTTTTAAGACCGCCAGACGTAATCATCCATAACTTAAATTGTGGCGCCTCCCTTTTTCTGAACCAACATATGGATCATATTAGATGCAGTCAAGCCCCAGCCTCCTCCATCCACTGGACCAGTTGCTTACAAACTTAACTTAGCTAAAATCATTAATCGGTAACCTCGGGTTGTTGTACGCGCATATTAGAAGAGAGTTTTAACGAATGAGATACAGAAAAGCTATTTTCTCTGTCAGCTCAATATCTCTCTTTGCACTTCTTCTGATCAATTCTTTTATCATCTAAACTCTTCTTCTTATTCAAGTCATGACACCGATTTCTTTTAAAATCTAGATGCACAATCAATCAGAGAGAAACCCATCATACACTCAGATTAGAAAGAAGAGATTCCAAGAAAAATATATCCAATTCAAGAACAAACCCTTTCTAATAGAGCGAGCATTATTGGTTTGATCGATCACAGTCAAGCTGAACTTGGCGTTTCTGGTCCACCCGTTCGGCAACTTCCCAGAATCAGGGACATCGAGGTACAGCGACAAATGGTTCGTGGCATTGCCCTTGGGATACACGAGAATCCTCCTGCTCAAAACGGATCGGATGATGCAAGGATCACTTGGCAACACGATGAACACGCGATCATCTAGAAACAACGCAAAAATAGAAAAATAAAGAAAAAAATTTGAAATACCATTTACAACCAGAAACTGTAAAAGCTTCAGAGTAAAGCTTCTTTGCATCCTGCTCAGTGAAGTAGCTGATTTTCCACGTCAATTCTCCCCGATTAACATCATTTTGTGCATCCATGTTTTCTTTTATATTGGACTGCTGCTTCTGCACGATGAACTTTCGCAAACAACACGGATGTTCTTCTTAGCCGACACTCAAGTTGCGAAGGAGAAGGAGAAGGAGAAGGAGAGTTTCTTACGTTAAGGGAGCTGGGAATACTTCGGGATAGTCCACAAGAGTAGAGTACCTGTGTCAAACGGTGTTGACTCTTCCACTTCGAAGTGATGGGTTACGTTGGAAGCGTCGGGCATTTATAGGAGGAGGAGCGGGGGAAAGGCAAAAGAGAACAAAATAGAACAAAAGGAGATAACTTCCCCGTGAAGTCAAAGAAGAAAAGTCGGGAGTGGTTTATTCAGGTTCAGAACAAAACGGCGTATCATTCGCACTTTCTGTTGGCGGCGTATTGAAAGCCGATGAGTTACCCATCTCTCGTTCTCACGAGCTTTACTTGAGTGAAATATTCTAGGGCGACACTTCAATACAATTCCAAAAAATACCAAATAAGAATAAAGTGGAAAATATAATTGTGTAATATCCATATATTTTAGTATGTCTCGTAATGATGAGTACGTATATAGGTTTTATTAGAATACCATCTAAGTAACAAGATAATCAATTAATGATATGCACGATATGAAGAGTATCCTAGATATGTACACACGATGATGCTGAGAGACATAGAAAATCAAAAGGAGTAACTTTATTATCTCTGATATGGGGAAATACCATATTTATCTCTAACAAAATTGGCAGGTTTGGATCGAGACTGATTGTGCCACGGGTCAATTTCGAGTCGGCCTTAAGATGCGATTTATAATTGTTGTGCTCATGTCCAACCCACCAGACGCGCAGTTGACCTGCATAACCCTTTTAAATTAACCGGTTGGTGTTGACACGGCTTGTATGTCACTCGTTTAGACACGATCAACTAAAAGATTATTTGTTCATGCTCTTCACTATTAATATTTTAAAATGATGAATTCCATTGGCTATTTCCATGTTTTTTAATTTGATTTGATGATATTTTATTGACGGATTATTGCAATTAGTAAATAGAATTTATGAAAAATTAAAGATATTTCATGTCACGTTGGTGGGTTGATTTCGTGTGAGTGAGTTAATTTTGTGTCATGGTAAGTCATGAAGTCATATTGACTCGTCAACCTAATATTTAATCATGTTACACGAGTCATGTTGTGTCAACTGATTAATTTTTTTGTTAAGTTTATGTCAAATAGATCAACACGACAACTGTATTCGAGTTGACCTGCTTTGCAGTATACCCTTATATCGACACACCACAAACACGATCGGCAAACACAAATTGCCACCCTAGTTTCTATTAGCATTCCCTTTCTACTTTTATTTTTGTCTAAAATTTTCTACGGCATTCCCTTAGCAATGAATGTCGGTGCTTTTTCAGTTAAACACATATAGGTACGTTCGATGGTGTTTACTGTCTGATATGCTTCAGCATTAGGAGCTCATACTGGTGTGGGGGCACTTATCAAAGGCCCAAGCAACCGTACTTTTGGCCCGGGATGAAACATCATGTGGTGTAATAATTTAAAGCCTGTAATTTGTGCCCAAGGAAGAAAGGGGAACCAACTCCAAACCCTGGGACTCTTGCAACCACTGGATATTCCTGCTTAGGAGTGGACTAATGTCACTGTGGATTTCATCGAAGCCTTGCCTAAATGTAATGGGAAGGATACAGTGTTTGTGCGGGTGGATCCACACGCCAACTATGCTCCATTTATGGCCTTGTCTCATCCTTTCATAGCACTAGAAGTGGTCAAGTTGTTTCTCGACATAGTTCATAAGTTGCAAGGACTTCCCCTAAGCATTGTAAGTGATAGAGCAGATATTGATTAGTCCAGTTTGGCACGAAACATTCAAGCTGATGGGAACACGGCCTCACCTATTGACAGTATATAACCCCAGTCAGATGGGTAAATTGAGAGACTCAATCAGAGTATGGAGAGCTACTCGAGGTGTATGCGATTCGCTCAACCAAACAGATGGGCTCAATGGTTATACTCGGCTGAATGGTGGTACAATACCACCTTTGGCACTAACATCCAGACAAGTCCATTTCAAGGTTTGTATGGTTCTTAAGAACTCTTGGTCTTGACATTCATGTGTTGTCACCTGTTGAAACAGTAAATCAGCTACTAGAAGATCCACAGCAGACCCTCAGAGTCGAATGGATCATTATGCAGATAAGATAAGGGTGGAGAGGTGTTTTAAAGAAGGGCACATGGTAAATTTAAAGCTCCAACCCTACAAGTAGAGATCCCTGGCTCCTTCACAATCTCACAAGCTCATTCCTAAGTAGTGTTGGGAGAAAAATGGGAAAGGCTGCTTTGTCGCCTGACTTTGCCAGCAACAGCTCAAATTCTTCATCCATTCCGTGTCACATTGGATGTAAGGAAGGGAGCAGTCCAACCTCATCCTTGACAAATGCACAAGGTCGTCCACAAATTCTGCCTATAAATTTATGACAAGGGAAACGAAGCTGGTGTTCTGCTGCTTATCCAATGGTCGAACACATGGGAGGATAATGATTAGATTGACCAACAATTTCAAGGGGAGGGGAGTTGAAATAGACTCAACGGTTGGAAAGATGGGCTGACGAGCTCCCCTGGCGACTTGTTTATATCTAAAGAAGTAGACATTTGGGCCTCGAGTGCTTGCGATGGATTAAGAAGGCCAGTTGGCATGACAATTGCTGCAGTCTCCATTTCCATTGTTCTTTTCTATATTTACTGTTTTTGCTAATTTTCAGTAGGCAACCATATATTTTTTCAATGTTATTCTATTTCTGGTTTTGCAAATTTCAGTAGGCAACCATATGTTTCGCAGATGTAATTTCATTATAGAAAACAAATCATGAAAATGAAATCAACCTCTCGATTTCATATGTCACCAAAATGTCGACGGAGGAACATTCTTATCACCGACCATATCTCAAGAGGGTTTTACGTCAACTCGAACATGACATATTGATAGAAGAAGAGTCAGGAAAGCGCATCAGGATCGTGAGCATCAGGATTGTGAGAATTCCCAAGGTCTTCCACGAGCAAAAAGTGTGATGACCTTGTGATTTTAGAAATCAAAGATCGTTAGAAGCCGACTACATCGGCATGCATATGTGAGTAAACATTTGACCAGAATGCAGACTAAAGTAGCATGAACCACTCTTAGTAATAGTCATGCCGAGACAGTTTCACATGTGAAAAACCGCCTCACGGCCTGTTAGAAAGCTAAAAGGTTCAACAAAATAAAGCTTTCAATTTGGACCAAGCACTGGTTGATCTCGACGTTTCCTCAGCTATTCTCTTCTTTTCCTTGGCCTCTCCTACTGTCTTCTGCTCCTCTTTCTTTTTATATCCAACTTCGCTTCTTCGGACTAGACCAAAAATAATTAAATTTATTTATATTAATCACATACTTGACGTATTATACAAATAAGATTATACTTTTTGTCTATGTGCTTTCACGCTTTTCCAAACCAAACCCTGTATTTTCAAAAAATTTCTAATCAAGTTCCACCGGCATCGAATCCGGCCAAAGTCAGTTGATGTGGTAAACTTTTCCAATCACGTCCACATAGCGGTTCGACGACCACATTAGCTAGATTTAGTCGGTTTCAATGTCAGAGAGACTTGCTTAGTAAATTTGTGAAAGTAGAAATAATTGATTAGACATATTAATGATTAGAGCAAATGTAAAATACTTAGGAAAAAGTAGAATTTCCCTTATTATATGTTCAATGGACACAAATCTAGTGTTAAATTGGATGATTAATATCTGATAATTAATAAATCATGTTGCAATCTATCAATTTTAGTATTTTATATTTAAAAAAGGTGGGACTTTCTGGTGCAACATTTGCTGGCTAACTCAATCACTTATCATATCAAATCTAGTAATCTATTAACATGGAAGAAGACTTTCCCAGGAGATGGAGGCCTTTTCTTGGTGTATAGCCAAGAAATTTAGAAATTTCCATGTTAATAAACATCTTTTTTTTCCTGTATTATTTATACCTCAGCAAAACATTCTACCAAATAACATAACCAATGAGATACAGATAACCTAAATGCAAGAAAACAAGAGGCCTTGAATTTTTCACTCTTTAATTAATAAATTCTAACGAAAATGGGAGAACTGTGTCATTTAATATTTGGTTATACATCCATTTTCGATCATCTTTTAGCACATATATTGGTGAACATTACCACTTTAATACAATTAGTTGATCCAATGACTTCGAAACGCATTAAAATAAGAGAGCATGTACAATAATTGTTTTTTGGTCAAATAGCATATACAATAATTTGATTAGATGAATCTGACACCAATGAAACAGAGCACTCTGTTCTGAAGTTCCAAAACACTTACACCCAAAGAAACAGAGCACTCTGTTCCCAAGTTCCAAGAGCAAAAAATTACAATCGCCACGCAATTCATCTAAAGAAAATTAGAAACTGACAATTAATGCAGATATTTGGCCCAATATCCTGTTCGAATTAACATAATCTGGCAATAATTTTGCCAAAACACAGTTTCATATGCTTGAAAACAAATGACCGCTAAACTAACACAGTTTTAGCGGTCATAACCCGACTTCGCTTCTTCCAACACGACTAACAAAATCTCCCAGTCCGAGAGGAGCTTGTCCTTCCTGCACTTCACTTTCTCCGTCTTTCTTGTGAGCTCTCTCTCTTCCTTGGTGATGTCCTCCATCAACTGCTTATACAAGGTGTGTCTTTCACGGCCCTACTATTAAATCCTCTTGATGTAAATTAACGGATTTGATCTCTCGGAAAGAGCCAAGCCATGGCCGTTAAAGAAAATTCTTACCTGTCAAGGGCTTCCAAGTAATAGAAAAGGTCTTGTGTGAGAATTCCTTGTATCATTCTTTACTCATTCTTCAAAACTCGTGAGACATGATGGTTTCATTTTAATTGCCCAGGATCATCATTCAAACCACCTACTTTTCTTAGTCGTACAATTTTACAAGCATATGTTACAAGAAATTTCTCATCCTCCTTAAAAGTTCTCCTCATAATTTAAAGTTCATTCAAAATCGACTCCAGATTGTCATCAGATTACGGCACCGGTCGAATGCTACTGTCATGTGTTCTATGATTTTACACTGGGTATGAATTTATGACTTGAATCTACTTCTAGCTCCGACACAATAGTTTACTTTGGCCAAAACTGCTAAGTAAGAATAAAAGGCCCCATGGAACAAGATTGTGTTTTGGGTCATTCATTGTCCTCGTTAAACAAAGTAAATATTGCCCGATGAAATGAGAGCTCGATTGCATTTGATTATGCAGTTCCAAACTACAAAGCTCCTAACCCAACGATTGTGTTGTGCCCAAAAACACCAAAAAAAAAAAAAAACCCATGGATCAGCTAAGGACATGATGAAAATCCATGTCGTAAAAGCCCCTTTTCCAGAGAACTATGGATATAGCATTATGTTCTGTACCTCACAACCAAAACCTACAATGTCTTTCATTGCTATTTGTTTGGAGAAATTGAATGCGTCAATTGTTTTTCTTCTGTAATTACCGATAACATCCTGGACACTAGAGCAACTTGTTTGTGGCTCTCTCCTTTTATTATGAACACACCTAACCATCAGCTAGTATCCTTATTTTGTGATTCCAAACTCAATTGCAAGGGGACCATCCCTTACTTAGGACAGGGTAAACTCTCCTAATACAAATCCCCGAGACTCTAATGAAATCCATAGGCTCCGCCTCATGAGATCTGGATTATGGGACATCCTAATCACTAGAGCCACCCCATGTGGAATCATATCAAGAAGGTTTTATGTGAACAGTTATATCATCACATATTGACAGAACAACAGTCAGGAAATTGCATCAGAATTGTGAAAATATGCAAGCTCAAAGTGCAAAGAGCACGATGACAACGCAATTCATGTAAAGACATCGAGAACTGACCCACATGCTGACTAAACTAACATGATATAGGATCAACCGCATAACCCACTCTAAGCAATTGTTCTGCTGAAAATTGGCCTACAAATAGTCAAGCTAAAACTCAGTTTCCATACTTGAGTGAATAATTGCTCATAGCCTATTTGTAACCTTAAAGTTTTAACAGAATTGGGCCTTCAAATTTGACCAAGCAGTGGTTGATCTAGACATTCTTTCCTCGGCTATTCTCTTCTTTTCCTCAGCCTCTGCTACTTTCTTCTGCTCATCTTTATAGCCAGACTTCGCTTCTTCAGACTCGACCAGCAAGATCTCCCAGTCTGAGAGAAGCTTGTCTCTCCTAGACTTCACTTCCCCCATCTTTTTCTTGAGCTCTTCCTCTTCCTTGGCAAGGTCATCCATTAACTGCTTATACAAGATGTGAGTCTCCTGGCTCTTCTTCATAGCAGAGAACCTTTGATCCTTTTGTAGTTTATGCAGCTCAAACTCAGCATTGTCCTGCTCAAATGCTAAGAAGTCGGAAGTGAAATCATTGAAATTGGCCTGAAATGTCTCAATTGCTATTTTTTGCTCTGACGATAATCCAGTTCTGGCTGAGCTTAAAGTTGATAGTGCCTCAGATAGCCTCTCTTTCATATTCAATTTAAAGAGATCTGACAGGCATTCCTTCAAAGACTGCTTAGCCTTCTCAACTTCTTCTAAGCTAGGAACTTCAGCCGTCAAAGCACCATCTTGGTGGCGTGAAGTTGATCCTACATTAAGACCATTAGTCTCAGCAGCATTGACGAATTCCTCCAGACCAGTAAAATAGGAGTCAAACTTATCAGTTGGTCTAACTGGCTGAATGTTCACTGGAGGAGTAACTGTTAAGACGCAAACTTCGGCTTTAATCACCAAAGTGTCATTTGCTAGGTATCCCCCAGTATGATTATGAAGCTGAGTCAATGGAATGAAAGTTGTGAAGCCCCAGTCTCTCTCTCTTGCAGTGAAACCATGTTGCACTTCTGCAGAATTCAGTAGACCGGGTGACAAATTCAAGAACTTCTTCATAAGCATGATATGTGCAAGAAACATTGGAGACCATCAAAAACTAGAATGTTGTGTCGTACGTCAAGAAAAATATTAGCAACACATAACCAAACACCTCCCCATGATCAGCTTAAGCAACCAGATTCACACAAAGCTGGATAAAACTGACAATGCACAACATTTTTAAGACCACCAGACGTAACTATCTTAAAACTTAAATTGTGGCTCCTCTCTTGTCCTGGACCAACATTTGGATCATATAGGCACAGTCAAGCCCCAACTCCATTCACTGGACCAGTTGCAGTGACTTAAATCGCTGAATTCCTAAATCAGTAATGTCGGGATTGTTATGCGCGCATGTGCTCACCCGCCTTTGAGAGGTTTAACGATTGGAATTCAGAAAACTTATTCTCTCTCTCAGCTCAATATCTCTCTTTCTGCTACTTCTCACCTATTCTTTTCACGTCTAAACTCTTCTTCTTCTTCAAGTCATAATGCCCATATCTCAAAAATCTAGATGCACAATAAATCACAGAGAAACCTATCATACAATCAGATTTAAAAAGAAGAGATTCCAAGAAAAATCAATCCAATTCAAGAACAAACCCTTTCTAATAGAGCGACCATCATTGATTTGATCGATCACACTCAAGCTGAACTTGGCGTTTCTGGTCCACCCGTTCGGCAACGTCCCAGAATCAGGGACATCGAGGTACAGCGACAAATGGCTCGTCGCATTCCCCTTGGGGAATACGACAATTCTCCTGCTCAAAAGGGATCGGACGACGCAAGGATCACTTGGCAACACGATGAACATGCGATCATCAAGAAACAAAGCAAAAATAGAAAAATAAAAAAAAATTGAAATACCATTTACAACCAGAAACCGTAAATGCTTCGGAGTAAAGCTTTTTTGCGTCCTGCTCAGTGAAGTAGCTGATTTTCCACGTGAATTCTCCCCGATGAACATCATTTTGTGCATCCATGTTCTTTTTATTGGACGGCTACTTCTGCACGATCAACTTTCACAAACAACACAGATGTTTCTTCTTAGACGACACTCTAATTGCGAAGGAGGAGGAGGAGGAGGAGGAGGAGGAGACTTTCTTGCAATACATCGGCTGGGAATCCTATGACGGGAGGAGAAAATATTAGGTGCATTTCACACACCACGTAGGATTTATAATAAATCATATACTGATCGACACGTATTCATATTGGTCCCACCCGTCAGAAAATTGTCTCTCCCTCCCACGCGCTCTGCTCTTCATCTCTGCAACCCCAAGCCCAACCCGCCACCCCCCCACAGTCTAACCTTCGCTCGATACTGTTCTTCAAGCTCGACTCCGCCATCTCCGCCTGCACCGTATCCATGCTCACCACCCTGACCGCCGCGCCTTCCCCCTTCTCCTCTGCAACCGCAGCCACAACCGGCGACCTCGACGACGGCGAAGAATCACTCCTGAATCTCACGGTCGGTCCAGAAGCTGCTGCAGTTGGTCTTCAAGCCGAAGACGAGCTCGACCCCGGCTTTCGGCGTCGACGATTGGTACTCTCGTGACGTCAGAGATGGAGAGTAGAGCGCGTGACAGAGAAAGAGGGGAGGGGGAGACAATTTTCTGACGGGTGGGCCCGATATGAACACGTATCGATCAATGTATGATTTACTATAAATCCTACGTGATGTGGTGTGGTGTGTGAAATGCACCTAGTGAAATGCACCTAAATATTTTCTCCTCAGGTCCCCCACATGAGTGCCTGTGTCGAACGTTGTTGACTCTTCCACTTCAAGCTGATGGGACGTTGGAAGCCTCCTGCTTTTAGAAAAGGGGGAAATGGGACGTTGGAAGCCTCCTGCTTTTAGAAAAGGGGGAATGGTGGAAAAGCAAAAAAATAAAAATAAAAAAAAAGAAAGGAGAAAACTTCCCTGTGAAGTTAAAGAAAAAAAATCAGTAGTGGTTTATTGAAGTTTAGAGGAAAAAGACTTGTCGTTCGCACATGAATAGGCTCTATCCGAATATAAGATGATAATCAATCAAGACTATGCACAATCAAAAAAAGATATCGAGAATATCTCGTAGAAAATCAAGAGAAATAACCTAATTATTTCTAATATAGGTTAATATCTTAATTATCTCTAACACAATTAGCGGGCTTGAATTGAGACTAATTGTGTCCAGGTCAATTTTGAGTCAACCTCAAGACATGATTTTATAATTGTCATGTTCGTGTCTAACCCACCATACATGCAATTGACCCGTATAACCCAATTATATTAACGAGTTGGTGTTGATAATACCTGTTTGTGACTCGTTTAGACAAGATTAACTAAAAGATTATTCGTACATGCCCTTCACTATTAAAATTTTAAAATGAAGAATTCCATTTGCTATTTCCGTGTTTTTTTAATTTCACTTGATGATATTTTATTGTCGGATTATTGCAATTTGTAAATAGATCTTATGAAAAATTGAGGATATTTCGTATCAAGTCGGTGCCTTGATTTCGTGTGAGTGAGTTAATTTTGTGTCATGCAAGGTCATGTGCTCATGTTGACTCGTCAACTTGATATTTAATCATGTTACACGAGTTGTGTTGTGTCAACTGATTATTGTTGGGTCAAGTTTGTGTCAAATAGATCAACACGATAATTGTATTCGAGTTAACCTGCTTTGCAATACCCTTACGTCAACACAACACAAACACGATCTGCAACACGAATTGCCACCCTAGTTCTATTAGCATTCCCTTTCTATTTGTATAAAATTTTGTACGGCATTCCCTTTGCTTAGGTAATTGTAATGAATGTGAGTGCTTTATCAGTGGAACACATATAGTTATGTTGGATGGTGTTTGTCACGACCTTACCCTCGTGATGCACTACCTAAAAGTTTGGTTAATGGATTACTATGCCTAAACTTAGTTCAAGCTCTCCCAAGCCCCTATCAATTCACAATTTAGATTTAAGTTCTAACATGCGAGATCATTTCAATTAAGAGTCGCCACTAATCTATTTTTGTGGGTCGATTGTAAATCCAAGTAAAGTATCAAGAGAATTACTTTACTCCTACGAATCATAAATTATGGATTCGGAAACTTGATTACGCTAGATTAATCTAACGCTCTTTCGGTACCTTTCTCTTTTATTTAAAAAAAATGTTTGCATACAGCTTGGATTGGTTTTAAACATATTCACTAACATGTGAGGTGATCGTGTGGGTGTGTAACTATTAATGAAACACCCAATAAAAGCAAAGCAATAAAATGCAAGATAGGGAAGGTATACTTACCTCGAAGCTATGAAAGCAATCTGCGTTGTTAGCTAAAAAATCACATCATTACCCTAAATAAAATTTCTAATTAACACGCAATTTCACTCAAATATTTTTAGGGTTTTCTCTTATTTAAATGATGACTAACCTATATGCAATGCATGTAATGCACTGACTCTAATGCAATGACGTACGAAGCAAGTCTATTCTAACATGACACGTAATATTTCAGGAACCTAACATTAATCACGACATGCAAGCAATGACATGGCATACATGATGATATGACAAGTCATGAATGACATGGCAAGATGACATGCAACATAGCATACGTGAATGACGTAGCGAGATGACACGCAACGTAACATACATGACACATGGTAATGACAAGGCAGTGATGATGCAAGCATGATGCAATTAATCTGTATGACACGCACATAATATTTCTTGGAATTTTTAAATATTTTTAAAACATGGCAATTGTCTAAATAAGAGATAAAATCTCACCTAATCCGCACACACAATCCAAGAAATTTTCAAATTAAAGATTACGATAATCTAAAAAATAACCCATCATCTCACGGATTAAATTAAAGATTATCGCAATCTTAGGCAACACAATTATCCGATATTAAGTTGAAATAATTAAAAATAATAATTCAATATCTTTACTGACCAAATTAATAATTATGTCAACTTTATCAATAAGACCTAATTGGATATGCCTAATATTTAAATATCATATATTAGATAACAATCCATCCGAATTAAGGAATGAAATATTCAAATCAAATTGGATAAAGATTGTCACCTAATTTGAACGTGCGTAATCCAAAAAGAAATACATTTTGTGGTTAAGGACTTTTGATTGTTCAGCAGAATAGGACTGGTTAAGGGCCTCCAAGTTCTAGTGCTGGTGGGCTTTTGTCAATAAACTTTTCCTGACGCATAATATGTTGGGGTTATTACCAATATCTAGTGATACAAACTTAAGAACGTCTTCAAAAATATATTTGTACTGACAACGAAATCAGGTTAATCTTAAATTTTGTCGACATAGTAATTCTAATAGGGATAGACTTTGAAAACCTTCATATAAACCATCTTATAATGACGGAACACGCGTCCATAACTCCAAATAGAATGTTAATTATAGCGTAATATGGTGATGCTTTAGTGTTCTCTCCTTCTTTCAATGCAACAAAAGGAGGATGAACCGGTCCTTTGGGCTACCTTAGTATAAGTTGCATGAAGATCTTCTCATGTGTCATGCACCCAGCCACGCATGCACCCCGGGCCAAGCGCGCTATGAGGAGAAGACAGCATTGTCAGTATTCGTTTAATGTTTGCTCCGTCGACAGTGGCGTCAAGAAAACGTTCTTACACCTCAATCACAAAAGAAGTAAAAGCACATTCCTATGTCCTTTGCAGTAGGATTGGAGCCCCTATGGCTTCTCCTTTGCAGTAGTTAAGAAAAATTTTCAAATAAGAATTCGAAGTGCCATCATTTTCTTAAATAAGAGCTTGAGAAGCTATAACAGTTTCAAATAAGGGCCCAACTTCGCTAGCTAAATATTTTTAGGCCGATCAAGGGCATTTTCGTCCAAAGGCAACTTTAATATAAATTTTAGTTAAATTAGATTACAAATTAGAAAAGATAAATTTTTTTTTAAAAGAAAGAAAAATACAAGCGGGAGGGCTGGCCGCCCCATCACTGGTGGAGCGGTGGCAATGGCTGGTGACCCTCACCCAAGTCTAGGGGAGGGCCCTGTGTGAGGCGCTCTAGCCCTCGTCAAGGTGTTGGCGACCTCGCCAGCCATCACCGACACCCCACTGACAATGGGGCAGTGGCCATAGGCTATTATTTTTTTTTTTTTAAAGTTTAGCCTTTTTTTAGTTTGTTTTTTTTATGGAAAGAAAAAAAAAGAAAAGGAAAAACATCAAAAAAATTAAAAGACAAAAATGTCCTTGACCAATGGTGAGGACAGACTTTGTTGAGACTGATATGGCCACTTTAAATCTTTCTTTGAAATAATATTCACTTCAGGCCACTATTTGAAAAAATGATGATACTTCATATTCTTATTTGAAACAAGGTCCACTTCAAACCCTTATTTAAGAAAATGATGACACTTTGAGCCCTTATTTGGAAATTTCCGGGCTGTTAATTTGCAAATCTAAAGTTCTCGCCACAACTAGAAAACTCAACTATACATATGAGATTAATCAAAGAGAATATGTGCTAATCATGATTAGCTCAAACATTCCCATACATATAAAGGAGCAGCTCCACTTTTCCCATCAGAAATCTAGCTGGGACATCCGCAATGGTGTGATTGAATTGCACTATTGAAGTCAAATGGAGACTTTGACAAAAAAAAAAGTCAAATAGTTTTTCAACTTAATTTGAGTTATTTATCATGGCTTGGTGTGTAGTTTGCCCCCAAATAATCAGATAGATAGATAGATAAATAAGGAGTTGTCCGTATACCTGATCAAAGTGTCGGAGTTGCATTGTCGATTAGTTCTTGTGGAAGCTCGACCTCATGAACTTGAGAGACATAAGCGAGCACCTTAGGGCAAAATTACGTACAGCCTATGCTCAGAAAAAGACTACTCAAAGAAAATCATTGACAACATCGAAAAACAACATCGACCTCATGGACTTTGTCTTTCGATATTTCGGATTCCTGTCAATTTTCTTTCAACAACTCGAACAGGAGCGGTCCTCGTTGGTTTGACTGTCGTTACTATAAGAACAGTTACAAGGAGCATGAGAAAAGAAGAGACGAATATCGAAGTGTGAGTCCTACCTGACTTCTCCTTTAACTTCTTTGGAGGATGAGTTTGAGTTTGAGCTTCAGAGACCTTTGTATTTTCTGAAACATTAGAGGCTTCAATCTGTTTGTCGATTTCTTTCTTAGCAAAGGGGTTGCTCCTATCCACTCTTCGAAGAATGAAGTGATGTTATCAGTAAAATGTTCGATGGGGTAGAGGCCCCCACCACTCCTCAAAGTTCAGTGTAGTGTGGGGATTTGGTTTGAACTATGGAACATTTTTCGAGTGATATTATGACAGCATGCAAAAGGTGCATTATCGGTTATTAGACATTTCCCCACCTTCTCAAAGGGATAGTCCATAGAATATAGAATCGGCATGGGAACACTTTGATTAAGTCCAAATTGTCCTCCACAACATTGGGAAGAGTAAAATCTCGAATCCAGGATGGAGCTTACCTTTCTTTGGCACCTTTAAAGGGAGATCGACAAGGGTAAGCACACCAAGCCATAGTTTCGAAGCTCTGTTTGGGTGAAGGAAGACAAGAGACTAGCAAAACTAGGAGCACGGAGCAGGAAAAGGTCAATGGAGTACACAGAAAAGAATCGAAGGAAGTACTGAAAAGGCGAAACTGACTTTGGAATGGGTTTAATTAAGTAGACGACTTAGCAACGAATATCCAGGAGTATCAGGAAACGGGGGCTGAGTTCTTGCCTTATTGAATCTGGGCAAAGAGCGTTAGCCAAATCCTTTGAGACTTTGAGGACTTGATTATAAAAAAGATTAATTCTACGAAAAATCTTAAATTGGTACATGCAATAAATTTATCCCAAACTAATTTTTTGACAATCAAAAACCACAAACTAGTATACATGTGACAAATTTACACTAAACTAATATTTTGACCACAAAAAACTCCAACTTTGAGGATTGAATAATAAAAAGGGTTAATATTACGAAACATCTCAAACTGATACATGTGACAAATTTACCCCGAACTAATTTTTTGACCATAAAAAATCACAAACTTGTATACTTGTGACAAATTTACCCCAAACTAATATTTTAACCATCAAAAACTCCAAACTGGTACATTTGTGATAAATTTACCCTCTATTAAATTGAATTAATACAAAAAAAATTACAAACTAGTACACATGGAGCAAATGAAGGGTAACACCCCAAATTGGTACATTTGTCAACTGCCATGTATCATTTAACTAAGCAATTTGACTGCAAAATTTAACGGAAATTAACGGAGGGTAAATTTGTCACAGATGTGTACCAATTTGGGGGGTTTTTTGTGGTTAAAAAATTAGTTTTGATTAAATATGTTATAGGAGTACCAATTTGGGGTTTTTCGTAATAATAACCCTTATAAAAAACGTACCGAGAGAACCAATACAGTGAGAAAACAACATGTTTGACATGTAGGGGTGAGCATAGTCTGAGTGGGTGATTTCTACTATGGAACTGGGAACCGCCCACTAAGGATCGATTCCGAAAAATTGGAACCAAGAACTGCCCATTGGTTCCATTAATCCACTCGAGAATTGAATTGCCGGTCCGGTCTGGTTCCGGAGTGGGCTCATGGAATCAGTCCCACCAAGATTCACGTAAATGGAAGTGACCAAGAGCGAGAGAAAGAGGCAATGAACAGCCCGAGGTGCGGCCATTGGGAGTTGACAGTCGAAGCCGTGAGTTGGGCGATCAGCTTAAGAGTCGAGACCATGAATGAGAGATATAGAGACGACTCAGACAAATTAAGAGTGAGATGAGAAGAGTACTTACTTGATAGGCGCTGAGTTTTAGATTAGGGATTTTAGGGTTTTTATTTTTCTTAAAATGTTTTCTTTTATTTGGTTGGAAATTTTTCTTAAAAATTACACACACACACACATTACCGGTCTGGTCCGAGTAATTGGGCGTTCCACACCTAGAATTGAGAACCGGAGTGGTATTCACCGGTTCTAGTAAATTGTAACCGAGAATTGGACCGGTTCCCACAGGAACTGCCTGTTTCGATTCGGTCCAATCCAATTCCGAGCGGTTCCTTTGCACACGCCTATTGACACGATCGACTGTATTGCTAGATTTGCTGAAGTATTTGGCTAAGAAATGACCACAGGAAAGATCTTTAACTCGATCAAAATAAGGGCATTTGGCGGTCTTTGCATCCGAGACATCATCCCCAGTTGGATGGAAGCGGGTGATAGCATATACAAATCGAGAAGAGCGATGGGCAAAAGCAATTAGTTGATGGAGACCAAAAACTGGTGGGCACCCAAGGACTCAAATCACAATGGAAATCCGTGAAGCAAAATTGAAGAGTTAACGTCTATTTTAGATGTCTCCCAGATATGCTGGCAGTTTCAAGAACTATAATAGGAAGTTTTTCTCCGGCATACCGGGGGAAACAAATATTAAGAGATGAAGGAATGCGGTAACGCTGAACAAAGCAGGGACCCAGAATCACCTGATCAAAGTCTGTGCCCCCTTCATCAAGGAGTTTGAGCAAACAGTTGCTGCAGTGTTCGTCTTTTTGAGATTGTCAAATCGAGACAGATGCGCTGAAGAAGAACTGTCAAGAGCTTGATTCTTGGGAGCCATTGAAAACAGAGCAAGTTGCAGCAGGAGACAGAATCGGTTCAAAGGTGAAGCCTGAATTTGGACTGCAATTTTTAAAGAATGAATATATCCGGCACTTTCTGAAATTCTCTTAGATCTTGCTTAGGTCACTGCGGGATGAGATTACTATAGGATTCGGATTGCAATTCTTTGATTTTTCATCTTTGGAAAGACCTTGGAACTAGGACTCTTGAATTACTCAGGAAATAGGATTCTTTAGAAAAATGTGGATCTGGATTACTAGGCATAACCTATTATAAGGATTCTGAAACCACTTATTTTTTTATCCAAAGAAACCAATTTAAATTTTCATAAATAAAAAATAACAAATTTAAAAAGAAAAAAAAAAGATCAACATCATGCTCATTGCCGCTACCTCCGTCGTGGCCGCCTCCACCGCTGTCGCCGCCGTGACCACTGTCACTGTCACTGCTTTTCCTCTTCGCACAACCGAGCACTGCTACTTTGAACTCAGAGCCCAGCCATGGAGGTCACCGAGGTCATGGAGGTCATCGAGCCACCCAAACCACAGCCATGGAGGTCGTGGGGCTCGCGTGGAGCCACCAACCTCCATGGAAGCAAAATCGACAGAGGTCATGATGACCTCCAAGGCTGCAGCTTGCCACCTTCGCGCAGAGAGAGAGAGAGAGAGATTCACAACAATGACTCAAGCGGGCTAAGGTCGTGGCGGCGATGGTTGGGTGAACTCCTCAGCTTCTTTTTTTACCCATCTCTGCCACCTTCTTCCAGTGCACATGCCCTCCAAAGATTACTTAATAGATAGCCGGCGTGCCAGTAATCTTGGGGAAAACATGGAACAAAATTAGGAACAACGTTTCATTTGGTGCAGCAAATCATTGAGTTTGAGCGCAGGAAGGATGTCGTTTCGTCTTCGTACAGATTCCCATACACTGCTATCGTCTCTCGTCCCTGCCCGGTATTGTTGATCGTGTGGCTTTTAGCGTGAGGTAAGCACCCGAAAAATTTCAGAGTAAGGAGAACTCCTTTGCATTTCTCGACGATTCCGATTGTGATCGCGAGAAGATCGGGGACATGAATTTTCTTTGCTTGGCCATCAAATGCCCATTTGGGGAAGAAAGCGAAAGGGCGTCCTAAGAACTAAGAGAGGCCTTTAACGGGAAATATAATGTAGATCTCCTTAGGGAAGCAATATCGCAATTAGGCTGGCGCCTTCCATGAACAAATCTCTTATCTCATTCCACTAGCTATGAGTATGACCAATGTCATGTCTAACAGGAGGAAAAATTTCTTACCGTTTACTTCGTATCGCAGGTGGATCTGCAATTGCTCAATGGCTAAGGTATCTACAGGCGGTGGCAACATTGGTTTTCTCATTTTTATTATGACAATCGGTTCTTCTTTAGCTGCGCCACTAACCTGTTATGGTGCGCTTAATAGCTAAGTAACAAGCGGGAGGTCGTTTTTCTTCTGTGAACCAAAGATTTGGGCATGGAGACTTGATTACATAAAATATTTATCGAACGTTCAAAATTGGTACCTTTTCTCTTTAATCAGGAAAACGTTTCACTTGATCCCTCCATTTTTATCCCTTAAACTTGCAAAGCTATGTGGCCGCGCATAAACCTGCTCATTCGCCCAGAATTAAGCAAAGCACAAATCAAGCAAGATACAAATATAATTAAAGTACGGTAAATAAACCCGAGCCGTATTGAGTAAAAGTTTAGCACCACCTTATTATTAAGGCTCGGAACGAGACCTCGTAATCTATTGCATAAATTTAAACGTGCAAACAATTCTAGACTAAGGAATGTAAATATCCTAACTAGATATTGGTAGATTAGGTTTATACTAAAGGGCATAATTGTCATTGTATTGTTTTTAGCCCTAAATCCTATGTGTATATATATTGTAAATTGTTTCATCAATGAAAGCAACGTTTGCCCAAACTCTATATAGTATCAGAGCAGTGATCCTTGAAGCTCGTCTCTCACGTCCCTTAAGCAACATCTAGTCCTCCTCTGATTCGGTTAGATCGATTTGCCGGCGTGGTTTGATTTTTCAGTGTCGTCACTACTTTCATCCAACAGTCTGGTTTTGCTTTCTCGTCGAAATTCTCGAGATCTTGTTTGTCGGTGTTGATCTCTGCCTCCTGCGAACTTGTCTGCAATTTGCTGTGTCCTCGCTGAGTCGCCATCGTTGCTGCCTTGGTCCTTATGTTCCTCCTCATCGGTCGCCACAAGTTGCCATGGTAGACAATTCTCAAACCTCTTTAGCCATCGCTCCCGCACATGAGCAGCTGAATAGCCCTTATTTTATGCATCCTTTTGATAACCTTGGATCTAATCTCGTCGGCATGGTCCTTACGGGTGATAATTACAACAATTGGTCTCATGCCATGGAGATTTCCCTTTCCGTCAAGAACAAGATGGTATTTGTTACTGGAGAAATTAAAAAACCAGCCGCAGCCGATCCTGCCTATGCATCATGGATTTGTGTTAACAATATGATTCTATCCTGGATTCTTAATTCCATCCATCCAGATTTGGTGCCAACGATTCTCTACACAGAGTCAGTTGCGGATGTCTGGGCCGATCTTCGCGAACGTTTTTCGCCATCGAATGGTCCTAGGGTTTTTCATCTTGAGCAAAAGATATGCACCCTTGCACAACATGACGATGCCGTGACCAAGTACTACAACAACTTGCGAAGTTACTGGGATGAATTGAATAATTTGGATCCGTTACCGCAATGCTCTTGTTCAACTCATTTTATCATTACCAAACAATAAGAGAATCAGCGATTGTTTCAATTTTTCATGGGTTTCAATCTAAGGTACGCTAATGTTATTAGTCAGATTTTACTAATGGATCCATTACCTAGTGTTGCACGCGCATATGCACTAGTTCTTCATGATGAGTCGCACCGCCATATCCAATTGGATTGCCCACCATCCGATTAGACCAACACTTTGCTTAGCACTCATGGCAACCATACTCCACGGCCATATGTGGATTCCTCATCCCATGGATAGCCTGGCTTTCTTGGCGCTCCTGTTTCGTCCGCCAACCTGGCTAAACAGACGAACACATCCCGCGGTCGAGAAAGATGCGCCCACTGTGGCATCCCGAGACATACATGGGATATGTGTTTTCGACTTCATGGCTTCCCTCCCAACCACAAGCAACATCGTGGACAGCCATCTACCTCTTCTCGGCCTACGGACAACAAGTCTAACCATACTTCCGATGAGGGACCTCCTCTGTTCACAAATGATCAATATAAGCAACTGATGCATTTGCTGCAAGAGGTAAACATCCCAAAAGCCAACCTCTCAAGTAATGTTCTTGGCTTATCTTCGAGTTCATTTAATCTTGATACTTGGGTTATTGACACTGGCGCCACCAACCACATCACATTTGAACCCCGTCACCTTACAAATCCGACTCATTATCCCTCTCCACATCCCACCATTGGGATTCCAAATGGTGTTGGCGTCCCTGTGACATCACACGGTTCGGCCCCTCTTACCCCAACTATCTCCCTTGACAATGTCTTTTGCGCTCCCTCTTTCAAATACAACTTATTATAAATCTCCAAACTCACTCAAACTTTAAATTGCTCAATCACCTTTTTTTCCTAAACATTGTCTTTTTCAGGACCTCTTGACGAAGAAGATCATTGGTCGGGGCTATGAGCATGGTGGTCTCTATTATTTGGAGATTCCTACCGAATCTATCGTCCTCTGTATTGCAACTTCTTCACCTCAACTTTGGCATACCCGCTTAGGACATCCATCTGAGTTAGTTTTATCCACTTTGCAACAAACTTTATGTTTTATCTAGCAAAACGATTGAGTCCATGTGATGCTTGTCATTTATCCAAACAAATGCTTCTGCCTTTTGCGTCTAGCACTATTGCTACTTTACGTCCCTTTGAGCTTATTCATGTTGACATCTGGGGACCTTATTCTCATTTTACGCATTAGACATGTCGTTATTTTTTTTTATCTATTGTTGATGACTATTCACACTATAGTTGGATTTTTTTGCTTACTTTTAAGTCTGATGCAATTGATTCTCTAATTCACTTCTTTGCTTTTGTTGAGACTCAATTTCAAACCAAAGTCCAAAATGTTCAATCTGATAATGGGACCGAATTCCTTTCCTCTCAATTGCAAGAGTTTTTTCGCGCCTATGGTGCTCACCACCAGCGCAGTTGCCTTCACACTCCTCAACAAAATGGAGTTGTTGAGCGCAAGCATCGTCACCTGCTCAATGTTGCTCGTGCGTTGCGTTTTCATTTTGGCATGCCTCTTTATTTTTGGGGTGATTGTGTCTTAACTGCTATTCATCTCATTAATAGACTACCTACTCCTCTCCTACACAATAAAACCCTGTATGACCTTCTCTATGGCAAACCACCTTCCTATTCTTATCTTCGTATCCTTGGCTAATTGTGTTACGCTTCTACTGGCCATCTTCACTCCGATAAATTTGGCCCGCGATCTCGCTGATGTGTTCTAATTGGTTATCCCACAAACCACAAAGGTTACCGTCTTTATGATCTCCAAGACCAAACAACTTTCACCAGTCGCGACATCTTTTTCTATGAACAAGATTTTCCTTTTCGTCAAACAATCGACCATACCACAACAAAACATACCCCAGTAATTCCATTACCCATACCCGATCTTGGTGAAACCTCCCCTCCTTCCTCCACCCCGGTACTTGCACCGACCCTACCTACTCAGCCCCCTGCACCCACAGCCGCACCATCACCCACTGCACACTGCACCCGAAGTCGTGCCTTGGCCAACTCGGCCACGCTGTCCACACGGATATCTTCGAGAATACCACTGTGCTATTGTGGCCTCCAATCAATCCTCTTTGGACTCTAAGGTAACTTAATAAGGTAATCTTTACCCCTTATCCAACTGTTTATCGTACTCACGTTTTTCACCCACTCACCGTGCTTTTTTAGCCTCTATATCCTTAAAGCAAGAACCTGAAACTAATGACGCTGCGGGTCAATCTTCCAAGTGGCGGGAGGCAATGTCTTCTGAGATACAGGCCCTTGAACATAATTACACTTGGGAAATTGTTCCTCTTCCTCCTGACAAACAACCCATTGGATGTAAATGGGTTTACTGAATCAAATATAAGTCTGACGGCACCATTGAATGCTACAAAGCTCGTCTCGTTGGAAAGAGTTACACTCAAACAAAGGGGATTGATTATCATGACACCTTTGCGCCTGTTGCTAAAATGGTAACCGTTCGCACTTTATTAGCTCTTGCTTCAATTCGTCATTGGTCTCTCTACCAATTAGATGTCAATAACGTTTTTCTGCATGGCGATCTTGACGAAGAGGTCTACATGAGGTTTCCACCGGGTTTTCATACTAAGGGAGAGAATTTAGTCTATCGGCTTAAGAAATCACTCTATGGCCTTAAACAGGTATCGAGGCAATGGTTTGCTAAATTCTCTTCTGCACTACTTGATGTTGGTTTTCAATAGTCCAAGGGAGACTATTCGCTTTTTACATTGATCCATAGCTGTCTCTTGACCATTGTCCTTGTTTGTGTTGATGATTTGGTTATCACGGGTGATGATGAAATTATGATTCAACTTCTCAAGCGATTCCTTGACACACTATTTCGCATTAAGGACTTGGGTACTCTCAAATACTTCTTGGGCATTGAAGTTTCTCATTCCAAGTCTGGGATTTTCTTGTCACAAAGGAAATACAATCTTGATTTTTTGTCTGACGTTGGTCTTCTTGGAGGACATCCTGTTGATACTCCAATGGAACCCAATATACAATTTTCTGATTCCTCTCCAACTCTCAAGGATCCAGGTTCATATCGATGACTTATTGGTAGATTATTATATCTTACAGTAACTCGTCTAGATTTACTCTTTGCAGTGCAACATCTTAGTCAATTTATACACTCTCCTAATGAAGACCATTGGAATGCCGCACTTCGCATTGTGCGGTATCTCAAGCATGATCCCGGCACTGGTTTGTTTTTCCCATCCAATTCTACTATCCAACTTAATGGTTATACAGATTTTGATTGGGCATCTTATTCTACATCTCGACGATCTTTTTCTGGCTACTGCATGTTTCTTGGTTCTTGTCCCATATCATGGCGTTCCAAGAAACAAACCATTGTTGCCCGTTCCTCAGCAGAATCTGAATATCATGATATGGCGTCTTGCTAAATCACATGGCTTCATACGCTTCTCTTGGATCTCCACATCAACACTATCACTGTTGATCTTTTTTGTGATAATAAAGCAGCCATCCACATTGCCACTAATCCCGTCTTCCACGAACGCACCAAACACATCGAGATTGACTGTCACTTGGTTCATGAAAAATTCAAGATGGCACTTTGCGCACTCTTCATATTCCCGGTCACTCCCAACTCGCGGACTTGTTCATGAAACCGGTCACACGTGATTTATTTTGTACTTTTAAGAACAAGTTGTTGACATGTTTACATTCACCAACTTGAGGGGGAGTATTGGTAGATTAGGTTTATACTAAAGGGCATAATTGTCATTGTATTATTTTTAGCCCTAAACCCTATGTATACATATTGTAAATTGTTTCATCAATGAAAGCAATGTTTGCCCAAACTCTACACTAGATGATGTCCATAATGCATTAAATGACATGGAATGCAACTAAGCACATCTCAAATTTAGCCGTAAGAAGCAATTCCAATCTAAATGCAATCCCCATCTTTTATCTTTTCCATTCATCATCTTCTTATCTTTTAATTTCTATTTATGATAAACATGACCAAAGTCTAAGCTATGTTACATGACACTCGCTAGAGTAATAAACCAGCTACGGTGCTTGAGATGACACTGAATGCGATGCGAACATGCGATAATGGCATGGAGATGATGCAAACGTGAAACAGGATGCTGGGATCGCTCCGGGTCCTTGGCCAAGGGACGAAATAAGACCAAGGACTCGCTACCAAGGCCACAGCACGACGTGACCAGCCGGTTCCGAACCCTATTGGGGCCAACGGAGACCAACATGAGGCTCGTCAAAGCCACGATTCAAGGCCCAAAGGAGACTAGGCATCCCTCGAATTTGGCCACCCTCGAATATCGAGATTCACTTACAAACTTCACAATAAGAAAACGATGAACAGCCACCAAATTACCTCAAACATCAACACAATTTAGTCTAAAACCTAGCCACAAACAATCCTCAAACTGGCCCCTAACTTATCCAACAAACCGGCACTAAACAAACCCTAAACAAGTTCGTATAATACCCAAAGTACTAAGTAAGTTTAGAGAGTCACTCACCTAGATTGGCCAGGGTAAAACCGGCAAAGGGCCAAAATGGCCCGGTCGGGGCGGCGGTAGCTTAGCGTGGGCGGAGGCACAACGGGCACGGTGGCTGGCCACGGCTAGGCACGGTGGCTAGCCATGGCTCGGCACAGCCCTCGGCCATAGCCCGAGGCTCTTAGCCATGGCCGGGCGAGCTGCCAGACGAGCAGGCAAGCGGCTGGGCACGACTGGGATGGCTCGGCCACGGCCAAGCGACCGGCTAGGCGATCGAGCAAGCGGTTGGGCACGACGAGCGAGCGGCTGGGCGAGCTTGGCCACCACTAAGACGGCGTCCAGGTGTGCTCGGGTGATGGCTCGGCACTCGACACGGGCAAGGGTAGCGGCTGGGCTGCTCGGCTATGGTCAGGGTAGCGGCCAAGCACGCGGGCGACGGGCTCGGCCACGGCCTGGCAAGCGGGGACAGCGATGGGCAACGATGGCGGCGAATTGGCCGAGTGCGCAACCGGTGAGATGGGGTGGCGGAGGACTTGGCCAGAACAAGGGCAGCCGCATCGTCGTCGGAGAAGCAGGAGTGACGACGGCCCAGGGGAGTTAAGGTAGTGGTGGCGAGCCGGTGAGAGCAGCAGTGGTTGGAACGGCAACGTACGGCGATTGTGGGCGACACGAACAGAGGAAGGGGAGGGGAGAGGGGGTGTCGCGATGGAGATGTAGAGGCCAGCAGTGGCGCAGCAGGACTACAGGCGCCTGGGCGAAGTTGGGTTGGCAGGCGGACGAAGGGCCTGGCGACCGGGGGACGAGCGACGGGCTCGACCAGGCGAACAGCGAGTAGGCAGGTGGCGGGCTGGCGAGCGACAGCGATGGCGAGTGGTGGCTAGGCGGCGAGACGTGCAGCGGTGGACGACATAAGGTGGATGGCTGGTGACGGTGGCTGGGTGAGCGGCAGTTGGGTAGAAAGGATGCAGGGGCAGCGGCGAAAGGGGGGGGAAAGGAGGAAGAAGAAGAAGAAGAAGAGAAAAAGGAAAAGAAAAAGAAGGAAAAAGGAGAGAGAGAGAGAGAGAGAGAGAGAGAGAGAGAGAGAGAGAGAGAGGAAGGGACGTTTACACAGGGAAGAGGGGGAAATGGACGTGCGCGGCAGAGGAGAGAGAGAGAGAGAGAGAGAGAGAGAGAGAGAGAGAGAGAGAGAGAGAGAGAGAGAGTCAAACTCAATCGAGTGCGATCTGACAGCCCACATTCGAACTTGAAATCGATCCAACGGTCCACGAAAAATCCTAATTATAAATTAGAAAAAGGGCTAAAACACTGACTAAAACATATCACGAGAGAGGTTTACTAGTCCAAATCCACATTCAGTCCAAATTTCACTTTTCACTAATCCCAAGCAATATCAATGCTGGCCACAATAATATCGACACCATCCAATTAAATTTATCAGAAAACACCGAGAAATTCGATACCAAAGTTCGGGCTCTAAATAACAGTCAAATTCGATTAAGTGCGATTCTAGCGAAAAGTTTAACCGCCGGCCTATGGCCAAACTCGCCGGACTTGGCTTGTGGCCGGTCGCCGGCGCCGGCGACTGGCCAAGGCCAAGGAAGGAAAAGAAAAAAAGGAAAAAAAAGAAAAAAAGAAAGAAATATTAAAAAATTCAAAATATTATTAATAAAAAGAAATTTTGTGTAATTACCATACGCATTTATGTTCTTCTTCTATTTTAAGAACGGAAATTTTGGGCAATTACCAAACCCCTTTAAATGCTTAAATATTATTTTTGGGCACGAAATCAAAAAGATTCATTTCTGCCTAGAATCTGTGGTTGCCATGTGCAGCCTTAATGGTGCCAGATATATATTAGAATAGGTCGGAAAAGCGAAAAAGGTTCAACTCAGGTAAGTTTGCCACGACTGAAATTTGCAGGGAAGTGAGCTAACGCATCAATATTGATCGTGTAAGAAAATCAAGCCAAAAAGATATCGGAAGTCCCGTTTTGGTGGCCTAGGAAGCCACACTTGGAACCAGCACATGAGCCATATATCATTGAAAAATAGACTCGAATACGATCATCATGGTACCTGGCTAACATTTTTTTCAATTTTGTTTGGACCTTGAAACAAGCAAGAGAATTTAGGCCAAAATATGCCCCTCACTGCTAAGTTTTTCACTCATTTCCGGCCTTAATTGGTCCTTGAGCTTCGGCTTCTTAGTCATAAAAAATTTTTCTGTCGGTTCCAATATCCCAAACTTATGATGTCTCCAGTTACTAACTTCAGAAAAAGTGTTGGGAGGAATATGTGTAATGTTGACATTTTCGGTTAAGGGTTGAATTCCGCCGTTATTAGCAAATTCGATTCTTAACATTTGCGAAATGCACGAGTCATCCCTAATTCTCAACATGGGGTCTGAAATACTAAACTACAATGCCTCTAGTTTCTAAATTGAAAGAAATGACGTAAGAAAAAGGGATGTGAGATGGTGTTGGATCGATGCATTGGCTAGGGAGTCAAATTCTGCCATTATTCGCGAATTCGAACACCTGTGGTCTACCATGTCTCTAGTTTCTAAATGCAGAAGGAATGCAACATGAAAAATTAGTGCAAAATTGTTGTTTTTGCTTACGGTTTAAATTCTGTCATTTGATGGGTAATTTGATCCCAAAAATTTTTGAATGCATGAATATTTTTTTAAGCAAAAATTTAGGTGCCAATAGAACACTGATCAAGCCTTGACTTATAGCATCTCTCAAGACTTTTTCAAGAATTTTCTTTAGATCAAAATATCATAAAAGCATGTCCATATTCTAAAAATTAAATTTTCTTAGACCTCTTCGTCGTTGTACAAGAACTTAGCAAGCACAATTTTTCCCAAACATCCCAGCCAAATTATGCAAAGGCATGTGACCTAAGCTAATTTAACACCCTACGATGCCAAAAAGGATCGATTAGGGCATTTATTTTTCTTGCCATTGGAAAAAAGTTGGGGTTTTGGGAGAGATCAAGAGAGCTTCATAAATGGAGACTAAAACTCCCAGAGGCTTTGAGCACATAAGAAAAACTCTATTGCTCATGCAATTAGCCTGTGTGCATTCATATGCACAAGATCTGATCCTAGGATCAAAAGGAAAAGAAATATAATCTTCCTATGTAGAAGTGAAGTAAAACAAATTAAGAACGGAAAAATATGGTTCTCTAAATGCATTATTTCTAGGAAACTCTTTAAATAGTCTAGTGGAACAATTATAAAAAGATCTAGTGACTGACACTAATTTAACAAATATAAGATTGGATGGTGCGGCTTGATTTTGTTGAAAAACTTGAGAAATGGAAGAAGGAAGAAATGTAATCTATGTTGAAGAATACGAACTTCATCTGAGAGCTTTTTTTTTTCTATCTTGTGTATGTTCCTGTTTATATAGTACATACCGTTATCAACTAACACTCAAGTTTACAGCTCATACACTAGAAAATACAACTGAGCAACTAAACTAACTGAAGAACCAAATCTATACACCTTGAACTAACAGAATGTTAACTATTCTGTTTTCTCTTAGCTTTAAAAAACAGAATCAGTTATGCAGAAACAGAAAATAACCGTAGAAGTAGAGGAAGCAGAGGACTTAGTTTGCTATCGGTATCTTTAGCTTTCAGTATCTTCAGCTTTCCTGTAGTCTCAACATCCCCCCGCAAACTGGGTGCAGGTTTGAAACCCAAGCCCAGTTTGGTTCTGAGAGTGGAATGATTAAGTCATGGCAATGCCTTGGTGAAAATGTCAGCAAGTTGGCGATGACTAGGGACGTACTGAACTTGTAAGGATCCCAAGGAGACCTTTTCTCTGACGAAATGAAAGTCAATTTCAGTATGTTTAGTTCGAGCATGTAAGACAGGATTGGTAGTAAGAGAGATGGCAGATCGGTTATCACAAAACAGAGTTGTAGAAGAATGAAGAGAGATGCCAATATCATGTAGAACAAAACTAATCCATGTAAGATCAGCAGTAGCAGATGCAAGAGCTCGATACTCTGCTTCAGTAGATGAACAAGAGACAGTCGATTGTTTGTTAGCGGACCATGAGATGAGATTGGAACCAAGATATGTGCAAAAACCAGTGGTGGAACATCGGGTATCAGGACAGCCAGCCCAATCAGCATCAGAGAAGCCACATAAGGTCATAGAACTTTGGGAGTGTAGGAAGATTCCCAGATTCATAGTGCCCTTAACATATCGAAGAACTCGCTTCAGTTTCTGAAAATCAGCAATGGTTGGTCGTTGCATTTTCTGACATAAAAGATTAGTAGCATAAGCAAGGTCTGGGCGAGTTATAGTGAGATACTGAAGTCCACCAACTAAACTTCTGTATTCAAGTGGGTTAGCAAGATAAATCTCATCGTCCGTCATGTGGAGAGGTCTTATAGATAGTGGAGTTGCTATCGGTTTGCAGTCTTGCATGTGTGCTCGAGTAAGAAGATCAATAGCATACTTAGTTTGACAGAGAAAAAGATCAACTGAAGTGCGTTTGGCTTCTATCCCTAGAAAATAATGAAGTGAGCCCAGATCTTTCATGTGAAAAGAGATGCTCAGAGATTTTATGAAATCATCAAGCAACTGATGTGAGTTACCAGTCAAGACAATATCATCAACATATAGAAGCAACAAGATTGTGTCAGTACCAGGACGAAACACAAAGAGAGAAGGGTCTGTGGTGCTGCAGAAAAAACCGAAGTCAAGAAGAAAGTCAGTGAACTTCTCAAACCATGCACATGGAGCCTGTCGAAGACCATATAATGACTTATTGAGTAAACATACATGATGAGGCAAAGTAGGATGAATAAAGCCAGGAGGTTGCTCCATATAGACAGATTCAATGAGCGTGCCATGTAAAAAGGCATTTTTGACATCTAGTTGACGAATAGGCCAGTGCTTTACCATAGCCACTGACAAGACAATACAGAGTGTGGCTTGTTTTACTACAGGGCTGAAGGTTTCAAAAAAATCTACTCCTTCTTCTTGGTGAAACCCTTTAGCAACCAAACGAGCCTTCAACCTATCAAGACTTCCATCCGATGCTAACTTTGTTTTAAACACCCACTTACAACCTATAACACTCATTTGAGGTGTTCTTGGAACTAATATCCAAGTTTGATTCATATGCAGGGCATCCATTGCCTCATGCATGGCCTGAGTCCAGCCCTTATGAGCTAGAGCTGATTTAAGCGATTTCGGCTCAGCTTGAACATTGTATTCAGCTAAGCAAGCATATCTGGGATTTGGTTTAGCTATACCAGACCTGAGTCGAGTTTGCATAGGATGACAGGAAAAAGAACGTGGATGATCTTGATCAGCAATAGTAATGCTTGGTATTGCATTATCTGGAGCAGCACATCCTGAGACCTCAAGGTCAGTAGAAGGTTGTGAGGATGACAAAGACATATTTCTGCACTGTTCTGTGATGTATGGGACACGAATTTGGCCAACCTCCAGAACTCCAGTTTCCTGTAAATGACCAGTGGTACAGATAGGAGAGTATCGTATGGGACTCAGCTTGTTAGAATCCAGAAAATCTACCTCATCAACCCATTTTCGATACAGAGAGGTGTAGTGAGGATAGTCACTATTCAGTTTCTTTGTAAAAGGAAAGAAACTTTCATCAAACTTCACATGTCGACTTACATATATTCTGCCATCAGTAGGAACCAGACAGCGATACCCCTTATGACGCTCACTATATCCCAGGAAAACACATGTAAGAGAACGAGGATCAAATTTATGTTGTGCATAAGGTCTGAGACAGGGATAACAAGCACAGCCAAAGACCCTAAGATGATCATAGCTCGGTACTTGTTTAAACAACCTACTGTCAGGTGAGTCCATCTACAACTTGGGAGTTGGAAGTAAGTTAATGATGTAATTGGTAGTAAAAAATGAATCAACCCAATATTGTAATGGGGTTCTAGCATGGTAGAGCATAGTCAAGCCCAATTCTACTACATGACGATGTTTCCTCTCAGAAATCCCATTTTGTTCAGGGGTGTAGGGGCAAGATAAGTACTGTTTAATACCACAAGTTGCCAGGTGATGCTGAAATCTAGTGCTAGTGAATTCACCTCCCCCATCACATTGAAAAACTTTGATTTTATGATTAAGTTGGTTTTCTACGTACTTCTGAAACATGAGAAAAACGTCATAGAAGTTTGACTTTAGCTTCATTGGATAAAGCCAACTATAGCGAGAAAAATTGTCAACAAAGATGACATAAAATCTAAATCCCTGAAGTGAAAGTACTGGTGATGGACCCCAAATATCACAATGGATCGTTTCTAGAGGAACTTCAGTTGCAGAATCAGAGAAGGGAAAAGATAATGAAGTACTTTTAACAAGTTGACAACTACCACACACAGATGGTGCTTTCTTATTGCAGCAGATCCTTTGCTGTTATTGAAGATGCTTCAAGATCTGTGAGTTGCTATGAGCAAGTCGTTGATGCCATATTTCTTCTTCGACTGCCTTATGTCTTTGTGTAAGTAGAGCCTTAGTTTCCTGCGGATCCACTCGGTAGAGCCCCCCAACTTTCCTCCCGAGCATCACTGTGGTGTTGGTTCGATTGTCATTTACATAAACACCATTTTTGTCAAACACAAAAGAGCAGGGAAAATCATCAGTCAGTTTCGAAACTGAAAGAAGGTTCTTCTTGATTTCAGGAACCACCAGTACATCATTTAATGGTAACACATCAAGCTCAGAATGTAAGAATGCATTACCAGTGTAAGTAATAGGAATACGTGTTCCATTTCCTATCATGACAGTATCATATCCAGTATACTTTGAGAGGTTATGAATTATACCAGGAATGGCAGTGATGTGAGCTGTGGCCCCTGTGTCAGGATACCATTCACTGCCTGTAGGATCCTCAAGATGCATTGCTGCTAGAGCTTGAGGAATAGCCTCGTCTTGATAAGAGTTATCAAACCTATACCAGCATCGAAGTGCATCATGTCCCGGTCGTTTGCAGATTTGACATGCTACACGAACTCCATCTGTCGCTTTCTCAACCTGCAAATTCTTATAAGTTGCTGAGTTTTGAGTGGGATAAGACTTAGTCTCTTGATACCTCTGTGATGAATCAACATGTGGTCGAAAACCAGGGCTTGCACTATAGTTGTTAGTCTGTGGTTTAAAATGCTGAACCTCTTAATCCTAGTTCAGATTAAATGGTCTACAATTCTGATTTCTTCCTTGATAGCTATAACCACGACCTCGATTGTCAGAGAAACGACCTCTGCCATAGTTACGTCCTCCCCTGAATCCACCTCTCTATCCCATGAAAACCAGATTAGGCTGATTCAGTTCTTTGCTAGTTACTATCTTTGGTTCCATCGCTGCATTTCTTTCTCCATAATATGCCAAGTTGGGATTAAACTGATTCGAGGAATAGTTCTGCAGTCTTGTTTCAAATCTTTCTAGCTGTGATATCACCTCATCATAATCAGGTTGAGGTTTCAAACAATACATGGTTGTTTTGAAGTTTTCATACTCAGATCCTAGTCCTTCCAAGATGCCAAAAACCTTAGTTATTTCATCCACAGGGTTTCCTATTGCATTTAACTGATCGCAAATTAGTTTGTACTCTCTAAGATAATCAGATAATTGTCTATTTCGTTTCTGACATGCCTGCAGTTTCCCCCTCAACTCAAACTCCCTAGCTACTGATTTCTGTGTGAATCGATTCAGTAAAGTCTGCCATACCTCATAGGATGTTTCCAGACTGATGATTAGCCCCAGGATATTCTCAGAAACTGAACCACTGATCCATGAAGACACCAGTTGATCAGTTTTCACCCAATCAGTGTAATCAAGATTAACTACTTCTGTATCTCTCCCGTCAACTGCAACTTGTATTGCCTGAGGAGGTGATGGAATCTCTCCATTGACGAAGCCAAATAGCTCTTGATTGCGAAGAAATCTATAAAACTGAGCTTGCCAAAGAAGGAAGTTGTCTTCAGCAAGCTTGATCGTAACAAAGTTAGCAATATTGACATGAATAGGAAAAGGATATCTCGGTGTTCTTGCTGCCATTATTGTGTTTTCATAGAATGAGATTAAAATTCATGGCTTTGCTCTCAGAGAAGGCTCTGATACCATGTTGAAAAACTTGAGAAATGGAAGAAGGAAGAAATGGGCAAAAAGACACTATTAGTGCCATAACTTGTATACGGAGATCACTTTGGTGCCATAACTTTTTTTCGGATCACTTTGGTGCCAAAATCGGAGAAAAAAAATCACTTTAGTGACTTCGGCCAAAATTCCGGCCAAAAAAAGAGCCACGTCAGATTTCCGCGTGAGCCATATCAGCATCGGAAATTAATAAAAAAATAGCCACGTCAGATTTCCGGCGGCCATATCAGTATTGGCACTAAAGTGATCGTTTTTCAAAAAAGTTGGCACCAAAGTGATCTCCGTACACAAGTTATGGCACTTTTGGTGTACTTTTTCCGGAAGAAATGTAATCTATGTTGAAGAATACGAACTTCATCTGAGAGCTTTTTTTTTTCTCTCTTGTGTATGTTCCTGTTTATATAGTACATACCGTTATCAACTAACACTCAAGTTTACAGCTCATATACCAGAAAATACGACTGAGCAACTAAACTAACTGAAGAACCAAATCTGTACACATTGAACTAACAAAATGTTAACTATTCTATTTTCTCTTAGCTTTAAAAAATAGAATTAGTTATGCAAAAACAGAAAATAACCGTAGAAGTAGAGGAAGCAGAGGACTTAGTTTGCTATCGGTATCTTCAGCTTTCCTGTAGTCTCAACAGATTTCATTCATTGTGCGTGAACTAAAGACAAATATTGTTTTAAGAAATTTTACACATAGATAATGCTTCTCAAACAATACAAATATACGTTTTCTCCATAGATGTGCAATACAAACACAAGCAAAAAATAAAGAACAACATGCATTCAAGGGAAGAAAGAGAAAAGTACAATACCAACGGCGATTGTTGTCATCCCTACAAATGAAAGAGATTGACAGAGGATTAGCTTATTGCACATTCAAATCTTTGCAAAGATCCACATGTCATGGCAAATAGATCATGGGAGGTCATCTACGCTGAAAAAAGAAGAAGGAAATGAGCTTAGAGTATTTATGGCATAGTATTATGGCATTTATTGCGGTGTTATGCAAATTTGTCATTCTTAGATATTCTATTTAGTTCGTTAGCAACATCAATTCTTATATGGATGTAATTTTTCTTTCAATAAAAAAAAAGGGAAAATTACCAAAAAAGTCATAACCCTTTTGCAATTGTGCCAATTCAGTCCTAAATCTTTTTTTTTACCAATTCAGTCCTAAACCTTTTGTAAATCAGCCAATTCAGTCCATTTGGCCGGCCGGGGCTAACGTGGCGCACGGCTGACGTCCACATGGTAATATTTTAATATTTTCGAATTTTTTTTCTTTTCCTTCTCCCCCCTTGCCTGTCCGGCCAGGGGGGAGGCTCGCCGGCGAGGGCCTAGCTTTGGCGAGGCGAGCTGGGCCCTCGCTGCAGCTAGGCGAGCTCCACCTCGCCAGATCTGGGCGAGGGCGGAGCTCGCCCAGCCATGGTGAGCTCCGCCTCGCCGGATCCCCTCGCCCAGCCATGGCGAGCTTCGCCTCACCGGAGCTGGGCGAGGCTCGCTCAGCGGTGGTGAGCCTTGCCCAGCTCTGGTGAGGTGGAGCTCGCCTTGGCTGGGCAAGTTCTGCCCTTGCCCAGATCTGGCGAGCTCGCCTAGCTACGGCGAGGGCCCAGCTCGTCTCGCCAGAGTTGGGCCGTCGTCAGCGAGCCTCCCCCTAGCCGGACAAGCCAGGGGGGAGAAGGAAACGAAAAAAAATGAAAAAAGGAGAAAATTTCAAAAATACTAAAATATTACCACGTGGACGCCGCCCGGCACCACGTCAGCCGGCCGGTGGCCATGTCAGCGCCGGCCGGTCAAATGGACTGAATTAGCTGATTTGCAAAAGGTTTAGGACTGAATTGACAAAAAAAAAAGGTTTAGGACTGAATTAGCAAAAAAAGGTTTAGGACTGAATTGGCAAAAAAAAGGTTTAGGACTGAATTGACACAATTGCAAAAGGTTTACGACTTTTTTGGTAATTTTCCCATAAAAAAATGGTGTAGAAGTTTTTTGTTTTGTTTAAAAATGTGTGGAAAATTTGGTTCTTATAAGGGCTTCTCAATTACTTTCAAAATATCAAGGCTGAAGAGGACTCTCGATTACTTTCAAAATATCATGACTTACAAAGGACATGTATCCGAAATAACGCGTATGTTGTGAATGCACTAAGGGTAAGTGCCTACATGTCTGACGGTTTGACATTATTTTCGAACAATGTGCTAATGACACTCGACTAATGAATCTTGATTTACTATTGGTTGGTTGCAAGAAAATGGAGAGTCCATATATAGCCTATAATTTAACTGTTATGACTTACATACTCTTGGTCTTGGTTAATCAAAACACCTGAAATTTTCACAAGTAAATGTTGCCACATAGATTTCGCTATCTTTTTAAATTATCAAATAATTGTTATATTTTAACTGAAAGGCAGAAAAGTACTTCTTACTTTTGTTTAATCCAAAACAAACGTGTCCCAAAACTTTTGAGTTGAGGACCTATTACTATCTTAAGTCCCTATCACCCGCCTGGGTGGCGCTGCTGGAGCGCGCACTCTTCCTCTCGCAAAAGGTTGAGTGTTCGAATCCCGGGCATCGCAAGGTGACTTAACCGGTGACACGTGTGTGGTGGCTAGCACGTGTCACCTCTAGGGTTTACTCTCCGGCTGTTGGCCGTGCGGGGGTTCCCTGGGTTATCAAAAAAAAAAAATTATCTTAAGTCCCTACTTGTCAATCCCCTGCCCTGGTCGGCATTTTTCATGATAAATTAGTTTGCTATAATATTACCAATCTAGTGAGAAAAGGACATCCTATTTTGTAAAAATATTCTTGAACACTTAAATTTCTTCTTCTATTTTTCCATTAGATGTTATATGTTAAATGAATAACATGAGATGGTAAATGGATATAGAAAAGAGTTCCAAAAAATGCCCTGCATTTTAGGGATTTTGACTTTACACTTGCTGTTATATACATTATTATGAAATAAAATAAAAGCAGTCTAGTTACTCTCAATGACTATTAATCTTAGACATTTCTTCCCAGCATATAACAATATAATATGTTAATCTTTTTTCTTTTAAATTTTTTAATAATATTATTATTCTAAGAGTCCATTGCGCTTTGCAGTTTGGAAAGAATTTTTATGGCCATGGCTTCATTCACATGCATAGTTTGAGGCCAATATTCTAAATTATAAAAGGAATGTTGTTCGTACCTTTTCACTTTCTCATGTTGTATTATGAGAGTTACGAATTATATATGATTGCTGAACTTTAGATACACTTACTTAATAGAAGCACTTACATTGAGAAACATAATTAGAAATAGTTATAAGAAGTTGAACCTCATAACCTTAAAGAATTGTGAACATAGATATATGCAACTATTTTGATTTAACAAATCAATTGAAGACATTTTGATATTGTTATAATGAGATTGAGAAAATTAATTTTTCTCACATGGGAAAGTTAGCTTGAAGCGAATAAATTTCTCTATGGGTTAAACTTTTCGCGAATATCAAGTTAAACAAACAAAATTTTTGGATGATTCCTCTTTATTAATGTTGACCGGGGGAAGTTTTCACTGGCTCCATCCGACACTCCTAAAATTGGCATAAAGCCAAGTGTCTTGCCAACAAAGATTATCCCAAAGCCTTCAAATTACGTTATTAGGACTAGAAATCATTCGCGTACTATGCCCGGAACTGGATTTAGGGTATATAAATTTTAATTTCATTTTATTATTTGACCTCAAAGCTCTAGATAGTCTTACAAATATAATTGAGTATGTAGTTTTAATTATAACTACAATGTTGAATGCAACGTTATGATTTCTAATCAAACTTAAATAGGATTGTTTAATTTAATATAAATTTTTTATATTATATATATACTTTCCTTCTCTCATTTCAATATTTTGATTAAATATGAATTCAATTGAAGAATTAATGCTTATTTTCTTTGGGATTAAGAATATTAATTTCATATATATAAATCTAAATGATAATTCTTTAATATTGAGATTCTTTTAAAATTTAATGACCTCTTATTGGTTGTATTTTGGGAATTTCAAATTGGTAAAAAGTTGCTAGTTGCCCCTCAATCATCTTTCCTTGTGGCAAGTTTGGATGAGAACCTGCAAAGATTTCAGTTTACTATATACTAATGATATTGGGTCAATATGATATGGTTTTTATTATAAAAAAATTTTTGAAAAGTGTTTCTAAGTTCTTATAAGCTTCCTAAATGAATTTTGAAAATTTAAGGTCTTATTTGGTTCCTCAAAGTTTTCTAAACTTTCGTTTTCACTTCCATTTGATCAAGAACGAAAAAATGTTGGGAAAATGAATTTCATTTCTCAAATACAATTGTCAAATTGAGGAGAGGGAAATTGTTCTTGAATTAAAGTATAAACGCAAAATAACCTTTAAGTGTTCTCCGTGCTTTCATCCCATATGAAACATTGAGACTGAAGACCATCCGTTTTACAATCTTGATGGAACATAAGTTTGTGCTCAAGTTGCACTTAGGAAGAAAACCTTTATTTTTGCTTAAACTTTTAAACTTGTTTCTGCTTTCTCTTTTTAATAAAAAGAAAATGTAAGTGCATATTTTTCAATAAGTTTCCAATTATTTCATAGTTGCTTTTTGATGTGGTTGGTGAACTTAACTAGTCCTTTTAGGACACTTGCGACAGATTCATTTGATAAATTATTTTCAAAGTATCAACTTAAGCTAGAGCAGCTATCTTATGTACTGGGGAAATGAAATTCCCCAAGTAAACATTTGATAAATAAACCAACATAGGTGATCATTAAGTGAATCTAAGCATAATTTGACATTAATACTTTTGTTTGAAATCATTTTACAATAATTATTTTGCTTCAAAATAAGGATCACCACTGATATTGTCATGATTGAGTATGAATGCATGATGTTTTCAACTTCACATACCGCAGAATCAAATTGCCGATTGATTCATAGGTTCAGCCTCATGGAATAATAATCATAAAAAAAATTACACATTCACAACATTGCGTTAGATTCGGCTATCCTTTGTGAAGGCATGTGTCACGTCTCGAACCCCAACAGGCTCGCGATACCACTCAATAGTCATATTGAACACGACGCCCCAGGACGCGTCGCCGACCCAAACGAAACACGCGAAGACAAACACAAGCGGAAGTAGAAATCAAACAACCCATACAATAAATAATGACAAAGAGACAGCATAAAACAATAGTCTCATAATAATGAAAATCAGTCAGACATTAGGTCCCCAGGGTTACATCCACCATCATTATCAAAAAGGGACATATGGTAGGGTAGGCTAGCTAGCTGCATAAAAAAGGGCTCTACCAAAAACTTCTATGCCCGGCACCCAAACGCTCCTACGGTGCCCAGTCTGAATCGGACCCTGAAGACTTCAACTCCGTGTCTGAGTCGATCTCGATTGGCTCATCCTCGTGCTCGGACTCCATAGGCTTCTCCTCAGGCACGGGGTCGGACTCCATAGGCTCCTCCTCGGGCTTGGGTTCTCCTTCGGGTTCGGACTCCTCAAATTCTTCTTCGAGTCCAAGATCTGTAAGGGCCACGGGTTCTGGTACGGGCTCCGATTTGGGACCAGGATTTACTGAGGCTTCTCCAGCATCCAAAACCTCACCATTAGGAGCAAGGATAGCTAAAGGGTCCCACTCGCCTCCCCCATTAAATGGGACATCAGAATGTCGAAGCGGTCGATAGACTCCGTATGAATCCCAATAATAGTATGCCTGGTATATATTAGGCTGCAACTCTGACTTACCCACATCTACCCATACCACCGTGGTATGCTTAATATAGGCCTCCCCATTCCCTACGGGGTACTCCACCGCCGTGTGCTCAGTATGCCTCGAGATCCCAAAACGTTTAGGCGGATTACTCATGGTCGGGGTCAGGGGTCTGAAATGGTTTGCATTACAGCAATGAAAATAAATCTCAATAAGTAGACAACCTATACCCCACCTGGGCCAATGCGTACCTAGACGAGTCTAACATGCAATATAACCACCGATATGACAAACTCGCCAATACACACTTACCTTGCCCCGATTCACATACCAGCTCTGCATATTAGTCAAATCACATGAATATCATAACAACTCATGAACACATTGCCATCATTCGGGCGCCATACACACGTACACTCATCTAATCCAACCAAGCACATTTCATATACACATCCAACCAACTTTCCACGACCCACGTCAACACGTCTTAGGCCAGCCCTCCGATCAATCTGGCCTCTCACGACCCGCATAAACACGCCTCAAGTCAACTCTCCGATCAATCCGGGCTCCGTTCTTCACTAAACATTTCACACTTTCTCACGACCCGCGTATTTAACATTCCAAATTTCGACCCATTTACGGGATCAATAAAGTGAATATTGTTTATCATTTCATTTTGAAAAGTCTCGCCTGGAATTGATCACTCTCGGGATACTAACCAAAAGGGAATGGCTAATTAGGAAACGATACGTGGACCAGGGACCCGATTATGAATCGGGCACCGATTCCGAGAAGCGACGAGAAAATATTTGGGCCAATATGGACCGATCCTAAGAAAGTGAAGGATATGATTTAGCTAACGATGTACGATCGGATCGCGGGTGATTCCGCACGACCGAAAGTACACGTGGCAATCAAATCCCGAACTTAAACCGACCGATCGCGAGCTCCGGCACTAGTGATAAATTCTAGCGTTTTCCCGATAATCGAAGCCGTCACGACTCGAGTATCCTTAGATTGATACGCGTAATCCCTAAACAGCCGCCCGTTAGTCAGAGACTTTAAAATTTGAAATGTAGCGATTTTGATCAAAGAAAATTGACTTGGACTTGGGCGTCGATTTTCGAGATCGTATGCAACTATTTTTCATGGCCAATGTCGTTTTGGAGTGGCCACATACATTTGGGGCTGGTACAGCTGAAAATTAGAATTTCAGCCGAAATTGAGAAAAATTACGATTTTACCCCTTTGGACTCCAACGGCGATTTTTGAGGCCGTATGAGGTTATTTTTCGTGGCCGATGCCATTTTAGGGTGGCCATGCATATTTGGAGTGTGTACGGTCGAAAAATGGAAATTCGACTCGAAAGTGAAAAATTACCATTTTGCCCCTCAAGACTTTAATGCCAGTTTTCGAGGGCGTAAGTGATTATTTTGCGAGGCCGATATCATTTTTGAGTGGCCACACCTATTTAGGGTTGGTACGGTCAAAAAATGAAATTTCGACTCGGGACCGAAAAATTACCAAAATACCCCTATGCCTAATTTTTTATTATTCCGAATTTGGACTAAAATTTGGGTAATTAAGGAAATTATTTCAGAATTGGGTCAGCCCAATAATTGAGACCAAAGGACCAAAATGCCCCTAAATTATTGGATGAGGACTAATTTTGGCCATTGGATCAAGGGCAAAATGGTCAAAATGGCTAGGATTGTGACACTTGGCATCCACTAAGTCTAGCGTTGACCATTTTTGACCACCCCTCTCTCTCTCCTCCGACCATTCTCTCCTCGATTCGTTCTCTCCCTCCCGCCGTTTCCCCTTGGCCGATCATCACCGCCGAAGCACCGTCGCCGTCCCCCGCACGCCGGAGCGCCGCCGCCGTGCCACCACTGCCACTCCGTCCAGCCACAATCACCACCTCACCCCTCACCTCACCGACCTTCCCCTGTTCTGGCCGTGAGGATGTCGGAACAGTCGTGGCTGCCGTCCACCGAGTGAGTCGATCGCCCCCGGATTGTTGTTCACGTTGTCGTCCGCTGTCCGTACAGCCACTGTCGCTTACGCCGAGCACCGCCAACCACCATCGACCAACAGCATCACCATCGCTGTCCTTCCCCTGTTTTTGGCTTAGACCGCTGTCCGTACGTCGCCGTCCGTACAGCCGAAACGCCACCACCGATCTTGCCGTCCATCGGCAATTGGCCGCTCGTTCCCGTCGACCCAATTTGGATTAGGCGAGTATTAATTCCTAAACCTCGATTAGGACTAATTTTGCCCTCTAGATAGGCTTAGATGATTTTTAGAGTTAATTAAGTTGGATTATGATCTAATTATGGGCTGAATGACTAATGGTTGATTATGAGACATATTTGGGCATTAATGAGTCAATTAGGAGGAGGATTAGTGCCCTAAGGTTGGCTGTTATGTGGCTGCCCTATTAGATCCAATTTGGACTAATTCGGATTAATTGAGATTTAATGATTTGTGGTAGATTGGTGCCTTACTATGCTAGTTTACATATACCATGTCGTGTGGTTTCGAGACCGATTAATGCTGTGTACAATTGGCTATTGTCATGGTGTGTAATAAGGTGCGCGTGAAGGTGCAGTATGGGTGGAATTTGCTAGCACTTAAATTGGGCACGTGTGGCATAGATTGAGCACGCATTGATTTTATTGAGATGTGTGCTCGTGATTGAAATTAAGTACTCATATGGCATGGCCACGCCTTTTGCTTGCTGAGTATGGGCATGAGGCTGAAAAGTGTGCGAGTATGCCTATTTGATCGTAATACTTATTGGCCTTCGGGTTGAAATACTTATTGGCCTTTGGGTCGGGCCTTCGGGTCGTAATACTTATCGGCCTTCGGGTCGGGCCTTCGGGTCGAAATACTTATTGGCCTCCGGGTCGGGCCTTCGGGTCGTAATATTTATTGGTCTTTCGGGTCGTGGCCTTCGGGTCGATTTATCTGTGGGCCTATGGGTCGGTTTGTACTTGTGAACGAATCGCATGCCAGAGTGTAGTGTTTGAGACAATGCATGAGCATGCGTGGGGCATACGCGTAACCAGTGTGTGCGCATATGTGTAGTGATCATTATTATGAATTCTCCAACCTACAGGGTCACTGTATGAGTGATCTGGGCCATGGGCCTAGGTCAATTCTTATGATGTTTTAGTACATTGTGATGTGTGTTTTATTCACTTGTTAGGAGGTGCATGTTAGCCTAGTTTAGGTTTAGGGATTGTGACTTGCTGAGATTTGTCTCACGGTTATTGTAAACCGACATTTCAGACCCCCAGCAGTGAGAATGGTAGAGGCGCCAATCCGTTTTGGGATTCCACACTTCATCGAGAAGACCATGTCCGTACATCTCGTAGGGAACGGGAATATGTACATTAGATACTATACTTTAATTTGGGTAGATGTTGGGGAGTTAGTATCTGAGACCCACGAGTATGTGGCTTAGTGTTATAGGACGTATAATGGGGAAGAGACCGGGCCCCTTCGGACTTTTGATATCCCGTTTAACGAGCAGGGCGAGATAGACCCGCAGTGCCCCGATGGACAGGTGATGGACCCCGGCACCTCAGACAAGGAGAGCATGAGCTCCAATGGCGTACCTGTGGAGTACGAGGTTGATGAGGTCGAGCCGATGGACATGGGACCGGATGATGACGAGTTGGAGCAACCTATGGAGGAGGACCTAGAGCCCGAGGAGATGGATGCTGAGGTCGAGTCAGAGGAGGCTGAGTCCGAGTTAGACTCGTTAGATTCTGATGTGGAGCTGTCAGATAGCTCTTCTTCGTCAAAGTCTTCTGGTTCTGACTCGGACTGGGTCCCTTAGGTTGACTTGGTCATAAGTAGAGCAGGCTGTAACTTTTTGACTGAAGCCCGTCTTAGTCCAGCCTAATACCTCTAGCCACTGACCCCTTTTTGATCGTAGTGGCTGTGGATCATTTTTGGTGGTAGTCTATACTCCCCGTAAATGGATATTGTATCTACCTTTAAGCGTAATGAAATGTGTATGTTTGTAATCCGATGGATTTCTGTATTGTGCTATTCATGATTATCTCTTTTATTGTACGGGTGTATATATATATATATTTAAATATGTTCCTTCCGCTTGTGCAATGATCTCTGATTGTTGGACTTTTTGGTCGGTGACGTAACCTGGGAACGTTCACCACAAATTTGACCGTAAGTGGGATGCTGGCGCTTCGTGGGGTACGGGGTGTGACAGCGCAGATATGCCTCAAGTCAGCCCTCCGATCAATTCGAACTCCGTCCCTCACTGGACATTTCACACTTTCTCACAACCCGCGTATATACGCCTCAAGTTAGCCCTCCGACTAATCCAATCTCCGTCCCTCACTGGACATTTCACACTTTCTCACGACCCGTGTAAACATGACTCAGGTCAGCCCTTCGATCAATCCGGGCTTAGTCTCGCCTAAGCATGCCTCAAGACATTTCTCAAGTACATGCACCACAACGCAATTCACCACTGTTAGACAGTCGCTAAATTCACACGTCATAACATCCAACTTCACGCCACAAGCTTACCGCATTAGCCCACTAATCCGGTATTCAAGCCGGGCACAATCAAACATCAATTTCACTTATAAACGCCACGACGAACCAACCACAAATAGCCACCAATCACCCCAAAAATCACCACTATATAATCTAAAGTCTTGCCACATGCAATTCACCAAGCAGCCCCTAACTTAGCAACTAAACCGATACTAATTAACCCCTAAACAAGTCTGCTAAAATTCCTAAACAAGTCTAATAATATCCAAAGTACTAAATAAGGTTTAGGGAGTCACTTACTTCAGCCTACGCAAGAACAAGCCGAGTAAGGGCAGCAAGGGGGGGACCGGAATAGTAGCGGTAGCAACCTTGGCACAAACGCAACTCCGACGGACCCATGGCGGCTCACGGCGGCGATGGATGAGTGGCTGCCACATGAGAGAGGAAGTGGACAGGGGGTTGAAACAGGGGCGGCTGCTGGGCTCACGGCCGAAGGGTGGCCAAGCGATGGCGGCTAGGCGGCGAAGGCTCAGCCATGGCCGGGATAGTCCGACCAAGGCTAAGCTGGGGCGGCATTGGGCTATCCAAGTAGGCACAGTGGCTGCAGGTGGCTGGGCAAGGTTGCTAAGAGTTGGGTGGTGGCGGGCGGAGCGACGATGGCTAGGTGAGCTGTAGGGCCAGGGTAAGCCAAAACAGGGGGTGTCGAGGGAGAAGAAAAACAGGGGAAGGGAGGCGGTGGCGGCTGAGGAGCAGCAAGGCGGTGGAGGTGGTTGAGGGGAAAGACTGGGTGGTGGTGGTGGAGGTAGAGTGGCAGCGGTCAGAACAGCTGCACATGGCGGCGGCGAAGCTAGGGGGTCGAAATAGCGGAAGGCGCCGGGGAAAAGAAAAACAGGGGGGAAGAGGAGGTTGCGCGGTGGCCAGAGGCGGCACAGTGGCGTCACAGGTGGCCGGGTGACGGAGGATGGGTCGGCGAGCGGCAAGGCAGGTCCTGGCGAGCAATAGTCAGTGTCGGACAGCAAGGAGGAGGAAGCAAAAGTAGCGGCAGGAGGAAGAAGAAGGAAGAAGAAAAGAAGAAGAAAAAAAAAGAAAGAGAAGGGAGGAGAGAGAGAAGTCTGCATGGGGGGAAGGGGGAGGGGACGTTCGCACAGGGGGAGTGGACGTGCGTAGGGGAGGGACGCGGCAGAGAGGAGAGAGAGAAAGAGAAAAGTCAAATTTTGTCATCGAGTGCGATCCAACGACCACAATTCGATCTCGTGAGCTTAATCCAATGGTCCCAAAAATCCCAATTCAAAATAAAGAAAAGGCCAACATACACCAAATAAAATAAACCCAAAGGGAGGTATATTGATCAAAATCCGCACCCGGTCCCAATTTTACTTTTCACTTATCTCGGGAATATTGATGCTGGCCACAATAATATCGACACCGTCCAATTAAATACGTCACGAAACTCCCAAAAATTCAACATCAAAGTTCGAGCTCTAAATAACGGCCAAATTCGATTAAGTGCGATTCTATCGAAATCTCTAATTTAAAATAAATAACCCAAGAGTGGTTAGTTCCTGATGAGATTTTATTATAAGCGCACTGACAAAATACACGTTTTACAAATCTCAAAAATGGATCGAAATTCGGAATGTCACAACTCTTCTTCCTTACAAAAATTTCGTCCTCAAAATTTATAATCCAACCCAATTATTTAAACAAATAAAGGTATTGGTGTCGCATCAACTCTTTACTTTCCCATGTCGCACCTTCGATTCCATGATGCTCCCAAATTACTTTGACCATCAGAATTATTTTGTTCCACAACACTCGTTCCATTCTGTCCTCGATCCATACTGGTCTTTCTATGTACAACACCCTATCGTCCATATCTATTTCTTCATAATTCAATACATGGGTCGGATCTAGTTCGTACTTCCTTAACATAGACACATGGAACACATTGTAAACTTAGGACAAATTCGATGATAGTGCAAGACGATAGGCCAATATACCAATTCTCTCTAAGACTTCGAATGGATCCACGTACCTTGGGCTTAACTTTCCTTTCTTGCCAAACCATGACAATCCTCTTATCGGTGACACCTTAAGGAAAACATGGTCCCCCACTTGAAATTTCAAAGGCCAACGTCTCTGGTCTGCAAAATTCTTTTGGCGGCTCTGAGTGGTCTTAATACTGTTCCGAATCACTTTGACTGTCTCGATCGACTGCTGAACTAACTCGGGGCCTATGATGCTCCTCTCACCAACTTCATCCCAACAAACCGGTGTTCTACAAGCTTTGCCATATAGTGCTTCAAACGGTGCCATTCTGATACTCTGTTGGTAGCTATTGCTGTAGGCAAACTCAACCAGATGCAACTATTCCTCCCAACTACCCTTAAAATCTAATACACATGCCCGCAGCATATCTTCCAAAGTCTGAATCGTCCTCTCAGATTGGCCATCCGTTTGGGGATGATAGGCCGTGCTAAACTGTAGCTTCGTTCCTAATGCCATGTGAAGACTTTTCCAAAAAGCGGCAGTAAAGTTAGGATCACGGTCTGAAGTAATCGTTACTGGCACTTCGTGCAGATGGACTATTTGTCGCACGTAAATCTTGGCATACCTTTCTAAGGCAAAGTCCTTTCGCACCGGCAGAAAATGTGCTGACTTTGTCAATCGGTGGACTACCACTCAAATTGAATCATGAGCCCTCTGACTCCTTGGTAATCTCATTACAAAGTCCATTGTGATGTTTTCCCACTTTCACTCGGGGATTTTCAATGGCTACAACATTCCACCTGGCTTGCAATGTTATTCTTTCACTTGCTGACATGTTAAATACTTGGCCACGTGCTTGGCTAATTTCACTTTCATGCCTCTCCACCAATAATGTTGTCGCAAGTTCTGATATATCTTCGTACTACCAGAGTGAATATTATAATTGCTACGGTGGGCTTCAGCCAAAATCTCCTCCTTAAGTTCTGCATCATTGGGCACACACAATTGTTTACGGAATTTCAGAATCCCATCCTCGTGTACTTGGAAGTCCGATCTCCTTTTGGCGACATCCATTTTCAGAATCTTCTAAATCTCCGGGTCCATTGATTGTAAAGCTTTAATCTTAGTCTGGATTTCCGGTTCAATTCTCAATGCTACAAGTAGGCTCAAGACATGACTCACTTCAAACTTAAATTCCAAATCCCGAACTCCCTCCAACAGAGTCCATTCCTTGACCATCATATGTGCGATGCTCGATTTTCGGCTCAGTGCATCCGCTCCTTTATTAGCTTTTTTGGGATGATACATAATCTCGCAGTCATAGTCCTTAAGGAGTTCCATCCAACAGCGCTATCTCATGTTCAATTACTTTTAGGAAAACAAGTACCTTTAACTTTGATGGTTCGTATAAATCTGAAATTTCTCCCCACACAAATAGTATCTCTAAATCTTAAGAGTGAATATAATCGCGGTCAATTCCAAGTCATGCGTCAGATAATTTAGCTCATACGGTCTCAATTGTCACGATGCGTATGCTACTACTCTGTCGTGTTGCATTAGCACATATCCCAATTCTCTTAGCGATGTGTCACTGTAAATCTCATATCCTCTCGGACCTTACGGGGTTGTCAATACTGGCGCGGTCGTCAATCTTTGCTTTAACTCCTGGAAACTCCTTTCACACTCATTTATCCATTCAAACCTCGTTTCCTTCTTTAGTAATCGCGTCAACGGCATCGCTAATGCTGAAAACCTCTCCACGAAGTGTCTGTAATAACCTGTTAGACCTAAGAAGCTCCAAACCTCAGTCACTATTGTTGGCCTCGGCCAATTCATGACGGCTTCAATCTTTGTTAGGTCCACTGCAATTCCTTTCCCGGATACCACATGTCCTAAGAATGCCACTCGATGAAGCCAGAATTCGTACTTGCTGAACTTAGCGTAGAGTGCATGTTCCCTTAAGGTCCGTAGAACTTTTTCCAAGTGTAACTCATGCTCGGCTGAACTCTCTGAGTATACCAAGATATCGTCTATGAATATGATTACAAATTGATCTAGAAATTCCTTGAATACCCAATTCATTAAATCCATAAAGGCTGCAGGGGCGTTAGTTAATCCAAACGACATCACCGTAAACTTGTAATGTCCTTACCTCGTCCTAAATGCCGTTTTTTGTATATCCTCCTTCTTAATCCTCAATTGCTGGTAACCCGTCCTCAAGTCGATCTTAGAGAATATCGTTGCTCCTTGCAACTGATCAAACAGATCGTATATCCTTGATAGTGGGTACTTATTCTTAATAGTCACCTGATTCAACTACCTATAATCAATGCACAACATCAAAGACCCATCTTTCTTCCTCACAAAGAACACTAGCGCTCCCCATGGAGACGTACTTGGGTAGATAAAGCCCTTATCCAACAACTCTTGCATTTGAACCTTTAATTCCTTCAACTCTGACAGTGATATCCTATAAGGTGCTTTCGAGATCGATTCCGTCCCTAGGGCTAACTCAATCACAAACTCCACTTCTCTATTAAGTGGTAGTCTTGGCAATTCCAGGGGAAACAAATTGAGAAAATTGCACACCACGGCTATGTCTTCTAGCCTTGGCTCTCCAGCTGTCGAGTCAACTACAGATGCCAGAAATCCTTGGCACCCTTCGTTCAGTAGCTTTATTACCTCGAGCGACGAAATCCAAGGGATTGAGGTTCCTCATCGGTTTTCCACAAACTCGAATCTAGGATGTCCAACCAGATTAAATTGGATCACCCTACTACTACAGTCCATAACAGCTCTATGTTTGACTAGCCAATCCATACCAACAATCGTATCAAAGTCAAACATAGTTAAAACCGTCAAATCTATCCTTTCTTCCCTATCGCCATTCACTATCTTACAATCAAGACATCCAAACGCAATCAGCACTTTATCGTTCAACGGAGTAGTTACACACAGCACAACATCAAGCGATTTTGGCTCAATCCCAAATAATTTAACGAACTGCTCATATATAAATGAATGCGACGCTTCCGGATCAAACAAAACATATGTAGCATAATTACAAAGAGAAACCGTACCTGTGACCACGCCAGGCGTGTCCTCAGCTTCCCTCCTTGCAATTGCATACACCCATCCTTGGGCCGGCGGCTTATTCTGATTGGCCGGCTAGATAGCTCCAAATTGATTTCCATTCCGGAGCTGCGGTGGCGGTAGCGTAAGCAACCAAGCCTATCTGGTGTTGGGGCAGTCCCTTATTTGGTAGCCCTTTTCACCACATATAAAACATGCTCTGCCTCTATTCGAGCAAGGTCCGCTGCCATGCCTCCCTCCACATATATGACATGGGGCATTCTGAAAACGATTCGGCTTTCCGATATTCCTCCATACGGGAAGGACAAAACGACTATTTCCTGCCATGGATATTTTCCCAAATTGACGGTTGTCCCTAGCCGGGGCATACCGCGATCCAGAAGCGGTAGCCCGATCGGTTTGATCTCGCTCAATTGCCCGAACCTTTTCATAAATCTTATGATAGCCCCTTAAGTTCAATGAGATCATCTGACTGCGAAGGTCGGACTTCAGCCCATCCCGGAACCTTCTGGCTTTGTCCACTGGGTTCTTTATCATTCTGGGGGCAAACTTGGACAACCTTACAAGCTCAGCCTTATACTGGTCCATCGACATCTGACCCTGGTGAAGTCTCATAAATTCTGCCAGTTTCTACTCTCGGACACTTTTCGAGAAGTACTTGCTATTAAAGGTCTCGGTGAAGATAGTCCAGTTCGAAGCAGTACCAGCAGGGAATACTTGACCTCTGATGACCCTCCACCAATCACTTGCATTGCTCTGAAGCTGGTAGACTACTAACGTTACCTTTTCTTCCTCTGTGCACCCCAGCACTTCGAAAGCCTTTTCTAGCTCTTCCACCCATCTTGGTGCAGCCTCAGAATCGCCTCTCCCATCAAACTTTGGGGGTTTCAACCTCAGAAACTATTCGGCTAGTTTGGACATTGGCCTGTTTGCATTTACTCGCACTGGACCAGGATTTTCGTCAATCACATTATTCCCCTGATCTTTATTATTCCCAATAATCTTGCTAGCAGCTGCAATGGCGATAGTAACGCTTCTTTCCCCCGTCTGTCTACCCGATAATAATCTTGCCTCCTCAAGCGCCCTCCAGATTTCATCCACCCTGGGATCCTCTGCCATTCTAGCTTGAAGGTCCACACGACCTCGATCTCGACCTTGACCTCTACCTCGACCTCAATCTCGACCTCAACCTCGACCTCGACTGCTCATCTTACAGATTCTCACAAATGCTCACCTACTATAATTTCACGTAGGAATTAGAAACCTATGCGAACTATACCAGTCTAAAGCCCTAGGCAACGAATCACAACACAAATCCACAAAGCAGGTAGCCAACAACAAACAACACCCAATCACAACCAACAAGATTCGTGCACTTATCTCAAGTCCTACCGCATCTACACTACACATGTCATTGCATAACACCATTCAGCAATCACCTCAAATAGTCTGGGGTACGCATGGCACACAAGTTTCCCTAACTAGTTACCCTAAAGTCATCACTCCTTATCACTCTAAGTTTCGACCAACTTGGATCGAACTGACCTTGCTTTGATATTCAAATCAATAGAGGATATCATGCCCCAAACCCCAACGGGCTCGCGACACCCCTCGATAGTCATATTGAACGTAACGTCCCAGGACGCGTCGCCAACCCAAACGAAACACGCTAAGGCAAACGCAAGCGGAAGCAGAAATTAAACAACCCATACAATAAATAATAATAAAAGGACAACACAAAACAATAGTCTCATAATGATGGGAATCAGTTAGACATTAGGCCCTTGAGGTTACATCTACCGTCATCATCAAAAAGGGACAGGTGGTAGGGTAGGCTAGCTAGTTGCACAAAAAAGGGCTCTACCAAAAACTTCTATGCCCGACACCCAAACGCTCCTACGGTGCCAAGTCTGAATCGGACCCCGAAGACTCCGACTTCGTGTCCAAGTCGCTCTCGATCGGCTCATCCTTATGATCGAACTCCATAAGCTCCTTTTCAAACTCGGGCTCGGGCTTGGGCTCGGCCTCGAACTCCATAGGCTCCTCCTCAGGCTCGGGTTCTCCTTCGGGTTTGGACTCCTCAAATTCTTCTTCGAGTCCGAGATCTGTAGGGGCCACGGGTTTTGGTACGGGGTCAGGTTCGCGACTAGGGTTTACCGGGGCATCTCCGGCCTCCAAAACCTTACCATCGAGAGCAAGGACAACTGAGGGGTCCCACTCGCCCCCCATTAAATGAGACATAAGAATGTCGAAGCGATCCATAAACTCCATATGAATCCGATAACAGTATGCCCAGTATATATTGGGCTACAACTCCGACTTACCCATATCTACCCACACCACCGTGGTATGCTTAACATAGGCCTCCTCGTTTCCTACAGGGTACTCCACCGCCGAGTGTTCAGTATGTCTCGGGATCCCAAAACGTTCAAGCAGATCACTCATGGTCGGGATCAGAGGTCTGAAATGGTTTGCATTACAGCAATGGGAATAAATCTCAATAAGCAAACAACCTATACTCCACCTAGGCCAATGCATACCCAAATGAGTCTAACATGCAATCTAACCACCGATATGACAAACTCGCCAATACACACTTACCTTGCCCAATTCACATGCTAGCACTGCATATTAGTCAAATCACATGAATATCATAACAACTCATTGTTGACACCTAATTTTTAGCCGATGCGTCATTAAAAAATAGAAAATTCAAGATTATGGTTTCCGATCGCGACGGAGCCTGTTTCTTGAGCAAAAAAAGTCGTTTTTTAATTCTGTCCGTTGGTTTAGCTTTTATAAATGATTTTCTATTCATTTCATACAAAAACCCGAAAAGTCAAATGGTTGACTTTGGCGTTGACTTTTTGGTCAACCCTTTGACCAAAAGTCAACCCCAGGTCAAATTGGGGCTTTTTGCATAAAAAGATTCATTTCAAATCCAATTTCACTTTAGAAGTGGAAATTTTAGAAAAATTCAAAGATTTGATCATAAAATCAAGCTCCTAGTAAAAAGTCAACTAGGGTTTGACTTTTGGTCAAACCTTTGACCAAAAAAATGAAAAATTCAAAAATCTACAAATCATCTTATTTTACTTTCAATTTACCTTTGGCATTTGAAATTTTACAAAAATCGATTTAGAATCAACTTTTTCCCAAATTGCGGAAGTTGATCCAAATCGGCCAAAAATGAAATTACTTCATTTCTAGTCATTTTTTAGATTAGTGTTCTTCACGACATTTGATCTAGAGGTCATTTTATATCCAATTTTTGAACCAATTTTGCAATTCCAAGTCAAACACAAAACCCCCAATTTTAGCCCTAATCAGTGATTTTGATCGATTCTTCATGATGTGCGCAATTGAGACATGAATGAGCCTAATTTCTTATATGAAATCCAAATTCAAAATCAATTTTGGAAGATTCACATGAATTTGGGTCAATTTGATCAATTTAGTGATCCAATGATTAGGAAGTCTAAGAGTAATTGGTCTAAATAGTGCAATTCAACTTGACTCACTCTAGACTTATATTCAATTTGATGAATTGGGACTCAATTTGGTTAATTAGACTTCAATTTAACTTGTTAGTCTAGCTCGGTCATGCAATTACCCAAATTCAGAGTTAATTGACTCAAATCGGTTTAATTCAAATTGAACTAATCCGATCGGACTAGTCATTTTCCGGTTGGAAATTTTGATAATCGATAATCCAGTCGGACCAACCAAGGTCAGTCACATCCTCTTGAGTGCAAAAATGACAAAAATGCCCTTAATTGAAAATGACAAAAATGCCCTTAATTGAGAATGACAAAAATGCCCTTCTTCGAGGATTAAGCAAATTAATTAGGGGATTAGCAAATCAATCATGACCATTCATTTAGAGTTGATCATGTCCATCCATGATGCCATGTCACCAATCCTTAGCTATTAAGGAATATTCTTAATCATTAAGGATTCATTTTGGACCATTGGATCAATCTAAGGGCTAAAATTCAAAGTTGGGAGAGGTATATAGTGTTTTTCCCTCCAAAAATCAAAGGGGGGTTCATTTTTCAGATCTAGTTTCTCTCTCTCTCTCTCTCTCTCTCTCTCTCTCTCTCTCTCTCTCTCTCTCTCTCACGATCATCTCTCACTCTCTCTAGAGCTCTCTCTCGGCGTGGCCAATTCCGGCTCCTTGCCGGCCACTTTCCGACGAGCCGCCGCCCCACCGACGCCCCCCACGGTGGTCTAAGGCTGGTCGCAAGACCAGCCGCCTTCGCTGGTGGCCGGAGCTCCTTCTTCCGGCGCCTTTTCTCTCTCGGCAACATCACCGGCAATACCGCCGGTGATGTGTTCAGCTGCTTCAACCGGCTGAACCGGCCTTCCGACGACCTCCTCCGGCGATCCAAAACATCCGACTACATTCCTCGGTGTCTTCAAGTCGCTGTGGTGTCCGGTTTCGCATCAAACAGCCACCGGATCACATCCTTATCCTCAACTTTTACTGATTAGTCTATTTGTGTGAACAAGAGTTGAATCTCACATTATCTCGTGCAATCCATTGCCGTAGGTTGGCCGAGCTTTCCGAGGCTTCTCCGTGTCATTCCAGATCAGAATACGGAGGCCGGATCGCTCGCTTGAGCGTTGGATCATTGTGAGACAAGGTAAGAATACTTGAACACAATTCTGCAAATTCGTGTCCAGTGAAACCTGTTGGCTTGAGATGCTGTTTTGAGCTTGTTAACGTTGAAATCTGATGAAGTGATAAACTAGAGAGTCGTAGAACTCGTCTTAAGCTTCGATTTGATATATCATATGCCTCGATCGGACTTGATTTGCTATGTCAAAACATTTTTAGAAGTTAGGATCAGAACCTGGAATATGTTGCTTAAGTCTGTTCTGATGATTCCCTGACTGACGTTGTGTTGTTTGATGATTTTTACGATTTTTTTACGGTCATTTTCTGGAAAAACTTCCTTCATGAAAGTTGTAGAACACATCCTGATCTGTTCACTGTAAAATTTTCATAAAATTCTGAGCATGTTAGCCTAGTACGATTTGCCACGTCATATGCATATAAATCTGGTGACATGTTGATTTCAGTCGACCTTCGTGTGTTCTTCGATTTTCATTAATTCGTGTGTTCGAGATATGAAAATTTTTTCTTCACAAAAGTTCTTCCTGAGATTGAGATCTTTCTATTGATACTAATTTCATCAAACTCGGAGATCATTTGAATTTTCAAAAGGAATTCTCACGATTTGATCAGAATCTGTGTCCAGATCTGATTTTCATTCCTTTGGAGTTCAAAAGATGTTTCTCCGAATTTGATAAAGTTAGAATCCTTTTTTGCAAAAAATCAAAATTACAAAGTTGCTCATTGGGGTCTCATTATGTCAACTGGAAATTTTGAGGACCTAATTGCAATTTTTGGAGGGTCAATTTGCTTGAAAAGTCTTCGCGGGTTAAAATTTCATTTGCAATTGAGTCCCTCGCGAAAACTGAATTTTATAACTGAAATTCATAACTGAACCGAGTCCAGCCTGTCACTGAGATTTAATTCGATATTTTCGGGAAAATTGGCTAGGATTTAGAAAAAATGGTCCTCTTGACTTTTGATCCTCATGTTATAAGCTTTCTAATGGCACCTGAATCATTTCATTTGGACGTCATTAGAATAGTTAATCACATTCAAACAGATTCAATCCGAATTAGGCATTAATTGAATAAGTGGTCTTTTTTATAAAGCCCACTTCTCATGTTTTGTTTGGCTTCGAAACAAGGCCCATGGGCTTGAATGCATGTTCATTTTATGTTTATGCATGTGTTTGTTAGATGAATGTTAGGCCCGGTGCATGTTCGGCGGGTAGTCCATTCTTGATCATTAGAACCCGACTTTAGGGGTTAATTGATATGAGTTACCGTTTTGTGAATGCAAATGGTAGCTCATTATCATTAACCATTAATCAAACGATGTTATGTGATTAGATGGGTGATGAATCGAAACGCGTGAAAAACAAAGGCCGATCCCGAGGCCCGTGCTTAATTAGTGAATTGATTGCATCATTGTTATGTTGTCTTTTCATAAATGAATGTATGAATGTAAACACCGATACCCGAGAGGCGGTCCAAGGAAGAATAATCCGAAATAGAAGGCCAAGGTGATTGACCGATGTCCAATCCGGTTTCAATTTATTCTCATTTGATGATGGTGCCAAACCGATGTCCAATCCGGTTTCAATTTGTACTTAATTCATTCATCCCCGATCATGTCTCGGGTTTTTCATTTCGTGTTGTAATAAACACCCGACGAGTTGCGGGTTTTTACTTTTTACTTTTTACTTTCTCGCACTTAGAATTAGCTCGTCCTTTCAATACTTCGAGTGTTTACTTTACGTAAGGTCTTTCAATACAATTGATTGTTTCTTTCTTTTTCTAGACTAAGATAGGATTAGTTTAGAATCTTAAATGAAAATGCAAAAATAAGATGCATGATCACCTAGTGGACTAAGACTTTGGCATGAAAATGGTAAAAAATAAATGCATGACGATTTAGATAACAACCATGTTAAGTTTAGCGGTACCGAAAGGGCGTTAATAGAAATATTAACGTAAGCTAGTCCCCGAACCTTTGATCTCTGGTTTTCGTAGAAACCGAAACGAAATTCCCGCGTTTCGGTTGGGTATTCTAGCCGACCCCCGACCTAGGCTAGTGGCGACTCCTTAAAAAATAAAATCAATCCGCTGTCACGCGAGATATGGATTTAGGGAAAATCCACGTTCATGATCAATGAGTTATATGGCTAAACAAAAGATTTACATTTCAGTAAAATCATTTTAAAAAGTGCCATATGAACCATCTCATGAACACTTATCTCTAAACCCGCCTCATTCCGAGCTCGGCCCTCGAGGGGCAGGTCGCGACAGGCTTGGCGACTCCACTGGGGACTAGGTTACAAACCTAAGTGGATTAAAGCCGTAATAAACTTGATTGGTTGTTATCTTACTTGTCTACATTTTGTAGCATCGACTGCAAGTCAAAGTCACGTGGAAAATGAGGTTAGTCCACTAACCATGTGTTAAATGGTTTTTTAGGTGGGAGCCATAAGGGGTGGAGTGAATGCAAACCCTTTGTTTTGTAGGTGGTGTTCGGGTGAATGTCGAATGTATGAGATTATATTGAAGTGTTGTTTGCTTTAAATTTAAATGCATGTTTACTTGCTTTAGCACGACACAATGCACCCACATCCCGCGGTCTAAAACCCCGGATCGCTTTAGGGCACCTTTAGGAGGTATTAAGAGTGGAATCCGCATGTGAATCCATGTGGTAATCCATTCTTCAATACCACTCATCTTGATTAGTAAGAAGTGCATCGGCCGACGTTAGTAGCGGTGGGTAAACTCTTCTTATCTAATTAAGGTGGGGACCTTAAACCTTTAGAATCCTACCCTTAGATGTCAAAACTCACATGTCCTCATGCGATGTGTCGATGTGTTTGCCATTTTCTCTTCATGGTAAGGTTAATTGTATCGTTCTACAATTTCAATTACGCCATTTCAATTCCACGTTATATTCTTTTCTATAATGCGTGGTGATTAATCTCGATGCCCCAAATTAGGATTAGTCAAAATGGATATGTCGGAGATTCGAATCATCCCCGTTCCAAGAGCTCTCGTGACCATGTGGGAAAGTCTCGAGTCAAAGCATAAAGATTACGTGGAAAAGAGGATCGGATATCTTCCCGCACTCTTATACATCGAGCCTCGTATCGCCATGATCAAAGCATTGTCCCATTTTTGGAACTCAAAGACATCCACTTTTGTGTTTGGTCGAAATGAGTTGACCCCTACAATTGAGGAGTACGATATTACCATTGGTAGAGTCGGGTCTTTTGGTCTAGTCAGTCCTCCGATAGATATAGATCCTATAACTCTTTTGAGCCAATTCTTAGGAATCGATATTCTCCAAATCAAAGGCGTTCTTAGAGGAAATTCCAACGCACTCTCCTTCACATTCTTAGAACGACATTTTTCTAGCTTGCCAAAAGAATCGGGTAATCAAATTCCTCGAGTTTTTCTCTTAGCATTCTTTGGTTTTGTGGTTTTCCCATTCACCAAAAAGACCATGGATCCTTTGGTAGTTCACATTGTCAATCAAGTGTGTATGTTCAAAAGATTCTCCAATATGATCTTAGGCGAGACTTTCGTATCACTCAATAGGTTCAAACAAAACAAAAATGGTATCTTTAGAGCCCCAATAGGTTTACTCCAAATTTGGTTGGTCTCTCACATCAAAGATTTTGGTTTGAGCTTGAAAATCATAGATGTGTCCAAAGATTGTCATCCTATCTCACTTTTCCGAGAAAAGGAAAAAATCTTTCCCTTTTGGTCATTCTCAACTTGGTTTAGTTTTTTCAAGAACCTTATTCCAAATCAAATCCAATGGCATGTTCGTTGGCTTGGAAATCCCGAGGTGCGCCTTAATAACGGATCCGACAACCCAATCCCACTCTTGGGTCTTACGGGGTCCACGTCATATTACCCTTTTAGGGTGATCCGTCAATATCGCATGCTTCAAAAGATTCCACCATTCCTCAAGCTGGGGTTATATCATTTTGACTATCGCAAAGATGTCATCCAAAAGGACCAAATGACGGACGTGAAGGAAATGGTCAAGTCTATCATTGATATGTGGTACAAATGCCACCCGGAGCCGATTCTCATTACCGATGAATCAGAATTGGAAGGAGAAATAAAGATACATCACGCATTGCCAGAGTACATACACCGTCGTATCGAGCCCGAGCTTAAAGTGGATCTCCCTAATGTTCCCGAGAAGCCAACTCAACAACAAGCTATAGCCGCAAGAGCTCTTAGAGAAAAGAATGAAGCTTTAGTCGAGGTTGAACGTTTGACCCAAGAAAACAAACGAATTCGCCTCACATCTAAAGAAGATTCATTAGGATTTGGGCTATATTCCATGAGGAAGTCTCCTTTCATGTAATTTTTCTTTTATAAGATTTGATGTATAGGGTTTCCTTTTTATTCATTTTAGTAATGATGTAATAGGATTCTCTTCTTGTCTTTAGTTTGATCTATAGGGATTGTATTTTACAAATTTTGTTGTTAATAGTGAAATTTCCCTGGTGTGTGCTTTCTTTTCCGAGATTCCAATGGAATATAGATGGGGCATCTTGATTAATCATCGCGTGTTACCCCTTTAATTGTATAATTTCTTGTGAAGAAATTATGATAAGAGATTATTCACGTGATATTGGGATCATGAGAATATTTCTTATCTCTATTTCATCTAAAGAAAATATAAAATTGAAGGGTTTTATATTTTCGTCTTAATTCATTTTCCGTATACTAATTTGATTTCTGTTTTTTACAGAGAGAGTATTAAAATACGGCTGAATCGCGTTTTATTATACGCACCCGTCGCCAAGTAAGGATGGAAAACGAAGACACTCGTACCCGCGTTATTACCATCGAGAATCAAATGGCGCAAATGATGGCGCTCTTAACTGATCTTGCAAATCAAGTAAAGAACTTCACGCCTGTGACTCCTGCTGCTGCGGCTTCTACTCCTAATGCGCCCACTAATGCGCCGGTGATAGATCCTGTTGACAAAGGGCCTGTTGAAGAGGTCCCCGTTAATGCCATTCCTACCGTCATTGATTTGGAAGCTCCACCTAAGGAGTCGCCTGTTGCTCATATGGATGAAGAGAGCGCGAGACGTCTTGCAAAATTGGAGGAACGCCTGTGCATGTTGCAAGGTTACCAACTCCAAGGTTTTGATAAGTTGTCACCTTTTACAAAGGTGAAAGTCCCTGATTTTTACAAGGAACCCGAATTCTCAAGGAAGTATGATGGAACTGGGTGCCCTAAAACCCATTTGAAGTATTATTTGAGCAAGATGGCTCGTTATTCCGATAACACCCCTCTGTTGATCAACAATTTTCAAGATAGCTTGGCTGATTCCGCCTTAACTTGGTTCATTGAATTGGATTTGGAGAAAATTTGCACCTGGGAAGATCTTGCAGATGAATTTCTTCAACAATACAAGTTTAACACCGAAATTGCTCCAACCCATGAAGAGCTGGTCCGGGTTGACAAAAGGAGGAATGAAACTTTTAGAGCATATGCCCAAAGGTGGAGAACTATGGCATCTCAAGTCAAACCTCCGTTGTCCGAGAAAGAAATCATGCAGTTGTTTCTTCGAGCTTTACCTCGAGAATACTTCGATAAGATGTTCAATAACACTTGCATTAATTTTCCCGCAATGGTAGAATTGGGAGAACGTATCGAAGGAATCATGCGAGATGGTCGATTGTCCGAGACGACGACTCGCAGATTTACCTTAAAGAAGGATAAGGAGCCAACGGTGGAGGTTGCCTATATTCAAAATCCTAATGCTCAAAAGCCATCAAACACACCAATTCAAAGGTCTGTTGTGGAAACAGGGGGTTCTTCCCGGAATTTTGACCGAAAAGGAAAAGCTCCGCAAAGACAATTCACTCCGTTACCAAGACCTATGTCTCAGTTGCTGCCGATGTTGATTGAACAAAGGCTCGTAGCAAAAGAAATCCCGAGAGACAACCCACCAAAGTTTGTTGGGTTTGATTTGGCAAAATCTTGTGTATATCACATGGGTGAGAAGGGCCATGATGTGAACAATTGTTACACTCTCAAGGTCAAGATTCAGAACCTGTTGGATAAGAAGATCTTGTCGTTTAAAGATGCCACGCCAAATGTTCAGCAAAATCCGCTCCCTAATCATACCGAAGCTGTTAACGTGATATTTGGAGACGAGAATGAGAAACCTTTCTTGTTCGATGTGACGAAGTTGGAAGAACTATTGGCTATAGCTAGAGATCAACCGAAGGAAGGAAATGTATCCCGGGAGGAGAAAATGTATTGCTTAGCCAAGATGGTTGCTTTAGGCATAATTCAGCCTCTTCAAGGAGGAGAACCCGAAGGGTCCATTGAGACTGCTGTAATTGATTTGTCGTCAGAAAAATTCTCATGTAAGTTCGCAGGTGAAGCCTCATGCTCTAAGCCAAAAGATGATGGGTACGAGCCAGATGTTGATGAACCTTGGATTGACACTTATTCCGATAGTGATTCGAAATGTGAGAGTAAGAATGCCTATCGAGATCGTGAATTTATGAAGAAGGCTATCGAGAAAGGTGAAATTGTTGATACCCTCGGACAGCCGAGTGGTAAATATGACTTTATAGTCAAATACACGCCACCTCCAAGTTTCTTCGTTGACCTAAAGGATATCGTTCCCGATGGATGGGGAGGCATGGATGATGAAAGCATATCCGCCAATGAAGACAAGAAGTATGTTTCTGACATGGATTCTGATCTTAGCGTTAGTAAGACTCATTGGGATTGCGAATTTGTAATGACCGCTCATGAGCGTGATGAAGTGGTTGATGCTCTAAGGCAACCAAGTAGGAAGTATGACACTTTTGTCAAATGTTTGCCTCCGCCAAGTTTCTTTATTGATTTGAAAGACATTGTTCCGACTGGATGGAGCGATGATGAAAATAATGGAGAAGTTCTTTCCGATGCTGATTCGGAATTTGAATACCATACTTCCCACTGGGATCGGGAGTTCGTTAAGAAAGCAATTGAAAAGGGCAAAATTGTTGACACTCTCGGGCAGCCAAGTGGAAAATACGATTTCATGGTAAAATACTCTCCTCCTCCAAGCGCTTTTATTGACCCTAAGACTATCGTCCCGAGCGGATGGGGATCCGAATTTGAAGATGATGGCATGGTAGCCATGATTGATCCCGTTGTGATTGAATTGAATGCAACTTGTGAAATCCAAACGCATGTCGTGGAACCTGTGGTCATAGATCTAATGGCTGATGGCTTCGGAAATATAGAGATCTCTAATGAAGATATTGGGCCTGTTGTGATCGAGTTGCCACCGAAGAAAGAGGAGAATTTGAAAGCAAGAATTCCTCCTGTTTATGATTCTAAGGCAGTTCCTTGGAATTATGAGTCTAATGAGATAGATGCTGTTACTCGGTCAGGCCGATGTTTTCCATCTCGTGAAGGTGTCGAGAAAAAGGCTGTAACCGAAGAAGAGGCAGAACAACTCCTCAAAACTCTCAAAACGAGTGAATCAGAAGTGATCGAGCAGCTAAGAAAAATGCCGGCTCAAATCTCGCTACTTGAACTATTCAAGTCTTCCGAGAAACATAGGAATGCTCTTTTAAAGGTTCTTAATGAAGTACATGTACCCGAGACAATTGGAGAGGTACAGTTGGAAGAGTTTGTAGGTGCTATCCTTCTTAAGGATCAAATTTCTTTCTCCGAAAAGGATTTGCCGCCGGAAGGGCGAGCACACTCTAAAGCATTATACATCTCTGTTCAACACTTTGATACAAGGATATCAAGAGTACTTATTGATAATGGTTCAGCTCTTAATATCTGTCCGTTATCAACTTTACGTCGTCTAGGTGTGGGTATGGATAATGTTCGTCCTTCTAAGACTCCAGTCAGGGCCTTTGATGGCATGAAAAAGGAAGCTCTTGGTGAAATTGACTTACAACTGATGATTGGTCCAGTTATGTTCGCTCAGAAATTTCAAGTGCTCGATATCCCAAGTAACTTCAGTTTGTTGTTGGGACGACCTTGGATTCACGCTGCGGGAGTTATACCCTCAAGTCTACATCAGATGATCCGTTTTGTCGTGTGTGGCAAGATTATAACGGTACATTGCGAGAAGGATACCGAAACTTTCAACAATACTGCAATTCCTTATGTGGAGCCAGAAGTAAAAGGAGAATCAAGTTACTACTCATTTGAGTTAGTGTCAGTATCTCATGTGCCCACGGGCACTGTTATGAGAAAGCCTCACTATTCAAAGGCGGCCCTTATGTCTAGCAAAGTGTTGATCGAGTATGGATTCACCATTGGCAAAGGATTGGGAAAGCTGTCCCAAGGCATTCTCACACCCATTGAGGTGACTAAGAGAAAGAAACGAGAAGGCTTAGGTTACCAAGGCGATCAACAAGATCAAGGTGATCAGAAAGGCTCAAGCATCAAAGAAAAGAGTTACCGACGTTTACTCCCTCCTCCGTTGAAAGATTTCTTCCCTGGACCGTCAAAGTTCCTTCAAGATGAAGAAGCAGACATTTATGATATCGTCGACTTATTTGAAGAGAGTTTTGTGGGTGCCATTTCCGAAAGCTTCGAGGATGATCCACCTACCGATCCCGCTGTGTAAGGGATGTTTCCGTATTCTACTTTGTTTTTAGTTGTTTTCAATTGTAATCCATCTAATTCTCCCCTGCGAGGGAATTCCATTTGTTCATTTGTTTCGTTCATTTCAAGTGTTGTAATAATTCGGATCACGAGCTTCGGATCCAAAACACTATATAGCATTCATTTTCAATTCAATAAAAGCATATGCATGTTTTGTTAATAGACGTGCAAAAGTATACCAAACCAGCCCTATGATGATGCTTTGAGGCCTGGACTTTTGCATGATCTATAGTTTTCAAAATAATTTTTTGGAACAAGGAGGTCCAATGATATGAGGACGAGTTCCCCTTGAAATTTTCAAAAATTTGGAATTTGAAAAGTTGTTTTCATCACATCTTCATGCATTACATTTCTTATTTTCATATACTAACCATTTTGTTTGTTGCATCTCAGGCATGACACTTTGCATAATCATAATAGTCATATGCATGGCTTGGATTCATGTCCGAAAAACTCATACGAATCTGATTATTCTGATCTCAAAAATGAAGAGGATTCCCAGGATATTAAAAAAGAATGGATCCGACATGAAGAATCCGCACCTCCTACGGAAGAACGAACTGTCGTTATAAATTTGGGCGATTCAGAAAATCCCAAAGAAACAAAAATTGGAACAAGTCTCACTCAAGCAGATGCTGATCGACTGATCAAACTATTGAAGGAGTATCAGGATGTCTTTGCTTGGTCATATGCTGACATGCCGGGTCTGGACCCCAACATTGTAGAACACACGTTGCCTCTTGATCCTGCCATTCCGCCTAAGAAACAGAAGCTTAGGAGGACAAAGCCAGAATTATCCAAGAAGATTGAGGAAGAAGTCATGAAACTGTTAAAAGTTGATTTCATTGAAGTCACTCATTATGCTGATTGGATTGCTAATATCGTCCCAGTCATGAAGAAGGATGGGCGAGTTCGGGTATGTGTCGATTACCGCGACTTGAACAAAGCAAGTCCCAAAGATGACTTCCCATTACCACATATTGACGTCTTGGTCGACAGCACCGCAGGATTCGAATTATTTTCTTTCATGGATGGTTTCTCTGGTTATAACCAAATCCGAATGAAGGAAGAAGATAAGACTAAAACATCTTTCATCACCCCATGGGGAACATTCTGTTACAAGGTTATGCCCTTCGGCTTGAAGAATGCAGGGGCAACTTACCAAAGAGCCATGGTGACACTATTCCATGACATGATGCATAAAGAAATTGAAGTTTATGTCGATGACATGATCGCTAAATCGCGAAGAGGTGAAGACCACATTGAAGTTTTGAAGAAACTGTTTGATTGACTTAGAAAATTCAAGCTAAGGCTTAACCCCGCTAAATGCATTTTTGGGGCAAAGTCTGGAAAGCTCCTTGGATTTATGGTTAGTAACAAGGGCATCGAGATTGATCCTTCGAAGGTGAAGGCCATTTGTGATTTGAAACCTCCTTCTACTGTTAAGGAAGTTCGAAGTTTGTTGGGAAGATTGAATTATGTTGCAAGATTCATTTCCCAGTTATCAGAAACAGCCAAACCATTCTTTAAGCTGTTGAAAAAGAATGCCAAAGTTGAATGGAACGAAGATTGTCAAAAATCCTTTCAACAATTGAAGCAATATCTTTCACAGGCACCAGTTTTGGTACCGCCCACTCCGGGTATACCTTTGATTTTGTACCTCACCATTCATGATGAGTCTTTAGGAGCTATGTTAGCGCAGAAGAGATCAGAGGATGGAAAGGAATGCGCTATTTACTACCTCAGCAAAAAATTCACTTTTGGTGAAGCTCGATACCCAGAAGTTGAGAAAACATGTGTAGCCTTAATTTGGGTATTACACAGATTACGGCAATACACTCTTCACCATCGTATTCTACTTGTGAATGAAAACGATCCTATCAAGTATCTTTTGGAAAAGCCTGCACTGGTTGGAAGGCTTGCCAAATGGCAAATATTACTCTCTGAGTTTGATATCCAGAGCATGTCTCAGAAGTCCGTCAAAGGTCGAGCCATAGCTGATATGTTGGCTGAAAATCCCTTAAAGTCAAATGACTGGGATGAAATTGATGAAAGGATTTATCTGGTGTCACAAGATAAGTGGGTTATGTATTTTGATGGAGCCGTTAACCTATCCGGTTCAGGTACTGGAGCAGTCCTGATATCCCCAACGGGTCAACATTATCCAGTAGCTGCAAAGTTGGTATTTCCTTGTACCAATAACATTTCAGAATATGAAGCTTGCATCCTCGGTCTTCAATTAGCCATCGATATGAAGATTAAGAGATTACAAGTTTATGGCGATTCTGCACTTATCATTCTCCAAACAGGAGGTGAATGGCAAACTCGTGATTCGAAACTGATTCCTTATCATGAGTATCTTAAAGACTTGGTGGAAGAATTCGAAGAGATCTCATTTGATTATTTGCCAAGATCTCAGAATCAATTTGCTGATGCTTTAGCAACATTATCCTCAATGTTACAAGTAACCGATGGTTTGAACATTGATCCTTTACAAATCGATGTCTTAAAAGAGCCTACATATTGCATGGTTATAGAAGAAGAACTCGATAGTCAACCATGGTACTATGACATCATGAATTATCTTCGAGAAGGAAAATTTCCCCAAGGAAGTCAAGCTATGGATCGGAAATACTTGACTAAATTAGCTTCCAAATTCTTTCTTAGTGGAGGTGCTTTGTACAAGAGATCTTTTGATTCGGTCCTGTTGAAGTGCGTAGACACCAAAGAGGCCAATTTATTAATGAAGGAGATACATGAAGGAGAATGTGGTCCTCATATGAATGGCCATCTTCTAGCAAGGAAGATCATGAGGCTAGGTTATTATTGGTTAACCATGAAAGCCGATTGCATTCAACATGTCAGATGTTGTTATCAATGTCAAATTTATGGGAACAAGATCAATGCTCCCCCAAATGAATTACATCAAATGTCCGAGGCATGGCCTTTCTCAATGTGGGGGATTGACATTATCGGACCAATTAATCCTAAGGCGTCAAATGGACACCGCTTCATTCTAGTGGCTATTGATTACTTCACCAAATGGATCGAAGCCAATTCTTATGCTCACGTCACTGCGAGAAGTGTGGCAAAATTTATTCGTCGAGACATTATTGCTCGATATGGGGTTCCCGAAGCAATTATCACGGATAATGGGTCAAACCTGAATAACAAAGTAGTGGATGAGCTACTCAATAAGTTTCACATTCGCCACTTGAATTCTTCTCCTTACCGCCCACAAATGAATGGAGCTGTTGAGGCGGCAAACAAGAATATAAAGAAGATTCTGTCCAAGACGGCAGAGAATTATCGAGATTGGCATGATCGGTTGCCGTATGCGTTAATGGCTTATCGAACTTCCATTCGCACCTCGACTGGGGCAACACCATTCTCATTGGTATATGGGATGGAAGCAGTTTTACCTGTTGAAGTGGAAATTCCTTCATTAAGGGTACTTTCGCAAATAAAGCTTTCCGAAGCAGAATGGATTCAACAGAGATTTGAACAACTTAATATGATTGATGAAAAAAGGGTAAAAGCCCTGTGCTATGGACAAAGCTACCAAAAGCGAGTGGCTAAGTCATTCAACCGTAAGGTTCGACCCAGGTATTTTGAGATCAATGACCTGGTTTTGAGGAAAGTCTTACCCATTATTCCAGATCGTGGAAAGTTTACTCCCAATTATGAAGGGCCGTATGTCATCAAGAAAGTGTTGCCTGGTGGAGCATTAATTCTTGTAGAAATGGATGGCCGAGAGTTGCCAAAACCTGTGAATGCTGATGCTGTCAAGAAATATTTTCCTTGAATAAAAGTTTCAAGTTGCTTTGGACTGAATCCAAGTTTCTTTAGGACATTTGCATCATGCATTTCATGCATACATGGCATTTTTGCATATTTGTTCATTTTGTAGGTACTCAACTGTTCCCCAGGGAAGCTATTCCAAACCTCAAGGAGTCAAGCCCAAGGAAGTTGCTACATCAAATTAATCTTCTCCCTAGAATTTAGGAAGTAGATCCTATGTGTGAAAACCTTTTCTGTCCAAAAAGTTTTTCAAGTTTGAAATAAAAATCCTCAGAGGAGTTAAAAAATCAAATGTCTTGATTTATCAAAATTCCTCACAGACGGGAGATTTAACCAGATGATCCTTTGGAAAAGCAAAAAGAGGATTTCTCAAAAATGCCAAATGGAAATGCCTAGGATGATAAAAGGCAAACCTTTGATCAAACACGTCCCTATACTCATTTTGAGAGAATTGAGCGAAAAAGCCATGTCGTAGGATGTAGGATTCGTTCACATTGAATACATGGATTGAAATGATAAAAGGCATTTCATTTCTCTATCCTAAACACTCATGTTATCCTTTGCTAGCCACTTTGAGCCAAATAAGGAGAATTCTCAAAATACCCCTGTCAAGAACCACCCCACATTGGGGCAAAATAAGAAGTTATGGTTGATTATTTTTGGAGCAAAAAGATTAAGAAAGATTTTATTGCTTTCACTTGCATCAACCTTCTTGTGATAGTTTCAGATGGATCTTTATGGAAGCTCGAAACATCCCAAAGTGAAGAAGAGCATTCTTTTCCTCTACCCAAACACAATTATCCTTTGCTTAGCCAAGTTGAGCCTTAAGCATCTTCATTTCAAAACCCAAAGTGTTGATTATCTCCCTACATTGGGGCAATGCATATGATTTACCAAGGAAATTTAGAAATTGGTGAATATGTATAAAATGTCTCGAGAGTCCAAAGAGCTCAAAAGATAAACATTAGGGGGCATGAAAAAGCAGTGTGCCTGGTAAAAGCAAGGCCGATGCCCATAAAAAAATGTATCAATGTCAAAAGCAAAAGCAAAAGCAAGAAAAAACAATATGCTTATGATAAAAGCAAAATTCCATTGCAAAAGATGCTTAGAAAGAGCAAAGCTCTTATATTGCAAGAAAAATGGACTCTCGAGACAGTTTGATTTTCAAGAATCAAATGATGTCAGACTTGGAATGATTTGGTAATGATGCCAAGATAATCATCATTCTTCTTTCAAACCCATTCTATCAAATTTCAAGCCTTTTGAGCCTAACCCGAACCGACATTACAACCCTCTCCGAAGTCTCTTCCGATTGGGATGGTTTGAGTTAATATAAAGATTTCACAAAGGAACTACCGCTAGAAGGAGTGGAAGTAATCCTATCTTATCTTATCTTCAAGGTTCTTGACTTGTAAACCCGCTGAAGATGTTGATGATATGTTTCTTTTCTTGGCCTCAAAGCAAATACCCTTTGTGTAAGCCCATGACCAAGCCTACATTACGGTCCTTTCGAAAGACCTTTCTGATCAACCAGTTGTATTCAATGTGAATGTTTCCGAAAACCTTTGACATAGGTTCGTGAGGCATCACCAGTGAGAATTGAATAGCTTTCCCACATCGATGAATGGGAATCAAAGCCTTTATGAGAGCCAGTGTGAAAGACCTTTTTGATTAGGTTATTTCCAATTTGGCATTTTTATCTAACCTCTTTAGATGGTTATTCAAAGATCATTTTGTTAAAATTTCCTCTTAAGGATTTTGATAATCTCTGCCTTTCACCAAAAGTTGAAAAATTCCGTTTGTTGTTAAACAATCTCGGAACTTTTTTCAAAATATCTTTCCCCAGTGGATCGGTTTTTGGTCAGCCTAAACCATAACCCTCATTTTCGGTTTTTGGTCAGCCTAAACCATAACCCCTTGTCTTAGGTTCTAGGTTATCCTTAAACCTTGTCCTTAGGTTCTAGGTCATCCTTAAACCTTGTCTTAGGTTCCTGGTCATCCTTAAACCTTACCCTAGGTTCTAGGTCATCTTTAAACCTTGTCTTAGGTTCCTGGTCATCCTTAAACCTTACCCTAGGTTCTAGGTCATCCTTAAACCTTGTCTTAGGTTCCTGGTTATCCTTAAACCTTACCCTAGGTTCTGGGTCATCCTTAAACCTTGTCCTTAGGTTCTAGGTCATCCTTAAACCTTGTCCTTAGGTTCTAGGTCATCCTTAAACCTTGTCCTTTGGTTCTTGGTTTTCCTTAAACCATAGATTTCCCACAAAACCATTTCTTTGTCTTTTCTTCCTTCATTCCATCTCATGAGAGAGAGAAGAACACATGAATGGTCTGACAATCCAACGGTAAGTGCTTCAGGTAAGACTCTGATCAAATGTCTTTGTCTTTATTTTCTTTCATTTCCCAATTGGAATCGACTAAAAATTTGCAGGTGCCAATTGATCTTTGAGCGAAACCTCTTCGAACTCCCACTCAAAGAGGGGCAGCTGTTGACACCTAATTTTTAGCCGATGCGTCATTAAAAAATAGAAAATTCAAGATTATGGTTTCCGATCGCGACGGAGCCTGTTTCTTGAGCAAAAAGAGTCGTTTTTTAATTCTGTCTGTTGGTTTAGCTTTTATAAATGATTTTCTATTCATTTCATACAAAAACCCGAAAAGTCAAATGGTTGACTTTGGCGTTGACTTTTTGGTCAACCCTTTGACCAAAAGTCAACCCCAGGTCAAATTGGGGCTTTTTGCATAAAAAGATTCCTTTCAAGTCCAATTTCACTTTAGAAGTGGAAATTTTAGAAAAATTCAAAGATTTGATCATAAAATCAAGCTCCTAGTAAAAAGTCAACTAGGGTTTGACTTTTGGTCAAACCTTTGACCAAAAAAATTGAAAAATTCAAAAATCTACAAATCATCTTATTTTACTTTCAATTTACCTTTGGCATTTGAAATTTTACAAAAATCGATTTAGAATCAACTTTTTCCCAAATTGCGGAAGTTGATCCAAATCGGCCAAAAATGAAATTACTTCATTTCTAGTCATTTTTTAGATTAGTATTCTTCACGACATTTGATCTAGAGGTCATTTTATATCCAATTTTTGAACCAATTTTGCAATTCCAAGCCAAACACAAAAACCCCCAATTTTAGCCCTAATCAGTGATTTTGATCGATTCTTCATGATGTGCGCAATTGAGACATGAATGAGCCTAATTTCTTATATGAAATCCAAATTCAAAATCAATTTTGGAAGATTCACATGAATTTGGGTCAATTTGATCAATTTAGTGATCCAATGATTAGGAAGTCTAAGAGTAATTGGTCTAAATAGTGCAATTCAACTTGACCCACTCTAGACTTATATTCAATTTGATGAATTGGGACTCAATTTGGTTAATTAGACTTCAATTTAACTTGTTAGTCTAGCTCGGTCATGCAATTACCCAAATTCAGAGTTAATTGACTCAAATCGGTTTAATTCAAATTGAACTAATCCGATCGGACTAGTCATTTTCCGGTTGGAAATTTTGATAATCGATAATCCAGTCGGACCAACCAAGGTCAGTCACATCCTCTTGAGTGCAAAAATGACAAAAATGCCCTTAATTGAAAATGACAAAAATGCCCTTCTTCGAGGATTAAGCAAATTAATTAGGGGATTAGCAAATCAATCATGGCCATTCATTTAGAGTTGATCATGTCCATCCATGATGCCATGTCACCAATCCTTAGCTATTAAGGAATATTCTTAATCATTAAGGATTCATTTTGGACCATTGGATCAATCTAAGGGCTAAAATTCAAAGTTGGGAGAGGTATATAGTGTTTTTCCCTCCAAAAATCAAAGGGGGGTTCATTTTTCAGATCTAGTTTCTCTCTCCTCTCTCTCTCTCTCTCTCTCTCTCTCTCTCACGATCATCTCTCTCGAGCTCTCTCTCGGCGTGGCCAATTCCGGCTCCTTGCCGGCCACTTTCCGACGAGCCGCCGCCCCACCGACGCCCCCCACGGTGGTCCAAGGCTGGTCGCAAGACCAGCCGCCTTCGCTGGTGGCCGGAGCTCCTTCTTCCGGCGCCTTTTCTCTCTCGGCAACATCACCGGCAATACCGCCGGTGATGTGTTCAGCTGCTTCAACCGGCTGAACCGGCCTTCCGACGACCTCCTCCGGCGATCCAAAGCATCCGACTACATTCCTCGGTGTCTTCAAGTCGCTGTGGTGTCCGGTTTCGCATCAAACAGCCACCGGATCACATCCTTATCCTCAACTTTTACTGATTAGTCTATTTGTGTGAACAAGAGTTGAATCTCACATTATCTCGTGCAATCCATTGTCGTAGGTTGGCCGAGCTTTCCGAGGCTTCTCCGTGTCATTCCAGATCAGAATACGGAGGCCGGATCGCTCGCTTGAGCGTTGGATCATTGTGAGACAAGGTAAGAACACTTGAACACAATTCTGCAAATTCGTGTCCAGTGAAACCTGTTGGCTTGAGATGCTGTTTTGAGCTTGTTAACGTTGAAATCTGATGAAGTGATAAACTAGAGAGTCGTAGAACTCGTCTTAAGCTTCGATTTGATATATCATATGCCTCGATCGGACTTGATTTGCTATGTCAAAACATTTTTAGAAGTTAGGATCAGAACCTGGAATATGTTGCTTAAGTCTGTTCTGATGATTCCCTAACTGACGTTGTGTTGTTTGATGATTTTTACGATTTTTTTACGGTCATTTTCTGGAAAAACTTCCTTCATGAAAGTTGTAGAACACATCCTGATCTGTTCACTGTAAAATTTTCATAAAATTCTGAGCATGTTAGCCTAGTACGATTTGCCACGTCATATGCATATAAATCTGGTGACATGTTGATTTCAGTCGACCTTCGTGTGTTCTTCGATTTTCATTAATTCGTGTGTTCGAGATATGAAAATTTTTTCTTCACAAAAGTTCTTCCTGAGATTGAGATCTTTCTATTGATACTAATTTCATCAAAATCGGAGATCATTTGAATTTTCAAAAGGAATTCTCACGATTTGATCAGAATCTGTGTCCAGATCTGATTTTCATTCCTTTGGAGTTCAAAAGATGTTTCTCCGAATTTGATAAAGTTAGAATCCTTTTTTGCAAAAAATCAAAATTACAAAGTTGCTCATTGGGGTCTCATTATGTCAACTGGAAATTTTGAGGACCTAATTGCAATTTTTGAAGGGTCAATTTGCTTGAAAAGTCTTCGCGGGTTAAAATTTCATTTGCAATTGAGTCCCTCGCGAAAACCGAATTTTATAAAAATTTGGAGGGCTTTTTAGCAAAAACTCAAAACATGAAAGTTGTTGCACACAGGGAATCCTAACGGCACAAAAATTTTCGCGCTGTTTTGATAAGGTTTGTTATTTTTCCCGCCTTTATTTTGAAATTCATAACTGAACCGAGTCCAGCCTGTCACTGAGATTTAATTCGATATTTTCGGGAAAATTGGCTAGGATTTAGAAAAAATGGTCCTCTTGAATTTTGATCCTCATGTTATAAGCTTTCTAATGGCACCTGAATCATTTCATTTGGACGTCATTAGAATAGTTAATCACATTCAAACAGATTCAATCCGAATTAGGCATTAATTGAATAAGTGGTCTTTTTTATAAAGCCCACTTCTCATGGTTTGTTTGGCTTCGAAACAAGGCCCATGGGCTTGAATGCATGTTCATTTTATGTTTATGCATGTGTTTGTTAGATGAATGTTAGGCCCGGTGCATGTTCGGCGGGTAGTCCATTCTTGATCATTAGAACCCGACTTTAGGGGTTAATTGATATGAGTTACCGTTTTGTGAATGCAAATGGTAGCTCATTATCATTAACCATTAATCAAACGATGTTATGTGATTAGATGGGTGATGAATCGAAACGCGTGAAAAACAAAGGCCGATCCCGAGGCCCGTGCTTAATTAGTGAATTGATTGCATCATTGTTATGTTGTCTTTTCATAAATGAATGTATGAATGTAAACACCGACACCCGAGAGGCGGTCCAAGGAAGAATAATCCGAAATAGAAGGCCAAGGTGATTGACCGATGTCCAATCCGGTTTCAATTTGTTCTCATTTGATGATGGTGCCAAACCGATGTCCAATCCGGTTTCAATTTGTACTTAATTCATTCATCCCCGATCATGTCTCGGGTTTTTCATTTCGTGTTGTAATAAACACCCGACGAGTTGCGGATTTTTACTTTTTACTTTTTACTTTTTACTTTCTCGCACTTAGAATTAGCTCGTCCTTTCAATACTTCGAGTGTTTACTTTACGTAAGGTCTTTCAATACAATTGATTGTTTCTTTCTTTTTCTAGACTAAGATAGGATTAGTTTAGAATCTTAAATGAAAATGCAAAAATAAGATGCATGATCACCTAGTGGACTAAGACTTTGGCATGAAAATGGTAAAAAACAAATGCATGACGATTTAGATAACAACCATGTTAAGTTTAGCGGTACCGAAAGGGCGTTAATAGAAATATTAACGTAAGCTAGTCCCCGAACCTTTGATCTCTGGTTTTCGTAGAAACCGAAACGAAATTCCCGCGTTTCGGTTGGGTATTCTAGCCGACCCCCGACCTAGGCTAGTGGCGACTCCTTAAAAAATAAAATCAATCCGCTGTCACGCGAGATATGGATTTAGGGAAAATCCACGTTCATGATCAATGAGTTATATGGCTTATACTTCAGTAAAATCATTTTAAAAAGTGCCATATGAACCATCTCATGAACACTTATCTCTAAACCCGCCTCATTCCGAGCTCGACCCTCGAGGGGCAGGTCGCGACACTCATGAACACATTACCATCACTCAGGCGCCATACACACGTACATTCATTCTATCCAACCAAGCACATTTCACATACGCATCCAACCAACTTTCAATGACCCACGTCAACATACCTCAGGCCAACCCTCCGATTAATCCAAGCTCTATCCCTCACTAAGCATTTCACACCTTTCTCACGATCCGCGTAAATATGCCTCAGGTTAGCCCTCTGATCAATCCGAGCTCCGTTTCTCACTGGACATTTCACACTTTCTCACGATCCATGCGCGTATATAGGCCTTCGGTCAGCCCTCCCATCAATCCAGGCTCCGTCCCTCACTGGACATTTCACACTTTCTCACGACCCGTGTAAACACGCCTCAGGTCAGCCCTACGATCAATCCGAGCTTAGTCCCGCGTAACCACACCTCAAGACATTTCTCAAGCACATGCATTACAATGCAATTCGCCACACTTAAACGGTCACTAAATTCACACGTCATAACATCCAAATTTACGCCACAAGCTTACCGCACTAGCCTACCAATCTGGCGTTCGAGCCAACCACATTCACCACATTCAAACATTAATTTCACTCACAAACGCCACAATGAACCAACCACAAATAGCCACCAATCAGCCCCAAAAATCACCACAATATAGTCTAAAGTCTTGCCACATGCAATTCACCAATCGGCCCCTAACTTATCCACTAAACCAATACTAATTAACCCCTAAACAAGTCCGCTAAAATCTCTAAACAAGTTTAATAATACCCAAAGTACTAAATAAGGTTTAAGGAGTCACTTACTTCGACTCAAGCGAGAACAAGCCAAGCAAGGGTAGCGAGGGGGGGACTGGAACAGTAGCGGTAGTAGCCTTAGCACAGCCGTGACTCTGGCGGACCCGTGGCGACTCATGGCGGTGACGGATGAGTGGCTGCCACACGAGAGAGGAAAGAGACAAGGGGCTAAAGCAAGGGTGGCTGCTGGGCTCATGGCCGGAGGGCGACTAGGTGACGACGACGGCAATGGTGGCTAGGCAGCAGAGGCTCAGCCACGGTCGGGACAGTCCGATCAAGGCAAAGTTGGGGCAGCGTTGGGCTGTCCAGGTGGGCACGGCAGCTGTAGGAGTCTCGGCAGGGTTACTTAGAGCTGGGTGGTGGCGAGCGGAGCAGCAGCGATTGAGACGGCAGCACGCGGCGGTTGGGCGAGCGACGAGGCCGAGGTGAACTGAAACTGGGGGTGTCGAGGGAGAAGAAAAATAGGGGAAAGGAGGTGGTACCGGCTAAGGGGGGCAACAGGGCAGCGGAGGTGGCTGAGGGGAGAGGCATGGTGGCGGAGGTGGAGCGGCAGCGGCCGGAACGGCGATACACGGCGGCGGCGAAGCTAGGAGGTCGAAACAGGGGAAGGCGTCGAGGAAAAGAAAAACAAGGGGGGAAGGGGAGGTTGAGCGGTGACCAGAGGCAGCATGGCGGCGTCGTGGGTGGCTGGGCGATGGAGGACGGGTCGACGGGCGACTAGACAGGTCCCGGTGAGCGGCGATCGGCGTCGAGCAGCAAGGAGGAGGAAGCAGAAGCAACAACGAGAGGAAGAAGAAGGAAGAAGAAAAGAAGAAGAAAAAAAAAGAAAGAGAAGGGAGGAGAGAGAGAAGTCTGCATGGGGGAAGGCGGAGGGGACGTCCACGCAGGAGGGGAGTGGACGTGCGTAGGGGAGGGCCGCGACAGAGAGGAGAAAGACAGAGACAGAGACAAAGAGAAAATAGTCAAATTTTGTCCTCGAGTGCGATCCAACGGTCACAATTCGATCTCGCGAGCTTGATCTAACGGTTCCAAAAATCCCAATTCAAAATAAAGAAAAAACCAACAGACACCAAATAAAATAAACCCAAAGGTAGGTATACTGGTCAAAATTCGCACCCGATCCAAATTTTACTTTTCACTTATCCCAGGCAATATTGACGCTAGCCACAATAATATCGATGCTGGCCACAATAATATCGACGCTGTCCAATTAAATTCGTCACGAAACTCTCATAAATTCAACACCAAAGTTTGGGCTCTAAATAACGGTCAAATTCGATCAAGTGCGATTCTAGCGAAATCTCTAATTTAAAAAAAAATAACCCAAGAGTGATCAGTTCTGGGCGAGATTTTATTATAAGCGCACTGACGAAATACACGTTTTATAAATCCCAAAAATAGATCGAAATTCGGAATGTCACAGCGTATGTCCTCATAGACGTAGATAGCACATTCCCAGAAACATTCGATATTGACATGCGTAATGGCGAAATTTTTTAGGCTACGGTGCAATATAGCTAGGTACTTTTGAGACATAAGAAATGCAATTGCTTCGGTCACATAGATTATATTGGTAGAAGCAAAGTAATTTGGGTTCCTAAGAAATCTGTAACCACTCCTAACCCGTTCTCAAGCTATCGGGAGCTGATAGTAAACAAAGATGTTGCACGGGTAACCTCTGGCCTACCTAGGCCATCTCCCACTCTGAAGAAAACCCTTAACTCGTCACCTACCCAGTCGAATGTCCCTATTGTTGACCAGTCCGGTCCTTCTTCCTCGCAACTTACACCAGTTGGTAGCAAGAAAATAGGGTCAAACAGCAAATACAAAGGTGCCCCCAACTTAGTGTCTTTTAATAGTAGATTTGCTATTTTGGAAGTAGTGGATGCTTCAGATTGTCTGTTGGACACACTTGTGACATCCGAATTTCGACCCATTTTTGGGATTTATAAAATGAGTATTTCGTCAGTGCGCTTATAATAAAATCTCGCCCGTAACTGATCACTTTTGGGTTATTTTTAAATTAGAAATTTCGCTAGAATCGCACTCGATCGAATTTGGCCGTTATTTAGAGCCCGAACTTTGGTGTTGATTTTCTCGGAGTTTCGTAATAAATTTAATTGGACAGCATCAATATTATTGTGGCCAGCCTCGATATTGCTCGGGATAAATGAAAAGTGAAATTTGGACTGGGTGCGGATTTGAATTAGTAGACCTCCCTCGTAATGTGTTTTATTTAGTGTCTATGGGCCATTAGGATTTTTCATGGGCCGTTGGATCGATTTCGGGTTTGAACAAGGACCGTCGGATCGCACTCAAGTGCGTTGACTCTCTCTCTCTCTCTCTCTCTCCTCTGTCGCGCCCCTGCACGTGTGTCCTTTTCCCCCAGCTACTCACGTCCACTCCCCCTTTCCCCATGCAAATTTCTCTCTCTCTTCCTTTTCCTTTTTCTTCTTTTTCTTTTTCTTCTTCTTCTTCTTCGGCGCCGCTGCTTTTGCTCCTTCTTATTATGCTCACTCGACTAGCCAGCTAGCCTTGCGCCACCGCTCGCTCGACCAGCTACCCCTGTCGTTGCCACCGGACACTGTCATCGTCACCGGACACTGTCGTCGTCGTCGACTCGCTTGCCCGGCAACTAGTCGCCGCGAGTTTACTGCCTAATCGTAACTCGCCAGGTCGAGCTCGTCACCGCCCAGCCGCCGCGCGCCGCCGCCATCACCAACCAGCCCGACCTCATGCCAGCTCACCCGATCACCACGTCGTCCGCCCCAGCTGCGCAATTTGACTCCCCTAACTCGATCGTCCTACCCATCTCCTTCTTCCTTCCTTCCCCTTCGTGCGCGAGCAACAACAGTCCGCCACGGCCCAGCTCCGCTGAGCTGCTAGCCAGCTCGTTCGGCCTCGCCTCACCGCTTGTGACGCCACCGTGTTGCCCTCGACCACCGTTGGCTCGCCACCCCTGCTCCTGGTCGCACGCCTCTGCCCCAACTGCCCATCGCTATTGCCAAGCCACTGCCTTGGCTGGACTGCTCGTGCCTTGGCTGAGGCCATTGCCACTGCCATTGCCGGCCAACCCAACTCGCTCGCCGGCCAACCCAGCCTGCTCGCCGAGCGCCCAGGCCGCTGCCAAGGCGATAGCTGATTCGCCCAGCTCACCGGGCCGAGTGCCTAGTCATGGCTGAGCGCCGTGCCGAGCATCCCGATCGTGGCCGAGCACTTTGCCAGCCACTGTGCCCGTCGCGCCCTCACCCGCGCTGAGCCGCCACTGTTTACTCGGGTCATTTTGGCCCCTTGCCAGTTTTTTCCGGGTCAATTTTAGGTAAGTGACTTTATAAACCCTACTTAGTATGATAGATATTATTTAGACTTGTTTAGGATGTGCTTAGTATCGGTTTGGTGGCTAAGCTTGGAATATGATTGTTATATGAATGTGATTAATTGTTAGATTAAATAGTGGCTGATTTATGTGGGTTCAATGATCGAAATGTCGTGGCGTTTGTGGGTGAAATTGATGTTTGGATATGGCAAACTTGAATGTCGGATTGGTAGGCTAATGTGGTGAGTTCATGAATTGAATTTGAATAGTACGGCGTGTTAGAATGACGAATTGTGTTGTGGTCGTTTGGAATTGATTGTGTGATATTTGATTATGTGAAAGACGTGAAAATTGATTGAATTATGTAGCGTGTGTTTTTGCTTGAACAAGCCTGGATCAATCAGAGGGCTACTAACCTATAGGGTGCTGACCCAGGTTGTGAGAAAGGACCTGTGTGGTGCTAACTCAGGTCGTGAGAAAGGTCCTAGAGCATGTTGACGTAGGACAAAGCCCGGATTGATCGGACGGCTGACCTGTGGAGTGTTAAGCCGGGTCGTCAGAAAAGTCCTGGAGCGTGTTGACGCCGGACAAAGCCCTGATTGATCATAGGGATGACATGTGAGGTGTTGACCCGGGTTGTGAGAATGCTGGATGGATATGCATAAGTATTGTACTTGACGGAATTGGGTGAACGTACGTGTGTATGGTGCTTAAATGGTTGTGATATGCACATGAGATGTTATTGCATTAATGTGAATTGACTAATATGCAGAGTTGACACTTGGTTAATAGCGAGGTAAGCCTGATTGTGTGGATTCGATTGTGTTGACTGTTAGATCGCATGTTAGACTTGTCTAGGTACGCATTGGCCTAGATGGGGTATAAGTTGTCTGCTTATTAAGGTTTATTCTCATTGCTGTAGTGCAAACCTTTTTCAGATCCCCAACCTTGAGCATGCCGCCAGCTAGGCATTTTTGGGTCCCCATGCACACGGTGCATGAGGAGACCGAATATCCAGTAGGCCCAGATCAGTTTTACATTAGGTACCTTACCACAGTTTAGGTAGATGAGGGTTTAGAAGACCTGCAACTCCATACTTATTTGACTTGGTATCATCGTGTCGGGTTGGAGACTACTGGGCCAATCCGTGATTTTGAGAGGCTACAGCATGATAATGAGGATGCGGTGAATTAGGAGCCTTGGGATAAGTATACTCCCGATGACGAGGTGACGGATCCCGACGATCCACTTGAGAACCCTAGCCTAGGACCCGAGTCCGTACCATAACCTGAACCCGAGCCTGAGCTTGAAGAGGAGCCTATGGAGCCTGAACTCGAGGAGGAGCCTATGGTGTCCGAGCACGAGGACGAACCGATTGAGATCAACTCCGATACTGAGTCGGAGTCTTCAGGGTCCAATTCAAATTGGGCACCGTAGGAGGATTTAGGTGCTAGGGGCCTAGAAGCCTTTTTGGTAGAATCTTTTTGTGTATTTAGTAGTCTACCCTGCCACCTGTCCCTTTTTTATGATGAAGGTGGATGCTAACCCTAGAAGCCTAATGTATGAATTTTATGGTCTTAAGCTAATGAGATGAGTTTATTGATTTGTGCAAGCACTGCCCTTTTGTCATTGTTTATTGTCTGGGTTATTTAATTTCTGCTTCCGCTTGCATTTGTCTTCATGTGTTTTGTTTGGGTCGGCGACACGTCCTGGGACGTCGCATTCAATACAACCATCGAAGGGGTGTTGCGAGCTCGTTGGGGTTCGGGGCGTGACAACACTAGGGATTTTAGGGGATATAACGGAGCCTCCTGATATATGAATATTGTCTCTTGAAATGTGAGGGGGCCTTAATCGTAACCCCAATAGAAGGGAACTTGTAGACTTTGCTCTATCTCAAGATCCCCAAATTCTCGTTTTGATTGAGCACAAAATAAAAGAAGAGAATGTTGATTTTGTTGTTGATTGTAGTTTTCGAGGCTAGAAATATACTTATAACTACACGTGCAACAACTTGGGTAGAATATGGATCCTATGGAAACCATTCAACCTTAGTCTAACTATGTTGAAAGTTTCTGATCAAGTCATACATTGTCTCGTTGAAAAACGTGGGGTAGAACCTCCTTTGCTATTTGCCATCTATGGGTACAACACTGAAGTTGAACGAGGGTTCCTATGGCGCAACATTTCAACTTTTTCTACTGGACATACTAGTAATCGGCCCTGGTTGTTAATAGGGGATTTTAATGAAACAAGGGACTTAAGTGAAAGAATTGGCTCCTCCGTTCATTGGACTTCTGGCATGGAAGAACTAAACACCATGATTGAGGAACTTGCACTGATTGAACCTCTATCTACAAGCCCTTTCTTCACATGGACAAACAAAAGCCTAGGGGATAATCTTAGAGTGAGCAGAATTGACAGGGTCTTGATCAATGCTAAATAGCAGAATAACTATAATAACTGTTTAGTTGAGTTCTTGCTTCCAGGGGTTTCAGACCACTCCCCATGTTTGGTACGACTTGACACCACATATAGGAGGAAGAAATCTTCTTTCAAATTCTTTAATTTCTGGATTGCTAGCCCTGATTTCCTACCTATGCTCTCCACTTGTTGGCAACAAGAAGGGCAAAAGTACACCACAAGTGCCATAACTTGTGTACGGCGATCACTTTGGTGCCATAACTTTTTTTCGGATCACTTTGGTGCCAACTTTTTTAAAAAACGATCATTTTAGTGCCAATGCTGACGTGGCTCGCCGGAAATCCGATGTGGCGCTGACACGGCTCGCCGGAGAGATCCACGGCTTGCCGGAGAGGTCCAGTCAGCATTAAAAACCAAAAACGACGCCGTTTTAGCCTGCTGACGTGTATTTTTTAAAAATATTATATTATATTATATTAAAAATTTAAATAATAATAATAATAATTAAAAAAAAACCCTTCAGCAGCGGCGAGGGAGCCCTCGCCGCTGCTGCCTGGGTCGCCACCACCGCCGGGAAGGGCCGGCGGTGGTGGGCGCAGTGGCCGGCGAGGGTCGCCGGCCCCTGGCCGGGGCCCGGCGACCCTGGCCTCGCCCGGATCCGGCGAGGCGAGACCTCGCCGTCGCCTGGGTCGCGATGGCGAGGTCTCGCCTCGCCGGATCCAGGCGAGGCCGACCTCGCCGTCGCGACCCAGGCGACGGCGAGGTCGGCCTCGCCTTCGCTGGGCGAGGCGAGACCTCGCCTTCGCTGGGCGAGGCGGGACCTCGCCGTCGCGACCCAGGCGACGGCGAGGTCTCGCCTCGCCGGATCCAGGCGAGGCCGACCTCGCCGTCGCCTGGGTCGCGACGGCGAGGCCGAGCCTCGCCGGCCACTGCGCCCACCACCGCCGACCCTTCCCGGCGGTGGTGGCGACCCAGGCAGCAGCGGCGAGGGAGCCCTCGCCGCTGCTGCAGGGTTTTTTTTTTTTCTAAAAATTAAAAATTCGAAAAAAAACCACGTAATTTCCACGTGTACAAGTCATATTATTTTTTTTAATATAAATGCCAAGTCAGCATTTTGGCCGGAGTCACTAAAGTGATCTATTTTCCTCCGACTTGACACTAAAGTGATCCGAAAAAAAGTTATGGCACCAAAGTGATCGCCGTACACAAGTTATGGCACTTGTAGTGTACTTTTGCCCAACAAGTAAGAGGATAAAAAATGTTCACAGTGGTGTAGAAGCTCAAAACATTGAAACGGCAACTCAGGAACCTCAATAGATCTCAGTTTGGTGACTTACACTTAAAGGTAAAGCAGGCTAAGGAGAGCCTAAAACAACTTGAACAGGAGCTTGCCATTGACCCTTATAATCCTATTACTCGGGCTGCAGAAAAGGCATAACTGGAAGAGTTACTTGCTCTTAGTAAACATGAAGAAGTCTTGCTCAAATAGAAATCTAGAAATTTATGGCTCAAGGAGGGTGACAACAATAATAAGATCTTCTTCGACTCCATGATGTGAAGGAGTGCTTAGAACAGGATCAATCATCTCAAACTCGAGGATGGCTCTATTATTACCAAGGAAGGTGCTCTTAAAAACACAATTATATCCTATTATCAGCACCTTCTTAGTAACTCCAGTCATGCAGGTATTCCATATGAGAGATATGCTTCTTTATTCCATGAAGATGTCAATGCTCTTGTCACATTTCCTACACTTCAGGAGATCAGATATCTTTAGAGTCTTAAAGAGTTTCAACAACTTTAAAGCTCCGGGTCCAGATGGATTTAATAGTTTATTCTATAAATGCACTTGGCCCATCATAGGGCAGGACATCGAGGATGCCATCATGGAATTCTTCTCATCAAAAAGAATGTTGAAATCTATAAATTCCACTTTGATTTCCATAGTACCAAAGGTCCAAATACCATCCTACCTCAAAAAGTTTAGACCCATCTCTTGTTGTAATATCCTATATAAGATCATATCTAAGCTACTCGCCGAGCGAATTAGTTGCGTGCTTCCGTCAATCGTCGGCCTTAACCAAACTACTTTTATCATCGGACGATAGATCATTGAGAATATTCTATTGTGCCAAGAACTCTTGCACAACTACCATAAGGGAGACAAAGATAAGTGTGTGGCAATAAATATTGATCTCACGAAAGCTTGTGACATGGTAAAATGGGATGCGGTTCTTGGGGTTCTTAAAGCTATGAATACACCTCAATACTTGGTTGATCTGATATCGGAGTGCATCACTACACTGAGGTTCTCATTGAACTTCAATAGCGAATAGGTCGGCTATTTTAATAGTACTAATGGACTATGTCAAGGTGATCCTCTTTCGTCGTACTTATTTGTCCTGGTCATGGAACTTCTCAATAGAATTATTAGTGCGAAAGTCGCTGCCTCTGCTTTCAAGTATCACTGGCGTTGCAAAACACAACGGATTACTCACTTATGCTTTGCAAATGATTTATTCTTATTTGCTCATGGAGATGTAGATTCCGTCCTTTGCCTTATGGATGCCCTCGACGAATTTGCACTTCTCACTAGATTGGGCTTCAACCCTGACAAATGCCAAATATTTTTCCCTGGGTTAAATAAAGATGAGAAGCCCTTTATATTGGACCACACGCCTTTTTCTACAGGTACCCTCCCTATCATATACTTGGGTGTTCCCCTTGTTACAAGAAGACTTACTCACATAGACTGTAAAAGTCTTATTGACAAGATCTTTAAGAAAATTAAAAGTTGGGGCATGAAGCATACGAGTTATGCAAGGTGTCTACAGTTAACCAAATCGGTCCTTATCTCCATCTGCACCTATTATATGCAAATGTTCTTACTCCCAAAACAAACAATATACGATGTTAAGAAGATGTTGACACCTAATTTTTAGCCGATGCGTCATTAAAAATAAAAAATTCGAGATTATGGTTTCCGATCGCGACGGAGCCCGTTTCTTGAACAAAAAGTGTCGTTTTTTAATTCCGTCTATTGGTTTAGCTTTTATAAGCGATTTTCTATTCGTTTCATGCAAAAACCCGAAAAGTCAAATGGTTGACTTTGGCGTTGACTTTTTGGTCAACCCTTTGATCAAAAGTCAACCCCAGGTCAAATTGGGGCTTTTTGCATAAAAAGATTCCTTTCAAATCCAATTTCACTTTAGAAGTGGAAATTTTAGAAAAATTCAAAGATTTGATCATAAAATCAAGCTCCTAGTGAAAAGTCAACTAGGGTTTGACTTTTGGTCAAACCTTTGACCAAAAATTGAAAAATTCAAAAATCCCCAAATCATCTTATTTTACTTTCAATTTACCTTTGGCATTCGAAATTTTACAAAAATCGATTTAGAATCAACTTTTTCCCAAATTGCGGAAGTTGATTCAAATCGGCCAAAAAACAAAATTAATTCATTTCTAGTCATTTTTTAGATTAGTGTTCTTCACGACATTTGATCAAGAGGTCATTTTATATCCAATTTTTGAACCAATTTTGCAATTCCAAGCCAAACACAAAAACCCCCAATTTTAGCCCTAATCAGTGATTTTGATCGATTCTTCATGATGTGTGCAATTGAGACACGAATGAGCCTAATTTCTTATATGAAACCCAAATTCAAAATCAATTTTGGAAGAATCACATGAATTTGAGTCAATTTGATCAATTTAGTGATCCAATGATTAGGAAGTCTAAGAGTGATTGGTCTAATTAGTGCAATTCAACTTGACCCACTCTAGACTAATATTCAATTTGATGAATTGGGACTCAATTTGGTTAATTAGACCTCAATTAAACTTGTTAGTTTAGCTCGGTCATGCGATTACCCAAAATTCAGAGCTAATTGACTCAAATCGGTTTAATTCAAATTGAACTAATCCGATCGGACTAGTCATTTTCCGGTCGAAAATTTTGATAATTGATAATCCGGTCGGACCAACCAAGGTCAGTCACATCCTCTTAAGTACAAAAATGACAAAAATGCCCTTAATCAAAAATGACAAAAATGCCCTTGATTAAGAATGACCAAAATACCCTTCTTCAAGGATTAAGCAAATTAATTAGGGGATTAGCAAATCAATCATGGCCATTCATTTAGAATTGATCATGTCCATCCATAATGCCATGTCATCAATCCTTAGCCTCTAAGGAATATTCTTAATCATTAAGGATGCATTTTGGACCATTTGATCAATCTAAGGGCTAGAATTCAAAGTTGAAGGGGGTATATAGTTTTTTCCCTCCAAAAATCAAAGGGGGGGTTCATTTTCAGATCTACTTTCTCTCTCATCTCTCTCTCTCTCTCTCTCTCTCTCTCTCTCTCTCTCTCTCTCTCTCTCTCTCTCTCTCTCTCTCTCTCTCTCTCTCTCTCTCTCTCTCTCTCTCTCTCTCTCTCTCTCTCTCTCTCTCTCTCTCTCTCTCTCTCTCTCTCTCCCACGATCAACTCCCTCTCTCTCTCGAACTCCCTCTCGGCGCAGCCAACTCCGGCGCCTTGCCGGTTGCTTTCCGGCGAGCCACCGCCCCTCCGGCGTCCCCCACGGTGGCCTGAGTCCAGTCGCAACATCAGCCAGCCTGGCTGGTGGCCGGAGCAGCTCCTTCCGGCGACGTTTCCTCCTCGGCAGCAGTACCGGCTTTGCCGCCGGTGATTGAATCAGCAGGTTCAGCCGGCTGAACCGGCCCTCCGGCGACCTCCTCCGGCGATTCCGAGCAACCGACGACCTCCCTCGACGTCCTCACGGCACTGTGGTGGCTGGCCTCGCATTGAACAGCCACCGGATCACATCATTTTCCTCAACTTTTACTGATTAGTCTATTCGTGTGAACAAGAGTTGAAGCTCACATTATCTTGTGCAATCCATTGTCGTAGGTTGGCCGAGCTTTCCGAGGCCTCTCCGTGCTATTCCAGGTCAGAATACGGAGGCCGGATCGCTCGCTTGAGCGTTGGATCATCGTGAGACAAGGTAAGAACGCTTAAACACAACTCTGTAAATTTGTGTTCAGTGGAACCTGTTGGCTTGAGATGCTGATTTGAGCTTGTTAACGTCGAAATCTAGTGAAGTGATAAACTAGAGAGTCGTAGAGCTCGTTTTAAGCTTCGATTTGATATATTATATGCCTCGATCGGACTTCATTTGCTATGTCAAAACACTTTTAGAAGTTAGGATCAGAATCTGGAATATGTTTTGCAAGTCTGTTCTGATGATTCCCTGACTGACCTTGTGCTGTTGGATGAATTTTATGATTTTTTATGATCATTTTCTGGAAACACTTCCTTCATGAGAATCGTAGAACACATCCTGATCTGTTCACCATAAAACTTTCATAAAATTTCGAGCATATTAGCCTAGTACGATTTGCAACGTCATATGCATGTAAATCTGGTTTCATGCTAGTTTCAGTCGACCTTTGTGTGTTCTTCGATTTTCATAAATTCGTGTGTTCGAGATATAAAAAAATTTTCTTCACGAAAGTTCTTCCTAAGATTGAGATCTTTCAATTGATACTAATTTCATTAAAATCGGAGATCATTTGAATTTTCAAAAGGAATTCTCACCATTTGATCAGAATCTGTGTCCAGATCTGATTTTCATTCCTTTGAAGTTCAAAAGATGTTTCTCCGAATTTGATAAAGTTAGAGTCCTTTTTTGCAAAAAATCAAAACTTCAAAGTTGTTCATTGGGATCTCATTATGTCAACTGGAAATTTTGAGGACCTAATTGCAATTTTGGGAGGGTCAATTTGCTTGAAAAGTCTTCACGGGTTAAAATTCCATTTGCAATTGAGTCCCTCGCGAAATTCGAATTTTATAAAAATTTGGAGGGCTTTTTAGCAAAAAATCAAAACATGAAAGTTGTTGCACACAGGGAATCCTAACGGCACAAAAATTTTTGCGCTGTTTTGATAAGGTTTGTTATTTTTCCCGCCTTTGTTTTGAAACTCATAACTGAACCGAGTCCAGCCTGTCACTGAAATTTAATTTGATATTTTCGGGAAAATTGGCTAGGATTTAGAGAAAATGGTCTTCATGACTTTTGATCCTCATGTTATAAGCTTTCTAATGACACCTGAATCACTTCATTTGGACGTCATTAGGATAGTTAATCATACTTGAACAGATTCGATCCGAATTAGGCATTAATTGAATAAGTGGTCTTTTTTATAAAGCCCACTTCTCATGGTTTGTTTGGCTTCGAAACAAGGCCCATGGGCTTGAATGCATGCTTATCTATCATCATGCATGTGTTTGTTAGATGAATGTTAGGCCCGGTGCATGTTCGGCGGGTAGCCCATTCATGGTCATTAGAACCCGACTTTAGGGGTTAATTGATATGAGTTGCCGTTTTGTGAATGCAAATGATAGCTCATTATCATTAACCATTAATCAAACAATGTTAGGTGATTAGATGGGTGATGAATCGAAACGCATGAAAAACAAAAGCCGATCCCGAGGCCCGTGTTTAATTAGTGATTTGTTTGCAACATTGTTCTTTTATATGTCATTTGTTATGAATGAATGTTATGGATGTAAACATCGACACCCGAGAGGCGGTCTAAAGAAGAAAAATCCGAAGTTGAAAAAAGCCAAGGTGATTGACCGATGTCCAACCCGGTCTCGATTTGTATTCATTTTGATGGTTCCAAACCGATGTCCAATCCGGTTTCAATTTGTACTTAATTCATTCATCCCCGATCATGTCTCGGGTTTTTCAATTCGTGTTGTAATAAATACCCGACGAGTTGCGGGTTTATACCTTTTTACTTTCTCGCACTTAGAATTAGCTCGTCTTTTCAATACTTCGAGTGTTTACTTTACGAAATGTCTTTCAATACAATTGATTGTTTCTTTCTTTTCTTTTTCTAGACTAAGATAGGATTAGTTTAGAATCTTAAATGAAAATGCAAAAACAAGATGCATGATCACCTAGTGAACTAAGACTTTGGCATGAAAATGGTAAAAAAACAAATGCATGACGACTTAGATAACAACCATGTTAAGTTTAGCGGTACCGAAAGGGCGTTAATAGAAATATTAACGTAAGCTAGTCCTCGAACCTTTGATCTCTGGTTTTCGTAGAAATCGAAACGAAATTCCCGCGTTTCGGTTGGGTATTCTAGCCGACCCCCGACCTAGGCTAGTGGCGACTCCTAAAAAATAAAATCAATCCGCTGTCACGCGAGATATGGATTTAGGGAAAATCCACGTTCATGATCAATGAGTTATATGGCTAAACAAAAGATTTACACTTCAGTAAAATCATTTTAAAAAGTGCCATATGAACCATCTCATGAACACTTATCTCTAAACCCGCCTCATCCGAGCTCGGCCCTCGAGGGGCAGGTCGCGACAGGCTTGGCGACTCCGCTGGGGACTAGGTTACAAACCTAAGTGGATTAAAGCCGTAATAAACTTGATTGGTTGTTATCTCACTCGTCTACATTTTGTAGCATCGACTGCAAGTCAAAGTCGCGTGGAAAATGAGGTTAGTCCACTAACCATGTGTTAAATGGTTTTTTAGGTGGGAGCCATAAGGGGTGGAGTGAATGCAAACCCTTTGTTTTGTAGGTGGTGTTCGGGTGAATGTCGAATGTATGAGATTATATTGAAGTGTTGTTTGCTTTAAATTTAAATGCATGCTTACTTGCTTTAGCACAACACAATGCACCCACATCCCGCGGTCTAAAACCCCGGATCGCTTTAGGGCACCTTTAGGAGGTATTAAGAGTGGAATCCGCATGTGAATCCATGTGGTAATCCATTCTTCAATACCGCTTATCTTGATTAGTAAGAAGTGCACCGGCCGACGTTAGTAGCGGTCGGTAAACTCTTCTTATCTAATTAAGGTGGGGACCTTAAACCTTTAGAATCCTACCCTTAGGTGTCAAAACTCACATGTCCTCATGCGATGTGTCGATGTGTTTGCCATTTTCTCTTCATGGTAAGGTTGATTGTATCATTCTACAATTTCAAATTACGCCATTTCAATTCCACGTTATATTCTTTTCTATAATACGTGGTGATTAATCTCGATGCCCCAAATTAGGGTTAGTCAAAATGGATATGTCGGAGATTCGAATCATCCCCGTTCCAAGAGCTCTCGTGACCATGTGGGAAAGTCTCGAGTCAAAGCATAAGGATTACGTGGAAAAGAGGATCGGATATCTTCCCGCACTCTTGTACATCGAGCCTCGTATCGCCATGATCAAAGCATTGTCCCATTTTTGGAACTCAAAGACATCCACTTTTGTGTTTGGTCGAAATGAGTTGACCCCTACAATTGAGGAGTACGATATTGCCATTGGTAGAGTCGGGTCTTTTGGTCTAGTTAGTCCTCCAATAGATATAGATCCTATAACTCTTTTGAGCCAATTCTTAGGAATTGATATTCTTCAAGTCAAAGGCGTTCTTAGAGGAAATTCCAATGCACTTTCTTTCACATTCCTAGAACAACATTTTTCTAGCTTGCCAAAAGAATCGGGTAATCAAATTCCTCGAGTTTTTCTCTTAGCATTCTTTGGTTTTGTGGTTTTCCCATTCACCAAAAAGACCATGGATCCTTTGGTAGTTCACATTGTCAACCAAGTGTGTATGTTCAAAAGATTCTCAAATATGATCTTAGGCGAGACCTTCGTATCACTCAATAGGTTCAAACAAAGCAAAAATGGTATCTTTAGAGCCCCAATAGGTTTACTCCAAATTTGGTTGGTCTCTCACCTCAAAGATTTTGGTTTAAGCTTGAAAATCATAGATGTGTCCAAAGATTGTCATCCTATCTCGCTTTTCCGAGAAAAGGAAAAAATCTTTCCCTTTTGGTCATTCTCAACTTGGTTTAGTTTTTTCAAGAACCTTGTTCCAAATCAAATCCAATGGCATGTTCGTTGGCTTGGAAATCCCGAGGTGCGCCTTAATAACGGATCCGACAACCCAATCCCACTTTTGGGTCTTACGGGGTCTACGTCATATTACCCTTTTAGGGTGATCCGTCAATATCGCGCGCTTCAAAAGATTCCACCATTCCTCAAGCTGGGGTTATATCATTTTGACTATCGCAAAGATGTCATCCAAAAGAACCAAATGACCGACGTGAAGGAAATGGTCAAATCTATCATTGATATGTGGTACAAATGCCGCCCGGAGCCGATTATCATTACCGATGAGTCGGAATTGGAAGGGGAAATGAAGATACATCACGCATTGCCGGAGTACGTACACCGTCGTCTTGAGCCCGAGCTTAAAGTGGATCTCCCTAATGTTCCCGAGAAGCCAACTCAACAACAAGTTATAGCCGCCAGAGCTTTTAAGGAAAAGAATGAAGCTTTAGCCGAGGTTGAACGTTTGACCCAAGAAAACAAACGAATTCGCCTCGCATCTAAAGAAGATTCATTAGGATTTGGGCTATATTCCATGAGGAAATCTCCTTTCATGTAATTTTCCTTTTATAGATTTGATGTATAGGGTTTCCTTTTTACTCATTTTAGTAATGATGTAATAGGATTCTTTTCTTGTCTTTAAGGGATTGTATTTCACAAATTTTGTTGTTAATAGTGAAATTTTCCCTTTGTGTGTGTTTTCTTTTCCGAGGTTCCAATGGAATATAGATGGGGCATCTTGATTAATCATCGCGTGTTACCCCTTTAATTGTATAATTTCTTGTGAAGAAATTATGATAAGAGATTATTCACGTGATATTGGGATCATGAGAATATTTCTTATCTCTATTTCATCTAAAGAAAATATAAAATTGAAGGGTTTTATATTTTCGTCTCAATTCATTTTCCGTATGCTAATTTGATTTCTGTTTTTTACAGAGAATATTAAAATACGGCTGAGACGCGCTTTATTATACGCACCCGTCGCCAAGCAAGGATGGAGAACGAAGACACTCGTACCCGCGTTATTACCATCGAGAATCAAATGGCGCAAATGATGGCGCTCTTAACCGATCTTGCAAATCAAGTAAAGAACTTCACGCCCGTGGCTCCTGCTGCTGCGGCTTCTACTCCTAATGCGCCCACTAGTGCGCCGGTGATAGATCCAGTTGACAAAGGACCTGTTGAAGAAGTCCCTGTTAATGCCATTCCTACCGTCATCGATTTGGAAGCTCCACCTAAGGAGTCGCCTGTCGCTCATATAGATGAAGAGAGCGCGAGACGTCTTGCAAAATTGGAGGAACGCCTGTGCATGTTGCAAGGTTACCAACTCCAAGGTTTTGATAAGTTGTCGCCTTTTACAAAGGTGAAAGTTCCTGATTTTTACAAGGAGCCCGAATTCTCAAGGAAGTACGATGGAACTGGGTGTCCTAAAACCCACTTGAAGTATTATTTGAGCAAGATGGCTCGTTATTCCGATAATACCCCGCTTTTGATCAACAATTTTCAAGATAGCTTGGCAGACTCCGCCTTGACTTGGTTCATCGAATTGGATTTGGAGAAAATTTGCACCTGGAAAGATCTTGCAGATGAATTCCTTCAGCAATACAAGTTTAATACCGAAATTGCTCCAACTCGTGAAGAACTGGTCCGGGTTGACAAAAGGAGGAATGAAACTTTTAGAGCATATGCCCAAAGGTGGAGAACTATGGCGTCTCAAGTCAAACCTCCGTTGTCCGAGAAAGAAATCATGCAGTTGTTTCTTCGAGCTTTACCTCGAGAATATTTCGACAAGATGTTTAATAACACTTGCATTAATTTTCCCGCAATGGTAGAATTAGGAGAACGTATCGAAGGAATCATGCGAGATGGTCGATTGTCCGAGACGACGACTCGCAGATTCACCTTAAAGAAGGATAAGGAGCCAACGGTGGAGGTTGCCTATATTCAAAATCCTAATGCTCAAAAGCCATTAAACACACCAATTCAAAGGTCTGTTGTGGAAACAGGGGGTTCTTCCCGGAATTTTGACCGAAAAGGAAAAGCTCCGCAAAGACAATTCACTCCGTTACCAAGACCTATGTCTCAGTTGCTGCCGATGTTGATTGAACAAAGACTCGTAGCAAAAGAAATCCCGAGAGACAACCCACCGAAGTTTGTTGGGTTTGATTTGGCAAAATCTTGTGTATATCACATGGGTGAGAAGGGCCATGATGTGAACAATTGTTACACTCTCAAGGTCAAGATTCAGAACCTGTTGGATAAGAAGATCTTGTCGTTCAAAGATGCCACGCCAAATGTTCAGCAAAATCCGCTCCCTAATCATACCGAAGCCGTTAATGTGATATTTGGAGACGAGAATGAGAAACCTTTCTTGTTCGATGTGACGAAGTTGGAAGAGCTATTGACTATAGCTAGAGATCAACCTAAAGAAGGAAATGTATCCCAGGAGGAGAAAATGTATTGTTTAGCCAAGATGTTTGCTTTAGGCATAATTCAGCCTCTTCAAGGAAGGAAGCCCGAAGGGTCCACCGAGACCGCTGTAATTGATTTGTCGTCCGAGAAATTCTCATTCAAGTTCACAAGTGAAGCCTCATGCTCTAAGCCAAAAGATGATGGATACGAACCAGATGTTGATGAACCTTGGAATGACACATATTCCGATAGTGATTCGGAATGTAAGAATGCCTGTCGAGATCGTGAATTTATGAAGAAGGCTATCGAGAAAGGTGAAATTGTTGATACCCTCGGATAGCCGAGTGGTAAATATGACTTCATAGTCAAATACACGCCACCTCCAAGTTTCTTCGTCAATCCAAGGGATATCGTTCCCGATGGATGGGGAGGCATGGATGATGAAAGCATACCTGCCAATGAAGACAAGGAGTATGTTTCCGACACAAATTCTAATTTTGGTGTTAGTAAGACTCATTGGGATCGCAAATTTGTAATGACCGCTTGTGAGCATGATGAGGTGGTTGATACTCTAAGGCAACCAAGTAGGAAGTATGACACTTTTGTCAAATGTTCGCCTCCGCCAAGTTTCTTTATTGATTTGAAAGACATTGTTCCGACTGGATGGAGTGATGATGAAGATAATGGAGAATTTCTTTCCGATGCTGATTCGGAATTTGAATACCATACCTCCCACTGGGATCGGGAGTTCGTTAGGAAAGCGATTGAAAAGGGCAAAATTGTTGACACTCTCGGGCAACCAAGTGGAAAGTACGATTTCATGGTGAAATACTCTCCTCCTCCAAGCGCTTTTATTGACCCTAAGACTATCGTCCCGAGTGGATGGGGGTCCGAATTTGAAGATGATGGCTTGGTAGCCATGATTGATCCTGTTGTGATTGAATTGAATGCAACTTGTGAAATCCAAGCGCATGTTATGGAACCTGTGGTTATAGATCTAATGGCTGATGGCTTCGGAAATATAGAGATCTCTAATGAAGATATTGGGCCTGTTGTGATCGAGTTGCCACCGAAGAAAGATGAGAATTTGAAAGCAAGAATTCCTCCTGTTTATGACTCCAAGGCAGTTCCATGGAATTATGAGTCTAATGAGATAGACGCTGTTACTCGGTCAGGCCGATGTTTTCCATCTCGTGAAGGTGTCGAGAAAAAGGCTGTAACCGAAGAAGAGGCAGAACAACTTCTCAAAACTCTCAAAACGAGTGAATCAGAAGTGATCGAGCAGTTAAGGAAAATGCCGGCTCAAATCTCGCTACTTGAACTATTCAAGTCTTCCGAGAAACATAGAAATGCTCTCTTAAAGGTTCTTAATGAAGTACATGTACCCGAGACAATTGGAGAGGTACAGTTGGAAGAGTTTGTAGGTGCTATCCTTCTTAAGGATCAAATTTCTTTCTCCGAAAAGGATTTGCCGCCGGAAGGGCGAGCACACTCTAAAGCATTATACATCTCTGTTCAGCACTTTGATACAAGGATATCAAGAGTACTTATTGATAATGGTTCAGCTCTCAATATCTGTCCGTTATCAACTTTGTGCCGTCTAGGTGTGGGTATGGATAATGTTCGTCCTTCTAAAACTCCAGTCAGGGCCTTTGATGGCATGAAAAAGGAAGCTCTTGGTGAAATTGACTTACAACTGATGATTGGTCCAGTTATGTTCGCTCAGAAATTTCAAGTGCTTGATATCCCAAGTAACTTCAGTTTGTTGTTGGGACGACCTTGGATTCACGCTGCGGGAGTTATACCCTCAAGTCTACATCAGATGATTCGCTTTGTCGTCTGTGGCAAGATTATAACTGTCCATTGCGAGAAAGATACCGAAACTTTCAACAATACTGCAATTCCTTATGTGGAGCCAGAAGTAAAAGGAGAATCAAGTTACTACTCATTTGAGTTAGTGTCAGTATCTCATGTGCCTGCGGGCACTGTTGTGAGAAAGCCTCACTATTCAAAGGCGGCCCTTATGTCTAGCAAAGTGTTGATCGAGTACGGATTCACTATTGGCAAAGGATTGGGAAAGCTGTCCCAAGGTATTCTCACACCTATTGAGGTGACTAAGAGAAAGAAGCGAGAAGGCTTAGGTTACCAAGGCGATCAACAAGATCAAGGTAATCAGAAAGGCCCGAACATCAAAGAAAAGAGTTACCGACGTTTACTCCCTCCTCCGTTGAAAGATTTCTTCCCTGGACCGTCAAAGTTCCTTCAAGATGAAGAAGTAGACATTTATGATATCGTCGACTTATTTGAAGAGAGTTTTGTGGGTGCCATTTCCGAGAGCTTCGAGGATGATCCACCTACCGATCCCGCTGTGTAAGGGATGTTTCCGTATTCTACTTTGTTTTCAGTTGTTTTCAATTGTAATCCATCTAATTCTCCCCTGCGAGGGAATTCCATTTGTTCATTTGTTTCGTTCATTTCAAGTGTTGTAATAATTCGGATCACGAGCTTCGGATCCAAAACACTATATAGCATTCATTTTCAATTCAATAAAAGCATATGCATGTTTTGTTAATAGACGTGCGAAAGTATACCAAACCAGCCCTATGATGATGCTTTGAGGCCTGGACTTTTGCACGATCTATAATTTTCAAAATAATTTTTTGGAACAAGGATGTCCAATGATATGAGGACGAGTTCCCCATGAAATTTTCGAAAATTTAGAATTCGAAAATTTGTTTTCATCACATCTTCATGCATTGCATTTCTTATTTTCATATACTAACCATTTTGTTTGTTGCATCTCAGGCATGACACTTTGCATAACCATAATAGTCATATGCATGGTTTGGATTCATGTCCAAAAAACTCATACGAATCTGATTATTCTGATCCCGAAAATGAAGAGGATTCCCAGGTTATTAAAAGAGAATGGATCCGACATGAAGAATCCACACCTCCCACAGAAGAACGAACTGTCGTTATAAATTTGGGTGATTCAGAAAATCCCAAAGAAACAAAAATTGGAACAAGTCTCTCTCAAGCAGATGCTGATCGGCTGATCGAACTATTGAAGGAGTATCAGGATGTCTTTGCTTGGTCTTATGCTGACATGCCAGGTCTGGACTCCAACATTGTAGAACACACGTTGCCTCTTGATCCTACCATTCCGCCTAAGAAACAGAAGCTTAGGAGGACGAAGCCAGAATTATCCAAGAAGATTGAGGAAGAAGTCATGAATGGAATGAAGATTGTCAGAAATCCTTTCAGCAATTGAAGCAATATCTTTCACAAGCACCAGTTTTGGTACCGCCTACTCCGGGTATACCTTTGATTTTATATCTCACCATTCATGATGAGTCTTTGGGAGCTATGTTAGCGCAGAAGAGACCAGAAGATGGAATGGAACGTGCTATTTACTACCTCAGCAAAAAGTTTACTTCTGGTGAAGCTCAATATCCAGAAGTTGAGAAAACATGTGTAGCCTTAATTTGGGTATTACACAGATTACGGCAATACACTCTTCACCATCGCATTCTACTTGTGAATGAAAACGATCCTATCAAGTATCTTTTGGAAAAGCCTGCACTGGTTGGAAGGCTTGCCAAATGGCAAATATTACTCTCTGAGTTTGATATCCAGAGCATGTCTCAGAAGTCCGTCAAAGGTCGAGCCATAGCTGATATGTTGGCTGAAAATCCCTTAAAGTCAAATGACTGGGATGAAATTGATGAAAGGATTTATCTGGTGTCACAAGACAAGTGGGTTATGTATTTTGATGGAGCCGTTAACCTATCCGGTTCAGGTACTGGAGCAGTCCTGATATCCCCAACAGGTCAGCATTATCCAGTAGCCGCAAAGTTGGTATTTCCTTGTACCAATAACATTTCAGAATATGAAGCTTGCATCCTCGGTCTTCAATTAGCTATCGATATGAAGATTAAGATATTACAAGTTTATGGCGATTCCGCACTTATCATTCTCCAAACAGGAGGTGAATGGCAAACTCGTGATTCAAAACTGATTCCTTATCATGAGTATCTTAAAGACTTGGTGGAAGAATTTGAAGAGATCTCATTTGATTATTTGCCAAGATCTCATAATCAATTTGCTGATGCTTTGGCAACATTATCCTCAATGTTACAAGTAACTGATGGATTGAACATTGATCCTTTGCAAATCGATGTCTTAAAAGAGCCTGCATATTGCATGGTTATAGAAGAAGAACTCGATGGTCAATCATGGTACTATGACATCATGAATTACCTTCGAGAAGGAAAATTCCCTCAAGGAAGTCAAGCTACGGATCGAAAATACTTGGCTAAGTTAGCTTCCAAATTCTTTCTTAGTGGAGGTGCTTTGTACAAGAGATCTTTCGATTCGGTCCTGTTGAAGTGCGTAGACACCAAAGAGGTCAATTTATTAATGAAGGAGATACATGAAGGAGAATGTGGTCCTCATATGAATGGCCATCTTCTAGCAAGGAAGATCATGAGGCTAGGTTATTATTGGTTAACCATGGAAGCCGACTGCATTCAACATGTTAAATGTTGTTATCAATGTCAAATTTATGGGAACAAGATCAATGCTCCCCCAAATGAATTGCATCAAATGTCCGAAGCATGGCCTTTCTCAATGTGGGGGATTGACATTATCGGACCAATTAATCCTAAGGCGTCAAATGGACACCGTTTCATTCTAGTGGCTATTGATTACTTCACCAAATGGATCGAAGCCAATTCTTATGCTCATGTCACCGCGAGAAGTGTGGCAAAATTTATTCGTCGAGACATTATTGCTCGATACGGGGTTCCCGAAGCAATTATCACGGATAATGGGTCAAACCTGAATAACAAAGTAGTGGATGAGCTACTCAGTAAGTTTCACATTCGCCACTTGAATTCTTCTCCTTACCGCCCACAAATGAATGGAGCTGTGGAGGCGGCAAACAAGAATATAAAGAAGATTATGTCCAAGACGGCAGAGAATTACCGAGACTGGCATGATCGGTTGCCGTATGCGTTAATGGCTTATCGAACTTCCATTCGCACCTCGACTGGAGCAACACCATTCTCATTGGTATATGGGATGGAAGCAGTTTTACCTGTTGAAGTGGAAATTCCTTCATTAAGGGTACTTTCGCAAATAAAGCTTTCCGAAGCAGAATGGATTCAACAGAGATTTGAACAACTTAATATGATTGATGAAAAAAGGGTAAAAGCCCTGTGCCATGGACAAAGCTACCAAAAGCGAGTAGCTAAGTCATTCAACCGTAAGGTTCGACCCAGACATTTTGAGATCAATGATCTGGTTTTGAGGAAAGTCTTACCCATTATTCCAGATCGTGGAAAGTTCACTCCCAACTATGAAGGGCCGTATGTCATCAAGAAAGTTTTGCCTGGTGGAGCATTAATTCTTGTAGAAATGGATGGCCGAGAATTGCCAAAACCTGTGAACGCTGATGCTGTCAAGAAATATTTTCCCTGAATAAATGTTTCGAGTTGTTTTGGACTGAATCCAAGTCTCCATAAGAACATTTGCATCATGTATTTCATGCATACATGGCATTTTTGCATATTTGTTCATTTTATAGGTACTCAACTGTTCCCCAGGGAAGCTATTCCAAACCTCAAGGAGTCAAGCTCGAGGAAGTTGCTACATCAAATCAATCTTCTCCCTAGAATTTAGGAAGTAGATCTTATGTGTGAAAACCTTTTCTGTCCAAAAGGTTTCTCAAGTTTAAAATAAAAATCCCCAGAGGAGTTTAAAAAAATCAAATCAAATGTCTTGATTTATCAAAATTCCTCACAGACGGGAGATTTAACCAGATGATCCTTTGAAAAACAAAAAGAGGATTTCTCAAAAATGCCAAATGGAAATGCCTAGGGTGATAAAAGGCAAACTTTTGATCAAACACGTCCCTATACTCATTTTGAGAGAATTGAGCGAAAAAGCCATGTCGTAGGACGTAGGATTCGTTCACATTGAATACATGGATTGAGATGATAAAAGACATTTCATTTCTCTATCCTAAACACTCATGTTATCCTTTGCTAGCCACTTTGAGCCAAATAAGGAGAATTCTCAAAATACCCTGTCAAGAACCACCCCACATTGGGGCAAAATAAGAAATTATGGTTGATCATTTTTAGAGCAAAAAGATTAAGAAAGATTTTATTGCTTTCACTTGCATCAACCTTCTTGTGATAGTTTCAGATGGATCTTTATGGAAGCTCGAAGCATCCCAAAGTGAAGAAGAGCATTCTTTTCCTCTACCCAAACACAATTATCCTTTGCTTAGCCAAATTGAGCCTTAAGCATCTTCATTTCAAAACCCAAAGTGTTGATTATCTCCCCACATTGGGGCAATGCATATGATTTACCAAGGAAATTTAGAAATTGGTGAATATGTATAAAATGTCTCGAGAGTCCAAAGAACTCAAAAGATAAATATTAGGGGGCATGAAAAAGCAGTGTGCCTGGTAAAAGCAAGGCCGATGCCCATGAAAAAATAAAGCAAAAGCAAAAGCAAGAAAAAACAATATGCTTATGCTTAAAGCAAAATTTCCATTTGCAAAAGATGCTTAGAAAGAGCAAAGCTCTTATATTGCAAGAAAAATGGACTCTCGAGACAGTTTGGTTTTCAAGAATCAAATGATGTCAGACTTGAATGATTTGGTAATGATGCCAAGATAATCATCATTCTTCTTTCAAACCCATTCTATCAAATTTCAAGCCTTTTGAGCCTAACCCGAACCGACATTACAACCCTCTCCGAAGTCTCTTCCGATTGGGATGGTTTGAGTTAATGTGAAGATTTCACAAAGGAACTACCGCTAGAAGGAGTGGAAGTAATCCTATCTTATCTTATCTTCAAGGTTCTTGACTTGTAAACCCGCTGAAGATGTTGATGATATGTTTCTTTTCTTGGCCTCAAAGCAAATACCCTTTGTGTAAGCCCATGACCAAACCTATATTACGGTCCTTTTGAAAGACCTTTCTGATCAACCAATTTGTATTCAATGTGAATGTTTCCGAAACCCTTTGACATAGGTTCGTGAGGCATCACCAGTGAGAATTGAATAGCTTTCCCACATCGATGAATGGGAATCAAAGCCTTTATGAGAGCCAGTGTGAAAGACCTTTTTGATTAGGTTATTTCCAATTTGGCATTTTTATCTAACCTCTTTAAGTGGTTATTCAAAGATTATTTTGTTAAAATTTCCTCTTAAGGATTTTGATAATCTCTACCTTTCACCAAAAGTTGAAAAATTCCGTTTGTTGTTAAACAATCTCGGAACTTTTTTCAAAATATCTTTCCCCAGTGGATCGGTTTTTGGTCAGCCTAAACCATAACTTCCCTTTTCGGTTTTTGGTCAGCCTAAACCATAATCCCTTGTCCTTAGGTTCCGGGTCATCCTTAAACCTTGTCCTTAGGTTCCTGGTCATCCTTAAACCTTACCTTAGGTTCTGGGTCATCCTTAAACCTTGTCCTTAGGTTCCTGGTCATCCTTAAACCTTACCCTAGGTTCTAGGTTATCCTTAAACCTTGTCTTAGGTTCCTGGTTATCCTTAAACCTTACCCTAGGTTCTAGGTTATCCTTAAACCTTGTCCTTAGGTTCCTGGTCATCCTTAAACCTTATCTTAGGTTCTAGGTCATCCTTAAACCTTGTCCTTAGGTTCTAGGTTATCCTTAAACCTTGTCCTTAGGTTCTAGGTCATCCTTAAACCTTGTCCTTTGGTTCTTGGTTCTCCTTAAACCATAGGTTTCCCACAAAACCATTTCTTTGTCTTTTCTTCCTTCATTCCATCTCATGAGAGAGAGAAGAACACATGATTAATCTGACAATCCAACGGTAAGTACTTCAGGTAAGACTCTGATCAAATGTCTTTGTTTTTATTTTCTTTCATTTCCCAATTGGAATCGACTAAAAATTTGCAGGTGCCAATTGGTCTTTGAGCAGAACCTCTTCGAACTCCCACTCAAAGAGGGGCAGCTGTTGACACCTAATTTTTAGCCGATGCGTCATTAAAAATAAAAAATTCGAGATTATGGTTTCCGATCGCGACGGAGCCCGTTTCTTGAACAAAAAGTGTCATTTTTTAATTCCGTCTGTTGGTTTAGCTTTTATAAGCGATTTTCTATTCGTTTCATGCAAAAACCCGAAAAGTCAAATGGTTGACTTTGGCGTTGACTTTTTGGTCAACCCTTTGACCAAAAGTCAACCCCAGGTCAAATTGGGGCTTTTTGCATAAAAAGATTCCTTTCAAATCCAATTTCACTTTAGAAGTGGAAATTTTAGAAAAATTCAAAGATTTGATCATAAAATCAAGCTCCTAGTGAAAAGTCAACTAGGGTTTGACTTTTGGTCAAACCTTTGACCAAAAATTGAAAAATTCAAAAATCCCCAAATCATCTTATTTTACTTTCAATTTACCTTTGGCATTCGAAATTTTACAAAAATCGATTTAGAATCAACTTTTTCCCAAATTGCGGAAGTTGATTCAAATCGGCCAAAAAACAAAATTAATTCATTTCTAGTCATTTTTTAGATTAGTGTTCTTCACGACATTTGATCAAGAGGTCATTTTATATCCAATTTTTGAACCAATTTTGCAATTCCAAGCCAAACACAAAAACCCCCAATTTTAGCCCTAATCAGTGATTTTGATCGATTCTTCATGATGTGTGCAATTGAGACACGAATGAGCCTAATTTCTTATATGAAACCCAAATTCAAAATCAATTTTGGAAGAATCACATGAATTTGAGTCAATTTGATCAATTTAGTGATCCAATGATTAGGAAGTCTAAGAGTGATTGGTCTAATTAGTGCAATTCAACTTGACCCACTCTAGACTAATATTCAATTTGATGAATTGGGACTCAATTTGGTTAATTAGACCTCAATTAAACTTGTTAGTTTAGCTCGGTCATGCGATTACCCAAAATTCAGAGCTAATTGACTCAAATCGGTTTAATTCAAATTGAACTAATCCGATCGGACTAGTCATTTTCCGGTCGAAAATTTTGATAATTGATAATCCGGTCGGACCAACCAAGGTCAGTCACATCCTCTTAAGTACAAAAATGACAAAAATGCCCTTAATCAAAAATGACAAAAATGCCCTTGATTAAGAATGACCAAAATACCCTTCTTCAAGGATTAAGCAAATTAATTAGGGAATTAGCAAATCAATCATGGCCATTCATTTAGAATTGATCATGTCCATCCATAATGCCATGTCATCAATCCTTAGCCTCTAAGGAATATTCTTAATCATTAAGGATGCATTTTGGACCATTTGATCAATCTAAGGGCTAGAATTCAAAGTTGAAGGGGGTATATAGTTTTTTCCCTCCAAAAATCAAAGGGGGGGTTCATTTTCAGATCTACTTTCTCTCTCATCTCTCTCTCTCTCTCTCTCTCTCTCTCTCTCTCTCTCTCTCTCTCTCTCTCTCTCTCTCTCCCACGATCAACTCCCTCTCTCTCTCGAACTCCCTCTCGGCGCAGCCAACTCCGGCGCCTTGCCGGTTGCTTTCCGGCGAGCCACCGCCCCTCCGGCGTCCCCCACGGTGGCCTGAGTCCAGTCGCAACATCAGCCAGCCTGGCTGGTGGCCGGAGCAGCTCCTTCCGGCGACGTTTCCTCCTCGGCAGCAGTACCGGCTTTGCCGCCGGTGATTGAATCAGCAGGTTCAGCCGGCTGAACCGACCCTCCGGCGGCCTCCTCCGGCGATTCCGAGCAACCGACGACCTCCCTCGACATCCTCACGGCACTATGGTGGCTGGCCTCGCATTGAACAGCCACCGGATCACATCATTTTCCTCAACTTTTACTAATTAGTCTATTCGTGTGAACAAGAGTTGAAGCTCACATTATCTTGTGCAATCCATTGTCATAGGTTGGCCGAGCTTTCCGAGGCCTCTCCGTGCTATTCCAGGTCAGAATACGGAGGCCGGATCGCTCGCTTGAGCGTTGGATCATCGTGATACAAGGTAAGAACGCTTAAACACAACTCTGTAAATTTGTGTTCAGTGGAACCTGTTGGCTTGAGATGCTGATTTGAGCTTGTTAACGTCGAAATCTAGTGAAGTGATAAACTAGAGAGTCGTAGAGCTCGTTTTAAGCTTCGATTTGATATATCATATGCCTCGATCGGACTTCATTTGCTATGTCAAAACACTTTTAGAAGTTAGGATCAGAATCTGGAATATGTTTTGCAAGTCTGTTCTGATGATTCCCTGACTGACCTTGTGCTGTTGGATGAATTTTATGATTTTTTATGATCATTTTCTGGAAACACTTCCTTCATGAGAATCGTAGAACACATCCTGATCTGTTCACCATAAAACTTTCATAAAATTTCGAGCATGTTAGCCTAGTACGATTTGCAACGTCATATGCATGTAAATCTGGTTTCATGCTAGTTTCAGTCGACCTTTGTGTGTTCTTCGATTTTCATAAATTCGTGTGTTCGAGATATAAAAAAATTTTCTTCACGAAAGTTCTTCCTAAGATTGAGATCTTTCAATTGATACTAATTTCATTAAAATCGGAGATCATTTGAATTTTCAAAAGGAATTCTCACCATTTGATCAGAATCTGTGTCCAGATCTGATTTTCATTCCTTTGAAGTTCAAAAGATGTTTCTCCGAATTTGATAAAGTTAGAATCCTTTTTTGCAAAAAATCAAAACTTCAAAGTTGTTCATTGGGGTCTCATTATGTCAACTGGAAATTTTGAGGACCTAATTGCAATTTTGGGAGGGTCAATTTGCTTGAAAAGTCTTCACGGGTTAAAATTCCATTTGCAATTGAGTCCCGCGCGAAATTATAATTTTATAAAAATTTGGAGGGCTTTTTAGCAAAAACTCAAAACATGAAAGTTGTTGCACACAGGGAATCCTAATGGCACAAAAATTTTTGCGCTGTTTTGATAAGGTTTGTTATTTTCCCGCCTTTGTTTTGAAACTCATAACTGAACCGAGTCCAGCCTGTCACTGAAATTTAATTTGATATTTTCGGGAAAATTGGCTAGGATTTAGAAAAAATGGTCTTCATGACTTTTGATCCTCATGTTATAAGCTTTCTAATGAAACCTGAATCACTTCATTTGGACGTCATTAGGATAGTTAATCATACTTGAACAGATTCGATCCGAATTAGGCATTAATTGAATAAGTGGTCTTTTTTATAAAGCCCACTTCTCATGGTTTGTTTGGCTTCGAAACAAGGCCCATGGGCTTGAATGCATGCTTATCTATCATCATGCATGTGTTTGTTAGATGAATGTTAGGCCCGGTGCATGTTCGGCGGGTAGCCCATTCATGGTCATTAGAACCCGACTTTAGGGGTTAATTGATATGAGTTGCCGTTTTGTGAATGCAAATGGTAGCTCATTATCATTAACCATTAATCAAACAATGTTAGGTGATTAGATGGGTGATGAATCGAAACGCATGAAAAACAAAAGCCGATCCCGAGGCCCGTGTTTAATTAGTGATTTGTTTGCAACATTGTTCTTTTATATGTCATTTGTTATGAATGAATGTTATGGATGTAAACATCGACACCCGAGAGGCGGTCTAAAGAAGAAAAATCCGAAGTTGAAAAAAGCCAAGGTGATTGACCGATGTCCAACCCGGTCTCGATTTGTATTCATTTTGATGGTTCCAAACCGATGTCCAATCCGGTTTCAATTTGTACTTAATTCATTCATCCCCGATCATGTCTCGGGTTTTTCAATTCGTGTTGTAATAAATACCCGACGAGTTGCGGGTTTATACCTTTTTACTTTCTCGCACTTAGAATTAGCTCGTCTTTTCAATACTTCGAGTGTTTACTTTACGAAATGTCTTTCAATACAATTGATTGTTTCTTTCTTTTCTTTTTCTAGACTAAGATAGGATTAGTTTAGAATCTTAAATGAAAATGCAAAAACAAGATGCATGATCACCTAGTGAACTAAGACTTTGGCATGAAAATGGTAAAAAAACAAATGCATGACGACTTAGATAACAACCATGTTAAGTTTAGCGGTACCGAAAGGGCGTTAATAGAAATATTAACGTAAGCTAGTCCTCGAACCTTTGATCTCTGGTTTTCGTAGAAATCGAAACGAAATTCCCGCGTTTCGGTTGGGTATTCTAGCCGACCCCCGACCTAGGCTAGTGGCAACTCCTAAAAAAATAAAATCAATCCGCTGTCACGCGAGATATGGATTTAGGGAAAATCCACGTTCATGATCAATGAGTTATATGGCTAAACAAAAGATTTACACTTCAGTAAAATCACTTTAAAAAGTGCCATATGAACCATCTCATGAACACTTATCTCTAAACCCGCCTCATCCGAGCTCGGCCCTCGAGGGGCAGGTCGCGACAGAAGATGATCCGTCAATTTCTATGGGTAGGTAATACAGCGAATCATGGATCACATAAAGTGGCATGGCAGGTAGTTTACTTACCTAAAAGGGAAGGAGGGTTAAGATTGCTTGATCTAAAATTATGGAACAAAGTATTGTTATACCGCATGATGTGGAACCTTATCAATCATCCATCATCTTCCCTTTGGAGTATATGGGTTCACAACACCAAATGCAGAGGCACTCCAATTATGCAAATCAACATTACGGGCAGTATGGCTTGGAGCTGGCGATGTCTTCTTAAATTACGACATGTTTTAACCTTAGTTATCCATAGCTCTAGGTACTGTTGCCGAGAAATTTATGATGAACTCAGACACACGGAACCAGTTGTGGAGTGGTATGACCTAATTTGGACCAGCGGTATTAGCAAACACAATTTTATTGGCTGGCTCATTTGCAAAAATAGACTACCGACAGCAGAAATCGTCGTTCAATGGATGACCTCAATTGATATCCAGTGTAACTTCTGTAGGGCCAATATAGAAAATAGAACACATTTATTCTTCCAATGTGAGTAGACATGTAGCTTATGGCGTAGTATCCTTGCACAACAGGGGATTAGGCATCCTTTGGGAGGATGGAATGAGGAACTTCAATGGATGATTAGGGCAATAAAGGGCAAAGATTTGGTAGCTAGACTCCTTAAGGTATCCTTTCTAACAACCATCTATGGCATATGGATGGAGTGTAACCAAAGACGGTTTCAAAACAAGTCAATTGATATCCATATTATTTTGGCCAACGTGCGTAAAAATGTGAGAGATAGAGTGAAACATTAAACCTTCTTAGACAAATGTTGTATTGGCTACTATGTAGAGACTTCCTACCTCCATCTTCTCGAACTATTAGCATCATTTGTAATGCTGGGGATACCCCTAAGCTGCTATACTTCATTTGCTCTATAATACTAACATTTTACACACAAAAAAAATATTGCGTCAGATTCCAATTTCGAAGTAAAAGGAGAACTAGATTCCATCATAGGGAATCAAATTTCACTTCAATGTGCCACATGAAGCTGGGAAATTAGTATTTGTCAAAAGTTGTCTAAGTACATGGTTAAAGTCATCAATATTATGAATGTGCATAATATATTATTCTTTTATCCTATTTTTCATGGATTGAGGAAGTCCGAAAAAAAAAATTTATGAGAAGGGAATCTCAATATATATATATGGCTACGTTACACCAAGGCATGAAAAAGAAATAAAGGGAGAGACCGATAGATCCATACCTAATCATCATCTCTCGATTCTCCATCATCAGTCAATTCTTCATCATCAATCGATTCTACATCAACTTCGACTCGAGGAATGTGATCAATTTTGTGCCAATCCTCGCCAAAATGAGGCTCACATATTTTGCTTAGTTCACCACAATATTCGATATGTAATTCTTTAAGGGCAGTGAGGGATTGGATTCCTTGCAGCACGAACGATAAGTTGAGGCATCGAATCAAGCAAATTTCCCTAAGATGTGTGATTGGACAGCCATTTGAGTATAGTTGTGAAGCTCGGGCAATCAAAGACAGAAAAAGATTCCAAAGTGCAAGCAAATTCATTGAGACACTAGAGCAACTCCATTACTTGTTGGCTTTTTTCTATTGACAGTATATGAAGACGCGAAGGAAAGTTGTACTTTTTCTCCGGGATCAACATAAGCAAGGAACTGCAAATATGCAAGTGCTCTAGGGAGATTGATTCCCCAAAAGGCACTAATAATGGTCTCCCACAATCTGCAATCTCTAACTGCCGAAGGTAAGTCAATCGGCAAGTACCTTCAAATAAAATTTGAGATTTTTGCATGCCTCGAGTCCCAAAACATGCAGGTTTTCCAGATATTGTATTCCGCTTTCTTGCAATTTGTTGTTATATATAGATATCTAAGACTGACGAACCATTTCATATTTTTCGGTAACTCACCTAGCTCTCAGCAACCACTAACATCTAACGCTAGCAAACTCTACAACTCACAAATGGTATATGGAAGCTTCTTCAATTGCTTGTTCTCAAAAAGATGTAACAATCTCAATTGCTTCAAGTTACATATGGAACTTGACAGGTCCTCAAAGCAACCATATGACAAATCGAGAAACCATAAGTGGTTACACTTGGAGATGAATGTTCTAGCAAAATTTCTAGTAATAACTACGTAATGAACATTGTACCATAATTTAAATGCATGCAACCTCTTTTTTTTTTTGGTAAAGTAAATGCATGCAACCTCTTTGAAGTTTTCTTTCTCAAAAAAGGTGGGACTCCATCGTAGTTTGAGATTTCCTCTTACGAAGCGGTGGGGGTCACAACATACCGAACTCTCTCAGAAAGCTCTGGAGTATCTAAGTCAACAACAAAACAATAATTTTGTCCCACACTCGTTGCAAGAGATTGGACCAAGTCATGCACTTTAAAAGATAATAGTAATTCAAACTCCTCAACATCTTGGATCAAAGATCTCCTCCACAACTCTTTCACATACTCAACACCAATGTCTTCCGGTGCTTGTTTTTCTCTTGCTGAACTAGTGAGTCCTAAAAGCCATCCATAGCCTAGTTAATTGCCCGGCCTTGATTTCATCTCCTCTGGGGAAAAGTGATAAGATAGTAAAACATTGTTTTAAGTGGAATGGTAAATCGTCATAGCTAAGCTTAACTACTGGCAGAATGTCCTTTTCCACTTCTACTAACTCCCATGTTTCGCTATCTCTTATATATGCCCAATACGTTTCCTCGTCCTTTGTGCAAAGCAGACATCCCAAAATTATCACAAGGAGAGGCACTCCTTGTGATTTCTTAACAATATCATTTCCAATCTCAAGGAGTTCAGGACGAGCCTCCTTTTCCTTTTCGTCGAATGCCCATATTTTAAACAAGGCCATAGAGTCTTCGTGGGAAAGACCTTCTAGATTATGCGCTGGATAGGTACCCATTATAGAAGCTACTTCTATACTGCGTGTTGTAACAATTATCTTACTTTCACTAGCTCCTACGTTTAGCAAATTCCTTAATTCTTTCCATCTACGAAGGTCGTTGCTCCACACATCATCCAAGACAAGTAGATATTTCTTGTCTTTAATGGTGTCTTGCATATGAGTTTGCAACTGCTGAATATCAAAGTTACTCAAACTTTGACCAGTTACATCTTCAATAATCCCTTTAATAATTTTCTTTAAATCGAAGTCCTTGGGCACACACACCTATAATCGCAACTCAAATTGCTCTTTCATACTATTGTCGCTGTATACTAATTTAGCTACGGTAGTCTTTCCCAGACCTCCTATTCCAATAATGGGAATCACCAAGAGGTTTTTGTCATCTATTGGCTGCAGCAACATCTCAATTATTTTTTCTTTATCAATATCTCTTCCACAGACATCCGACATGTTTACGAACGAGTAAGATGGCTTGGGTGATCGTGCATGTGCCACATAATTGTCAACACTCCACGTATTAAGATTGAATTGATCTTTCTCAGAGGAAATTCTGGATAATTTCTCTCTTATGTCCTTGACTTTATGACTATGTTTTGCACGGAGTATTGGTGGATTAGAAAGGGAAAAGAAGCGCCGTACCTTCCCGTTAACGCCCCCGTTGTGACTTATCACCCACTTCCTTAATGCTTCACACTCGAGTTCATCGAGTACATCCTATGGATCGTACAACATATCTTGAAGCCCATCTAACCACACTTGTAGACCGGGGTTTTTCTCCTGCTGATTCTCCGCACCTAACAATACTGCCTTAATGGCAATCAACGTCGCTCTAAGCTCGCTAATCTGGTTCTCGACACCATAAATTGCAATGGATTCTTGGAGGGCGCGGGAGGCTATCTTCCTAAGAACCCCCTCTGCAACGTTGAAGAAGTCTGCCATGTTTTTCCAAGGAGGGAATGAGTTAAAAGGTGGAAGAAATTTATGCTTGGCTATTTGGCTTGAGAATTGGATGGTAAACAAGAATGTCTCCATGTCTACGTTTCAGAGTAACACCGGTCCCTTTTATAATGGACGATTCCACGTCAATGATGGTAACAGCCCAAATACCACACCCGATAGGTTGATAATTATTCTCGGTCATGGGATATATAAATTTCATATTTCATGTGAGTATATTGCTAATAGTATATTATTAATTTATGCCCGTTCGGTACAACTAACGATGCTTTGTCGTGACTCTATGATGGCTGTGCAGTGGCATATGAATATCACACTTCAAATTAATATTTGGTACGTTAGTAGTTTTGTTTTACAAGTTACACATGTGCTATTAATTTAAAGGATAAAAGCAGCCAATCAAAGACATCTTTGAACTTGGAGGAGAGATCATCACATTATCATTTACTACAATCATGTTTTAATAGTGGGACAACTGAGAAATTTTGAATTTTTTTTCTTTTTGATGAACATCACAATATTGAAATTGTTCAATGGGAACACTTCCAAGGCTTCAAATCGCATTTAAAATGAACGATTCCCCGTTAATGATGGTAACAACCTGAATATAATACGGGTTGCCAATTATTCTCGGTCAAGGGATATGGTCAACGGTCAAAATATGTATAGTATACATTTGCTAATCATTTATCGTAATCCATGCCCGTTCCTTACATCTAGCCATACCTTGTTGTCACGCCCCATACCCTATCTCCCCGAGCCTCGGGCGCTGACACCCGTGAGGTCATTGAAATGCAATGTCCCAAGAGGCATCGCCGACCCATTTCTTTTATCGTTCAATTAAGCACATGCGGAAGCGTACCAGAACATTACCCAATCAACAACAACAAACGGATAGCAAGGAAAACACGTAGACAAGATACACTTTATATATAAGCATCATTAACAATTAGAAGTTAGCTAATTACAAGCTCACTACTACGGGCTTTTTCCGATTTCATCCAAAAATAGTCTGAGTTAGTCCTAAGTCTTCTATCTACGAGGGCGACTTCCAAAAAGTGGTTCCCCACAGGAGGTCGATTCTCTATGATTCGAGCTCGAGATCATAGTCCAAATCGGACTCGGGATCACTCACGACGCCATCAGGAGGGTTTCCCACCATGGAATCCATTGGGGCTCTGCCAAGATCACCAGGGGGTTTGTCGAACCCGCGAAAAGGACCGAAGAGATCCCCATCAAACCATATGAACCAGGCCACAAAACAATGGAGAACCAAGTGCTATAGGCCATCATTGACCCACACCATAGTGGTGTGCTTATAATAGGTAATATCACTCCTCGCTACCACAACCTCGATAGCGTCCTCTTCCTTGATGATGGGGTGTTGAAACGGACGATACAACTATACATATTGTAACATCCTCAATTTCAGTCTCTAGGAAATGGCTATGGTTTAATTTTGGTAGTTTTTCAATGGAAACCAATTTTTACTCTTGTTCTGGAAAATTCAATTTCGGATCCTTTGTACCCCTTCATTTTGTTATTTTTTGGGAGACTTTTGTGATCCGAATTTCCAAACACTTTCTTCTTGAAAATTTCTCCAAACATCTTGAAGTTTTACATACTTTAATTTCAGAATTTTTGGACTTGATATGAGTAGTACGATGGCCTGATTTTCGGACCGTGTAAAACTATCCAAAATGGATATTTCGGTGATGTTTACATTTTATTTATTTTCTACAAGCTTTTCTGGGCCGATTTTAGAAAATTTTCCTTCACAAAAGTTGTTAAGAACTTCCATTTCTATAATGTATATAAATTTGGGAATTTTTTGAAATGATTTAGATTATGGACAGAGCTTACTTTGAGAAACAAGAATTCTGTTCCAATGAACTGTTTTTAGTCTGTCTTTGAGCTACTAAAAATGGTATTTACAGAAAGATTCTGATTTTGTATTCTTCATGAAAAATATTTTTAAGGCCTTGTTTATGACATATTCAAATTTGAGAATTTTTGGAGTCCATTTACTATATTTTCAAGTCCGATTTCGTGAATAGTGTAAAGTTGTCCGGTTTTGTCAAATTTCAAAGATTTATCATTTCTATATGAGAACGTTGGAATCCCGACTTGATGTCTTTTGGTGATATTTAAGGACATTCCCGTGCCAAATCTTGGGTTGAACGAGATTATTATACATGTTTTGTTGTGGAAAACTCTCGGAAATCATGGAATTAAGTATGATGCGAGGTTGCGATTTTGGCATCGAGTAGTTAATTTTGTGCACCCTGGTTGACCCGAGTTAATTGTAGGTGGAACCAGTATTTTCTGAGGACTTAGATCGGCTTCACGGTTTGGAAAATTATAGAATGAACTAGAAGATAAGGTTGGATGAAGTCAAATCTTCTTCTCCAAGCCATATTAATTAACTTGGACTTTGAGGCCTCCTGTCATGATGACATGCGTTAATGAACGAAGACTTTGAGGCCCCCTTTATCATGACTTGCATTAATTAGTTGGACTTTGGAGGCACCACCATCATGACATGCATTAATGGCCACAAGACTTTAGGGGCATTTCATTGTATTATTTTGTCCATTGTCCATTAATGCAAAGATTTCCAATATTAAGTTATTAATGGCATTTCATGATTATATTTTGGCTCTTATTCATTAATACCGAGATTTTCAAGATCATTTCATTAATGGCTTATATTCTCAAGATCATTTCATCATGACTTTTGGCTTATATTTATTAATGACTAAGATTTTAGGAAGATTTTGTAATGAGGGAAAAATCTAGAAAAATTTGGTAATGATGCTATTTTGTCTCTTCTTTGCTTGAACCGCTATAAATAGAGGAAGCCCTCCCCTCTCTCTCATGCCATTCTCACGCCTCTCTCTCCATTCTCACACACACCACCAACCTTCTCTCTTGCTTCTTTACTTCTTGTTCACGCCGAGAAAGAGAGAAAGAGCTCACCGACTAGCTCGTGTCTCTTCTTGTTGTTCGGCAAACTAGAGATCTCAAAGCCAAGACGCCATCTTCCACGTGTTCAAGCCTCACGCCAAGATCCGTTTACTCACGTGTTCAAGCTCGGGAACCGCCGAGACTCCCTTGTTTCTCCTCGTTTCCACCCAAGAGCCCACGGTTTGGCATTTGTAGGCCTAGGTTTACTCGGCCAAGCAAGAAGAAAGTAAGGAGAAAGCCCGAAGATCACCCGAGCTCGCCCGTCTCTAACTCATTCTCTAGTTTTATTAGTCATTGTGTAACATTCTGAATTTTCAACCATTTTCCCGAGATTTATGAAATGAATATTTTGGTCAATGCACTTATAGTGAGATCTCACCCGGAACCGCGCATTTTCGGGATGCTAACCTTAGGGGTAAGGCCATTACGGGATTGAGTTCGCACGACCAAAGAACTCGATCTTGGTTCGACTTTTGACCATAAGGATTGACGAGGGAATGTTTTGGGCCAACAAAGACCGATCTATTCGATTGATTGTGTCCAAAGGGAACTAGCGACAAACCCTCGCAATTACATGACAACCGAGGTCGCCTTGGTTCGAGCCAACTTAAACGTAATTTGACTTAGTGTCGGTTACGGGTCGAGAGCGCGTAATCCCAATGAGCCACCCGTTAGCCAGAGACAAGCTTAAGTCGCGATTATTCGATTCTAGTCATTTCTTGAAATTCGGGCCCGGAAATCTAGAATTTTGAAAGTGATAATTTTTAGCGGCCAATGGCGTTTTTGGTGTGGCCAACCTTGGGGCCATCCATTTCTATAAAAAAATGGATTTCGATTTTGGACCGAAAAAATGACCATTTTGTCCCTGGACTGCGAACAAATTTTAGGGACTGGATTGAGTCGGGGGACTGATATTTATCCAGTATGGCCGAAAATGATAGGACAAGAATGCCGCTCTCCTCCCATGAGTAATTACCTTTTCGCCCCTTGAATTATTGGATAAGGTTGATCGTGGGCCGTCGGATAAGGATGAGATCAAATCTTGGCCATTGGATTGGAGGGGTAGTTGAGGGGTATTTTAGTAATTTTAGGTGATGTAATAGAGACCAATTATTGGAGGGGCACCATTTAAATATTCATTTCCTCTCTCTCTCTCTCTCTCTCTCTCCCCCACCGAACCGGCTCTCTCTCTCTCCCTCTCCCTTGCACGTGAACCCCCTTGGCCGACCACCAGCTCACCGCTACCTGGTCGCCACCCTCCCGCCGGTCACCGCCGCCGCTTCTTCTTCCTCAGCCACACCCTACCCACCGTCCGCCTATCTCTCTCTCTCTCGTTCCGCTGACCGATCAGCCCCCGCTATCGCCGAGCCACCCAAGCCGTCCTTCCCTACCCTGTATGACCTAACCGTCGCCCCCAGCAGGCCTATCATTGCCCGCCAGCCACCTGCCCACAGTGGTGCCGCCATTCGCCCGCCTGGCCGCCGGTGCCACTGCTCGACTGCTGCTGCTGGTCCGGTCACCCCAGCTTCTTGTCCAACCCGTTTGTCACGTTTTTCTTAGGTAAGTGACTTTCCTAAATGTTACCTAGGACCTCGGGTATTGTTAGACGCGTTTAGGACTCGATTTAGGTGAATTATGTAGCTGTTTTGGAGGGTAGACCGAGGCTGGATATTTGGCTAACTTGGACTGATTTGGGGATTGAAAATGCGTGGTTTGGTGGACTCGGATAGGGCTGTGACGATGTGGAACGAGTAGGATTAAATTGTGTGTTTGATTGGTAAGATTACGCTTTGAATGGACTTGTGTATGCAGTTGTGTGGCTTGTGGTTATTGGCTAAATTCTGCATGAATATTGGGCTCATTATTGAGTGGCAATGTGCCCTGTATGTGTGGCTGAGTATCATGTGTGTATGACTGCGAGATGTGGTGGTGTGATTGTACAATGAATTCACGTGCTAAGCGTGTGTGGCCGTGCGGTGTGTTCATGCGACGAGGATGTACAGGTGTAAAGTGTGTGTGGAGTGTGAGATTATGTGTGGCCATGTGGTAAGTATGGTACGAAGGTACAGAAAGGTAGGATTGACTGGAAAAGTGGTTCCGTCTTGAGGCGTATTCGTTTACACGGGACAATGCCATCCCTGACGAGGTGACGATGCCCGGCCCGACGGGACGAGGTGACGATGCCCGGCCCGACGGGGTGACGATGCTTGACGAGGTCAAAAGACTGTTGGTCTGATGAGTTTTACGCGGGCGCGATAGAGAAGGAAAGTTAGATTGTAGGATTCCGTCCTGAGGCGTGTTCATTTACGCGGGACAATGCCGTCCCTGACGAGGTGATGATGCCCGGCCCGATGGGGTGGTGATGCCTGATGAGGTCAGAAGACCGTTGGCCTGATGCATTTTACGCGGGTGCGGTAGTGGTGGAAAGGTTGAGAATGAACTGGACGTGGCTTGACGTGTGAGGATTGCGAAAGTGATGCATGGTGTGAGTTAGTATGCGAATGTGTTTGTATCGCGTGATGTGGTGCTCGATGATGGGGTAAAAACTGCTAAGCACGGTATGGGACATGCCCAAGTAGGTTTTGCTTTATAATCGAGGCACACACGCAGCTGTGATGTATTACTATAGTATATTGATTGTGTGATTATCTAACGTGTAGAGACGTACATGATGGGTTCCAGATAGGGTCGTATGTGATTGTTAGTATAGTTAGTTGTCGTGTGTTATGGGTGTTCCGTCTGGCGATATGTGAGAGCCTATGTGGTGTTTGGGGTTGTGCATTTATTGATATTCGTCTCATAGTTGTATAACCACCACTTTCAAACCCCCAGTTGTAAACCCAGGAGGCTCGCCTCCTCTTTTTGAAGTATGAAGAGCCGTCTATGGTGCCCCAGTGGAGTCGTAGGCAATGTCCAAGTGATCTTCCGGGTGCATCAGCCAAAAGACTCAGGAGCAAATTAGGAGAAGGGCAACCATTAGACTTTCCCTAGGGTAATTTAGGGGTTTTTTAGACTAGGTCGACTTATGGTGAAGTTAAGTTAACCAGACCTCTGATCCTTTGTTAAGTCGGTGGTTGTGGATGCTTATTTGTTATATATGTTTGTATATGATGTTTGTATATTCGGTGCAATGGTATTGTATAAAAATGTTGTTGTTGTTGTTGTTTGACTGTTCTGATGATCTACCTCATCGTCATCTTTTTAGTCCGAGGTTTTTATATCTGCTTCCGCATGTGTCTCTGATGTTTGGGTTGGTTGGCGATATTCCTGAGACATCGCAACAATTCGACCAGTGAGGGGATGTTGCAGGCTCGATAGAGTTCGGGGCGTGACATCACCTGTGTTGAATTGGTATCAAAGCAAGGTTAGCTCGATACCGGTAAGGTCAAGACCTGAAGTGATAAGGAGCGACAACTTCGGGGTAGTCAGTTAGGGAGCCCTTTGTAGATTACATGTTTATGTTGATTATGCATGTCCTGTGAATACGCGCCTGTGGCTGCTGAGTGGTTTATTGTGATTGTGATGTTGATTGAGACAAAGGTGCGGCAGGACTTGAGGTGAGTACAAGAACCTTGTTGGTTGCTTGGTAATGTTGGCTTGATGTTATATGGACGGTTTGATGGTTGGTTGTTGGTTGTCGAGTGTTGGTTGTTGAGTTTTGTGCCTAGGGCTTGGACTAGTATAGTTGGCCTAGGTCCTTAATACCCGTATGGAATTATAGCAGGTAGGAGGAGGATAGCGTGAAATCATGAGAATGAGTAGAAGTACAGGAGCGGGAGGCTCGTCGAGTTCTCAGATCCCGATTGCGGAAGATTCGCATATGGAAAGAGTTCTTAGGGTGTTAGAAAGGATTGAGAATATGATGGATAGGCAAGCTCAAGAGCGAGCTAATGCGATCGCCCAAGCTGCTGAGGCTGCAACTGTCGCGACCTCCCCGAAACGGCCCCGCGGCCTACGGGGTTTGGCTAATGGATTACTAAGTTAAACCTAGCTCGAGCTCTCCCAAGCCCATACCAATTCGCGACTTAAGTTTAGGTTGTTAACATGCAAATCAGTTTCATTTAGGAGTCGCCACTAATCAGTTTCTGGTAGGTCGATTAGACACCTAAGTGAAGCGCGGGAGAAATGCTTCACTTCTACGAACCAGAGATTCAATGGGTACGGGGACTTGATTACACTAATCGACTAATTAGTGCCCTTTCGGTACCTAATCTTGTTCAATTTACCACCTAACATGCTCTCGCTAATCGGGAATCCCAAAATTCCATCCCTAAGCTAAGGGGAACGACAATTAATATCTAAACCTAAACATGCATAATCAACTACATGCAAGGTTAAAATTAAATGTGCAATTCAACGTGTGTGAACCAGGTGACGTGCAATTAAACATAGCACTAAACATGCGAAAAAGGCGAGATAAGCTAATTTCAAAACCCAAATCAAACTTCCGATTTTTTTTTTTTTTTTTTTTAAATTTAAAATTTTTTTTTTTAAAAAAAAAATTTTCGGAATTTCTGAAATTTTTTCGGAATTTTTGTAAAAAAATTTTTGAAATTTTTTTTGATTTTTTTGAATTTTTTTGAATTTTTTTTAAAAAAATTTTTTTCGAAAAATAATAAAAATAATAAATAAATAAATAATAAAATAAAATTCGGGCCTTTTTTTCTTTTTTTAAAAAAAATAAAATTTTTTTATATCAAAATAATAGAATATTAAAATAAAATAAAATAAAATCGGATCCGGGTCGGATTTCCACATCCGACCCGGATCGGGACCGACCCGGGCGCGCCGGCCCGGGTCCGCGAGCGAACCGGGCTCATTTGTTGAGCCCGGTCTAAATTTTTTAAAACAAAAAGGGCCCAATAGCCCGACCAGAAAAATAATAAAAAGGAACAAATCGGCCTACGCGCGAAATGGCCCAAAACCTAAAAAGAAATAAAAAGAAAAGCCCGAAACTTAATAAACCTAATGGGCCTAAAACCGAGCCCAACACCGAATTGAAACCCTACCCGATTGGACCCGCTCGCCCGACCCGGTTCTCGACCCGACTCGGCGAAACCCTACCCGGTCACGACCCGACTCTCCGACCCGGACGCGACCCGATTCGCGGCTTCCACGCCGCGCCTGAGACCCCCATCTTCCCCGGCCGGCCGCCCGACACCACGTCGGCCGTTCCCCCTTCGCCGGCCGGCCGGAGCGTCGGTCCCTCCGCTCCCCCCCAGCCTCTGTGGCTGGGGGTTACCGACCCGGCGACCGAGCCCGTGCTCGGCCGTCGGGCAAAATGCCCCGACCGCTCTCGACCATGCGACCGAGCCCCTGCTCGGCCGCCGCTCGGCTATGTCCGCGTCGCCGCCATGGCGACCAACCCTCAGCCGGGGCCACCCGGCGTTCCGGCCCCCAAGAAAAACCCACAACAAAACAGACGAACGCTCGGTTCAGGCAAACCATCAAACAGTTGGTGGACACAACGAAAACGAGGGCTCTCCGCCTAGATCGAACCCCAAACTCGCCGGAAAATTGCACATGAAGAAGCACAGGCAGGTAATATCATGCACGGGGCATCACAGGTCGGAACTCGAGCGGGCCGGACGGCCGCGCGAGCTCCGGCCAGCGAGCCGGAAAAACAGGGGAATAACAAGAAAATAACAGGGGAAAGGGTAGCCGTTGCGGCGCTCCCTATTCGGCTCGGCGGCGGCGAACGAGGGCGAGTGAGATAGATCGGACTACGTCCGGTCGCCTCGCACGCCACCGAGCCGAAATCCTCGGGAGATCGGCCCCGAATCGCACCAAACGAGACCCAACGAGAAATCGGGGTCAAGACCTACCGTGAAAGGGGTTCGTCGGTCGCGGCTGAGGCGCGGCGGCCACCGACCGGGGACCGTTCGCCCTTGGTCTCGCTCGCCCGACTCTCTCCCTCGCTCCCTCTCTCTCGGTTCTCTCTGATCTCCTCGTGCTCTGCCCTCAATCTCTCTCTGTCTGGACCCCCCCAAATCTGTGCTCTCCCCCTTCGATTTAAAGGCGGCCGGCCACGCTAGGCGTGGCCGGCAGGCGCGCATGGCGCCTGCCACCGCCAGCCTGCCACGGCCGGCCAGTCGCCCGACCCGCGAATCGCGCCGGCGTTCTGCGGCTCTCTGGCTTCTGCGCTCCCCCCTCTGCCACTGTTCCGGCTGCTCCTCTGTTGCTCTGGTTTCCGTCCTTCCTCCCCGTATGTTGACTGGGGAGGGGGAGAAACACAGGCGCGGGCCGGGCCAAGGGAAGGCAGGCCGGCCCGCGCGAAAAAGAAAAGAAAGAAGAAAAAAGAAGAAAAAAGGAAAAGGAAAATAAAAATAAAAAGGGCCGTGCTAAAAATAAAAAGAAGAGAAAAAGCAAGAATGGGCCGACGAACCCGGCCCAGGATTTTTTTTTTTTTTTTTAAAAACCCTATTAATGCAAACGCCTAATGTCTACGTGCCGTGGAATTTTAATGAAAATATTTTTGGTTTAGGGGTTAAAAATTAAACCCTAATTTTTTATATTTTTTATATATATTTTTTTTTGCGATAAAACCCTAAATAATTTGGACAAAATTTAGGTGTCAACAGCAACTGCTGTAGTTAATGAGAATGCGGGCAATGGAAATGGGAACCGACCGATGCATCAGATAGTAGAACAATTTCTAAAATTGAAACCACCCAAATTTGAAGGAGTAGGGGATCCGAAAGCTGCTTCTAAATGGGTTGAAGAGTTGGAAAAAGCTTTTACTTTATTAGGGTGTATTGAAGCAGAGAAAGTGACGCTGGCAGTGTACCAGCTACAGGGTAATGCGAGCGACTGGTGGAAAGCCACGCAAGGCCGAGTGTTCCTAGCAGGTGTGGATTGGAATTGGACGGCCTTCGTTCAGGCTTTTAATGAGAAGTTTTTCTCAGTAAGTGCCCGAGAAAGAAAGATGACAGCTTTTCTTAGATTGCAGCAGACCCAAATACTGTGGATCAATATGAAGCAGAATTTACCAGGCTATCTAAATTTGTGCCGAGAATGGTAGACCATCCTGAGGATAAAGCGCGAAGGTTTCGGGATGGATTGAGGGCCGATATTCGCAGCCAAATGTTACTGGTGAATTTGAGGACCTATGAATAATTGTATGAGAGGGCTCAAATTATCGAACAGGATATGATGGATAGAGCTGCCGCATCTGGATCACAGTATACCTTAGCCAGAGATGATCATCAGCAAGAGAAAAGGTCGATGATGGGAAACCGACGTCTTGTTCCTCCAGCAAGAAGGAACATTTGGAAACCATCACATCAAGCTAATTCGGCCTGTAGATGTTATGGGAGACATCATGGGAGTGGTCCTTGCCCAAGCGTGACTGGGGCATGCTTTAGATGTGGTAGAATGGGACATCACATAAGGAATTGCCCGAATCTTCAGGTTCGAGCACTCCCATCATTGCAGACACCTCGGATTGGGAATCTGACTAGTGCAGCCCCGCCGGCTAATTCGAACAGACCGCTGGCACAAGGACGTGTGTACGCCCTGGTGCGAGGGGAAACTGAGAAGGCGCCAAGCGTAATCACAGGTATGGTTTCTCTGTATAATTATATTGTATATGTTTTGTTGATCTGGGGGGAGGGGGCGTCGCACTTGTTTGTGTCTACTCGATATGTTAAATTGACTGGATTGAAACTGTTTTTAGAAATGCAAGTGTGTGTGACTAGGCCATTGATGAATAAGATATGCGTGTCGATAGGATGCACATGCTATGAAATTGTGATTGGTGGTGTAGGAAGCAGGATAGATTTAGCAGTTTTGAGCCATGTATGATTTTTTGAAACGATTGAGGGTATGGATTGGTTAGTCAAACAGAATCCTGTAATGAATTGCAACAGCAGGGTGATTCAGTTTAGTTTGACTGGATACCCTAGATTTGAGTTTGTAGGGAGTCGAGGAGGAATCTCGATAGCCACGCCATTGACGCGATTGCTTAAAAAGGAATTAAGTATTAGGCAACACCGATGGATGGAGTTTCTTAAGAATTATGACTATAACCTTTTGTGCTATTCCGGAAAGGCCAACCGGGTAGCTAATGTATTGAGTCTGAAGTTAAGTGTCACACATTTAATGGTTAAGGATTGGGCGTTGTCAAAAAAGGTACGAGACTCAGGGTTTCGGATTGAGGTAGGACACCTCTCCAGACTGAAGATGATGTTAAGGATCGAATCAGAGGTGCAGATCCAAAATTTAGACGTTATAGTCTACGGACCCCGAGATTCAAAAAATTCTAAGAAATGGATAGTATTAAGAGGAAAACGGAATTTCAAGTGTTCGAGGATGGAATTTTGAAGTTTCGAGGATGATTGTGCGTGTCCGATGATGATTTGGAACTTAAGGAAGAGATTTTATCGGAGGGCCAATCTGAAAGAACTATTCAAACGTTATAGAGGATATGCTGTGAGCATGTGTACTGGATTTTTAGGGCAAATGGGAAAGAACGAGTTTTAAGAAATAAGACGGTTCCATTAGTCAAAGTTGTTTGGGAGTATGACAGAAGGTACCACTTGAGAGAAAGGAGTAATGTAAACGTCATCGCCCCCATCTGGTTGGATAGCTGGTATAGTTGTAAATTTCGAGAATGAAATTTTTATTAGGGGGAAGAATTGTAACATTCTGAATTTTCGACCATTTTCTCGGGATTTATGAAATGAATATTTTAGCCAATTCACTTATAGTGAAATCTCATCCGAAACCGCGCATTCTCAGGATACTAATCTTAGGGGTAAGGCCATTACGGGATTGAGTTCACACGACCAAAGATGTAACAGCCTGAATTTCGATGTAATTTCAAGATCAATAAAATTGACATTAATTTGCATTTCATTTTAGTAAGTGTCGCCCAGAGCTGATCACTCTCGGGATACAAACTAAAGGGGTATGGCTAATTAGGAAAACAGTACGTGGACCAGGGATCCGATCACGAATCGGGCATCGATCTCGAGAAATGATAAGGAAATATTTTGGACCAACGTGGGTTGATCTTAGGAAAAGTAATGGATGTGGTTTGGCCAAGGCCAACGATGTACAATTGGATCGCAAGTGATTCTGCACGATCGAAAGTGCACGTGGCCAACCGGTCCTGAACTTAAGCCGAATGATCGTAACCTCCGGAACTAGCGATAATTCCTTTCTTTCTCTCGGTGATCGAGACCGTCATGACTCGGATAACCCTAGATCGATACGCGTAACCCCTAAACAGCCGCCCGTTAGTGAGAGACCCTGAATGTCACGCCCCGAACCCTACGAAGCGCGAGCATCCCACTTCCGGTCGATTATGGTGCGACGTCCCAGGAAGAGTCGCCGATCCACCGCCCACACAGAAATCAAGCACAAGCGGAAGCAATAAATAAATCACCCCGACAGAAAGATTATGAACCAAGGATAGCCAAACAGCAATCAACACCTTTGAAAATGTATACACTTTGTATTACTATATAAAACCTTTGTACACTATTTGATATACAGTAACAACAGTTATAACACATAGTCAGCAACCTGAGAGTCACAAGGGTCAGTGGCTAGGGGTACTGGATGGGGCTAAGACGGGCTTCAGTCAAAAAGGTACAACCCGCTCTACCTATGACCATCGCCAACCTAGGGAGCCTAGTCTGGATCGGACTCTGATGATTCCTCTGAAGAGCTCTCTTGGGACTCGGACTCCTCAGCTCCTATTTCTACGTCGGATCCAAGCTCCGCAACCTCTCCCTCCTGCGCCTGGTCTACTTCCATGGCCTCCGGCTCAATCTCGCCCTTAAGGTCCAAGGGTTCCGGATCAGCGTACAGCACTTCGGGCTCTTCATCCTCTTCGACCATGGCAGCAGGTCCGTCCATAGTCTCGCCCTGGCTGCTCCAATCAGGCGAGATTGGAGGATCTGAAACCTCACCACTTGCCATTTGCAGAATCATAACATCATTCACATCTACCGGAACGTCAAAGGTTCTAAGCGGGGGTCCCATTACTCCGTCGGCTCCTTTATAGCACCAAGCCACATACTCTTGGGTATGGTAGTATGACTTTTCCACGTTCACAAATAAAATTGAGTAGTATCTCACATAAGCTGCTCCGTCTCCACAGGGATATACACTCGATGATCGCTGAATATGATACGGTATCCCAAAAAGAGGTGGTGTCCTTGGCATCCTACAGCTGGGGGTCTGAAAATGTGAGTTATTACAACCGTGAGACGAATCTCAGCGACTATAACCCCCTAAACCTAGGTTAGGCTAACATGCATTCTCCTGACTGCTAACACCCAACAACAATGCAATTTCAGCTCATAAATAAACTCCGACCTAGGCTCTCTTGCCCAGATCTCTTACCTGGCTGACCCTGCAGGTTATTCACAATAATAATTTAATCAAGTCACATACATGAGCACTCGGTTCACGCGTACGTCAAATGCATGCTCATACTCAATAGTGATAATATCGCGTGACATTCACCGAGTCCTGCATACTCGCACACCGGCTCATGCATATGCATGCAATTGTCCACATTCTGTCTCACATCACACACTGACCCAATTATATTATCTCGTTTACCATGACCTGCTACAAAGTGCATGAGGTCTCTTTTTAAATCACAACACTCCATGGCCAGCGTAGAAACGCCCCCGGCCCAGTGTCTCTAGCCCGCGTCAAAACACATCAGGCACAACACTGCTCTCCTCACGAACCAGAGCCCGCGTAAAACGCATCAAGTTGGTCGTTTTCCGAACTTACCGGGCATCATCCCGCGTAACACACATCAGGGCGAATTGTGATCACGCATACACACAACCAGTTATTATCTGAACCCCGTATAACACGCCTCAAGATATTTTAGGTGATCACATGCTCATGACAGGCACGCAGTTTCGCACAATTTCATCACAAGCCTCATTCTTGGCATTCATAACGCGTACCATGAAATGCAACATGAGCATCCACATAACGTAGGCACAGGCACACAATTTAATCAAAGTCATTCCACAGTACCTAATTCACAAGCCACATGCTTACTTGGCCTATTAATACCGTGCGGCCCAAATTCACAATGTGTAATTCAATAGCCCACTCAAACCATCAAATGGCCGATCACACTCCGCACGAGTCGACCACACGAGCACGCGACATGGCATTATTCAATTCCCCAATAAATGGGCACACAATCAACCATTCAGTCAGCTCGGGCATACTCGGCAGTCCAGTCATCTAATCCTCAACTAGTCCATGCTAGCCCAATAAATCACTGATATTATTCCAGTCACAGTTACCATTATTCGACTCACTAATTTCTCTCAATGTACACCGATCGTACTCAACCCTGTCCAAAAAATACACTATCAGTCCTAATCCGGGTTTAGAAATTACACTCACCTAATTTCTAGTCCACGACGACGAGAAACGAGCGGCCGATTGCTGGTGAACAGCAAAATCAACGGCGGCGTTTCGAAGGCGGCGACGGCAACGATTCACGGCGGCCGGCATACGGACGGCGGTATGGACGTCGTACGGACTTGTACGGACGGCGGGGGACGGTGGCCGGTGAGGCGGTGGTGGCTGGCGCGGCGGCCATACGGACGCCGTACAGATGGCCGGAGAGGGAGAGAGAAAGAGAGAGAAATAGAGGTCGGGATGAGGGTGGTGAGGCAAGGTCAGGCGGAGCAGCGGCACCAGCGGACGACGACGACACGGCGGCGGTCCGGCGAGCTTCGGCATACGGACGGGAAGGAAAACCGGCGGAGGAAGAGAGAAATCGGGAGAGGGGAAGCTGCTGGCCGAAAATGAGGGAGGAGAGAGAGAGAACATGGTCAGACCGGTCAAATATAGAGGGCTAATGGCGCCACGTGTCGTCGATCCGGGAATTTTGATCAAAATACCCCTAATCCGACGATCTTAAATCATCCATATCCAATAATTGAGGGGCAAAAGGGTAATTGGGTCTAATAATGCAGCTGAAAAACTATTAATAATTATCCCAAATAATTTTCAAAATTCGGAACCCAAAAATAGCCTAGGGGCAAAATGATCATTTTTCCGGTCCTAAGGCGAAATTCCAATTTCTGGCTATATTAACTCCAAATATGTGTGGCCAACATAATATGACGTCGGAATCGTGAAAATAGCCTCTTAAGCCCTCGAAAATCGACTGCAAAGTCCTGAGGATTAAAATAATATTATTTTTTCACTTCCGAGCCAAAATTCTAATTTTTGAGCATAACAACTCTAAATGTGCGTAGCCACCCCAAAATATCATCGACCTCGAAAAATAATCTCATACGGGCTCAAAATCAACGTCGGTGTCCCGAGGGGCAAAATCGTAACTTTTGACTTTGGGTCGAAATTCCATTTTTTAACCGCACTAACCCCAAAAGTGTGTGGCCAACGTAATACGACATTAGAATCGCGAAAATAATCTTTTAAGCCCTTAAAAATCGACACCGAAGTCCGGATCCAATTTTGTGACCAAAACTCGCTAGATTTCAAATTTTAAGGTCTCTCACTAACGGGCGGCTGTTTAGGGTTTACGCGTATCGACCTAAGATTATCCGAGTCATGACGGTCTCGATCACTCAGAGAATGAAAGGAATTATCGCTAGTTTCAGAGGTCATGATCGTTCGGTTCAAGCTCGGGACTAGTTGGCCACGCGCACTCTCGGACTTGCGGACTCACCCGCGATCCGATTGTACATCGTTGGCCTTGGTCAAACCAAATCCATCACTTTTCCTAAGATCGACCCACGTTGGTCCAAAATATTCCCTCATCATTTCTCGAGATCGGTACCCGATTCGCGATCGAGTCCCTGGTCCACGTACCATTTTTATAGTTAGCCATACCCTATTGGTTAGTATCCCTAGAGTGATCAGCTCTGGGTGAGACTTAGTAAAATGAAATGCGAAATATTGTCAATTTATTGATCTCGAAATTACATCGAAATTCAGGCTATTATACACTGAAATTGGAAATTTCGCGAGTTTTGATCACGAAATTAAATCCAGACTTCGGTGTCGATTTTCGAGGGCTTGAACGACTATTTTTGCGAATCCGACATCATATTATGTTGGTCAATCATATTTGAGGTTGGTACGGTCGAAAAATGAAATTTTGACCCGGGACCAGAAAAATGACCGTTTTGCCCTGGCCTATTTTTGAGCTCGGAATTTTGGGATAATGTTAGATTAATTAAATTTGATTTTTAGCTCAATTATTGTGGCTAATGACCATTATATCCCTCAATTATTGGATGAGATCAAACAAGGGCCTTGGATTAAGGGCATTTTGGTCATATGCCTTGGATGGGCGACACTTGTCCTCCACTCACCCCCTCATATTTGACCAAGTTGGACCCATCTCTCTCTCCTCACTCCCTCCATTCGGCCGGCCACCAGCCTCTCTCTCCCGATTTCCTCTCTTCCCACCGGTCTCTCTCTCGGTCGTGGAGTCGCCGGACCGCCACCGCCGGGACACCGCCGTGCCGCTGCTCCGCTGGTGTCATGCCACCACCAGAACCATCCCACCGTCCCATCCTCTCTCTCTTTCCTTCTCTCTCTCTCTCGTCCTCTCTTGGTCAAGAGCCGCCCGAGACCGCCGTTCGCCGCTGTCCGCCTCAGCCTCGCCTCACCGACCCAACCTCCCTCACGCCACCTCAGCCGTCGTACATCACCACATGCCACCGCCAAGAAGCCGAGCAGCCATCGTCCATACCGCCGACCGCCGTGAACCGGAACAGTCGCCGTCGCCGTTGTTGGAACGCCGCCGCTGATTTTTGCCGTTCATCGGTGATCAGCTGCCCGTTCTCATCGTCGCGGTTTAGAATTTTGGTGAGTATACCTCCTAAGCCCGGATTAGGACTGATAGTGCGTTTTTTATACTGGTTTGGGTATTGTTAGTGGGTAATGGGAGAAATTAGTGAACCGAATGGTAGAGGTTGTTACCGAAACAACATTGGTGGTTTAACGTGATTTAATTGGGGACAGATATTGGCTACGGAGTGGCTCTTTGGTGACTGTCCACTGGTGGATTGTTGGACTAGAATAGGCCATTTAGGGAATTTATTGGCTGAAGTGTCGGGATTGCCCGGGGTGATTAGCTGTTGATTGAATTGTGATTAATTGTGCTCAATTGTGATAGATTGTGATATGCCAAGTCGTGTGCTCGTGTGGCCAAATTGTGCGGAATGTGATTGGCTAATTGATGGCTGAATTGAATGCCAAATTGTACATTGTGAATTTGAGCCGCACGGTATTAATTGGCCAAGTGAGCATGCTGTTTGTAAATTGGGTACTGTGTGGTGACCTAGATTTGATTGGGTGCCTATGTTATATTAATGCTCATGATGCATTGTACAGCATTTCATGACCACGTATTGTGCATGCTGAGAATGAGGCATGTAATGAAATTGTGCGAGACTGCGTGCATGACATGAGCATGTGATTACCTAAAATACCCTAATGCGTTTTACACAGGGTTTAGACAATAACTGGCTATATGTATGTGTGATCACAATTTGCCCTGATGCGTGTTACGCGGGGTGTGCCGTCCCAATGCGTTTTACGCGGGATGATGCCCGGTTCGTCCAGAAGACGACCAACCTAATGCGTTTTACGCGGGCTCTAGTTCGTAAGGAGATCGGTGTTGCGCCTCATGCACTTTGTAGCAGGCTAGAGACACTGGGCCTAGGGCGTTTTTATGCTGGCCACAGAGTGTTGTGTTTAAAAAAGAGACCTGATGCGTTTTACGCGGGTCGTATTAAATAATAATTGAGCATTGAGCCAGTGTGCAGTGTGGGCCAGAATGAAACATGGCATGATGATGACATTTGCATGCATAAGAATGCATGGGCCAGTGTGCGAGTGTGCAAGACTCGGCCAATGGTATGTGTAACGAATACTATTAAGCATGAGCATGCGTATGACGTACGTATGAACAGGGTGCTCACATGTGTGACTTGGTTATATTATTAAAGTGATTAACCTGCAAGGTCAGCCAGGTGAGTGATCTGGGCCCAAGGGCCTAGGTCGAAGGTTGATTGTGAGTTGTATTGTTATGTGTTGTTATGGATTGCCCGTCAAAAGGATGCATGTTAGCCTAGCCTAGGTTTAAGGGTTGTACTCGCTGAGATTCGTCTTACGATTGTAATAACACAACTTTTTAGACGCCCAGCCCTGAGCATGTCGAAGCTGCCACCTCTTTTTGGGATCCCTACTCAAATCCAGTCAACGACGAGAGTCTTCCTCTCAAGAAATGAGGAAGCTTACATAAGATACCGTTTTATAGTATTTGTGAATGTGGGTGAGTATTTCTACGAGACTCAAGAATATATAGCTCGGTGCCTAAGAGACGCAGACGGAAACATTGGGCGACCCCTCAGGACATTTGACGTCCCGGTAGATATAGATGGGGTGATGATACCGCAGATGGCCGATGGTGAGATTGTGGATCCCCCGACCGTAGACGAGCCGGTAGCTATGGACCAGGAGCCAGGGGTATAGTATGACGATCCCGAGCCGATGGACGATGAGGAGAACGAACCTGAGGCCATGGACCAGGACCCGGGCAAAGACGGAGAGGTCGCAGAGTTGAGTTCAGACGAGGAATTAGGACCATACCTTGATCCGGAGTTGGAGCCGGATTCAGAGGATGAGTGGGCTGCAGCTCAGGATATGGAGTCAAAGGAGTCTGAGCCCCCTGAGAGCTCTTCAGAGGAGCCGTCGGATGATTCTTCGGAGTCTTCATACCCTGATTGGGAGCCCTAGGGTAGACTGAAGTCCTTAGCGATGGAGACCGTTTCTTTTTGGCAGTGACCCTCCCTTCAGTTAGTCTAACCACCCTAAGTCACTTACCCTTTTTGACCAAGTGGCTGTTGACTGCTAATGTTGTTTGTTTTATTGTACAAATGGATATTGTAAAAAGGTTTTCTATAGTAATACAAAATATATATTTGTAATTATTTTGTTGTTTATGATTGTGTTCTATCCTTGGTCTCACGTGTGTTTTTTTTTTGTACGGGTGTTACTTAATTGTCACTTCCGCATGTGCCTTACTCTCTGCTTGGGTGTTGGGTCGGCGACGCGTCCTGGAACGTCGCACTTAAACCGACTGAGGTAGGGATATTGCATGCCATGGGGTTCGGGTCGTGACAAAAGAACTCGACCTTGGTTCGACCTTCGACCATAAGGATTGACGAGGGAATGTTTTGGGCCAACAGAGACCGATCTATTCGATTGATCGTGTCCGAAGGGAACTAGCGACAAACCCTCGCAATTACATGACAACCAAGGTCGCCTTGGTTCAAGCAAACTTAAACGTGATTTGACTTAGTGTCGGTCACGGGTCGAGGGCGCGTAATCCCAATGAGTCACCCATTAGCCAGAGACAAGCTTAAGTCGCGATTGTTCGATTCTAGTCAGTTCTTGGAATTCGGGCCCGAGAATCGAGAATTTTGAAAGTGACAATTTTTAGCGGTCAATGGCATTTTTGGTGTGGCCAACCTTGGGGCCACCCATTTCTATAAAAAAATGGATTTTGATTCGGGACCAAAAAAATGACCATTTTGCCCCTGAACCGCGAACAAAATTTAGGAACTGGATTGAGTCGGGGGACTGATATTTATCCAGTATGGCTGAAAATTATAGGACAAGAATGCCCCTCTCCTCCCATGAGTAATTATCTTTTTGCCCCTTGAATTATTGGATAAGATTGATCGTGGGCCGTCAGATAAGGATGAGATCAAATCTTGGCCATTGAATTGGAGAGATAGTTGAGGGGTATTTTAGTAAATTTAGGTGGTGTACCAGAGACCAATTATTGGAGGGGCATCATTTAAATATTTATTTCCTCTCTCTCTCTCTCCCCCCACCGAACCAGCTCTCTCTCTCTCCCTCTCCCTTGCGTGTGAACCCCCTTGGCCGGCCACCAGTTCGTCGCCGCCTGGTCGCCGCCCTCCCGTCGGTCACCGCCGCCACTTCTTCTTCCTTGGCCGCACCTCACCCACTGTCCGCCTATCTCTCTCTCGTTCCGCTGTCCAATCAACCCCCGCCACCGCCGAGCCACCCCAGGCCGTCCTCCCCTACCTTATACGACCTGACCGCCACCCCCAACAAGCCGATCGCCACCCGCCAGCCACCCGCCCACAATGTTGCCGCTGTTTGCCCGCCTGGCCGCCAATGTCATTGCTCGACTGCTTCCGTTGGTCCGGTCGCCCCAACTTCTTGTCCAGCCCGTTTGTCACATTTTTCTTAAGTAAGTGACTTTTCCAAATGTTACCTAGGACCTCGGGTATTGTTAGACGCGTTTAGGACTCGGTTTAGGTGAATTATGTGACTGTTTTAGAGGGTAGACCGAGGCTGGATATTTGGCTAACTTGGACTAATTTGGGGATTGAAAATGCGTGGTTTGATGGACTCGGATAGGGCTGTGACAATGTGGAGCGAGTAGGATTAAATTGTGTGTTTGATTGGTAGGATTACGCTTTGAATGGACTTGTGTATGCGGTTGTGTGGCTTGTGGTTATTGGCTAAATTCTGCGTGAATATTAGACTGATTATTAAGTGGCCGTGTGCCCTATATGTATGGCCGAGTATCATGTGCGTGTGACTGTGAGATGTGGTGGTGTGATTGTACAATGAATTCGCGTGCCAAGCGTGTGTGGCCGTGCGGTGTGTTCGTGCGACAAGGATGTGCATGTGCGAAGTGTGTGTGGAGTGTGAGATTGTGTGTGGCCATGTGGTAAGTGTGGTACGAAGGCACGGAAAGGTAGGATTGGTTGGAAAAGTGGTTCCGTCCTGAGGCGTGTTCGTTTACGCGGGACAATGCCGTCCCTGACGAGATGACGATGCCCGGCCCTATGGGGTGACGATACCTAACGAGGTCAGAAGACCGTTGGCCTTATGTGTTTTACGCTGGTGCGGTAGAGAAGGAAAGTGAGATTGTAGGATTCCGTCCTGAAGCATGTTCGTTTACGCGGGACGATGCCGTCCCTGACAAAGTGATGATGCCCGACCTAACGGAGTGGCGATGCCTGACGAGGTCAGAAGACCGTTGGCCTGATGTGTTTTACGCAGGCGCAATAGTGGTGGAAAGGTTGAAAATGAACTGGACGTGGCTTGACGTATGAAGATTGCGAAAGTGATGCATGGTGTGAGTTAGTGTGCGAATGTGTTTGTATCGCGTGATGTGGTGCTCGATTATGGGGTAAAAATTGCTAGGCACGATATGAGACGTGCCCAAGTAGGTTTTGCTTTATAATCGAGGCACGCGCGCGGCTGTGATGTATTGCTGTGGTATATTGGCTGTGTTATTATCTAACGTGCAGGAACGTGCATGATGGGTTCCAGGTAGGGTCGTGTGTGATTGTTAGTATGGTTGGTTGTCGTGTGTTATACGTGTTCCGTCTGGCGGTACGTAAGAGCCTATGTGGGGTTTGGGATTGTGCACTTATTGAGATTCGTCTCATGGTTGTATAATCACCACTTTCAAACCCCCAGCTGTAAACCCAGGAGGCCCGTCTCCTCTTTTTGAAGTATGAAGAGCTGCCTTTGGTGCCCCAGTGGAGTCGTAGGCAATATCCAAGTGATCTTCCGGGTGCATCAGCCAAAAGACTCAGGAGCAAATTAGGAGAAGGGCGATCATTAGACTTTCCCTAGGGTAATTTAGGGGTTGTTTAGACTAGGTCGACTTAGAGTGAAGTTAAGTTAACCAGACCTCTGATCCTTTGTTAAGTCGGTGGTTGTGGATGCTTATTTGTTATATATGTTTGTATATGATGTTTGTATATTCGGTGCAATGGTATTGTATAAAAATGTTGTTGTTGTTGTTGTTTGACTGATCTGATGATCTACCCGTCGTCATCTTTTTAGTCTGGAGTTTTTATATCCATTTCCGCATGTGTCTCTGATGTTTAGGTTGGGTCGGCGATGTTCCTGGGACGTCGCAACAATTTGACCGGTGAGGGGATGTCGCGAGCTCGATGGGGTTCAAGGCGTGACACGTTGAGTAAGTGAATTCTCAAATACCGAGAAAGGATGTTGAGATGCGTTGTGACGTGGTTTGCTTGGACCGTTTCTCGGTCGTTTGGTTGATCGTAGTTGGTTCATTTTCTCGATTTAATCAGGTTTCATGTTTAATGTTGTTTTGAGATAGAACCGAGCCTTGGTTGGTAAAGTGTACATGATGTGGACATGTGTGATGTTCTCTTGTTTGAACTTTGCTATTGATCTGCCATCGATGCAGGTGCGGTAAGGGCTGACTTATATTAACGGCGATCGATATATCCTCGTTTGATATTAGTGTTTTCACTTGCTGAGTCTCCCCGACTCATCCCCCGTTATTTCCCCTTTTCAGGTCCGTAGGATGGCATCTCCCCCAGCTCGCATTGGTAATCCCGTGGAGTAGAGAGTTGAAGTGCTCACCGTGATAGATGTCAGAGAAAACTATGTCTATCGCCGAATCACAACGCTTGTGATGTTCGATGAGGGCCTAACGGACTTGGTGCCTCATCCGTACGTGGCGTGATATCGCTATACGAACAGAGAATGGGTTGGATCCCTATGTGGGTTCAACAGTGCTTTGGCGGTGCGGGCGGGCGGGCTGGCTCCGAGATAAAGTCACGGGTGGGATGTGAGATGGCCAGGTGGACGGGACCAGGGTGGAGGTGAAGAAGCGAAGTGTGAGAAGCCGTAGTGGCCAAGCTAAATTTGCTATTCATAGTGTGTGTGAAATATGTGTTATTGTTATGGCCTGAAGGGCTTGTTAAAACATGTTTACATGCCTTGTAAATATAAGGTTTGCTCATGATGTTGTTTCTCTTAATCCCGCCGTTGTTCTTAATGTGATTGTCCCGAAATTATGCTTTTCGCTTGTGTATAAAGAAAGATAACAATGAACGGGACGTCATGTTTATGATCCCGAGGTGGGGGCGTTACAGTCTATCCTACGAGCCTAAAAAGAAGTGAACAACAATAAATGAGTAAAACTCAATAAGCAAATCGCCTAATCCTCGTATAGGAGGATGCCTCGCCTCGGAAACACGCAAAACTTGAAGCTCAAAACGTTGATGGCAGATCAATAGCAAAGCCCTTGCTTTGCCTTATCTATGAACATGAAAGAGGATTTCAAGTACCTACAATGCACATAATAACCAAGAGTCTAATTCATGTCACATAAGTCGCGCACAATCGCATTCACAATATCTCACGCGTATTCCAATTATTATGACCGCAAGTGGCCCGACTGTAATCGGCCACAACCAAACGCCCGTCAGCGCTTCCGGCATGACTAGGAATCGTCCCACCCCATCGGGCATGGTAACGTCTCGACCTCACTCGACGACGGCATCCAATTAAGGGCTTCATTTCGAAATCTATCGGGCATCACCCCTAAATCCATCGGTGACGGGTTCTCTTCTGTGATTACACGCACAAATAATCACTCATACCAGTTCTTATCTCCATTTTAAGTCCACGCGAGAGCCTCAAAGGCGTGCAAAAAATATATATTATGGCTAACCGGAAGCAAGTTGATAGAAAAATGCTGAGCAACTCGAAGCATGATTTCAAGCATCCATAATCACATATAACCATTAACACTTCATTATAAATCAATATTTGCAAGACAAGCACTAAAATCATTCATCAATGGTTTTGAGCAACCTTCTACGAACACATAACTCAACCATAATGATTTCTTACAAAAATAAACATGCACATGGTAAAACATAATCAAATAACAACGGTCTCTCCTAATCTGACCATCACATGGCAAAATTAGACTTTCTTTATAACTAGTCATACCTGCGATAAGGATATACTAATTCCCAAACCTCTAAAACCAAGCAAATTATGAGCAAACCATTCAAAATTCATACACAAGCTTCCTCTTCCTAAACAAGCAAGATCAATCATGAAAATCACTCAACCGGAACCTACCCTACATTCGAGCTACGCAACACAACTTCCTATCCAAGGGTTAGGGGATCTACTTACAAAACTGAGATGAGATCTATGGACGACGACAAACGGCAGATGAACGGGTGAACGACGGTGAGGACGGTGTGCGGTGGTAGTGACGAAGATGGCGAGCAACCAAGAGGGAGGGAGAGAGGGAGAGCGTGAGAGAGAGAGAGAGAGAGAGAGAGAGAGAGAGAGAGAGAATGAGAAAAAAGAGAGAATGAGAGGGAAAAGGAAAGACTTCCTTGAGTTTGAGAGAGAGCAATAATGCAAGGACAGTTGAGGGCTATCCTAAGCCAGTCTAGGCTTGCAAGGCTTCTTCGAAATTACTTGAATGAGATAGGACAATAATACAAGAGCTCAAAAGTGCTAACTTAGACTAAGGTTGCAAGATCTCTTCCTTGCCAAGCCTCACCTTAGGTCATCATTATCTATCCTCTAGAGGCAATTAATGAGGGAGAACTTGATGAGCAAGTCTCACCTTAGCCTCATTAAAACCTATACTTTAGGGCACTATTTGAGCACAAGGCATAAATGGGCAAGCTTCCAAATGCCATTAATGAGCTTGAATTAGGTAAGACAAAGGCTCATTGACTTCCTCCTCCTCTCTTAGGCGTGTGGCTTCCTTGGGCCTCCAACAATTTGCTCACTTCCACTTGTCCAAAGATTAATGGGCTAATGGTAATTATAGGGCTTAATTAAGCATCGTCAAAAAAAAGCTTATCCCTTAATAATCCAAAAATCGACACCCGTAACTGGATCAAGTCTTATGGCTAAAATCGATTGGAAGGGGTTCTGACACGGCCTACACGAGAGGGTGGCTTTGGGGTACTTTGCTCGTGCAACTCATGGTCTAACCCTGCTATCGGCGCATCTATGTTTTAGATCATTCTTTGCGTTCGAGATAGGGATTCGAATTGAGGATGTCACACTTATTGTGACTCTATCATAATAATTTAGAGAGAGAGAGAGAGAGAGAGAAAGTGGGGGACAGAGGGAGAGATAAAGGGAAAAGTGAGAGACAAAGAGGAAGGAAAAGAGAGTAGTATAGAGGAACATGTGAAAGAAAGAAAGGGAGAAAGAAGAAAACAGAAGAAGAAAAAGAAATAAAGAGACAGGAAAGGAATGAAAAGGGAGAGGAGGAAGGTGTAGGGTCAGATGAGTCAGAAAGAAAAGGAAGGGAGGAGAGAGAAAGATAGAGGCATGTTAGGGAGAACCGAGACAACAATTTACCAAGAACTAAGCTCAATCTAGGATCAATATCTCCCCCGCAATTGAATCGACCGAAATCGACTTAATCCGTGAATGGAGAGTTCGGAGGAGATTCTCAACGAACGAAACCGATCAACTCGTAGCCCTCAGTCTCACGAACAACATACTAAAATTTAAGCCAATTCCAACAACATTTGGCCTTCAAATCAGGACCGCAAATTTCAACCTCTTCTTCTTTCTTCTCCCCTACACTCTCGGTGAAGCTCACCTTTTTCTTTTTCTCTCTCCTATTTAGGCACACTTGCATGCACGAAGCATTTTCTTTTTTGACTTTTTGTTTCTTTTCTTTTGTTTTGTTTTATGCTGGCTAGGCCTCACATAAGGTGGACCCAGTCAACAAATCTCCCCCTCCACCTCATGTGAGAAGATCCATCATGCCCGCTTTGCTTCTACAAGAGTCAAGTTTCATCACGGGCAAGGCTTTGACCATCATTTCATATCCATTGTCATTGTTGTGGACTTTCTTGAGTAGAAAGAGCTTCTCTTCTAATTTTTCTCGGACCCAATGATACTTCACATCAATATGCTTCGATCTTGAATGCAACACCGGATTTTTGCTAAGATAGATAGCACTCATGCTATTACAATATAGAATGGTCTTCTCTTGCTTTAAGCCCAACTCTTGTAGGAATTTATGCATCCACAAGAGTTTCTTACCTCCTTCGATAAGAGTGATATACTCCGCTTCAATCGTAGACAAAGTAGCACACTTTTGCAATTTTAACTGCCATGAAACTGCTCCCCCTGCAAAAATTTTTCATGTAACCCGATGTGGACTTTCGAGAGTTAACATCACCGTTATAGTCCGCATATGAATAGTCACTCAACTTAGTCTTTCTATTTCCATAACACAAACAAAATCTAGAAGTGCCTCTAAGATACCTCATAATCCATTTAACAGCAATCCAATGCTCTTTACCTAGATTTGAGAGAAACCTACTCACAACACCAATTGCATGAGCAATGTCTGGTCTTGTACAAACCATGACATACATCAAACTACCTACGGCCAATGCATAAGGAATTTTCATCGTCTCTTCCTTCTCTTTCTCACTTGTAGGACACTCGTCACTACTCAACTTGAAATGACTAGCAAGTGGAGTACTTACCGGTTTACATATGCTCATGTTGAATTTTTCCAATACCTCATCAATGTACTTCTCTTGAGATAGCCAAAATTTCTTGTTCAACATGTCACAAGTAATTTTCATGCCAAGGATTTGCTTAGCCTGACCTAGATCCTTCATTGCAAAAGCTTTACTCAACTCAATTTTTAAGCTCTTGATTTTCTTAACACCATGCCTGACAATTAACATATCATCCACATAGAGTAGGAGAATAAGAAAATCATTATCCGAGAATCTTTTCATAAAGACACAAGAATCAGATTGGTCTTACCATACCCGTGATCTTCCATGAATGATTCGAACTTTATATACCATTGCCTTAGCGCTTACTTGAGATCATACAAACTTTTTCTCAATCTATATATAAGGTGCTCCTTGCTTTCGACTAAAAACCCTCCTGTTGCTCCATATATATTTCTTCCTCTAAGTCCCCATGAAGAAAAGCCGTCTTTACATCAAGTTGTTTGATTTCTAAATTCAAGGCGGCGGCCAACCCAAGAACAACTCGAATAGAAGGCATTTTTACAACCGATGAAAATATCTCTTCAAGGTCAATTCCTTTCTTTTGACAAAAGTCTTTCACAACAAGCCTAACCTTGTATCGTGGTTGCAAACTACTTCCTTTCGTCTTCAACTTATATACCCACTTATTTGTGAGTGTTATTTTGCCTTTAGACAACTTCACCAATTCAAATGTATGGTTCTCATGTAATGATTTGAGCTCCTCTTACATGACTTCATACCACTCGTTCTTTTGATCACATGACATAGCCTCTTCATAAGTTTTTGGCTCTCTTGCATCGATGAGTAACACATACTCATGCGGCTAATATTTCTATGAGGGCCTATGTTCTCTTTCAGATCTTCTAACCTGAGATAGGACCGACTGTTCTTGCTCAAGTGGCTCCATTAGCTCAACTGGCCGTTCTTGCTCAACTGTTTCACCCGTCTCGACTGAAGAATCAATATTTTGTGAGGATTCACCATCTTCATGATTTCCATGTATTTCTCTCCTATGATTTTCACCCAATACGATAGGAGGACTTAGACTGAAACTAACATAATGTTGAGCTACATTCTTTGGCCTCCCTGGCTTGTTAATGTCTTCAATAGTTTGATGCTTAAAGAATAGGGAAAAAGCCACCAAAAACCCCAAACTTTACCCATTGTGACACATTTACCCCGAACTTTTTTTGTGACGCCAAAAACCCCAAACTTTCTTATTTGTGACATATTTACCCCAATGTACATTATCTATGGGCATTTTCGTCTTTTTCGCTTTTTCTTTTTTTACTTTTTTTTTCAGATCCGGCGAGGGGGGCCTCGCCGGCGTCCGGTGGCCCTCGCCGGCGAGGCTCGCTCGACGCCGGCAAGGCTCGCCCTCGCCAGATCCGGCGAGGGCGAGCCTCGTCGGCGTCGGGCGAGGCTCGCCCAGGCAAGGGCGAGCCCGCCCGACGCCGGCGAGGCTCGCCTCGCCAGATCCAGGCGAGGGCGAGCCTCGCCGGCGTCGGGCGACGCTCGCCCTCGCTCGCCGACGTCGGGCTACCCTCACCGGCGTCGGGCGGCCACCGGCGAGGGCCGCCGGACGCCGGCGAGGCCCCCCTCGCCGGATCTGAAAAAAAAAGTAAAAAAAAAAAAGAAAAAGCGGAAAAGACGAAAATGCCCATAGATAATGTACATTAGGGTAAATGTGTCACAAATAAGAAAGTTTGGGGTTTTTGGCGTCACAAAAAAAAGTTCGCGGTAAATGTGTCACAATGGGTAAAGTTTGAGGTTTTTGGTGGCTTTTTCCCTAAAGAATACCACATCTCGGCTTCTAATGACTTTTTTTGCAACTGGATCCCATAACCTGTATCCAAACTCTTCATGTCCATAACCCAAGAAGATACACTGTTTAGACTTGTCATTAAGCTTCGACCTTTTATCTCTTGGAACATACACAAATGCCCGGCAACCAAACACTTTCATGTAATTATACGAAATATCTTTTCCACTCCAAACTCTTTGTGGAACATCCCCCTTGATAGGAATTGATGGAGAAAGATTTATTAAGTCCACTGTTGTTCTCATCGCTTCAACCCAAAATGACTTGGGCAACTTCGCATGAGAGAGCATACATTGAATCTGATCATTAATTGCCCGGTTCATTCTCTCCGCCACTCCATTTTGTTGTGGTGTTTTTGGAACAGTCTTCTCAAGCTTGATACCATAATCCCTGCAATAACATTCAAATGGGCCTTTATATTCACCACCATTGTCAGCTCGAATACATTTCAACTTCTTTTCGATTTTTCTTTCTACATTGACATGAAATTGTTTGAAAGCCACAAGCACCTGATCTTTAGATTTCAAAGCAACAGCCCACACTTTTCTAGAGCAATCATTAATAAATATCACAAAGTACAATGCACCACCAAGTGTTTTAGCATCCATGCAACAAACATCAATGTGAACTAAATCAAGTACATTTGATTTCGTATGTGGAGAGGAACTATGAAATGAGAACCGATGTTGATTATCTATAAGGCAATGAGTACATTCCTTCAGATTTCTCTCCTTTAATGATAGGAAATTCTTTCTCGCAAGAGTTTCAAGCCCCTTCTCGCTGAGATGACCAAGTCTCATGTGCCATATTTCAACTGAGGAGTCATCCACTATATTCACATCTTCCTTGACGAACCTAGCTGGCATAGTGTAGAGAGTGCATGTCTTCTTACCCTTACCCACTATCATAGAACCCTTAATCAATTTCCATCTGCCGTCACTGAAGGTATTGCAATAACCATCATCATCTAAGGCACCTGTGGAGATCAAATGAAGTTGAATATTCGAAACATGCCTCAAATTTTTCAGAAGCAAACTACATCCAACATCAGTCTCCAAATAAACGTCTCCCATGTCAATAACCTTAGAGACACCACTGTTTCCCATCCTAACACAACCAAAATCACCGCTGCGATAGGAAGTAAAATAGTCACGCCGTGAGGTGACATGAAATGAAGCTCTGGAATCAACAACCCAACCAGAGTCTTGGCATGTAAGGTTCACACAAGTATCATCACAAATGAACACAATATCGCCATCGGATGCAACTGCCGTTGTAACTTGCTTTTCTTCTTTCTTTCGATCTCAATTTCTATTATGGGATTTTTCTCTTTTTGGCAACCTACATTCCCTAGCATAATGTCCCATCTTACCATAATTATAGCACTTCACACTCCTCCCCAGCCTGGACTTCGATCTTCCTCTTGACTTGCCCCTATCATCATTACCCTGAAGCTTTCTTGATTGAGTTCTCGTCCTGTTTTCTATGACAAGAGGCCTCCAATTTGGAAGCATAACTTAAGCATTTTCTCCTTGTTTCTTCATTGAATAGGCTTTCTTTGACCATTCTCATGGAAAGCACATTGGAAGGAGCCGAATTGTTTAGTGCCACAACTAAAGTGTCCCAACTATCGGGAAGAGTACCAAGCAATAGACATGCTTGCAATTCATCACCTAAGTCAATCTCAAGATTTGTCAATTAATTTACAACATCTTGAAATTCACTCAAGTTTTCTGACATGCTACTTCCCTCTTTGTATCTCAAATGCACAAGTCTTTTAACTAGAAAAGCTTTATTTTGTGGGCTTCTCCTCTTATAAAGATCTTGCAATTTCTTCCACAAAGTGTTTGCTTCCATTTCTTGAACTACATGATGAAACACACTATCATCAATCCATTGTCGAATAAATCCAACCGTTTTCCGATTCATTCGCTCCCATTTTTTGTCTTCCTTATCTCCTTTAGCCTCATCACCTTCAACGGGATCAAATAAATCTTTGCAATAACAAGTCTTCCATCCGAGGCTTCCAAATGTTGTAATTCAAGGCATTTAACTTAAACATGGTGCCACTAGTTTCCTCCATTAAATACTAGAATATCAACACTAGCTCTAATACCACTTTGTTGGGGAGAACCGGGGCAACAATTCACCAAGAACCAAGCCCAATCTAGGATCAATATCTCCCCCACAATTGAATCGACGGAAATCGACTTAATCCGTGAATGAAGAGTTCGGAGGAGATTTTCAATGAACGAAACTGATCAACTCGTAGCCTCAGTCTCACGAATAACATACTAAAATTTGAGCCAATTCCGACACCATTTTGGCCTTCAAATCGGGACTACAAATTTTAGCCCCTTCTTCCTTCTTCTCCCTTGCACTCTCAGTGAAGCTCTTGGTGAAGCTCACCTTTTTCTTTTTCTCTCTTCTATCTGGGCACACTTGCAAGCACGAAGCACTTTCTTTTTGTTCTTTTCTTTTTTGACTTTTTGTTTCTTTTCTTTTCTTTTGTTTTATGATGGCTAGGCCCCACATAAGGTGGACCCAATCAATAAGGCGGGACCACGAAAATAAAAGAGGGAAGAGGATAGTGAGCTGTGAGAAAATGAAGGAGAGGAGGAGAAGGAAAGGCTGCGTGCACATCAGTAATTTTTTAAGAAAATTAGCCACAGTAATTATGTTGGAATCGCGCAAAACTTATGACTAAATTAGCAAAATTGAAAAGTTTTGAACTGAATTAACATACGCACAATTAATTTAGAATTGATTGAACAATTTCTCTTTCCATATAGTTGTAGGAATTATTTTGTTATGGACTTAAGACAATGAATGGGGTAGGCAATTGAAGTCATTATGTTATCATTCCCTCTCCCTAGCAAATGTGCTCAAGCGTTGTGTGCGCGCGCAACAAATTGACATTCGAAAGATTAAGCAAAGATTATATTTTCACGAAATATTTTATTATTAAATAATGGATATAGATTATTAAATATTTTCACGAAATATACACAATACTAACAATGAGTATAAATAACCTTACAAAAAAAAAAGCAATGAGTATAAATATCTATGGAATGAGCAAAGGACTTTGAGATTTGAAATCTTGTTAGGAAAGCTGTTGTGGGATCGAAAATATGTAAATCTTTTAATATTAGAAAGTGAGAGATAAAATAAAATTATAAAATTATACATTTTATCATGGACACATATTTGTAAAATAATAATTAAGGATATTTTGTTGAAATTGTCCTTTGTTTCTCGTAGTTTAACCCCCTGCCAGGACTGGATATGCACGGACATTGGACTCCCCTTAGATAGAGAAACTTCATAATCTTTTTGAGCAGTGGATATGCTTTTCTTGTCCCCCTAAGTCTCCAATTTTTTACGATGCACCTATGATAAATTTACCTCAAACTAATTATTTGACCACCAAAAATCCCAAACTGATATATTTGTGACAGATTTTTTTTTGATAAGAAATTTGTGATAGATTTACCCTCCGTTAAATTGAATTAATACAAAAAAAAATTCACAAACTAGTACACCTATGACAAACAAAGGATAAAACTCCAAACTAGTATATCCGTCAACTACTACGTATTATTTAACGAAGCAATTTGACAGTAAAATTAAACGGAAACTAACGGAGGATAAATTCACCACAGGTATACCAGTTTGAGATTTTTCGTAGCCAAAAAATTGGGTTAAGGTAAATTTATCATAGGTATACTAGTTTGAGATTTTTCGTGTTGTTAAGCCTCTTAACTTTCTTTAAGTGACACCTCATTTATGCACTAATTGTCTTTTCTGCTCGTCTAGGGGCTTTTTATATACATCCTGTGACCATTTCATCTTCTTCCTGCTGGAGTGCAGGCTAATTTACACATGTTAATGTCCCCCACGATCTCAAAGACGTGAAAGCTTCGGCAGGTTCCCCTTTCCCATATCTCCATTTCATTGCCATTTTGGATCCACGCTCAACTGAAAGGATTGTTAAAAATAGCTGCCAGTGAAGACCATTCCAATTTTGCTGTAGTAAGCTGAATTCGATGTGACGATTGTTAATGCTGCTTGCAGTGCTCGTCATGCATCCATATTTAGTGGTTGACCCTCTAAATATTCTGCGTCCACCTTAGCAAGCTGGCTCATCAATTGCCACCTAGTAATTGTTGACATGCATAATCACTGTTTGAAGCATAACACTCTTAGAGAGAGATAGAGAATTCCCCCAAAAGGGGCAGTTACCTGAGAAACAGTTGACATTGCAGGTCACTTCCATGTTGTATTATAGGTCAAATTTAAGACTGCTTGTTATTAACACCAGCATAGGACATTGTAAGTGTAAAACTAACGGATTACCAAGAAAACACTTAGCACGAACTCTCTCAAGTTCATACCAATCGCATCATTGGCCTTTTAATTTAATCAATTAAACCTGCCAATCAATTCATTTTGAAGTTGCCAGTAATCTAATACGGACCGATTTGCAAATGTGGGAAAACATTTTACTTCTGCGAACTAGAGATTCTGAACACGGAGATTTGGTTATACTAAATTAATGAAACACCATTTCAGTACATTTTCTCTTTATTTTGAAAATGTTTTGCACGCAGTTTTTGTTGGTTTTATCCTAAGTTACTAATATGTGAGCGTGATCATGCAAGGGTGAGCAAGCAATTAAAGAATAAACAAGAAATAGATCAATAAAAGTGTGATAGCAAAGCAGTAAATAATGCGAGGAAATAAGAACCCGAGCGGTATCAGGTAAAAATTAAGCATGGCCTCATTATTAAACCCCAAGACAAGACCCCTTGAGCTATGCGTAGAAAATAGACGTGTACCAAATTAAACTAATGAATGATGTATTTAGTCTAAATGACAGGATTAAAAGATTGAACATGATGCCATGAATGAACTTAATGTAATCCAATGATTCACTTTCCATATAGAAGTAATCCTATTATTTTTTGCCTTTTCTATTACTTATAATAAAACTAATTGAAGTACAATAATAACAATACATGCTGAAACAAAATGTAGTCTGTGTACCAAAACAATCTTTGCATCACAGCTCCGACTTTTGCGACAGAACTTGCAAACTAATGAACAGTCGATATTCACTGGAGCTTGAAACCTGAAATTTCCTATGGGGACGACAATAACGCACGCTTGACAGTAATAGAACCGGACGGATCGCAAAGCTAGAAAATTGGAAAAAAAAAAAATAAACTGAATTAAATATGATGTGAACATGAGATCGTGATTCGTGAGTCCCCCTATGAATGTGATCTCTTTGCTTTTTATAAGCCCGGTTTCTTATATTTTCATGCAATCTCTTCTTTCCTACTTCAGAATAATCACATATGTTCTTCTTGCTTTTAGGAATTTAAGGGAATGCTCTTGCATGGCCGAACGAATATATGGTCCTATGTCTGACCAATTTTCATCCTTTTTTTTTTCTATTTTATCTTGCCATGAATATGACCATGAATATATCTCTCTATTTAGCCCACAATATTCCTTTCCTTTCTTCCATGGTCCTCTTATTTGACCAAAGATTTCTTTCCTTTGATGTGCTTTGTGAGTCCTTGCTCCTCGAGTTGCTTTTCACTTGTGCTTTGTACAGGTGAAATTTGTCCAAGCAAATGGGTTAGCCGAATTTCATGACGGTCTAAATCGTGTGGGCTTAATATTGGAGTTTCAAACGAAATTAGGGCCTCTCCCATCAAACGCAAGCAGCACTTTGTGTGGAGTGTGGACCTATGCAAAAGTTCATAATATTTATAATGCAATGCAAATTATGTTAATGCTATTTTTGTTTAGGGGTAAGGGTTGACTCCTAATTTTTTTATGTGATTTATTACTAAATATGATAGAAAAAATTTATGTGTCATCAGTAAGCTATTGCATAAATTTATACGTGCAAGCAATCCTAGACTAAGGAATGTAAGTATCCTAACTAGATGATGGCCATAATACATTATATGACATGGAAAGCAACTAAGCATGCATTAAATTTAGCAATAAGGTGCAATTCCTATCTAAATGCAATCCCGATATTTTATCTTTTTTGTTTATCCTTTTTCTCTATCTCTTTAATTCCAATTTATGATAAACATGACTTAAAGTCTGATCTAAGCTATATTACATGAAGTCTAAGTGCATCGCTAATAGGCATCATATATCATTATGGACAACTATAGAACATGAACAAGCAAGGACAAACTAGCATTTGGACCAAAGGTGTCATGACCGCCTATTTTTTAACAACATGCACACGATCTAAAGACTAATTATACACACCCGAACGACGTGGCCCAGCTAAATGAACTGGTAGACCGAGATAATGAGCTTGCGATTCCACCCTTGGAAGCACGGCGAAGGAACCAAAACCAAACAAATCCAACATAAAGACGTGAAATCTATATGAAATGATGAAGAATGAGGATGAACAAGGCACCATAAGCTCACGGATCACCGCTTTGAACTAACGGCCGAAACACCCTAGCTCACGCGCACACAACTCTCTTGTCCACCTCTTGGTTTGGCCTCCAAACTCATGGTTTTCTCAAGATTTTTGCTCCATTTTTTCTTCTAGTCTCTCACGCTTGAACCCTCGACCTTTTTGGAGTCGAAAAAATGGCCAACGGCGATCCCTAATGGGAATGAACTCCCTATCAAATGTTCACGGCACAAGAAGTTTCCAGCAGTCCATGTCCACCGGTCTTTGGCTTGATCCAATGGTGCTTGGCTTTATATTTATCACTTCAATCAATCCAAATCAATCAAGGACAAATAAAGCCTCTTCCCTCTTGCAACTGAGCCGAAAGTCTGCTGCCATTAAACCCCAAAAATCAGATGGTGAGGCCCGTAAACCAAGCTGCAAACCGGTCCCCTCATTTCCAGAATTTGGGGAAGTTGGTTGGCCACTACTGAACCGGTTTGGTCCTCCAAAGTTTCTCTAACTTCTAGCTCATGTGTAGTTAGTCTCTAGTTAGTGGGCCGGTTGGATGGCTTAATGGTGCAAGAAAGATGTCCGAATAGGTCGGAAAAGCTAAAAAAGTTCAACTGGGCTAAGTAGGGGCAAACTGTACAATTGCGCAAAAACGGTTAGTACGCACTCGTCGTTCGTCCATCTCGTCTGAAATTTGGAGGGAAGTAAGCTAATACATCAATATTGATCATGTAAGATATTGAAAAGTCCCGATTTGGTGACCTAAACCTGACATTTTTCGAGAACCAGCCGACACCCCTTGGGTAAAACCAAATATGGGAAGCTACGCTTAGAACCAGCACACAAGCCATATAACATAGAAAAATTGACTCGAAGATGATCATCGTGGTATCTAACTCGCTTTGTTTCAATTGTTTTGGACTTTGAGACAAGCAAGAGAAGTTAGGCCAAAATAAGCCCCTCACTGCTTGATTTTTCGGTCATTTGCGGCTGTAATTGATCCTTGAACTCCGGCTTCTCCGTTGATCAAAATTTCGCTGTCCGGTCCAATATCCCAATCTTATGATGTCTCCAGTTACTAGGCGCAGAAAAAGTGTAGTGAGGAATATCAGTGCATAATGATGTAGTGTTGACGCTTTCGGTTAAATGTCAAGTTTCGCCGTTTTCATCATATTCGACCCTTAACCTTTGCGAAATGCATGAGTGATCCTAAGTCTCTGCATTGGGTCTGAAATACTAAATTACAATGCCTTTAGTTTCTAAATGCAGAGAAATGATGTAAGAAACAGGAATGCAAGATGGAGTTGGATCCATGTTTTTTGCTAGTTCGGATTTCGTCGCTATTCGTGAATAACCTTTACAAAATGCATGGATCATCTAACGGGAGGGAAACTTAGGTATCAACAAACTACAATATCTCTAGTTTCTAAATACACAATGAATGCAAAATCGTTGTTTCTACTTAGGGGATAAATTATGTTGTTTGACGGTGAATTTGATTCCTAAACTTTTCGAATACATGAAAGATCTTTTAGGTGAATTTTTACGTGTTAATAGAACCCTGATCAAGTTTTGACTTATAGTATCTCTCAAGACTTTCTCTAGATCAAAATCATTGGAAACGCATGTCCATATTCTAAAATCAAATTTTCTCGAACCTTTTCGTTGTTGCACAATAGCTTAGCAAGCACAGATTTTCCTAAGTATCCTAGTCAAAATATGGGAGGGCATGTGACCTGAGCTGACTCAACACACTCTCAATGGCAAAAAAGTACGGGGAAATCAAGAGAGCTTCATAAACAGAGTTAAAACTTCCAAAGGCTTTGAGCACATAAGAAAAATTTTATCCCTCATGCAATTAGCCGGTGTGCATTCATATTCATAAGATCTGGTCATAGGATCAAAAGGAAAGAAAAAATAATCTTCCTATGCAGAAGTGAAGTAAAACATATTAAAAACCAAAAAAATATGGTTTTCTAATCGCATTATTGCTAGGAAACTCTTCAAATAGTCTAGTGGAAGAAATATAAAAAGAACGAGTAACTAACAGTAATTTACCACAAATAAGATTCAATGGCGCGGCGTGATCTCATTCGTTGTCCGTGAACTAAAGACAAATATTATTTTAAGAAATTTTAAATAGAGATAATTCTATAGTTGGTCTCAAACAATACAAGTCATATTCACCATTTAGAAATGTGCAATACAAACGCAAGCAAAAAATAAAGAACAACATGCATTCAAGGAAAGAAAGAGAAAAGTACAATATCAACGGCCATTGTTTTTGTCCCTGAAAATGAAAGAGATTGACGAAGGATTAGCTTATTGCAAGGTCAAATCGTTGCGAAGATCCACATGGCTTAGCAAATAGATCACAGGAGTTCATCTGCACTCAAAAGAGGAAAAGAAATGAGCTTAGAGTATCTACAACATAGTATTATGGCATTTATTGTAGTCATGCAAATTGGTCATTTTTAAGTATCTTTTCACTTTCTACTGTTGTATTATGAGAGTTATGAATTATATATGATTGCTGAAAGTTAGAAACACTTACTTAATAGAAGCACTTACATTGAGAAACATAATTAGAAATAGTTATAAGAAGTTGAACCTCATTACCTTAAAGAATTGTGAACATAGATATATGCAACTATTTTGATTTAACAAATTAATGGAAGACATTTTGATATTTTTATAATGAAATTGAGAAAATTAATTTTTCTCCCTTGGGAAAGTTAGCGGGAAGGGAATAAATTTCTCTATGGGTCAAACTTTTCGCGAATATTAAGGTAAATAAACAATTTTTTTGGATAATTCCTCTTTATTAATGTTGACTGGGGGAAGTTTTCACTGGCTCCATCCGACACTCCTAAAATTGGCATAAAGCCATGTGTCTTGCCAACAAAGATTATCCCAAAGCCTTCAAATTACGTTATTAAGACTAGCAATCATTCGCGTACTATGCCCGGAACTGGATTTAGGGTATATTAATTGTTTACTTTACTATAAATTGTTTATATATATATATATTCTTTTCTTTTATCATTTCAATTTTTTATTGAATAGAAATTCAAGTGAAGAATTAATGCTTATTTTCTTTGGGATTAAGAATATTAATTTCATGTAAATAATTCTAAATGATAATCCTTTAGTATTGAGATTCTTTTAAAATTTAATGACCTCTTATTGGTTGTATTTTGGGAATTTCAAATTGGTTAAAAATTGCTACTTGCCCCTCAATCATCTTTCTATGTGGCAAGTTTGGATGAGAACCTGCAAAGCTGTCAGTTTACTATATACTAATGCTATTGGGTCAATATGACATGGCTTTTATCAAAACAAAGAAATTGAAAAGTGCCCCTAAGTTCTTATAAGCTTCGCTAAATGCATTTTGAAAATTTAACGCCTTATTTGGTTCCTCAAAGTTTTCTCAACTAGTGTTTTCATTTCCAATTGATCGAGAATGAAAAGATGTCGTCAAAATGCATTTCATTTCTTAAAAACTAATTGTCAAATTAAGATGAGGGAAACTGTTTTTGAATTAAAGTATAGACTCGAAATAACCTTTCAGTGATCTCTGTGCTTTCATCCTATATGAAACATTGAGATTGTGAAGACGACCTGTTTTACAATCTTGATGGAACATAAGTACATACTCAAGTTGCGCTTAGGAAGAAAACCTTTATTTTTGCTTAAACCTTTAGACTTGTTTCTGCTTTCTCTTTTACTAAAAAGAAAATGGAAACCGATAATGTTTTCTGGAGTCAAAAGAGTTGTAAAGTTTCTTATATAGTTGGCTTTCTAGGAAGTACGTTTTCGTCAATAAGTTTGCAATTATTTCACAGTTGCTTTTTGATGTGGTTAGTGAATTTAACTTGTCCTTCTAGGACACTTGCAACAGATTGGTTTGATAGATTATATTCAAACTATCAACTTAAGCTAGAGCAGCTATCTTATCCAATAATAATAATCAATAGAAAAAGTATATATTCATACGGAACGTCATATGCCAATTTCCAAGTAAAAGGAGGACACGTGATTCCATCGTAGGGACTCAAAATTTACATTCAATTGGCCACATGAAACTGGGAAATTGGAATTTGTCAAAAGTTGTCCAAACATGTAGTTAAAGTCGTCAATATTATGAATGCGCATAATGCATTAATCTCTTATTCTAATTTTCATCAAGTGAGGGAGTCAGGAAAAAAAAAAGATTAAAGAGGGAATCTCAATATATTTGACTATATCACATCTAAGAACGAAGAAGAAATGAAGGGAGAGGCGGATTCTTGCGTACCTAATCATCCGTCCATTGTACTTCTATCAAATCAAGTTCGATTCGAGGAACGTGGGCGATTTTGTTCCAATCCTTGCCGGTTTGAGGCTCACATCTTTTGCTCAGTTCACCACAATGTTCAATATATAATTCTTTGAGGGCAGTGAGGGATCGGAATCCTTGCGGCATGGACGATAAGTTGGGACATCTGATTAAGTGAATAAATTTGAGACGTGTATGATTGGGTAACGATTCAGGAATAGCTGTCAAGCTTGGGCAATCAAAGACCCCAAAGGACTCCAAACTGCAGGCCGATCCTTCGAGACATTGGAGCAGCTCCATCACTTGTTCGGAGTCCTCAATTACCAGAGCACGAAGATTCAACATAAAGTTGGACTTATTCTCCGAGGTCATCGCGAGCTTGCAACTAGCAATTTTTAAGGACTCTAGGGCGATGAATTCCCTAAAAGGTAGAGATATTGTTCCCCCACAAACTCTAATGTCCAACATCCGAAGGCGAATTAGTCGGCAAGTTCCTTCAAACAAGACTTGGAGATTTTTGCAATTCTCGAGTCCCAAAAAATGCAGGTTTTCTAGATATTGTATTCCGCTTTCTTGTAAACTCTTCTGCTTTGTTGTTATATATAGAAATCTAAGACTGACAAGCCTTTCCATATTTTTGGGTAACTCGCCTAGATTCAAGCAACCATGGACGTCTAACTCTAGCAAACTCTGTAACTCACAAATGGTATTTGGAAGCTTCTTCAACTGCTTGTTCTCAGAGAGATCTACTGATCTCAATTGCTTCAAGTTGCATATGGAACTTGGCAGATCCTCAAAGTTACCATATGATAGATCAAGAAACCGTAAATGGTTACATTTAGAGATGAATGTTCTAGCAAATTTTCTAGTAATAACTCCATCATCAACTACGTACTGAAATATAATTGCACGTAGCCTCTTTGAAGTTTTCTTTCTCAGAAAAGGTGGGACTCCATCATAATTTGAGATTTTCTCTAATGAAGTGGTACCGGTCGAAATATACCGTACTTTTTCTGAAATCTCTGGAGTATCTAAGTCAACAATGGAACAATAATTTTGCCCGACACTCATTGCAAGAGAATGGATCAAATCATGCACTTTAACAAATAATACTGTTCCGTGCTCCTCAACATCTTGGATCAAAGATCTCCTCCACAATTCTTTGACATACTCAGCACCAACGTCTTCCGGTTCTAGTTTTTCCCTTGTTAAACTAATGAGTCCTAAAGCCATCCATAGCCTAATTAAAATGCCAGCCCTGATATCAACTCCTCTGGGAAAAAGTGACAAGATAGGAAAACATTGTTTTAAGTGAGTCGGTAAATAAACATAGCTAAGCTCAAGAACCGGCAAAATGTCCTTCTTCGCTTCCGCTAACTCCCATGTTTCACTATCCCTTATACGTTTCCAATGCTCATCATCATCCTTTGAATTCAGTAGGCCCCCTAGAGTTTCCACCAGTAGAGGAACTCCTTGACATTTTGTGACAATGTCTTTTCCAATCTCAAGGAGTTCAGGACGAGGTTGCTTTTCCTTTTTGTCAAAAGCACATTTTTTGAACAAGGCCATAGAGTCTTCGTGAGAAAGACCTTTCAGATTATGTGCTGGAAGGGTACCCATTATAGAAGCAACTTCTAAACTGCGTGTTGTCACAATAATCTTGCTTTCACTAGCTCCTTCACTGAGCAAATCTCTCAATTTTTTCCATTTCCTGTGGTCAATGCTCCATACATCATCCAAGACAAGTAGATATTTCTTGTCTTTGATGATGTCTAGCAAATGAGTTTGCAACCGTTGAATATCCAAGTCACTCAAACTTTGATCGGTTGCATGTTTAATGATCTCTTCAATAATTTTCTTGAAATCGAAGTCCTCGGGTGCACACACCCATATTCGCAACTTAAATCGCTCTTTCACACTGTCATCGTTGTAAACTAATTTAGCTAGGGTCGTCTTGCCCAAACCTCCCATTCCAACAATGGGAATCACACAGATGTTTTTGTCATCTACCGACGGCAACATCTCGATTATCTTTTTTTTATCAATATCTCTTCCGACGACATTCGACTTCTTTACAAATGGGTCAGTGATCTCTCGTGGTGGCATACATGCCTCACTATTGTCAGCACTCCGTAGAAGACCGAATTGATCTTTATCAATGGAAATTCTAGATAATCTCTCCCAAATCTCCTTGATCTTATGACTGATTTTCGCACGGAACATGAGTGGATTAGAGAGGGAAAAGAAATGGTGTACCTTCCCTTTGATGCCCCCGTAGCGACTTATCACCTTCTTCCGTAAGGCTTCGCATTCGAGTTCATCGAGCACATCCTCCGCATCGTATAGTACATCATGAAGCCGATCTAACCACACTTGCAAGCGGTGGTTCTTCCTCTGCTGCTCCTCCGCATCTAACAACACTGCCTTAATGGCAGTCAACGTCTCCCTAAGCTCGCTGATTTGGTTCTCGACACCATAAATCTGGACGGCTTCTTGGAGTGCGCGGGAGGCAATCTTCCCAAGCACCCCCTCAGCGATGCTAAAGAGGTCTGCCATGTTTTTCTGAGGAGGGAATGGGCTAAAATGGTGGATGAAATTGATTCTTGGCTATTTGGCTTGACGAGAATTGGATGGTCTAAACAAGAATGTCTCAATGTCTACATTTCACATTAGCACCAGTCCTTTTATAATGGACGATTCCACGCCAGTGATGGTAGCAACCTGAATATAATACCCGGTAGCTTGCTAATTATTCTCTGTCAAGGGATATAAAGTTCATATTTAAAATGTATATATTGCTAATTGTATATTGTTAATTCATGCCCGTTCGGTACAACTAACGATGCCTTGTCGTGACTCTATGATGGTCGTGCAGTGGCGTATGAATATCACACTTCAAATGTATATTTAGTATGTTACTAGTTTTGTTTTACAAGTAGCACATGTGCCGTTGATTTAAAGGATAAAAGCAGCCAGTTCAAAGACATCTTTGAACTTGGAGGAGAGATCATCGCATTATCATTTACTGCAATCATGCTCTAATAGTGGGACAACCGAGAAATTTTTAATTTTTTTTCTTTTTGCTGGATATCACAATATTGAAATTGTTCAATGGGAACTGTTCCGAGGCTACAAATCGCATTTAAAATGAACGATTCCACGTCAATGACGGTAACAACCCAAATATAATACTCGGTGGGTTGCTAATTATTCTCGATCAAGGGATATGGTCAACGGTCAAAAAAATGTATAGTATTCATTTGCTAATCGTTTATCGTAATCCATGCCCGTTCGGTACATCTAGCGATGCCTTGTCGCGACTCTATCGTAATAATTGAGAGTCTGAGACAGACAGAGCGGGAGAGAAAGTGGGGGACAGAGGGAGAACAAGAGGGAAAAGTGAGAGAAAGAGGAGAGGAAAGGAGAGAAGTAGAGAGGCACGTGTGAAAGAGAGAAAGGGAGGAGGAAGAAAACAGAAGAAGAAAAGAAAGAAAGAGAGAGGAAAGGAAAGAAAAGGGTGAGGAAGGGGTCAAATGAGTCGGAAAGAAAAGGTAAGGAGGAGAGAGAAAGAGAGAGGCGGGACCACGAAAATAAAAGAGGGAAGAGGAGAGTGAGCTGCGAGATACCGAGAGAGAGAGAGGAGGAGAGCTTGTGTGCAAATGAGCAATTTTCAACGAAAATTAATTGCAGTAATTATGTTAGAATTGTGCAAAATTTATGACTAAATTAGCAAAACTGAAAAAATTTAAAGTTGAATTGACATTGCACATTTGATTTAGAATTAATTGAACAATTTCTCTTTCTATATAGTTGCAGGAATTTTGCTACTCATAATTGTTTTGTTATGGACTTAAAGACAACAATGGGGTAGGCAATTGAAGTCATTATGTTATCATTCCCTCTCCCTAGCAAATGTGCTAAAGCGCTGTGTGTGCGCACACCAAATTGACATTCCAAAGATTAAGCAAATATTAATTTTTCGCGACATATTTGATTTATTAAATAATGGATATAGATTATTGATAAATATACACAATACGAACAATGCGCATAAATATCTATGGAAGGAGAAAAGGGCTTTGAGATTTGAAATCTTGCTAGGAAAGCTGTTGTGGGATCGAAAAATATGTATATCTTTTAATATTAGAAAGTGAGAGATAAAATAAAATTATAAAACTATTCATTTTATCGTGGACACATATTTGTAAAATAATAATTAAGGATATTTGAGTGAAGAAAGAGCAAATGACTGAGATCCCTTAAAAATAGGAGGCCCTCTTTGATTTACAAAAGCCCCTCATCTTTTGTTGAAATTGCCTTTTAAGAGTTTGTCGTAGTTTAACCCCCTCACCAGGACTGGATATGCTTGGGACTTCCTTTAGATGAAGAAACTAGGGGTGAGCGATTTCAGGGTGGGTTGGATCCAGATCTAAAACCTGAAATCAACCCTATTATAACCGGTTCTCAATTTTTGGAATCTAAAACCAACCCTGTTTTTCCTAGACCCTGATTTGGAACCAACCCTGTTTTTCCGGTCCGGTTTCAGGGTCTACCCGAGAACCTATTTTATTTTTGTTCCTTTTTTTGGTTTCATTTTTTTCAAGCAAAATAATATAGGTAGCAATGAAACAATTTAAAATAAAAGATGAATAACAAAAATCACTATCCACCAAAAGTAACAATCCTCAAAATGAGCAATTGAAATTATAATTCATCAAAATCAACAATCCAAAAGCACTATGTGGCAAGACATAGTTTAATCACATAAATCTTTAAAAGTCACATTTCCAGGGAATTTATTCAACATGTTTGGCTCTTATTTTGCGCCATGATGAGATAACTCCTTACTTCTGTTTCCGAATGAAATATCTTGAAAAAAAAATCAAGAGACTTAGCGGTAAGGTATATGCTCTCACTAGAAAAATGTCTATATATCTCATCTGAATCACACAATATTTAAATAACTTTAAGGGCCGTGCTGTTTCACTTATAGTTGTGAAACATATTTCAATATTAAATTGAAAATCGATTCTAAAACCGGTAAAGTAGGGTAACATGATATAGGCTTTTTACTTTTTTGTACATTATCTCAAAACTGGTTCTAAAACCGATTTTAAAACAGGTTTGGATTGGTTTTTACTTGGAACCGGAAACCAGACCGGTTCTAACCTGTTCCCAAAAAATGGAACCAGTACCCAGACCGGTTTTTTTTAGAACCGGTTCCTGAACCTATTTTTCGGGTGAGTTGGTCCGATTTCCAGGTAAACCCGGTCTGATTGCACACCCTTAGAAGAAACTTTAGAATCATTTTTGGCAGGGGATATGCTTTTCTTGTCCCCATGAGTGTCGGATTTTTTACGGAATTACCTACGTTTCTCCAACAGTCTTAAAGCTACAGGTGTTCAAGTAATTTTCTTGCCTTTTATCTTTTAACTTTCTTTTAAGTGAAAGCTCATTTATGCACTAATTGTCTTCTCTGCTCGTCTGGGGGGCTTTATGCATCCTGTGACCATTTCATCTTCTTCCTGCTGGAGGGCAGGATAATTTATGCATGTTAATTTTAGATCCACACCCTTTTGAAAGACGGGAAAGCTTTGGCGGGTTCCCTTTCCCATATCTCCATTTCATTGTCATTTTAGATCCACACCCTTTTGAAAGGATTGAGAAAAAAAAAATGGCTGCCAGTGCAGACATTCCGATGCTGGTGTGTGGGAACTCCTATTCAGTTCCTAGAAGGGGTTTGTTGTAATTATGGTGGGAAAATGAATCAACGAATATGAGCAAAATGAGATACGTCTCCCATTCCTGTGATGCAGCAATGCTTTCTACAAGGTTTACTTGATTCATGACTCTTTCGCCACATGGCCGTAATAAGCTGAATTCGATGTGATGATTGTTAATGCTGCTTGCAGTGCTCCTCGTGCACTCCTCGCGGAGGGAAAGGTCGATCCTTTGCATCCAGATTTAGTGGTTGACCCTCTAAATATCCCGCGTCCCCATCTTAGCAAGCTGGCTCATCAATTGCCACCGGAAATCTTTTGACATGCATAATCGCTGTTTGAAGCATAACACTCCTATAGGTGAAATTTAATCTTGCAGGTCACTCCCATGCTTTCTTATAGGCAAAATTTTATACCGCTTGTTATTAACACCAAAACAGGATCCTGTAAGTGTCGCGACCTTTCGAGAGGTAACCAAGAAAAAACTAACGGATTCCTAAGCAAACACTAAGCAAGGACTCTACCAAATCCATACTAATCGCAACGTTGGGGTTTTAAGTTAATTAATTAAACATGCAAATCAATTCATTTTGAAGTCGCCACTAATCTATTACGGGTCGATTAGCAAAACGTGAAAGAACATTTTACTTCTACGAACTAAAGACTCTGAATATAAAGATTTGATTACGCTAGATTAATTAAATGCCATTTCAATACATTTTCTTTTCATTTTGAAATTATTTTGCATGCAGTCTTTATCGATTTTATCGTAAGCCACTGATATATGAAGAAGATCATGCAGAGGTGAGCAAGCAATTAAAGAATAAACAAGAAATAAAGAAATAAAGATGTGATAGCAAAGCAGTAAATAATGAGAGGAAATAAGGAGCTCAGCAGTATTGGTTAGAATAAAGCATGTATTAAACACCCCCGAGACAAGAACCCTTGAGCTATGTGAGAAAAACAGATGAATATATTGCTGATAGTATATTGTTAATCCATGTCTGTTCGGTACAACTAATGATGTCTCGTCGTGACTCTATGGTAGCCGTGCAGTGGCGTATGAATATATCACACTTCACATGAATATTTATTACGTTACTAGTTTTGTTTTACAAGTTGCACAGGTGACTTTAATTTTAAGGATAGAAACAGCCAATCAAAGACGTCTTTGAACTTTGAGGAAAGATCATCGCATTATTGTTTACTACAATCATGTTCTTATGGGGGGACGATCGAGAAATTTTGAATTTCTTTTTTCTTTTTGCAGAACATCAAAATATTGAAATTGTTCAGTAGAAACACTTCCAAGGCTTCAAATCACATGTTAATGAACGATTCCACGTCAATGACCGTAAACACCCGAATATAATATATTTCCCGGGCAAGGGATATGGTCAACGGTCAGAAAATGTCTATTATACATTGCTAATCGTTTATTGTTAACCCATGGCCGTTCGGTACATCCAGCGATGCCTTGTCGTGACTCTATTGTAATAATTGAGAGAGAGAGAGAGAGAGAGAGAGAGAGAGAGAGACAGCGGGAGGGAAAGTGGCAGGGAAAGAGAGGAGGAGAGAGGGACGTGTGAAAGAAAGAGAGGGGAGGAAAGATTAAGCAAAGATTATTTTTTCACGAAATGTTTGATTTATTAAATAATGGATATAGATATTATTGATAAACATACACAACACGAGCAATGGAACAAGAAAAGGATTTTATCTTTTAACCATTTTTTTTAAGTGACAGCTCATTTACGCACTAATTATCTTTTCTTGCTGGTCTCGGGGGTTGTCATACTTCGGCAGGAGTGCAGGCTAACTGCACATGTTAATGTCCCCCGCGATCTCAAAAGACGCGAAGCTTTGGCAGGTTCCGTTTCCCATTATATCTCCATTTCATTGTCATTTTAGATCCACGCGCTGTTGAAAGGATTGGAAAAGAACAGCTGCCAGTGCAGACCGTTCCTGGGAGGTGGTTCACCCGATTCGTGACTCTTCGGCCACATGGCTGTGGTAAGCTGATGCTACTTGCAGTGCTCCTCGTGCATCCAGATCTAGTGGTTGACGTTGCCATGCATAATCACTGTTTGAAGCATAACACTCATGGGGAGACTGAGAGAGATAGGGTTCCCACAAAAGTGGCAGTTACCCGAGAAACAGCTGATATTGCAGGTCACTCCCATGTTGTACTATAGGTAAAATTTAACATCGCTTGTTATTAACACCAGAAAAGGTACTGGTAAGTGTAAAACTGACGGATTATTAAGCAAATACTTAGCATGGACTCTCCCAAATCCATACCAATTACATCGTTGGCATTTTAATTTAATCAATCAAATATGCAAATCAATTCATTTTGAAGTTGGCATTCATCTGTTACGGGGCGATTAGTAAAATGTGGAATATTTTACTTTTACGAACCAGAGACTTGGTTACGCCAGATTAGTAAAAAGCCATTTTGGTACATTTTCTCTTAATTTTGAAAATATTTTGCATGCAATCTTTGTTGGTTTTATCCTAAGCTACTAACATGTGAGGGTGATTATGCTAGGGTGAGCAAGCAATTAAAGAACAAACAAAAAATAATGCAATGAAAATGTGACAGCAAAGCAGTAAATAATGCGAGGAAAAAAGAACTTGAGCGGTATCGCGTAAAAATTAAGCATGGCCTCGTTATTAAACCCAAGCCAAGCCCCCTTGTGCTATGCCTAAGATAGAGACGTGTACTAAATTAAACCAATGAATGATGTATTTAGTCTAGATGGCAGGATTAAAAGATTGAACATGATGCCATGAATGAACTTAATGTAATCCAATGATTCACTTTCTATATAGAAGCAATCCTATTATTATTTGCCTTTTCTATTACTTATAATAAAACTAATTGAAGTACAATAATAACAATACATGCCGAAACAAACATGTAGTCTATGTACCAAAACAATCTTTGCATCACGGCTCCGATTTTTGCAACAGAACTTGCAAACTAATGAATAGTCGATATTCTTTTTTTTTGGTAAAGGTAAGTGTATATATACTCCTCAAAACACCAAATACAGACTAGAGCCTAAACCAACATCCGACCTTATAAGGACAAATTGTCCACATAAGGTCAAGAAAGGTTCAGCGGAACTATACAAACGGCAAAAGCCTAGCTAAACAAGAACAATTACAACCGAGATACAAGGAAAAGACCAATCCGGCGTAATGGCGGAAGGCCGAAAGCTCCGGGAGCAGCAGCAATGCAGCGAAAGACCAAAGCCGAAGACACCGATGAGGCAGCAGCAGCAACTAAACTGGTGGGGCTCCAAAGGTCCTTCAGAATCAGTAGCAAGCCAGCGAAAAGGAAGACCAGGTCGCCGAAGTGCCAGCAGCAGCAGCAAAAAACGAGCAGTCCGGAGGAGCGACACAGCGAGGAACAGGCCTTCGGAAGCAGCAGCAAGAAGGCGAAGAGGGAGCCGAGGTCACAATTCGAAGCTTGGAGGTCACCATGTCTTCGGGTTATAGCACACAGCTGGAGAGTGAGGCTGGGAGTAGCGCTAGCAAAAGATAGCCACCGGAAGATCCCACTTTCTCTGTAGAAGCCGGTTCCTATAAGTGTCCTCAATTCTCCCCATAGAGGCGACTTTGTCCTTAACAACTTTGAAAAGGTGCTTTCGCATACCAGGTATAGAGACACTCTTATTTCTGAATATGGCATTGTTCCTTTCGGTCCAAATGATGTGACATAAAGCCCCAAAAGAAAATCTAGATATGCGGTGAGCAAAAGAGGACCCTCCACTGACTTGCATTGCCCACAAAAGATGATCATGCCAGGGACGATTGCGCCAAGGTAAATTGCATTTCGTCGCCCAGAGAGAGGCTAGTCTACTAGTAGAGTTGCACTCAAAGTAGAGATGGTTGATAGAATCTGGAATAGACCCACAAAATGCGCACAAGCCATCTTCAATCCTGTGATACTGCAATAGGAACATCTGTGTAGGTAATCGGTTCAAAGAGATTAGCCATAAAAGAAATGCATGCCGTGGAACTATTTGTCGGTCCCAAATGAAGGAGTGCCACGGTGTTAAATGCCATTTTCTTCGTATGTGATTCCAAGCCCGACTAACAGAAAAAGGTTTAGAAGGATAAGGTGCCCATACAAGTTGGTCCATCGAATTGTCCATAAAACTCGGAGGACTATCCATCCAGCTCATGAAAGTGGCTAGTGTAGTAGAAGGTTGCCAAGATCCTTCATAGAAGGAACGCACTGTGGCCTCTCGAGGAATGCGCGACTGGTAAATCTCACCATTGGTAAAGAGAAGGTAGAGCGGGCCCCTAATGTGCCATGAGTCAAACCAGAATGAAACAGACCGTCCATTTCCAATGTTCCAACAGAACATAGTATGGGCAGAAGCGCGCATATGGAGGATTTGCTTCCATGTCCAGGAACAGTAAGTAGGTTTGGCCACAACCCAAAAGTTCGACTTCTTTAAGAAGGTAGAATGTATCCATTTACACCACAACGACTCTTTATCTGTAAAGAGAATCCAAATGTGCTTTAGAAGCATGGCATTATTGTATTCAACAAGTCTCCGGATGCCCAGACCGCCTTCCTCTTTAGGTAAACAAACGGCATTCCACGCTACTTTAGCTCCACCTACTCCAAGGTCAGGACCTTTCCACAGGAACTGTCGTAGAATAGCCTCAATACTATGCAAAACTGATTTGGGTAAAGAAAATATAGTGGCCCAGTAAACTTGAATGGACTGCAATATCGACTTTATAAGCTGTAGGCGTCCAGCAAATGAAAGATCCGTTGGGACCAAGAGCGGGCCCGAGCAGTGATAGAGTCAATCAAATCTTTACAGTCCATCTTACGTAGTCTAGTAGAGATAATGGGAACACCTAGATACCGAAAGGGCAGAGTACCCCGCTGGAATCCAAGGCATTGGATTATCTGGTCTTGTAGTGCCTGGGACCCTCCAGATATGAAAATATTGCTTTTAGTCTTATTCAGTTTTAGACCAGACCAATCAGAGAACAAGAGGAGAGACTCCTTTACTATTTCAACTGACCTCATATGGCCCTCTGAGAAGAGCAATACATCATCCGCAAAGAAGAGGTGTGATTTTCACTGGTTCTGGCGCTGCAAGAATAGTCGATATTCATTGGAGCTTGAAACCTGAAATTTCCTGTGGGGACGACAATAACGCACGCTTGAAAGTAATAGAACCGGATGGAACGCAAAGCTGGAAAATTGGAAAAAAATAAACTGAATTAAATATGATGTGAACATGAGATCGTGATTCGTGATTCCCCCTATGAATGTGATCTGTTTGCTTTTTATAAGCCTGGTTTCTTATTTTTTTCATGCAATCACTTCTTTCCTACTTCAGAATAATCACATATGTTCTTCTTGCTTTTAGGAAATTAAGGGAATGCTCTTACGTGGCCGAACATATATATGGTCCTATGTGTGACCAATTTTCATCCTTTTTTTTTCTATTTTATCTTGCCATGAATATGACCATGAATATATCTCTTTATTCTGCCCACAATATCCCTTTTCTTTCTTCCTTGGTCCTCTTATTTGACCGAAAATTTCTTTCCTTTGATTTGCTTTGTGAATCCTTTGCTCCTTGAGTTGCTTTTCAAGTGTGCTTTGCACAGGTGAAATTTGTCCAAGCAAATGGGTTAGCCGAATTTCACAGGGGTCTAATTCAATGTGGGCTTTCTCTTGGAATTTCAAACGAAATTAGGGCCTCTCCCCTCAAACGCAAGCAGCACTTTGTGTGGACCTATGAAAATGTTCCTAATATTTATAATGCAAATGCAAATTATGTTAATGAAATTTCTGTTTAAGGGTAAGGTTGACTCCTAATTTTTTTTATGTGATTTTTTACTAAATATGATAGCAAAAATTTAGGTGTCAACACTAAATTATAGTATAAATTTAAACGTGCAATCAATCCTAGACTAAGGAATGTAAATATCCTAACTGGATGATGGCCATGATACATTATATGACATGGAAAGCAACTAAGCATGCATTAAATTTAGCAATAAGGTGCAATTTCTATCTAAATGCAATCCTGGTGTTTTATCTTTTCCATTTATCGTTTTCCTTTGTCTTTTTAATTTCAATTTATGATAAACATGACCTAAAGTCTAAGCTATGTTACATGAAGTATAAGTGCATCGCTAATAGGCATCATATATCATTGTAAACATGTATGGAACATGAACAAGTAAGGACCAACTAGGATTTGGACCAAGGGAATCATGATGGCCGGTTTTTTAACTGCATGCACACGATCTAAAGACTAATTATACAAACCCAAACGATGTGGCCCAGCTAAATGAATCGGCAGACCGAGATAATGAGCTTGCGATTCCACCTTTGGAAGCACGGCGAAGGAACCAAAGCCAAACAAAACCAAAATAAAGACATGAAATCTATATCAAATGATGAAGAATGAGGCGATGAACAAGGCACCACAAGCTCACGGATCGTCGCTTTGAACTCACGGCAAAAACACCCCAGCTCACGCTCACACAACTCTCCTGTCTACCTCTTGGTTCTCCAAACTCATGGTTTTCTCAAGATTTTTGCTTGGTTTTTTCTTCTAATCTCTCACACTTGAATCCTCAAGCTTTTTGGAGGAGAAAAAAATGGCCAAGAGCAATCCATGATGGGAATGAACTCCCTATCAAATGTTCACGGCACAAACAGTTCCAGCAGTCCATGTCCACCGGTTTTCGACCTGATCCAATGATCCTTGCCTTTACATTTATCACTTCAATCAAGCCCAATCAATCAAGGTCAAATAAAGTCTCTTCCCTCTTGAAACTCAGCTGAAAGTCTGCTACCATTAAACCCCAAAAATTTGATGGTGAGGCCCTTAAATCAAGCTGCAAACCGGTCCTCTCATTTCCAGATTTTGGGGAATTTGGTTGGTCACTACTGAACCAGTTTGGTCCTCCAAAGTTTCTCTAACTTCTAGTTCATGTGTAGTTAGTCTCTAGTTAGTGGGCCGGTTGGATGGCTTAATGGTGCAAGAAAGATGTCAGAATAGGTCGGCAAAGCTAAAACGTTCAACTCTGCTAAGTAGGGGCAAACTGAACAGTTGCGCGAAAACGGTTAGTATGCACTTGTCGTTCGTCCGTTTCGTCTGATATTTGGAGGGAAGTAAGCTAACACATCAATATTAATCATGGAAGATATTGGGAAGTCCCGTTTTGGTGACCTAAACCGGACATTTTTCGGGCTAGGGGACTAGCCGACACCCCTTGGGAAAAACCAAATATGGGAAGCTATACTTAGAACCAGCACACGAGCCCTATACCACTAAAAAATTGACTCAAAGATGATCATCGTGGTACCTAACTTGCATTTTTTCCATTTTTTTGGACATTGAGACAAGCAAGAAAAGTTAGGCCAAAATCAGCCCCTCACTGCTTGATTTTTCAGTCGTTTCCGGCTGTAATTTGTCCCTAAGCTCCGGCTTCTCCGTTGATCAAAATTTCGATGTTGGGTCCAATATCCCAATCTTATGATGTCTCCAGTTGTTGCTAGGTGCAGAAAAAGTGTAGTGAGGAATATGAGTGCATAATGATGTAATGTTGACGCTTTCAGTTAAAGGTCGAGTTTCACCGTTTTCATCATATTCGACCCTTAACCTTTGCGAAATGCATGAGTGATCCTAATTCTCGACATTGGATCTGAAATACTAAATTACAATGCCTCTAGTTTCTAAATGTAGAGAAATGATGTAAGAAACGGGGATGCAAGATGGTGCTGGATCCATGTTTTTATTAGTTCGGATTTCGTCGTTATTCATAAATAATCTTTACAAAATGCATGGATGATCTATCGGGAGGGAAACTTAGGTATCAACAAACTAACATATCTTTAGCTTCTAAATACATAATGAATGCAACAACAAAAATGAATGCAAAATTGTTGTTTCTACTTAGGGGATAAATTATGTTGTTTGACGTTTTATTTGAACCCTAAACTTTTTGAATACATGAATGATCCTTTAGGTGAAATTTTAGGCATTAATAGAACCCCGATCAAGTTTTGACTTGTAGTATCTCTAAAGACTTTTTCAAAGACTTTCTAGATCAAAATCATTGGAAACAAATGTCCATATTCTAAAATCAAATTTTCTTGGAACTTTTCGTTGTTGCACAATAACTTAGCAAGCACAGTTTTTCGTAAGTATCCCAGTCAAATTATGGGAGGGCATGTGACCTGAGCTGACTCAACACACTCTCTACGATGCCGAAAAGGATCGATTAGGACATTATCTTTTCTTGTCATTTGCAAAAAAGTACGGGGAAATCAAGAGAGCTCCATAAACGGAGACTAAAACTCCCAAGGCTGTGAGCACATAAAGAAAAATTTTATCCTTCATGCAATTAGCCGGTGTGCATTCATATTCATAAGATCTGGTCCCAGGATCAAAAGGAAAATAAAAAATAATCTTCCTATGTAGAAGTGAAGTAAAAAGAATGAAAAATGAAAAAATATGTTTTTCTAATTGCATTATATTGCCAGGAAACTCTTCAAATAGTTTAGTGGAAGAAATATAAAAAGAACAAGTAACTAACAGTAATTACCAAAAATAGGATTCAATGGTGCAGCGTGATTTCATTCATTGTCCGTGAACTAAAGATAAATATTATTTTAAAAAATTTAAATAGAAATAATGTTATTGTTGGTCTCAAACAATACAAGTAAGTCATTTTCACCACATAGAAATGTGCAATATAAACACAAGCAAATAATAAAGAACTACATGCATTCAAGGAAAGAAAGAGAAAAGTACAATATCAACGGCCATTGTTTTCATCCCTAAAAATGAAAGAGTTGACGAAGGATTAGTTGATTGCTAGTTCAAATCATTGCGGAGATTCACATGGCTTGGCAAATAGATTATAGAAGTTCATCTGCACTCAAAAGAGGAAAAAAATGAGTTTAGAGTGTCTACAACATAGTATTATGGCATTAATTGTAGTGTCATGCAAATTGGTCATTTTTAAGTATTCTATTCATGAAGATATTTTTAATTCGTTAGCAAAATTTATTCTCGTATAAATGTAAAATTTCTTTGAATAAAAACTTAAGTAGAAGTTTTTGTTTTGTATAAGAGTGTGCGGAAATTTTGGTTCTTATAAGTGTTTCTTAATTACTCTCAAAATAAGAATATAATGACTTGCAAAGGACATGCATCCGAAATAACATGTGTGTTGTGAACACACTAAGGATAAGCGCTTACATGTCTGATGGTTTACATTATTTTTGAACAATATGCTACTGATACTCGAGTTATAAATCTTGATTTACTATTGATAGGTTGCAACAAAATGGAGAGTCCATAAATAGCCTCTAATTTAAGTCTTATGACTTACATACTTTGGGTTTTGGTTAATAAAAAAAGCTTTAAATTTTCACAGCAAGTAAATGTTGGCACGTAAATTTGCGTATAATTTCTTATTATCTTTTTAAATTATCAATTAATAGTTTAAATTTTACCGGAAAAGAAAAAAAGTACTCTTTACTTTTGCTTCATCCAAAACAAACGTGCCCCTAAACTTTTGAGTTGATGACCTAAATCACTAGCTGGCAAAATCCCCAGCCCAGCTCTGGCCATTTTTCATGACAAAATAATTTGCTAATATTACCAATGGGTTAGTACCACGAAAAATCCAAAATTGGTACACATATGATAATTTTACCCCAAATTATTTTTTTTTATCACAAAAGCCCTAAACCAGTACACATGTGACAAATTTACCCAAACTATTTTTTTGATCCCTAAAAACCTTAAACTGGTACACTAGTGATAATTTTATCCCGAACTAATTTTTTGACCACTAAAAGCCCTACACTGGTACACCTATGACAAATTTACCCCCGAACTAATTTTTTGACTACCAAAAACCCCAAACTGATACATTTGTGACAAATTTACCCTCCGTCAGTATCCGTTAAATTGGATTAATATCACGAAAAGTCACAAATTGATAAACTTGTGACAAATAAAGGGGTAAAACCCAAAATCGCTACACCTGTCAATTACCACGTGTCATTAAACTTAGCAATTTGACAGTAAAATTTAACGGAAACTAACGGAAGGTAAATTTATCACAGATGTACTAGTTTAGGGTTTTTTGTGGTTAAAAAATTAGTTCGGGGGTAAAATTATCACAGGTGTACCAGCATGAGGTTTTTAATAGTCAAAAAAATAGTTCGGGGTAAAATTGTCACAAATGTACCAGTTTGGAGTGTTTTGTGGTCAAAAAAATAGTTTTGGATAAATTTATCACAAATGTACCAGTTTGGGGTTTTTCATGGTATTAACCTAAAAAAAAAAACCTTATTACCAATCTAGTGAGAAAAAGAACGTCCTATATTGTAGCTTAAGCACTTAAATTTCCTCTTTTTTCATTAGATTTTATATGTTAAAGAAATCACATGAGAGGGTAAATGGGTGCATAAAAAGGTTCCAAAAAACGCCCTGCATTTTAGGGATTTTGACTTTACACTTGTGGTTATATACATTATTATAAAAATAAAATAAAAGCAGTCTAGTTACTCTCAATGACTCTTTATCTTAGACATCTCTTCAAGTCATATAACAATATTTTATGTTAATCTCTTTTTCTTTTTAAAAAACTTCATGCAATAAAATTATTATCCTAAGAGTCCATTATGCTTTGCTGTTTGGAAAGAATTCGTGTGGCCATGTCTTTATTCACGTGCATAGTTTGAGCCACTACACTAGTACATTTTAAAGGAATGTTATAGGTACTTTTTCACTTTCACGTGTTGTATTATGAGAGTTATGAATTACATATGATTGCGGAAAGTTAAAAACATTTAATTAAATAGAAGCACTTACATTGAAAAACTTAATTAGAAATAGTTATAAGAAGTTGAACCTCATTACCTTAAAGTATTGTGAACATCGATATATACAACTATTCTAATTTAACAAATTAATTGAAAACATTTTGATAGTTTTATAATTAGATCAAGCAAATTATTTTTTCTTAAGTGACAAAGTTAACTTGAAGTGAATAGATTTCTATGGGTTAAACTTTTCGCGCATATCAAGCTAAATAAACAATTTTCTTTGGATGATTTCTCTTTATTAATGTTGATTGTGGCAGTTTCCACTGGCTCTTGGTATTAGCCAAGTGTCCTGCCAACAAAGATTATCCCAAAGCCTTCAAATAACGTTGTTTAGACTCGCAATCATTTTGCGTACTATGTACGGAACTGGATTTATGGTATATAATTTTTAATTTCATTTTATTATCTGAGTTACAAATTCTACATAGTGTTACAAACATAATTGAGTGTGTAGTTTTAAGTATAAGGAATAATGACACAAACAGTCCTTGAATTTTGGCTCAATATGTCATTTGGTCCCTAAACTTTTAATTTGTTTAATATAGTCCCTAAACTTTAGCTCAATATTCGATGTGGTCCCTGAACTTTTAATTTATTCAATGTGATCCCTGAACTTTTGGTACATATTCAATATAGTCCATAAACTATATGAAAATATACAATATAGTCCATGAACTTGAATTAATGGAATGACTACATTGAATATTTTTATAAAGTTCAAGGATTATATTGAATATGTACCAAAAGTTCACGGATCATATTGAACAAAATAAAAGTTTAGGGACAACATTGAACATTAGGTTAAAGTTTAGGGGCTACATTGAATAAATTAAAAGTTCAAAAATCAAATTGTACATTGAGCCAAAGTTCAGAGAATGTTTGTGCCATTTTCCTTAAGTATAACTACAATGTTGAATGCAACGTTATGGTTTCTAATCAAACTTACATAGGATTGTTTACTTTAATATAGATTTTTTTTATATAAATTCTTTCCTTTTCTTATTGCAATGTTTTGATTACGTAGTAATTCAATTGAGGAATTAATGCTTATTTTCTGTGGGATTAAGAATATTAATTTCATATATATAATTCGAAATAATAATTCTTTAGAACTGAGAATCTTTTCAAATTGGATGTCCTCTTATTGGTTGTATTTTGGCAATTTCAAATTGGCTAAAAGCTGCCACTTGCCCCCTCAGTCATCTTTCCATGTGGCAAGTTCGGATGAGAACCATCAAAGCTTTCAATAAAACTAATGATAATGGGTCAATATGACATGGTTTATTTTAAAGAAATTGAAAAGTGCCCCTAAATGCTTGTATAGCTTGACTAAATGCATTTTAAATACTCAAGACCTCATTATATTCCTCAAAGTTTCCATTATATCCACCTCCATTTGATCAAGAATGAAAAGCTTTCGTGAAAATGTATTTCATTTTTTTAAAAACAATTGTCAAATTAAAATGAAGAAAACTGCTATCAAATTAAATCTATAGACTCAAAATAACAATTCAATGTTTTTCGTGTTTTTAATCCAAATGAAACATGGGGTTTTGGAAGAACCTATTTTACAATTTTGATGGAATATAAGTATATACTCCATGTTGCACTCGGAAAGAAAACCTTTACTTTTGCTAAAAAATTTTAAACTTGTTTCTACTTTTCTTTTAATAAAAAATACATGAAAATTGAATTTTTTTTTTCTGAAATCAAAGGAGTTGTAAAGATTTTTATATAGGTGGCCTTCTAGTTAGTGCATTTACTTCAATATACTTCCAAATATCTCACGATTTCTTTTTGACATGGCTAGTGAACTTAACCAGTGCTTTTAGGATATTTGCAATAGATTCATCTGATTAAAATATATTCAAACTATCATTTGATATATAATGACCAAGGACGATGTGGACATGGTTGAATAATAAAATTTAACATGGCTTCTTCAACAATAATCATCAAAAGAAAAAAAAAACATTCCAAAAGTTACATCAGATTCGAATTTCTAAAGTAAAAGCACAAAACGAGATTCCATCGTTAAAGAATCAAGTTTTACTTTCAATACGGCAGATGGTACAGAGGAATTGGGATTCGTCTAAACATTTTCCCAAGCACAGACTTAAAGAAGTCAATATTATGTGCATAATGCATTGTCAACGAGGAAGTCAGGAAAAAAAAGTATAAGAAAGGAATCTCAATATATGGCTATATTATATCTAAGAACGAAGAAGAAATGAAGGGAGAGGATGATAGATGGGCGTACCTAAACATCAGTCCATTGTATTTTAATCAAATCAAGTTTGATTCGAGGAATGTGAGCGATTTTGTGCCAATCCTAGCCAGTTTGTGGCTCACATCTTTTGCTTAGTTCACCACAATGTTCTATATGTAACTCTTTGAGGGCAGAAAGTATCGGATTCCTTGCGGCATGGACGATAAGTTGGGACATCGGATCAAGTGAATTTCCCTGAGACGTGTATGATTGGGTAGCCATTCGGGTATAGCCATGAAGCTCGGGCAATCATAGACGCAAAATGATTCCAAAGTGCAAGCAGATTTGTGAGATCCCACATCGGTTGGAGAGGGGAACGAAGCAGGCTTTATAAGCTGTGGATACCTCTTCCCCCAGTGACGCGTTTTAAAACCGTGAGGGCTTGGCCCAAAGCGGACAATATCACGTGAGGCGGTAGGTCCGGGCTGTTACAAATGGTATCAGAGCCGGTGCCGGGTCGGTGTGCCAGCGAGGACGCTGGTCCCTCTACGGGGGGTGGATTGTGAGATCCCACATCGGTTGGAGAGGGGAACGAAGCAGGCTTTATAAGCTGTGGATACCTCTTCCCCCAGTGACGCGTTTTAAAACCGTGAGGGCTTGACCCAAAGAGGACAATATCACGTGAGGCGGTAGGTCCGGGCTGTTACAAGATTTATTGAGACACTTGAGGAGCTCCATTACTCGTTCAAACTATGCTATTGCCAGTACACGAAGACGTGGAGAAAAGTTGGATTTTTCCTACGGGATCAACATGAGTGGGCAACTGCTAATGATCAACCACTCTAGGGAGATTAATTCCCAAAAGGTAGAGATGTTAGTCTCCCACAACGTAGAATTGCTAATTTCCGAAGGGAAGTCAGTCGGCAAGTATCTTCAAACAAAACTTAGAGATTTTCACATGCATCAAGTCCCAATTCATGCAGGTTTTCCATATATTGTATTCCTCTTTCTTGCAAACTCTTCTGCTTTGTTGTTAAATATGGGTATCTAAGACTGACGAGCCTTTCCATAATTTTGGGTAACTCGCCTAGCTTCGAGCAACCTGTGAGGTTTAAATGTAGTAAACTCTGTAGCTCGCACATGGTTTCTTGAAGCTTCTTCAATCGTTTGTTGTCAAGGAGATATAACGATCTCAATTGATTCAAGTTGTATATGGAACTTGGTAGCTCCTCAAAGCTACCTTATGACAAATTGAGAATCCGTAAGTGCTTACACTTGGATATGCACGTTCTAGCAAATTTTCTAGTAGTAACTCCATTGCCAACTCTGTATTGAAATATAATTACACATAGCCTCTTTGAAGTTTTCTTTCACAGAAAAGGTGGAACTCCATTGTAGTTTGAGATTTCCTTTAAAGAAATGGTTGGGGTCAAAATGTAAGGAACTCTTTCTGAAATTTCTGGAGTATGTAAGTCAACAATAGAACAATAATTTTGTCCCACACTAGCTGCAAGAGAAGGGACCAAATTGTGCACTTTAAATACTAACTCTAAGTCCCGCTCCTCAACATCTTGGATCAAAGATCTCCTCCACAACTCTTTCACATACTCAACACCAACGTCTTCTGGTGCCAATCTTTCCCTTGTTGAATTAATGAGTCCTAGAGCCATCCGTAGCCTAGTTAATTTCCCGGACTTGATTTTTCCTCCTCTGGGGAAAAGTGCTAAGATAGGAAAACATTGTTTTAAGTGGGATGGTAAATCATCATAACTAAGCTTTAGTACCGGCAGAATGTCCCTTTCTACTTCCATTAATTCCCATGTTTTGCTATGTCTTACATATGCCCAATACCTTTCTTCCTCCTTTTTCCGAAGCAAACTCCCCAAAATTGTCGCAAGGAGAGGCAATCCTAGTGATTTTTTAACAATATCATTTCCAATCTCAAGGAATTCAAGACGAGCCTCCTTTTCTTTCTCGTGGAATGCCCATCTTTTGAACAAGGCCATAGAGTCTTTATGAGAAAGACCTTTTAGATTATGCGCTAGATGGGTACCTATTATGGAAACAACTTCTGAATTGCGTGTTGTCACAATTATTTTGTTTTCACTAGCTCTTATGCTTAGCAAATCTCTCAATTCTTTCCATTTACGGCGGACATTGCTCCATACGTCATCCAAGACAAGTAGATATTTCTTGTCTTTGATGGTGTCTTGCAAATGAATTTGCAATTGTTGAATATCAAGGTAACTCAAACTCTGACCGGTTGCATCTTTAATAATTCTTTCAATAATTTTCTTTAAATTGAAGTCCTTTGGCACGCACACCCATAGTCGCAACTCAAATTGCTCTCACACTATCATCATTGTATACTAATTTAGTTAGGGTCGTCTTGCCCAAACCTCCTATTCCAACAATGGGAATCACCGATAGGTTTTTATCTTCTACTAGCCGCATCAACATCTCAATTATCTTTTCTTTATCAATTCTCGTCCGCAGATATCCAACATGTTTACGAACGAGTAAGACATCTCTTGTGATTGCGTATGTGCCACATCTTTGTCAACACTACGCACATTAAGATCGAATTGATCTTTCTCAGTGGAGAATCTGGATATTTTCTCCCTCATCTCCTTGACTTTATAACTGAGTTTTGGACAGAGTATTAGTGGATTAGAGAGGGAAAAGAAGTGGTGTACCTTCCCGTTGATGCCCCCGTAGCGACTTATCCCCTGCTTGCGTAAGGCTTCGCACTCGAGTTCATTGAGCACATCCTCCGCATCGTACAATACATCTTGAAGCTGATCTAACCACACTTGTGGGCGGTGGTTCTTCGTCTACTGCTCCTCTGCATCTAACAACACTGCCTCAATGGCAGTCAACGTCCCCCTAAGCTCGCTGATCTAGTTCTCGACACCATAAATTGCGACGGCTTCTTGGAGGGCGAGGGAGGCTATCTTCCCAAGCACCCACTCTGCGATGCTAAAGAGGCTTGCCATGTTATTCCGAAGAGGGAATGGGCTAAAAAGGTGGAGGAAATAGATTCTTGGCTATTTGGCTTGAGAATTGGATGGTCTAAACAAGAATGTCTCCATGTCTGCATTTCAGATTAACACCAGTCCCTTTTATAATGGACGATTCCACATCAATGATGGTAGATACCCGAATAGAATACCAGGTAGGTTGCTAATTATTCTCAATAAAGAAATATGGTCAACGGTCAGAATATGTGTATATATATTGCAAACTGTTTACTGTTAATACATATCCATTCGGTAAAATTAATGATGCCCTGTTGACATTCTATAATGGCCGTTCAGTGGCATATGAATATCAAATTTCACTTGAATATTTCTTGCGTTACTAGTTTTGTTTTGCAAGTTGCAAATGTGCCACAAATTTTAAGAATAGAAACAGCTAATCAAAGACGTGGCTGAACTATAAAAAAACCAAAAAATGAAGTGGTTGCACTTTGAAGAGAGATCATCTTATTATCATTTTCTAAAATCATGCTATAATTGAGGGACAATCGTGATTTCGAATTATTTTTTGCTAAATATCAAAATACGAAACTGCCAATTAGGAACGCTTCGAAGCGTTGAAGTTAATTTGGCATGTCCAGAAGGAGCGGGCCATGGGAGCTGTCACCATCACATGTTCTTGTTGGATGACGGAGAGCCTGTGAATTATCCATACGGGGAACCCTTCTCCTCCAAATGGTCGTCACCTTGAGTTGTCACTTTGAATACTTCTTTTAGAGGCTTAGCCGGTGCGGAATGCACTTCTTCGGTATGACCTGGTGTAACGAGAGCGAGGAGTGTTTGTTGGGACCAAGAGGTCTTGAACAAGCCAGGACTCTTGACAAGCTTCTAGAATGGCGCATGAGATAGAAACATAATAAATTAGGATCGGATAGCGAGAGAGCAATCATAAGTAAACTATTTTAAATTGAAAGATATCACAAGAGGCGTAACGACATCATTTGGTATTGAGATTTCAATATCAAGCATCCTCAATCCCAACTTATTCATGAACAAGTCAGTCATCTATCGTGATTGCGTATAAGCCACACCACTGTCAATGCTCCGCACATTAAAGATTGAATTGATTCTTTTCGATGAAAGTTTCGGATAATGTCTTCCTAATTCCCTTGACTCTATGACTGATTTTTGCAGACAGCATTAGTGGATTAGAGAGGGAAAAGAAGTGATGTACCTTCTCTTTGATGCCCTCCTACCGACTGATTACCTGCTTCCGTAAGGCTTCGCACTCGGACTTCATCGAGCACATCCTCAGCATTGTAAAATACATGTCGAATCCGATCTAAACGCACTTGTGGACAATGGTTCTTCGCCTGCTGCTGCTCAGCATCTAACAACACTGCCGTAATGGCAATCGACGTCTCTCTAAGCTCCCGTATCTGATTTTCAACGCTACAAATTGTGACGGCTTCTTAGGGCACCGGTGATGCTATCTTCCATAGCACACCATCTGCAATGCTGAAAAGGAGTGATTCAGCCATGCTGAGTGATGAGGAAATTGATACAGGCCATTTGGCGGAGACAAAAGAGAACGCACAGTATCTTCCTTTCATGAGTTAGGTGCTATGATAACTTGCTTAAAACTGTTTGAAAGGGAGGTTCTTTCCTTAGGAGTGGCCAGCAGGTTAACACGAAAATGTTTTTTTGCCTTTTCTTTCTCTTAGATTAGGTTTTGTAATGTATAGATATGTCTTACACAGTAATTGGCTTTGTAACTCCATAGGATTAGCTTGGCAGTTGAGGAACAGACATTCGTTGTGAATTAGGGGCACACTACAAATTCACATCAGCAAATGCAATTACATTTAGGTCACTAGCCAGATTTCAACCCACGTTTCATAGGGCAGATTCATTTAGTCAAGTTATTGTGATGACCATCGCATAGTTGCATATTAATATGTTAAGAAAAGAACATATCCAAGCATGACAAGTGTTTATTATCGGCGAGTGATAAAGATGGTTCGCGTAAGAGGAGAGTTGCTACCACATCGTATATAAAAATCAAAAGCAAGATTTGAATTTGTTATTTGGGAAGATACAAGTAGTTTATGATGAATTGCTGTCGGTGATAAAAACTAGCTATGTCTTTACAATCTAACGACACAATTAAGGTGTATGTTTGATCTCTTGACCTGAGTAGTCTAACAACGTTAGTTCTCAAAACTTTTCTTTTCGCATTGTTTTCCTCCATGCATGTAAAGTTTCTTTTGGCTCCATGGACTCACTTTATGCCAAATTTACGGAAAACCAATTATTTCAAAAGAATCTATAGAAAAGATTTAGGTACGGTTCGGGTAGCAGTTAACCGCTGTCCAAAGAAGAGCCTCCACAATGGTGGCTGCGGCATGGCGTCCATGATGGGTGGAACCGCGGTGGCCATGTCGAGTCTGGCAACAGCTGAGAGGGGAGAGAGATGAACTACGTCAAGGTTTTCTTGAAAAAGAAAATTGTGTTAGCTGCACAGTTGGATGATTAAAGACTCAGTAAATGCTTCACAAGTGTCCGGCGAGCAACCGTAAAATTGCTGCAGAGCTGCAACATGTTCGCTTCCTCCTCCTATCCTCGGATTCACTACCACCTTTAAAACACTCCCATCTCTCTCTCTCTCTGGTAAAACACCAACACCCTAAGAAACAGAGTACTCGGTTCCCAAGTTCCAAAAGAATGAAACCTAAGGAAACAGAGCACTCTGTTCCCAAGTGCCAAGACCCAAGAGCAAGAAAATGTAACCACCACGCAAATCATCTAAAGATAATTAGAAACTGACTACTCATACAGATATTTGGCCTAATAGCCGGTTCGATCTGGCAATAATTCTGTCAAAACACAGTTTCATATGCTTGACAGCGAATGGCCACTAAAAGTTTTAACAAAATAGAGCCTTCAAGTCGGACCAAGCAGTAGCAGATCTGGACATTCTGTCCTCGGTTTTTCTCTTCTTTTCCTTAGCCACTGCTACTTTCTTCTTCTCCTCATCGTAGCCCGACTTCGCTTCTTCCGACTCGACCAACAAAATATCCCAGTCCGAGAGGAGCTTGTCTTTCCTACACCGCACTTGCTCCATCTTTCGCTTGAGCTCTCTCTCTTCCTTGGTGAAGTCCTCCATCAACTGCTTATACAAGGTGTGAGTTTCGCGGCCCTTCTTCATCGCCAAAAACTTTCTATCCATCTGTATCTTATGCAGCTCGAATTCAGCATTGTCCTGCTCAAAAATTAACAAGTCGGAAGTGAACTCGTCAAAGTTGGCCCAGAATTTTTGGATCGCTTCATGCTGCTCAGTAGATAATCCAGCTCCGGCCGAGCTTAAAGTTGACAATGCCGTAGACAATCTCTCTTTCATATTCAATTTGAAGAGATCCAGAAGGCATTCCTTCAATGACTGCTTAGCCTCCTCAACTTCTACCAAGCTAGGAGTTTCTGATGTGACGGCAACATCTTGACTTTCCAAACTCGGTCCTACTCGAACACCATTAGTCTCAGCTTCTTCAATGAGTTCATCCAGACTCGCAAAATGAGCGTCAATACGAGTATTTACAGCAGGAGAGACACTTAAGGCCCAAACCTCGACCTTAATCACCAACGTGTCATTCACTAGATAGCCTTTAGTATGATCGTGGAGCTCGGTCAACGGAATGAAAGATGCGAATCCGCGTACACTCGCACTCTCAGTGAACACGTGCTGTGTGACTGCATATTTTGAAGGAACTCAGGAGACGAAACAAATTCCAAAATCACCTCCATATCGCACACCATATACCACGATATGAATAACAGAAATATAGGAAACCAAAAGAATCGGCGTGTAGTACGTCAAGCACAACATTTGCAACAGAGAAGCAAACACAGCTTCTCCTGATCAGCTTCGCTAACCAAAATCAAAAGTCGGTATCCTAAAATTGCACCAAATTTAAGACCGGAACATGCATTACCATGTTCTTGAATTCAATCAACAATATTTGCAGCAGATGCACATGAGATCGCATGCCCCAACTGATTCAAAAGAACAATCCTAGTAAAACAAAAATAGGCCTACTTGCTTCCATCAAGATGACACCCCATTAAAAATGACAGTTTTCTCAAAATCAGAGTGAGCAATCTGTGGATTCGGAAAAGATAGGGTACACTGAGACAGGAATCCATCAGGAACTGCAATCTGTGTACCGACCCTAAATCAAGCTCACAATTAGGGCAATCGGACCGCGCAGAACCATCCATGAGAACTCCAACCATTAACATCCAAAATCCAAATCCGACCCTAAACATGAAAAGGAGAAACTTTTGTGCTTGCAAGATGGAATGCCAAGCGCAATAAAGACGCATATCCATAGTCATATACACCAGAAACTAGAGACCCCAGGAGAACAGTAAATAATAAAGGTTAAGAGAACAAACCTCTTTCCAAAGACCAACTTGGATTAGATTCACAGACCAGAGTCAACGCAAAGATGGTGTTTCTAAGCCACCCTCTCGGCATTGTCGCACAGCCCGGCACTTCAAGGTATAAAGACAAGTGATTCGTATTCTTTCCCTTGGGAAAAATAAGCACTCTCCTGCTCAGAAGACCCCAAAAAAAGCAAAAAAATCAGAGCTTCGAAGCGAAACATCAGGTTGAGAAGGTGATCATCATGGCGATCATCAAAATATAATCCGAATTTCTCGTTACCATGTACAACCAGCAGCAGTGAACACACCAGAGTAGACACTGTTCGAAGTCTGCTTGCTGAAGTTGCTAAAAGTCCACCTGAATGAACCTCTGGAACCCATTGTCTTGCTGCTGCTGCTTCTCCACGATCAGCTTTGCCAAATCAAAACCCAAATCATAAACAAGATGTCTTTAATCACTTTTATAATAAAACGGGATGAACTATGTTCAAGACATCGCAGAATCAAAGGACATGAATCCAATGGAAGGTCCCTGGGCCGGTATTCTAGGATATAAGAGTTATCAACTACAGCAACTGAATGAAATCTTAAATAGGATATATATCCTTTCCGTTTAAAAGTATATTTAAATATTCAAGTTACCATCTTATATGAAATTGGTAACTCGTTAACACTAAAAGTAAACGTCCTAAACTTGCAGAACAGGAAGGTTACATCAAAGTCCCAGACGTTTTTATAGGGAGTGCAATCAAAATCCCGATCATCGGAAATCCTAACTCTGTCAGCGGAGGTGCTCAATTATCGGAATTCCGGACCGTTTGGAAATCGCACATTAGTTAAGCATTATTTCGGCCGTAATCAACGATTAATTGGTAGTGTTTGGATGCATTTATTTTTGGATTTGTTGTAAACAATAAAGTTGATTGACTTGCTTTTAGTTTTGTAAAGGGCCTCTAAAGTTAAAATCATGTTTGGTTATACTAAATAACTAGCTCGGTGGCCCGTGCTTGCGTGACATTAAAATTTGATCGTACTTACGTAGTTTTTTTTCGGATTTCTCTAGATAATTAATGTGCCATCTACAACAAACTAAGTTTATAGCGGGTCCCTTCATAGATAAACTCAGAGAGACCTATACGTATAGCTGTTGAATCAATCTAATCTCTTTAGGGTTTGATGTGATGTATCTATATTTTCAGTTCACACAAAATTATCACTATATGGATCTGAGGTCAAATCCTTGAATTTCTAGACGGCTTAAGTTGAGAGGAAATAGAGTTTAAATTGAAAAGGGAAGGGCTGGATCAAGAGAGTGAACGAATAAATACAAATTATTCATTCAAAAATACAAAATACACATTAAATTATTAGATTTGTGAGATTAATTTCGGTAAAAATTAAATCGCCAAAGCACTAGAGTTTCGAAAATCAAAATTGCCATCCTATAAGCGGAATGGTGATCCGTGAAACTAAACTGAATATTTAGGATGAAAGCGTCTACTATTGATTAATCTTACTTTCGGTATAATTACGGAAATACCCCTGGAAGATAGGGTTTTTGCTCTGTTTTTTGCATGGAAAGTTTGGCACTAAGCATTTGCATCGACGCCACGTGTCTCTGTTCTCCTTCCTCCTTCGGCTATCGCACCGCCACGTTTTAGCCGTTCCTCTCTCTCCTCTCAATGGAGAGAGAGCTTAAATAGCCAGACGACTTCGCCGGATCCCCCAGTATTCAGTAAGGCCCCGAGCGAAATCCGGCGATGAACTCGGTGGCGGCGGCGGGTGGAGCAGCGGAGGAGAGCACGGTGGTGGGGACGGTGATGCAGGAGCCGGTGCATGCGGCGGAGAGGAAGTCGTCGAAGATGAAAGTGATGGTGGCGGTGGACGAGAGCGAAGGGAGTTTCTACGCGCTGAGGTGGACGCTGGACCACCTGATCCTGAGGAGTAGCCCCGCTCCGGCGGCGGACGAGGAGGAGGAGGTGGAGATGATCACGCTCGTTCACGTTCAGCAGCCTTTCCAGCACTACCCCATCCCCGCCGGCCCAGGTGGAACAGGTTTCTCTCTTCGTCTGAAATTCCCTTAGTTCTACACAAACCGATGGTCGGCAATGGTTCATGAGATGCAATGACTTACCGATGTATCTCATTAGTCATGTTTTAGCTCATCCAAAATGGGCTTTTTAGTCATCAAAAGATGTAGTCTACAAGAATGGCAAAGCTTGACATATAGCTTGTACTAACATTACATGCATTTGTTCGGGCCGTCCGGTGTTTGCAGCATTCTACGCTACTCCGTCGGTGGTGGAATCAGTGAGGAAAGCCCAAGAGGAGAACTCGGCCCTCATACTCTCCCGTGCATTGCACATGTGCAAAGAATCGATGGTAATCCAACTCATCTCTACCACTTCTTTCCTTAAATTTCTTGTCCAGTAACAAAAAATGAGAAAGTTAAAGAGACAAAAAAGTAAGAAAGGAGAGTTGGCAATCATGTTTGACAATGTTGAATTGAGCGTTGGTTGATGAAGTATGCAGACGACACAATTGTTAACTCAACGATGTTTGCAGGTTAAGGCAGAGACCTTGATTCTGACTGGGGACCCGAAAGACACGATCTGCCAGGCGACAGAGCAAATGCACATGGATCTCCTCGTCGTAGGCAGCCGCGGACTTGGAAAGATCAAAAGGTGATGATTATAACTCATTAAGTGACAGCTAACCCCTTAATGTGTGCGCAAATATACGTAAGTCATCACAAGCATTGAGACAGCTTCTCACTGGTATTGGTTAAGTATCGATTTACGGGCTGATGCAGTCAACTTCTGACGACGCTTAGATTAGTGTAAGACCCATGTACGGTTAGGACATTGCCCAGTCCTTTAAGTTCTACTAGCGCACAGACATCTCCAATGAAGTTTTTATTGGTAGTCCAGTCTTACCACGAAGCGTGTTCATCGTTGAATTGATATCTTTTCGGTATTATCGCAGGGCATTCTTAGGGAGCGTGAGCGACTACTGCGCGCATCACGCCAAATGCCCCATCCTGATTGTGAGGCCCCCCAAAGAAGCGAGCAAGCAGTGAGGGGATCAACGAGAGATCAAGCGGTGGTTGGTTTGCTGATGAAAGATCGGTCGATGCAAATAAGAATGCATACTGTCTAGTGCGCGTAATAAAATGGGTATTGTTTCTTCGGCCACCAGCAGCTTTTGTGAAATAGATTATCGCACCCTTTGATGACGAATGGGACCAAATCTTATCCGCTATGTGCTCGTAATCAGAAAGTGCGGTTCCAAGACGAGATTTATATCGTAAATGTACCCAGCGATACGAAAGTTTTAACCTGCCTATACTCAACGATCTACAAAATTGTTCCTCGTTATAAGATCTTTGTAGCACACAGCCCTGCTAGAAAAAGGGAAACATAACCCAAAGGCAACCTCGAAAGCCACAAGGGGCATGGATAAGTTTGAAGATTTTCATGCGGTCAGCAAGATCAGAAAACCTGGCACGTCAAAGCCGATTGCCTACCGGGATACTACTATAATTTGGTGCTACTTAAACTGAATTGGCGAAGGGTTTAAATGATGCCAAGATCGTGCAAAAAAAAGAACGTAAAGGAGAAGAGGTGTCTGTCTTTATGCCAATAGTCATGCAGCCCTATTGGTAAGGCTGGTAAAGGGATTGAAGGGTCCCCTACTAGTAAAAAGATTGAATGGTAAGGCTGGTAAAGGGATTGAAGGGTCCCCTACTAGTAAAGAGATTGAATGGTAAGAACGTTAGTATCACAGGTGAGGTTCAACTTCCGTAGTAGCGGCCCTACTGATAAAGGGATTGAAGGGTGAGGACGTTAGTATCAAGGGTGGGGTTCAACTCCCGTAGTAGTAGAGCAAAAGTCAGAGAGGGCGGCTCTGCTGGTAAAGGGATTAACCGATACTAAAGGAGAGGTGTTTCTAGGCCAATAGGTATGCGGCCATGCTAGTAAAGAAATTGAAAAGTGGCGACGCTAGTAAAGAAATTGAAAAGTGGCGACGCTAGTATCATAGGTGGGGTTCAACTTCCATAGTAGCAAAGCAAAAGTCAGAAAAGGTGGCTCTGCTGGTAAAGGGATTAACGGATGGGGACACTAGTACCACAGGTGAGATTCGACTCCCACATTGGCAGGGAAAAATCAGATAGGAGAGTTAGAAATATGATAAACAAAAAAAATTGTCTTTAGGTTTCCCAAGTTTCACACATTGATAATTTGGAGAACTCTATGAATGAGCCGTGCTACAATTACATGAGAGTAACTTGAGCTCGACTTACTCAAGATGGAAAGTTTGGCCGTAAGCATTTGCATGGACGCCACGTGTCCCTGTTCTCCTTCCTCCTTCGGCTATCGTACCACCGCGTTTACCCGTTCCTCTCTCTCCTCTCAATGGAGAGAGGAGCTTAAATAGCCAGACGACTTCGCCGGATCCCCCAGTCAGGTCCCAAGCGAAATCCGGCGATGGACGCGACGACGGCGGCTGGTGGAGCAGCGGAGGAGAGCACGGTGGTGGGGATGGTGATGCAGGAGCCGGTGCACGCGGCGGAGGGTAGGAAGTCGAAGAGGAAAGTGATGGTGGCGGTGGACGAGAGCGAAGGGAGTTTCTACGCGCTGAGATGGACGCTGGACCACCTGGTCCAGAGGCGTAGCCCTGCTCCGGCGGCGGATGACGAGGAGGAGGTGGAGATGATCACGCTCGTTCACGTTCAGCAGCCTTTCCAGCAGTACCTGTTCCCCGCCGGCCCAGGCGGAGCAGGTTTCTCTCTCTCCGTCTGAAATTCATCTAGTTTTTACACAAAACTGATGGGCGAACACATACCAAGATTGATACTGACGGACGATGACGGACGATGGTCGGGTTTTACCTATCTAAGATGGGCTTTCTAGTCATCAAACGATACCGAAAATGGCAGAGCTTGACCTTTAGCTCGCATTAACATTACATGGATTTGTTGCAGCATTCTACGCGGCGTCGTCGGCAGTGGAATCGGTGAGGACAGCCCAAGAGGAGAACTCGGCCCTCGTACTCTCCCGCGGTTGGCACGTGCGCAAAGAATCGATGGTAATTTCGAGCACGGCAATGAAAGAGGAAAACTTAGGAACAAATATAAAAGAGGAGGAGGAGAATTCCTGATCATGTTTTACGATGTTGAGTTGAGCATTGGTTGATATAGTTTGCGGACGACACAATCGTAATCTCAACGGTGTTTGTAGGTTAAGGCGGAGACCTTGATTCTGATCGGGGACCCGAAAGACATGATCTGCCAGGCGACGGAGCAAATGCACATGGATCTCCTCGTCGTGGGCAGCCGCGGACTCGGAAAGATCAAACGGTGATTGATCATGACTCATAAGTGAGACCAAACCGTTTAATGTCAGTACAAACATTGAGACAGCTAGTATTGGTTTAGTATCAATTTACCAGCTGACGCGGTCGTCTTTCGACCACGTTTGAATTAGTGCAAGACCCATGAACGTTTAGGACATTGTCAGAGTCTTTCAAATTCTACTCGCGCACGGACATCTCCGGTGAAGTTTTTCTTGGTAATCCAGTCTTACCACGAAGCGTCTTCATCATTGAATTGACTTCTTTTCGGTATAATCGCAAGGCATTCTTAGGGAGTGTGAGCGACTACTGCGCGCATCGCGCGAAATGCCCCATCCTGATTGCTAAGCCCCCCCAAAAGAAGCGAGCAAGCAATGAGGGGAAAGGACGGGAGATCAGGCAGCGGTCGGTATGCTGATGAAAGATCGATCTATGCAAATAAGAATGCATACTGTCTAATGTGTGTGTGTAATAAACGGGTATTGTTTCTTGGGCCACCAGCAGCGGTTTTGAAATAAATATTGCACCCTTTGATGACGAATGGTACCAAATCTTGTCAGCTACGTGCTCACAATCAGAAAGTGCGGGTCGAAGACGAGATTACTTCGTAAAAATATAGCTAGCGATACGAAGGTTCTAACCTAACTATACTCAACGATATATGAGTCGAAATAACACAATACATTATGCTACTCGTCTCAAAACAGTTACATGTCTACCCACAAACATCAAAATAGGTGGAAAGTTATTCAAGCTTGAGCTCTCGACCAAAAAAGTTTAATACTTAATCGAGCTCGAATCAAGTTTCGAGCGCCATGCATGCAAATCGAGTAAAGCTCGAGCTGCTCGAGCTCGGCACCATATCAGTTCAGGTCGACTCAATCACACCCCTATCCCTTGCGGGGGTAAAATTACGCTTCTCAAATTTTCAAAAATTCTTTGATTTGCCTGGGAGATACAATTACACCCAATCTCATACTGAGGAAAATTTAAGTTCCTTCGAATTCTCAACTGTGCTTTCTTTGCCCCGGAGATAGCAGGATGCAATACCATTCTCAAAGTATGATGCTTTAGGTGAAATGCCTACGAATTCACCCTTCCCAAGTTCTCTTTCAAATCCTATTAGTGACTTTGTAAGTACAATATCTTCTTCCCCATTTTGCCTCTTCTGAACCATCGTCAGAACATGTTAAACTGAGTAATTAAGAGTAAGTTATATACAGAATGACATTGGGTGATCAGCTGAAACCGAGCGCAGAAGATCAATCCCAATGGAGGAGCTAACCAGAAATAATGTGGAAAATGCGCTTGCCCCGGCTTCACCCCTGTAGCACAGCACGATTGCAACTTAGAACCAGAAGCACAATGAGAATCCTATTGATGTTTCAGATTTCTAGGAACTACCTGTTGGCTCATTAGAATCTCTACTGCTACATTAAGATCCCCGTCCGCGGCTGCAACTGCTACTTCAACTTGTGTCTGAAACACAACCAAGGAGTTAGTCATAGACATAGGTGATAATGTGATTAGTTGAGGTTAAACTTCGATGAACAGGGGTCTACAATTAAAAATCATAAAAGAAAATGGTGAAATACCAAATGGTTAATCTCTTTCTTCGATCATATGCATCAATACGTGGTCATTTTCATCTCATTGCAGATTCAAGTCTCTTAAAAGAACTATGAAGACTAGCTTCCAAATTGTATTCTAAAATTTTTCTTTTAAAGAATGACGCGGAAAAACAAAAGGAAAATCAAGACTAGGAGAAGAGAAAAGGAAAAGAAAGAGCCCTTCTCATGAGAAATTTTTAGGTGCTCTTGGAGCATAATTTTCTCATCAGTCCAAATCAATGACTGTAGTGGATAGTCATGGATTTCCTCATCTTCTATCTAAGATAACACTTCGCACACTCAGATTCGCTTGGGTGGACTACACGACGTGCTCCATTAGCACTTAAACATCTGTCCTTTCTCATAGCATGCTTTATGTGATTGATCAAACGGCAAAGACTAGCCTGGGAAGTGCTTCTCCAAAGAAGATGAACATTGACAAAGCAATTCACTTGTTCAGGGATAGTGGACCCAAATTTTCAAAAATATTTTAAAAGATAGAAGCTACAGCTTAAAGGATCCAGACGAGCAATCATAAAATCAAATGTAGACAACGGAAGCTGCAGATTACCCTATCAAAACCCATTGATACAAGTTTTTGGACTTCTTCATCGGAAACAACTGATGCCTGCATTGACAAATGAATGAACCCCATATGACAAAATGACCTCCAGAGGTAGGAAGATAAATCAGCTTTTTGAATCAAGTAAAAAGAAACCTGATTGTGAAGATGGCTTTCAAAACTCATGGGAAATGTGTTTTCCAGGTTCCTGGAGTAGAGAGGAAGCAATAGGTGAAAGCCAGAAGCAGAAACAAGAAGAAATTTATTAAATTAGTGCCATCTGGTATAAGCTTAGGGAAAGTATTCATTCAAAAAGGGTAGGTCATTGTTCCAAATCTCTAAAACACATAGAGGACAGATAAACCTGAAACGAGGCTAATTTCAGGATTCTCCGCACTTTCACTAATGGCAATAATGCTGGTTACCTCCTCTAAAGATCACAGCAGCTAATTTACATGCATAATATTAATGTAATCAGCTCACTTAAGATTTGATAACCTGGCAGGTTCTAGAAAAAGACCAAGAATTGAAGAAAGATTAAAATCACTACAACCTTCCATAGAAGATTATAGAATGTTAAAGATTGTATCCACGTAAATGACTGACGAGCAGAAAAGAAAAGAAACATTTCATTTTTCTAGTACCTTCCATCCAGTAACTGCTGCCCCAAACCTACAGGTGCGATGCCTGGTGTATGTTCAGGGCCATTATTGTCCAGGAGTCTAGCTTGTAAGTTGTAATCAGAATTTTGAGAAGAAACCATTTGACCTCTTTCAGATCCTAGCGTCCTTCCTCTACCAGGAAACCCACTGTCTTGTGTTGACTGCATCAAATTAACCAAAGAAGGTCAAAACAAATTATTAGACATTTATATTAACAAAATCCGAATCCATCAAAGAACCATGATATTCATTCTTCACAATTTTCTCTGAAGTCTAACATGTAATGACAACAGCCATTCATTTAGAACTAATTGGATAGTATCCTCATGGTAGTAGGCTCCCAGGGATAATAATATTACGATTAAATCGGCATTTCAGAAATAATCTTCAACAAAAAATGATATATGTTTTTCAGCAGTTAAGTGCCCAATACCTGAACAGAAGTTTCCCACTGTGGAATCCGGGCAGATAAATTTCTCCACAAATTTCCAAAGATCGATCCACTATTTAAGTATTGAAAACAAAAAACAGTTAAGTCTCCCAGTTATGTGAAGATCGATTTGAGAAGCATAACCACAGTTTACCCGGATGGTGCATTTTGATTTGAATATGTAGGGATGTAGCCCGTAGCATTCCCCCCAGTGCACATGATAAATTTTGGCCGCCTTACACAAGTTGACTGAAGACAATTTAAGGGATACCAGATTTATTAGATTATGCATATCAAACTGAAAACAAAAGAAATATATGTAAACCTATTTGCTATCCATCATTATGACCAAGATCCTCAGCAGTATCACACCCATAAAAATAAGTTTTGAAAAAAAAAATTTGAAAGTTATCTGTCCAGCAAAGACAAAACTATGAATAAAGAAATTGCGGAAAAACAAGCAATTAAGAGATCGACTGCTCCTAAATACATTAACATGCGCAAAAGATACACGACTGAATGGCAAAACGTAATGGTACATGGACTAAGCTTGTAGCCAGATATTCTGAACAACTAACATCGAGACATCTTTGGAAATGCGTGATTTGGTATGTCAAGTGCATACAACAAAAACCTATCTCGAGTACCAAAATAACAAATTATGATTGCATCTCTCCCGAAAAAATGGACACCAGTCACCTAGAAAACATAGACAGGCAAAACTAGAAAAAGAGAAAAATTATTGGTCATGGAATGAATATAGTCCACTAAGGGTGCGTATGGTAACGTTTCTATTTCTGGGAACAATTTCTTTTCAGAAATAGTTTTTTCTATTTCTATTTCCTAGAAGAGTTTCTGAGCAAAATAATGTGTTTTCTAACTGCACAAAATTTCTATTTTTAGAACAGAAAAGTATTTGGTAACTGCACAAAATTTCTATTCCTGAAATAGAAAAAGAACAGAATTGCGTTTGGTAACTCCACAAAATTTCTATTCCCAATTTTTTGCATTCAAATCTATATCTTTTATTTAACTGTAAGTACAAGTTATAAGTGAAAAAAACCAATAAGCATGATTTATTGATTTGTCTAATCCTTTTTAGGGGCTTAAAACCCCTTTTAATCCCTAAACTAAGGAATCTTCAAAAATACTACTTGGGCACCTCAAAATTTTAAATTTCACTCAAAGTGGGTGGCCACAGGTATTCTAAGCCATTATGTAAATTTTTAAATTTTTTTTGGGGTACAATTTATTAAAATTTTTTACTTTCCCTAAATCTGTTTCTTTTTATTTTTCCGAAAATTTTTTATGAAATTTTTTTAATTTTTTTCAATTTCGGAATTTTGCAAGTATTTAAGGGTTTTCTGAGTTTTTCTGATTTTTATGGATTTTCTGAGAATTTTTCTGATTTATATGAATTTTGGGAATTTTTAATTTTCTAATTTTTTATGGGATTTTTCTGAAATTTTTCTAATTTTTATGAATTTTCGGAATTTTTTAATTTATTCTAAGCCATTATGTGAATTTTTTATTTTTGTTTTTTTTTTTGGGGAAAATTTTATTAGAACTTTTTACTTTCTCGAAATTTGTCTCTTTATTTTCCAGAAAGCTTTTTATGAATTTTTTTAAATTTTTTCAATTTCGTAAATTTGCAAATTTGTATGGGCTTTCTGAGTTTTTCTGATTTTTATGGATTTTCTGAGAATTTTTCTGATTTTTATGAATTTTCGGAATTTTTAAATTTTTCATAATTTAATTAATTTTTTTATAATTTTTTTATTATTTCCGCCGAGAATGGACCGGACCAATGCTTTGAGACGGTTTGCAGACGACGGAGGATGGAGGAGGAGCTGAGGTCGCAGCTTGAGGACCGGACCTTTCTATTTCTATTTCTATTTCTAGGAACAAAGAAGTAGATTTTTTATACTTCTTATTTCTGCTCCAAATCTATTTCTTGGTCACTTTTCTATTCCAAGAAATAGAAAAATAAAATGCGTTACCAAACGGATTTATGTTCTTTTTTTGTTCCAAGGAACAGAAGAACAGAAAAATAGAGAAACAGAAGCATTACCAAACGCGCCCTAAGCTGATGGCGTAAGGTGATGCTTGAAAGCGCTCTTCAGTTGAAAAAATGTCAAAGAAGATAATTTCCGCACTTCTTTCTTTTTCTCAACCACAAGTTTGTCCATCCTTGGACAAAGCAGGAATTTATATTATAGTACCAAAGGACTGTTCTGGACAAGCACTACATTAAAGTGACTAAACAGCTCAGATCTGCCTTGACATCTACATTTGGATAGGACAGATGAAGGTGACCTAAAGACTTGAACAAAGCAGGCTATCCAAAGCCAAAACAATTTTCTAAAGTCCTTTGGCTCCATACACCGTTCAGCTCATCATAGTTTAGATTTTCAATGTTCAGGTTCTGTTCCTTGTTTACATCTTAAAATGAAAAATTGGAATTGTTCAGAACAAACCTTATGAACCTAGCTCACTAGACTGGAACTTTTCAAAAAGTTCTTCCTCGCAAATAGTGCAACCTTTGCCAGCTGCCACTTACCCTACACCCATAACTTTCCCAATATTCCTATAGGTCACACACATTCACAACATCTTATTACCTGAGAAGACTGCATTTCTCCTTCCAAGAAAACCTAATTATTATGGGACATCTTCTTTCCCTACCATGACAAAAAACAAACAATTTCTCTCTCGCTAAGAAAGGAGAAAAAAACCTGAAGCAGACCAAACCAAACCATTATCAGCTCTCGTGCAGGTTAGAATTCTGACCAAAACTTTTAGGATGATTAGACCCGAAAAACTGGCCATTTAGACCAGTAGGGCCACAGTCACCAACATCCAACAGGTTTTTTCTGTATTTATTGTAGATTCCATATCCAACTGAATGTCCCTAGGGGTTAAATTGTATTGTGTCCATGGAAAGGTGAGTACATCTCTCCTAAGAGATCTTGTTGACTACGTTGTTACTTTTACAGTTGAAATGGCTCCAAGATCCAGGGAAGACTCCACTTGTGTAAAACATAAAGAGGTTTCAATTATATGCGACCATTCGACATTACCACCATAATATTCCTATAGATTCATGTAAGACCCTACTTATATAATAAATAGATAAGGTTTAAAACACATGGTACCATGTCAAATGGTCAATGCTACCAGTAAGAATCCCGTGGAAAATATATTGTACAACCTCAGGCTACGCAAAACTTAGACCTAATAGATTGATCCAACAAAGGCATCGAAAATGATTGTGTTTCAACTTTCAAGCAACAAAGACGATTAATACCAGTAATGATGAGGCCTCTATGGCAGAATAAAAGGATGTCCCAGGTATGAGATAGTTGAAGAGGCCATAAGTATCTGGAATAGGCAGGCACAACGGAAAAATTTCATTAAACTGGTAACTTGATTGTTAGAGAGCAAGAAGAAAGGAGATAAAAGGAGGATCACTAACATGCAAAGCCCGACAGAATTCCAGTAAGGTGTCCAAGTAATGACACATTTGACATAAGAAGCTGGAAGGCAACCAGCAAGATCCAGGCATACCTGGTTCAAAATTTACGGAATGACATTACTTCAATGAAACATAGCAGAAAGTGAAATTAATAATAAACTGAAGAACACTATTCATAATACCATTTAGCGGGCACATTGAAGAGTCCAAACACACTGCAAAATAGGGGTAAAAAGTTCCAGATCTGTTAGGATCAATGCATACGCCTTAGATAAAAAAAAAAGTTGTGGTTATTACTATTATTCTTTTGTCAACACGCAACTGTGGTTATATTCATTGCACGATAAAGTTTCCAAAGAAATCATGAGGTTCATGAGTAAGAGCCTAAAACTGAAGTATTTGACAGAGTAAACTGAAGCAGCATTAAGGCAAGAAGAAACATTTTCATCAAGCCTAGGGGTAACCACAGACCTTCTTGATTGAATTCCACTCAGACTCGTCTCTATCACAATCATGGAGAATAAAATCCCAGAGAAGCCAATTGAACACTCATCCATCAGGTGATAAGAATGAAAAGGATTATGGTCTGCCAGAAGGGCAATGAACAGATGGAAAACAGCGTTGCATGTGGCCAAGAGAACTATTATGTACAACAGTCGTACAGATCCCATAAGTCTCTCCAGCTCTGCGCCCAAAGGAACCAAAGCCAGCATATTGAAGAAAACATGTAGCAGTGAACCATGGAAAACAATCGACGTATATATCCTGTACACTAAAACAATACAAACAAAGTTATTACAATCAGTTTAATGCAACAATTAAAGCAATCTTGCAATTCATGAAGACCGACCAAAAATATCGATCATATCTACATGTGCTGGTGAAATATCCTAAAAGATCGAGTTATTTAACCAATTATTGTTGCATGGAAGTCTTAAGTAGACAGCTCAGACTCAGAGCATGACGCAAGACAGGATATGTTCGGCTCGGTCACAGAATCATATCAGATATAATATTCTCCATTGCGCAGAAAGGCCATCTAAGAGTTATCCAATTGAAGATTGCATCTACTCAAAATGATTTTCAAGAACCGTTCTCACTCAACCTCCATCTTTTTCTCTCTCCTTGACCTGTGACACTGACTTACAAGGGCAGTCAAAACCAATGAACTTACGAAGAGAACTATCCTACGGATCAACAGTGTCAGGAAGGATATGCTGCTGCAAGGGAATGTGGAAGGTGACAGTGAGGAGAGGTAACACAATGGAAAGAAGGGACATTGGCATGGACATAAAAAATACTCTTGCATTAACTACATGGGGATTGGATTGCCAGTTAAACCTTCTAAATGTAATAAATAATCCATTTCTCAGAACATAGTTCTACAAAAGCATACCTTGGAATCGTGATATAACTTCCGATGGTAAGAAACATATTTCATGAAAGGAGTCATATCCTGTCAGAAGGCATATCAAGTATATGGTCCCACACGTGATGACCACGGCAGATGTAAGGAATGGAATCCCTTCCCACCATTGTCCCAACCGAGTAGGCAATCCAGCCTGTACAATGTGTAAAACAAACGTCTTAAAACAATATATATATGCTTTGTGAAGCAACCAAAAATCTAGCATTCATATAAATTACTCTTAACGATTACCATCGCGAGCGCGCGTCACATTTCAACGAGCAAACAATTATTGGCACCAACGAAGCGGAACAATCTCATCAGCAAATGGGATCTCAATTCTTAACACAATAATGCAATGCAAGGCCCAAGTAATATGAATTCAAAGCAACCAGAAAAAAGGGAGTTCCATAATAAGAAAACATCAGAAGCAGAAATCAGGGTAAAAAGAAGAACAAGGCATCTTATGCAGACCACCAAATAGAGGAAACTGAATCTTGGTGGACATAATCACACGCATCACCGGAGCCATTGCCATACAATCTTATCCACCAGCTGAAGCAACCACCTCATTCGAACAAGAATAAACTGCAAAAAGTATTTTACATCGAAATGCCTAAGTACAAGTTGACAGCAGGCTCGACCAGCTACTTATTGTGCTTCCTCATTACAATCGGCAAAAGAGCTAATAAAATATAATTAAGTAGGAGAAATACATTGACAAGATTATCCAACTTTTAAAGGCACAAATCTAGCTAGCTTCGACCATTAATAATGCCCACGGTCGAGACCCATGCTCATCCGACCATAAGGAACTACAGACGAGGTTATGAATTTTGTAGACCACAGCTCTTTCTATACAGAACTCAAACGATGTCGAAGAGCATAGTAATACAAACATTACACACATATTCTTAAGATCCAGGACTTTGCTCAATGGGACATAGCCTCATCCATCGTCCATACGACAGCTCGATTCTACACGACTCCCCCTCAAATTAGAAACAGATTCCCCCGTGCGCGGAAGACCCGAATCGACAAAACAAAACCGGAAAATCCATCTTCAGCACCAAACCAAGCGACAGATCTACCCATCTTCTCAATGCGAGGCGCGCTCCAAACCGATTCTCTCCGGATAACGAACAAAATCGGAACGCAGGAGCTCCCTTAAGCACCGTCACTTTCGCGCCCCGGCGCTCCAAACATCGCCCCCAGAGAACCCAAACCCAAACCCTAAGAAGCTACTCCACACCCCCCCCCCGCCCACTCTCGATCCACACACACTTCTCAAATCTCTCGCGGGGTGGCGCGGGGGGGGAAGCAAGCGGGACGGCCGGCCGGCCCAGCCTCGGCGGCCGCCATTTCCGGGCGGCGGAGGGGCGCGCGGGGGCGGGAACAAGGATCGGAGATCGAAGAGAAGGGAGCGAAGGGAGGCGCGGATGTAGGTTCGGCTCACCTCGGTCACAATGTTGGATCGCATCTCTTCTCGGGGCTCAGCGATTTCCGGGCGTCAGCAGCAGCGTTTCAGCCCCGTGCGACGCTCTCGACTCGACTGACCTGCGTGGGGGAAACTCGGAGCCGTCCGGTAGTTTCGAGACTCTGGCGGTGTGGACCGTGGACTTGGAAATGTCATCAGAAACTACGGTAAAATTGACATAAATAGTTTCTCAATTTTGATTTAATACGTAATTTAATTCTTAAATTTTTAATTTATCTAACATACTTCTTAAATTTTAGCTTAATATTTAATGTGATTTCTGAACTTTTAATTTGTTCAAAATGATCCCTGAACTTTTGATACGTATTCAATTTAGTCCATAAACTATATGAAAATGTTTAATATAATACTTCTATTGATTCAAGTTCATGGATTACATTGAATATTTTCATATAATTCGAGAACTAAATTAAATATGTATCAAAATTTTAAGAACCACGTTAAATATTAGGCTAAAATTTAAGAATTATATTGAATAAATTAAAATTTTAAAGACTAAAATACACGTTAAGTTAAAGTTTATAAATTATTTATGTTATTTTCCTGAAAAAGAATAAAGACAAAAGAAAAAGAAGTAGAGAAGCGAGGAAACAAACAAAAGGAAAAGGACAGTAGACAAAAGCCCAAGCGTGGGACACGCCTTCCTTTCCTTTCCTGACGAGGTGATATTTCGTTTGTTTCGATAACGACAAGAATGGTTCCGAAATTCTTGTTCAATGAGCGATGTTATTTATTCGATTTGCTTCAAGAATTTTTAATTTAGTTTGCAATATCGTTCTTGAAATTGAATAAAACTTTATTCAATGTACTCGAGTTTTAGTCCACAAGCTCTATGAAAATAATTAAATATTATTCTTCTATCGGTTCAAGTTTAGAGATAATATTATATATTTTCATATAACTCAAGAATTAAATTAAACATGTTTCGAGAGTTCATGGATCACATTGAATAAATTGAAAATTCAAGAATAATATTACATATTGATCATCTGTGTCATTTTCCCTTCGTAGTAATAATAAGATAATCGAGATTTTTAGGACATTACGCAAACGTGATAACTAATTGATGATGTTATCTAGGTTTCCTGGAAAAAAAAAACACCCCACCAAAAAACCTTTTCCACCTTTAATAATAATAAGAACCGAAATAAAAATAAAGATTTTAGATTCCGTTTGTTTCGCAAAAATCTAATCTATTTTGAAAAGTATTTTCCAAAACTGTTATTTCCTACGAGGCCAGAGGCCGAAGCACAGACATTGGGCTGGAAATCGACTGCATCAGTCACATCTGTAAAGCTTAGTCCAAGAGATAAACATCCGCAAAGCTTAGTCCAAGAGATTATTACCCTTGTTTCTTCCACAAATGATGGTACAAGGAAAGAACGAGGAGAAGGATATTAAAAGTGTCAAAAATTATGTTCTGTACTCACTTTAGTGTCAAAATTTTTCGCCGGATCACTTAAATGCTAAATCGGAAAAAAAACGATTACTTAAATAACAACAGCGATATGTTTCGACCAAATTGATGGCGTGATTTTTTTAATTAAAAAATATGACGTGGAATATTTTTTAAAAACCAAGTCCACGTGTAGTACAAAAACGAAGTCGGATTTCCGGCCTACGAGGCTCATTGAAAAGAAATGACGTCGCTCACCCTTTCGCCAAAACCACGTCACACAAGCGAATTAAAATTGGGGCTTATAGTTCCTGTTCCCGCACAACACTATGAACTCCTCCTTGCTCACTCGCCATCACTCACCAGTGTCATCACCCACTCAAGTCTGTCATCTTCTCTTCCTTGCTTAATTGGCTGAAAAAATAAGGACTTTGAAGGCAAAATAAGGGCTGCAAAAGCAAAATTAGGGCTCGGAGGGAGGGGAAAGGGATTCTTGATAATGTCGTGGGGACAACGGTAGTAGAGATGGCAAGATTGAGCTAGCAATTTTATAGGCAAACCAAATAGGGAATGAATTTGGGTTCAATGACCCGTTAAGATTTGGAATTGGGGGTTTTCTTTTAATTTGGGAATTTATGGTTCTTATTTGGGGGAGAAGTACGGGAGAGCATCGTTTTAGTGCTTAGATGCTAACCGGACTGTTCGTCGAGTCACGTCAGCTTAAAAAACTAATAAAAAAAGGCTACGTCGAATTTCCTGCCAAACAAGTCAAAGCTGACATTGAAATGAGCGTTTTTCAAAAAATTTGGCACTTTAGTAATCCAAATGAAACTTTTGACACTAAAATGAGTACCGGACTTAACCTTTGACACTTCTAGTATCCTTTCGAGAGAATGTTAAGATTCCGTCGCTTTCATCTTCATGAAAACCTGCTAGTGACATTTCCAAGACAGGACATTTTCTCTGGATGGGATTTGTATATGTTTTGCTTTCCATTTTCAAATTTCAGGATCTTCCCATCACAACAATTGCAGCCAAGAATCCACCTTCTGCCCACAGAAGAGCCTTGCATGGTAGATCTCTATATAGACATGCAGATAAATTAACTTTAAGACCCTTAAAATCAGATAAAACTTCAATAATGAAAAAAGTTCTCCTGTATCAACACAAAATATCATCCTCTGATATCTGGAGTTTCCGGGTTCCCAACTCCATAAGCAGACATATCTGGAGCTTAATTTAGCATTGCAGTCGTCTGTCATCTATACACATGGGATCATCCATGCCGAAGTCATGTACACAGCATTTTCTTCCACCACATCAGTCTCCTCCACTTAAGGTGGTAAAGAATTCAAGCTCGTCCTATAAACACAGCAGGGATTGCAGGCATCTCGAAGATCCATCAAGAGAACATCACCAAGCCTCGTCAAAAAGGCAAATCCATGAAGATGAGGAACTGCAATGAGGTCATGCGCTAACGGCCCAGCTTCAATGTACTGAGAAATAAAATGCAAGACGTGCTCTCTAATGTTCCATCCGAATAGCAACAGCTCATTCAGGCTTGCACCCCTCCTGAAGAACTGATAAAATCAGTTTGCCGCGGTGTTAAAGCACCAAAACAAATACAAAGCTAGAACAGGAAGTACAATTCAACTAAATATGTGTACACAAGTTTCCTAGTAGGACATAATACTCATAATTCATACCTATTCAGAAGAATGGCTAATACAGTATCATGCTCCTTACTTGGCTAATACACACCTCCTGAAGAACTGACAAAATCAGTTTGTCGCAGTGTTAAAGCACCAAAACAAATACAGAGCTAGAACCGGAAGTACAATTCAGCTAATAGCTGTGTGAACAACTAAATATATGTGTACACAAGTTTCCTAGTAGGACATAATGCTCATAATTCATACCTATTCAGAAGGATTGCTAATACAGTATCATGCTCCTTACTTGGCTGATTTGACAGAAAACACATGCTCCATATAGTTGCACATATATTGGGCTTCTGGAAGCTTCTTCCAGCAAATGTGTCTCCATTGTCAGGGGGATAAAAAATCCTCTGAAATTGCAGCACAAGGAAATTAATTGGGCACTAAGAACATCGATAAGAATAAAGATCTCACTGACCACATATTCCAGATAAATATACAAAGAAATTTAGTTTTGCATCGGACCTGATCAATGGTATAGCTTCCAACAGAAACTGAAACAGAGGAGAGCAAATTGGTCCTCATATGCGCTAACAGCTACAGAGCCACCCCTGGACGAAGAAAAGCATAAAGGATGAGTAAGATCTTGAAATACTTCTCAATCATAAAGGTTACTTAAGTTGACTCTGAAGCACATGTCGGTACACAAGGTCTAGAAGGAGAAAAGAGCTAGGACAAAAAGAGTGGATAGTGAACATGAAGCAGATGGTCGACCGAAAAAAAAAAAGGAACATGAAGCAGATGGTGGCCATGGAGGTATTTCTTCAACAAAGTACCATGTCCAGGCCACACCTAATCCTAAACCATCAGTTCTGATCTCCTTGATAATTATTTGCTGTATGGATCCCATATTGCGAGGAGTACGCATAGAACTCGACCGCTTTGTATATGACCACAGGAAAGACATTCCCTTGTTTATCACAAATAGAGAATGACATTTAAAACCTATAGATGCCATTATCCCGAGCATGTAACCTGTTCGTCAAAGTTAGCTCCTGTATCTGTATGCCTTGTGGTGAATTTGGAGAGAATGCAACAAAAGACTCTAAAGGATTTGAGACCCCAAATACTTCGTTCTTTGTAGATATGATTCTTGATATCGTCCATATGGTAGTTTTTTGAAACTCCAGAGACTATTTTCTCATGATCGGAAGTAGAAAAGTTATAGTTGTAGCTGGTGCAACTGCAAAGAACTTAATGATTTTCATTTACTGATTGCAGAAACATCGCATCCTAACGACTCAGTACCTAATGTTCATATAACTAAGCATTGCTTGGTCATTTCCAAAATGCCAATCACCTATTTTACTTCCAATTGTCCTACTTATTCCTCGTACATATACTCAGCTTCAACAGACACAAACTTATGCTTCAATAATTATTTTTTTTTTAAAACTCAATAATTGCTAATTAAGGAGTAATTTGCTCCAGAATAAGACGAAGAAGTCTATCAATTCTATGGACATGCAAGATATATATGACTCGAGCACAAACAAAGAAAAATCACATTTGTAAACTGGAATCATCAGATTTAATTGTGTTTTTTGAATCTCCTAACTACACATGTAACTTATGCTGAATCAACAGCTAACATTCTACCAAGCTGATTTCTTGAGTTTCCAGGATTGGACAGTTGAACACTTGTCACAGGCAAAAACCTGAGTCAATAAACAAATAGCCATCGTTCCCAGATAAGACAACTTGTCACTCTCTCTTACTAAGGATAAAACAAGCCACGAAAGTGTTCTACTCTTCCAGGCTCAAATTCGATACAGGAAGAGATAAAAAGGAAATAAAATAACCTGTTTATTTCTCCGGAAAATGTGAGAAATGAAAGCTTCCCAGAATCAGATATAACAACCAAAAGACCCTTCTCCTTCGTCTTCATAAGATTACAAAAGAATAACATTCAGAAAGATCGACATGAGCATTGTAATTTGCCAAAGACATTTCATTCATGACATCCCGAAAAAATTCAGCCATGTAAGATAAGAAATGAGAAAGTATCTCTAATAAGAAGGTTGTGTAAAAGTACATAAATTGATAGACCCGAATGTTATGTGCATCAAACTTCTCATTCCAGGGCAGGATTGCGAGATCCTTAATTGTACCAAACACAGACAGCTCGCAGATGGACTGCACAACCCCATCATCACCGATGAATGCCAGCTCTATGGATGTCTCCTGTTATACCATATCATTGGATCACATTTAAAAGAGGCAATACCATTATGAGTAAATAACTGCCTTCATTTGAAATCGCAACATATGGGAAGATATGAGGCGAAACGGGAAATGTCACATTTGAGGCCGAAACCTAAATTCTCAAAATTTGACAGATTTTGTGACAGGTAATTTTAATAGAACCACAAGATAGTTTATCACAACTTGTTTTGCAATTCTATCCTAAAAACCTGTAGGCTCCATGAAACTAAAGAGCTGCCTTTGCCTTTACCACCCACAACCAACGAAGGGCATCCCCTGCTTGATTAGGCTGGCACCAATTCTGAAAGTAATGTAAGTTCCTTATTTTCCTACCAATTCAATTTCATTCATAACTGTGAAAGGAATATTGAACACATGCCAAAATTATGGAAGGCTGGTATGCAAATAACTGTCAAGAATTAACCCAGAGAATTTAAATGCAAAAGTAGGATTCCAGGGACAGATGCAATACATGGGAAAAAAAAGAATATCAGAACATGTATTCATATGGAAAACTCGAACTCCACAGATTTAAAACAATCTGTCCGCCAACTGACTTGCTTTCAGTGCTTCTTGTATAATTATCATCTACAACTATACTTTACTGACAACATAATACATACAAGTCATATCATACTAGATATAAACTGCTTTTACGAAAGATAAGCACACGACCCCTGTCAAGTAAAAATTTCCGAGGATTTCTTATAATAAACCGTTGGCAGCAGCAATGAGAAACGATGGATGGAGACCTCTTCTAAACCTGCGGAGCATCTCCTTTTATTGTCTCAACAGTAAATCTTTCCCGAAAGATAGTCAGTTTATCACTGGACAAACACACTGAATTAGTACACTGCAGTACCTTGTTCCACTTCCAACCTCTATGTGAACCAACCAAACAAATTGCAAGAGCAAGTAGCGAAAGAGAGTGACATTCAAGCAATCTCCAAATAAACACTACCTCCACATTGCGGATCCATATGGCTATAGTGTTGCCTTTTGAATTCTATGGAACAACTTAAATTATAGCCAAAGGCTTCACAGTGGATGAATATCAAACAGAATGAAAACACAAATATGAGACAAAATAACACACTACATCATGCTACTCGCCAGAACCTAATTTTGTATCAACATAAGATTTCCCTCAAAATATCTCTCAGTGCCTTATATCTAACGTATAAGGTATTCCTTATCTTGCAGGAGGTGCGCAAAAGCTATTATCCCAATGTCAAACCACCTATTCAGGCTTTTCAGTTCCAATATCACCATCTAAAATGGCATGCCTAGTCAGAACAACTTCTTTCACGAGATTCCTGTAAGTAAATGGCCTAACTGCTGCTCGCAGAAATAGTTCTGGAGGAATCTTGCTCTTCTTAATTCTCTTCCTCCAAGGGCCGATACCAGCAATCTTCCATTCTTCTGGACTGACTTTTGCTTTCGCGCCTCTGATTGCGGTTTCATCTCCATCTTTCATTTCCTTCAATTGCTCCTTATAGAGTTCTGTTGTTACTTCAACGCTCCGCTTCACTAACTTTTCCATTCGTTCGGAGTTGTTCACTGCCTTATTAAATTCATCTTGCCAATACTTCTCATCCTCTTCTTCGTCGGAGTTGTCTTCTTCTATACCCGATTCATCATCTCCACCATCTTCCAACTCCATGACAGTTTCATCCTGATCACCCTTCTCCTTCTCCTCCTCCTCCTCATCATCATCATCAACATCATCAGCACTATCACCACTCCCATCATCCTCTATCCAATCTACAATCTCATTATCACTTTTACTACCACTCCAATCATCTTGATCGTCGGGAGCATCACAGCCCAATTCCATCTCCTCCAACTTAGCTTTCCACTCCTTTGTATACGGATGCAACAACTCAGCAGGATGATTTGTCAGCAAGAACTCCAAACACTCATTTTTCTTCTCGTCACTCGACTTCTCGTAAGCCTTAACCACATCATCTACAAAGGCCTTGGGACTCGCCCTGAGAATCTTGCACAAGCCATTGAAATAAGTACACAGTTCAACCGTCCCATCACCATTTTTCACCTCGAAAAGAAAGTCCCTCTCTGTCCTGGGATCGAGAAAAGGCGTCAGCAGCCGGAAGAAATCGTCCTGAGGCTCAAACCTACATTGATACACTGGTCTCTTAACATAGATTATATCGGGCCTCATCCATGCAGCACACTGGGTAATCAACTTCCGAGTCGTATTCCCGAGCCTACCCATCAAGTTCCACTTATCCAATCTCTGTTTCCCGGCTTCCAACACTACCTCGGCCACCAAAGTCCACTGTTGCCATGGCGATTCCCTAAGCCTCCACTTCGGGTGTCTCACGAACACCCAAAAGTACCTAAACCCCACACTCTTATCCAATTCCTTCATCCTCTTGCCAAAATCCGCCGCCATGTCAAACTGCTCAATCTTCTCCCACTCCTCATGATCTTGGACCTCGCTAATGATGGTCACGCGCTCGTCCGAAAACCTGCCCCGTATCGGGTCCCCCACCACGACCCCTCTCCAGGAATACGGCCCGAATTCGCCATACTTGTACCAATCGTGCGGGTGCCGCAAACTGGGGTCGTCCTTCTCCATGAACCTGACCATCCTATCATATCCCTGGCCGATCACTTGCAGCTCTTCCTCGGAGAAGTTGTCGGCGTGGTTCTTGCTGGGCTTCTTGAGGCGGTAGAAGACGGACTCGGCGAGCTTCCGGCTCTTCCTCCGGGCGTTCCGCTTCGCCTCTCGCCGCATCTCGGAGCCACCCTCAATGCGGCCTGGCGACGGGCCTCCGCCCTTCTTCTTGCTCCTGCCCGCGAACGCCCGGGCATCGCGGCGGCGGGCCGGGGAGTCGCCACGGCAAGAGAGCCGGGGCGAGCAGAGGCAGAGGCAGAGGGGTCTCTGTGACCGGGGCTCTGGTTTGAGGAACAGGGTCTTCTTGGAGATGGGGTCGGAGCATGGGAGGCGAAGGGGAGGAGGGAACAGGGGGTTCAGGGTTCTAGAGAAGGAGACGCAGAGCAGGTCCTGGGGGTTCGGCATTTGGAGCAGAGTGATGTTTGCTTTGGCTAAGAGGCGACGACAAAACAGAGTCCTTTATAAGAGTCGTTTGCGGCCTTTGCCGCCTTGGGACGACAAAAGAAGAGCTCTCCTCACCTCCTAATACCACGAAAAATTTCAAATCGATACACCTTCCACTTTAGGTGATCACCTCGAGCGATGATCAGACACATATACTCTCTCTTGATGTCTGAGTCTGGACCTATGGTGGTGATTTGAAGTAGAAACGGGAGAAAGTGCAAGACCAAAAACTCCAAACTAGAACATTTGTTACTACGCACTTACTAGAGAACCTATAGTTGATGCACATGTTTTGAAACCATTTCTCTAGTAAGTGCGTAGTAACATGGTTAGGGCATTGCGGACATGGTCGATATTAGAGTAGCGTTTCAAAACATATATGCGTCAGCTATATGGTTCTCCCTAATATTTCCCCTAAATATTAACCATGGTCTTTCCGCCATGTTCGGCCCAGGCATCGCTAGGCCCACCTATGAGGGTTGTGTACGTACCGGAAGAAACGGCGGCTGCGGTTAATTTAAGTTGTTCTCGCTGATTACATCGAGTTGTGGAACTTGTACTTTCGAGTGAGATTTCATGAATTCTCCTCTCGCATTGGCTGAGATCGTGCTGGTTTTGATTAATTAAAGCCCTGGTTATCTCAATGTCTGACGATTGGTAGGATGAAAAACAACCTCTTTTTGCTTGATCAAGTTGAAAAAGGGTATGTATGGATCTGAAGTTGGCAATTGTTGTTTGTTCTATTCCGAGCAATTCGGGTTCGGAATTCTTTCGAAGTTTTCCAGTTTGACATTTTGCACCGCATCCCTGTCCCTTGTTCTAACTAGATGTTTAAATCATAGTTCGTCCCTTGTTCTAACTAGATGTTAAAATCATAGTTCAAATGGTTGCAGAACTGGAACTGCATTGTATGATAATTTGCACAACGTATTTTCTGGATATGCTAAATAGAGGATACCGATCTTTTTCCTCTTTTCTAACAACGAACTCTATTTATTTCTGGAATGGGCCGGAGCTGGAAAGGCGTATAGCATGGCGGGTGATCGGTCTGTCACCCGAATAGTGTTAGTAGATGGGTATTGATATCTACCAGTTCAGTAACAATGTTAATGAATCAGGGACCGAGCATTGTCGAATGTGACGATGCCGAGAAAGGGTCTCCTTGCAAGAGTGGTTGATGGGATTTTCAGAGAAATCACTTCTGCTGATTCTATCCGGTATACATTCAAATTGTCCACGGTGCAGCTACATGGGTTGCTGCCTGGTGCTTCACTTAAGTGTTGATGCAATGCTCTAATTTTAACGTTTTCCAGATTTTTCCGGTAGAGATCTACATGGAGAAAGTAAGGTATAGATTACCATGACTGCATTATAAGCCATTCATGTTGAGAAAATGACTTCTTCCTTGTTTTTTTATTGATTGAAAGCTGTAGGTCATGCTTTTGAATCTCATCCAAGAATCCCAGGAAGTTCTATAAATAAAACCTCATGGACATTATTAATTTTCTCCTTCAAGGGACATTTTGGATCTTTCAAAGGACAACATACAGATTAAAGAGACCATATCACAAGGCATATCGTTACCTGAAGTTACAGAGGTGATGTTATTCACCAGCTCACGCGACTGCTTTCGATCCACTGATAAGCAGAGAGTATAGTTAGGCTGTATAAGTTAAAGGCACCGATTTATCAATCAAGGAAGAAGAATCTGGTGATTCTAGAGATATCAATCAAAATCACGGCCCTGAATTCAAAACTTTCTAGATTCTTCTTGCTTGATTGGTAAATCAGTGCCTTTATAAGTGACCAATTTTTAATGTGCAGTGGCCCTGAAGGAGCATGCATCTTCGGATGCTTACCTGCATCACACAGGCTCACAAAATTTTTCCAGAAAAACAAGATGTTTTTTTGCCCTTAGGACTAACGGTGTTCCAACAATACCACTAGTGGAACAACTAGAAATTTGTTTGCTGCTGGACTAACATAAATTACCTATCCTTTGTAGTATGCACAAAACTGGATAGCTTATTAAGTTAAAACCGCTTATATTTACATGTCGTCTTATGCTTTCTTTCTGGGAGACCCCCTTGATGTTTTTCACCTTCCCTCCAGATATCTCTGTCAGACACTGCTGAAGCATTACGAAGCTTTATCTGTAAGATACAAGCTCCATTATATTTGACTGTGTTCCAATATTCCCTGTGAGTTGATCTTCTAGTTCTATCCTCTGAACTCCAGAGTGGTATATGCAACAGAGCAGTTGGAGAGACCCGCATCCTTTCTCCTTTCCTTTTTGGCTTGCACTTGTTCTTCATCTTGCATAGCCAGATCAGAGCTCTCTTTTATAATATCCGCCACCTCTCTAATTGTGCATACAGTTTCAAACTTTAAGCTGAAACAAAAATGAATGTGGGCAGCAGCAGAAGCCATTGTATTTACATTTCTCAGTGCATCAAGAATCAACCAAACAGACGAGGTATGGTTGGTCTCTCATGCGATTGCGATTTCTTGGTAAGATTTTCCTTTCTTGTAAAATATTTCATGTCTTGAGTGTGGCCAGAACATATGGAAAACTAATTCTCTGGGAACTGGCTGGCTCTGAGATAGTTGAGAAAACAGGAGCAGAGGGCAGGGTTCTTGAAGAAGCTAAAACCGTCAATAAGTCCCTGTCAGCACTTGGAAATGTAGCACATGCCTCAACACGTGGTCCAAAAGAAAGGGGAACTCACAACCCATATCGCAACCCCAAACTTACTCGGATTTTGCAAGATTCTTTTTTGAGACCGCCCCACATTAGCCCTTCCATTATCCTACTAGCGTGTATTCAAAACATAAACAGTGCGTTCGTCTCACAGGGAGGGAACTCTCAAATGGCATTACTATGTCGTTGCTCGCCCAGCCCTTCAAATGTGTCAGAAACGCTGTCAACCCTCGGGTTTGGTGCCAGGTATGGAAGTTAGAAGTCAAAACTCATTTAGGGCAGGGTATGTTCTTATTTTGATGGCAATGTTCATTAGGAGTACAATGAGAAAAAAGAAATGTCTCAGAATCAGGAAGTTCTAGCTTTCTCCATCTGTGTAGAACGCATGCAGAGGAGATAAGTAAGATAAGAAAAATTGTCTATGCATTCCGAGTTGTATCCACCAGAATCAATCTATCCATGAGTAGATAAGTTTCTTGTTCATTCAACTAGTGGAGACAGATGCGTAAATGCAATATCTACAAGTTATAGAATTTACACGGTGAGTACTAAGTTCTGATTCTTCAACCACGGATCCTGTCACAGATGATGTGTACCATGCAGGTGTGTGGATGCCGCGTGTGCTTTCTTATTCCCATTTCTCTACCATTTCTTCAGGGCAAAGCATATAGAAGCACAACCGCGTGTCCACTGTACCAGAGATAAACATGCAAAGACACTCAAAATATCCTCTTCCCATTTGAAGATGAATCGTGTAACAAAGTTATCGAAAAGGTTAAGGTTTACAAGACTTCTCATAAAAAAATTAATCGATCAATCTATTTCACCCTCTCACATTCGACATTTGAAGTCAAGGGAGAGCGTGGATGCTGAAGAAGTCAAGTTGCTTCAGCATTTGTTCACATGGTAGGGAAGGGCTCTTGATCTAAATTTTCTTGAGAACTGGAAATTTGACTGCGGGTTGGTTGCTGCACCAACTGATATTCCATTCCAACAAGCCGTGGAGGAGCTTGCCTCGGTTGTCGAGCTGGTTAGTCAAAACTCTACGTTGCACTTATCAGCATATTTTACACGTTTTCTTTGGCAATGTGATGATTTTCCGTCATTTTACAGCGATAGAAAGTCTGATGTGGTGCTGAATGACTGGTAGTTGCTTAGAGCGATGCTTCTTAACACTCTTTAACGGTTGCTGAGAGCGATACTTCTTGCGCTTTTGACAGCTTAAAGATCAGATCAGAACGAAGTTCTCAAGGCGATGCTAGTAGTTACGACAAGGACGATTTCATCTCAAGCTGTGAGGCAAGAGGAAATCTCAGCTTTATGCTCTGCGTTGGAGTCTCTAAAACCCTGCATCGCTCGGGTTGCGCCATTGCCACTGATCAAGCTGTTGATAGACAGCTATGTCCTTATTCCAGGTTGCTGGTTTACAAAGTGAAAGGTTTCATGTATGAACTACATCAGGACCTCAATTTTTTAAAGTGATCCCGTTAAACTCTCTCCACTACTTGTTTTGATGCGATTGCGTGAACGTACATTGTAACCGAATTGTTAGCTCTTCACATCCACTATGGGATGGTAGAAGAAAAATAAGAGAAATGCATCAGGCGTTAGTCTCATGTGGTCGTGCCACGTGGCTTGATTAAGCGCGAGCTTGGCATATTATTAAAGGAGTACTAGGAGTATTATGAATTGGTAAATGGAATTGATATCGATCCCTAGGGTTTAAGTGGCATTTTGAATTGATGGAAGATAAATTGTAATGAGATTCGAGTGATCAACAATTAGATTTGTTGTGTCTGAGTTCTAATAAACGGCTGATCAAAAGTAGATTTTTTCTGGAAAAGTTAAAGAGTAAAAGCCGTGATGGCTACATGCAAAATCCGCATAATTATCTCCATTAATCAAAAGTAATTACTAATGGCATGCAACATTAGTTGGTAAGGAAGATTAGTGCATGTGTGTAACATAAATATGTGACAAAGGGCATGAACATTTGAAAGAAAATTTTAAATGAAAAGACCGTTCAAAATAAAGACGGAACATCACAAGAAGATTTGTTAACATCCTTTAAGTAAAACGAGCGAGTACTTTCTAACTTCATACATCATACAGATGTATTAGTTAACTGCGTAGACTTATCTTTACCATTTACATTTTGCTTTTCGTTTAACAAGAAACGCTTGGAATCATTAAAAATGTCTGGATATTGGCTTGTAGATTTGTGCATAAATTCATTCATTACAGTACAATTTTTGAAATTTAAAGTCTGAAAGAAAAGTTAGAAGTTCCATGCAAAAGAAACTGAACAGAGATGGAGTACCAAAACGCAGTGCATGATCATATGACTGAATCACTCGCAAAAACTTAAACAAAGGAAACATTCTTTAACTCGCAATTTTGGACTGCAAATGTTACCCGTATGCATAGCAAATACAATCAATACTTCTCAATCTCCAAGGTGAATCCTTCCGAGGTTACCTAGCCGATTTGCACAGTTTCATTCTTTTGCTGTGAAAGATGAACTCGCTCCGGCGACTTCATAAGAGCGATTAGCCATTGCACAAAAAAATCACAACAAACGGTATCATACACTAGACTCTACAGGAACGGTGCAAAACACTATTGGGTGTACCATCCAGAGAAAAATCGGACCTCTCAAATCGGTAATGTCTCTTCTGTACAAAAAACGAAATATTGCATTTTCATGTGCAAGAATAAGCACTTTCGTTCAAGAGGCTGCCACCAGAAACATCACCATTCAGCTTCTGTAAATTCATTGCGCAAGGTAATGTAGCCAGAAAGAAAATAGCAAGGGTCTTTGTCATCATATATGCAGCACACATGTACAAACCATTCCACTTTTAAGGCTCTTGTGAAACGAATGAACCATGAATTTTACCTATATGCGCAAACTTAGCGGCCCAAGCAACCTCCTGGTTAGAGAATTGGAGTTTACAGAGCTTCAATGTAGCAAAATTCTCCACTCTCAGGTTGTAGTGATATATGGTCTTTGATCTGAGCTTGTAACTCCCCATGATGCGCGGGCATCTCAGATGGCACTTCATTGCTTAAAGCAAACTGTACAGCCATAAACACGGTGCCATTGGCATATTCTGCAACTTGATAGAATCCTTCCATGGATAAAGCGTGCAGCAAATATGTATCCACAGCTCAACATAAGGAAACTTGCAATGGCGGACTAATTTAAGGCATAATGAACCCGTTCAAGGAGCTGCACGACCTGGTTGACTGGAATAGGAGAAAATGGTCCTGAACTCAATTTGACCTCTGGAGCACAAAGAGGTAGCGAAAGTACTGCCTCCTGTTGCATGCTTGTAAGCTCCAAAAATTGAGAGAGCAGGTCACCATCCAGAATCTTAGGTACCCCGACCTTCAACAAAAGAATTAGGAGCAACCTTGAGAACAGAGGTAAGAAGGACGGAACAAATGCAGATAATATCGTAGTGCCAAGGCTCTTCTTTCAGTCACAAAAACTTTCTAAATCCAATAACTCTCTTGGAGACAAGGAGCGGCATAGAGTTTACAGCACAGCAACAAACACAGAGGAGTTGAAAATTATGAAGAAACCAGATTTATAGCAAGAGCATAGAGTATCATTTCACACGTTCTATCATATCGTTTTTCACTTATTACTGAATTTTCCAACTGTTTGTGATATCTTTACATTGCACTAAAGCAGGGTTACCAAAGCGGAGTTCGCTTGCCATGTGTCATATAACTCTTCTGCACCTCTCCACTGAGGGAGTTAGTGTGTACAACAAGTAGTAGCTGGACCAAGTCACCAATCCATGCATGATTCAAGTCATCTTCTGACAACAGAAACTCTTTCATATATCTTTATCATGCTTCGTGTTTCCCCAATTTTCTCTTAAGGATATGTTAGACACAGCTATTCTCTTCGTTTTACTCACATGGCATATAAACCCCTCCATCGGTAAATAGCACCATCAGCCCAAAGTGCACTTATATCTTCCCTTTCTCCAATAATGTTAGGCTATTAGACAATGAGATAGATGGAAGTTGTTCTGGTTCAAGTTACCAAGGTAGTCTGGATGCCTTATGAAGATTTTAGAACAGTAGAAGGATATCATTTCCAACAATAAGGGTTTCTGCCTCAAGCAAAGGTAGATCCTTCACAGGTTCACAAAATTGTACGCCTCACCAGCGGCACAGGCCCCCAAGCCGCAAACACCAAGAAGGTATCTGAAAACTGATATTAGCTTTAAACAGAAGATATTTTTCATTCAGACAGGTGTCATTAGTAACTATGTATGCCTGCTCTTACACAACAGAGAGCACTTGTGAATAAAATGATCAATTAGCAGGACTATGTTACTAATTCAAAGTAGGACAAAAATGAAACTGTGAAATCACATGTGCTTGAAAACCTGAAACAAAATTTTAACTCCACAGAGGACTCCACTAATGCGAGGTAAAATTGGCATCATGATGATGCACACACATCTGTCCAGCAAGGCAGAAGTTATGTATTTAATTGCCATGACGTTTGAAAATGACAAATATGTCATTCACCTCAAGTACAAAAAAGGAGACAATAACAAAAGTCGTAATTGCATAGTTCCAAGTAAAATTGCCTATCTGCACTACAGAAATCACAACAAGGGAGTTCATCAGTCCTTACCAGGTTTTCACGACTACGGAACTCATTATGATCATTTCCTAAAACTGGGGCAGTCAATGGATGAACAGCAAGTTTAGCCTGGACTGCTTCTAGGAGTTCATACTCTTCCCTGCAGGCATGGCAATTTTAAGCATTACAATAGGTCAATATAATAATCAATAACAAGAAGATATTCGCTTCATAAGCTGCTACAATTTTCACACTGAAAGAGCGTCGACACTCTGAGCAAAAATTTGATCCAACTCCTACATTCAAGCAATTTCCCCACACACGATGCAATCAAATGCCTCTATCAGAATGCCAACAATCAGAACATGCATTACATTCACAACAGCCTTACATGCCATTAAAGCAACATGCTGCATAAACATGCAGAAAAAGCATGCTATGCTTGGTAACAATCTCTAACAAATTCATGCAACAGATGTATGGTGTGACAAAGGAATCATATTAAAGAAGAAAGCAAAAAGAAATCTCCATATACATCTGAAACAAGAATTCACTTGTTGATGTCACGAGTCTTGGTGTAAATGCTTTCATTGACCTATTGGACTCTTTATCTTGTATATTGTTTTTGTACATGGGAAGGTATAACCTTGTTACCTCTTAATGAAATACTCTTACTGATAAAAAATACAAAAGAACGAATAAATATGATAAAATAGATGATTAGTCAGATTTACAGCCATAGAAGAATTTCCAGAAATTTTGGTTTCCACTGATTTTCATGCCTAAACAAGAGAGCAATTATGCCAAGCATAATACGGACTGACCCATAGACAATGCCATGGTGTGTTGAACTTATCAGTATCAAACAGGTTTACAAGGTTGTCTTTTTCTTCATTTCATTCTCCAAATTCTTTAATTATCTGATTCTTCAATTAAGTGAACCGATAAATAAAAAGAGCTTGAATTTCATGAGGTTGGGATACGAGCAATATAAGACTTTTCTGGGCACCAGTAACTAGTGCCACCACTAGAGGCATTCTCTTTTGCGCAGCGCTTTACTTCTCACATCTACAAGATAACATAAAACTACAGCCAAAAGGGTCTCTCCTCTTAAGTCTTTCATTCTCTTTAACTTGTTTATCAAAAGCCATCCCCTAGCCATCCCCTCTTCAGAGAGAGCAAGGAAAGTCCCCCATAGCGCCTTAGCCAAAGAAGTCCAGAAGCAGTACTTAGCATGCCAATTGTCAGCACAGAACAATACTCACCACAATTGAGACTTGGAAATTTCTTTTGCATGTATAAATAATAATGTCGTAGCCACAACATGACAGCCACATTGACATATCAGAAACGATCTGTTCATGGCTACTAAAGAGGCATCCCAAAACCTAAAGAAGACCTCTGCTGTCTTAATTTAATTGTGGTGCTGTAATACTTAAAACCTCAGATCTTCAACCTCGACAAATTCTCCTGACACAATTCCCCAGCAAAAGCCTCTTCACCAGCACATATTATGGAGAAATTTGACAATGACAAAGCAGGTTGTTCCCAATTAATATATGGCAAAAGTAACTTGGCTGAATATCGGTTCCAGCAAATTATATACAGTATCGGAAATTATCAAGATGTGAGGCATATCTTAAATTGACTGATTGTTGCTAAAGAGAAGACCTAAGGAAGGTGGTGCATCATTCAGAGTTCTCTCAGCTGTTGAAGATTCAGAATCAACTGAATTGGGCCTTCAGCATATCATGAATTAAAGGAAAGCAGGGGGTTTTACACTAGAAGTTTCTCATGAGAACAATTTACGATGTAAGAGGATGTGAAATACCACGAAAAAGTTTTCTGTGCCACTAATTATGATTCAATAAAGTGCTAACCTCACAAAGAAAATCTCAGCCAGAAACTACTGTGCTAAGCCACCAACTACAAAGATATATGTAGACACAGCGCCTTATGGGGCAACCTAATTCTACTGTTAAAATACCCAAAACGATCATTCTCAAGTGAAAAACTCAATATGCCTACCACCAAACATATCATGAATCAACCATGACAAGCCACTGTCAAAGATAGAAGACATAGAGAACTAATATCTATTAGGCCTTCTATCATCTAAATTCACTGATATAAGGTGATAATGTTGCAGTCTGTGAGTAGCCAAACATTAATCCTACTAGCTAAGGTATTCCCAAAGTGCATGATTTAAACAACACGTAAAGCTGCAATTGGTGGCTCTTGCCTTCATAAATTTATTAGAAGGCAAAGCACGAAAGTAATTTTCTCTTGGACTTAAAGAGTACACCCTCCAAGTCCTAAATAAGTTTCCAAACCTTCCACAGGCAGAGAGGATGTGGAAAGCTAGGACTTAAAGGAGCAAAACCAAAATTAAAAGCATTGATTGCGTCAGGTCCAATCAGTATTACAAATTTCGAGAAAAGTAATGCTTCTGACACAAAATTCACTCCTTTCATATATCCCAAGAGCTTCCTACACTTATTTTACAAACTTCAGGGTATCTCGGTTTGGCATCTTTCGGTAAATCATTGCTTTCACAATTTGGAAACAGAAGTCTTAAGTTGCTATTCTCTTCCCTAATTGGTCATCGTCAACCTTGGATGAAACAGATAAGGCACCCCAGAAAAATCTTCCAAACAAATTGACGACAAGCATCTGCTTGAATGTATTCTGCAGGTCTGCATACTAACTCACATCTTTGCCTATGCTAGATACATAAAGGAAGTAAATTCTGAAATAGCCATACCTTGATATTGGAATAAAGACTGTTATACTTCCTAGTAATGTGCTGACAATGATAATCTTGTGGGCCAAGTCAACATTCAAAATTGGGTTATCAGATGCCTTCAACACATCATCAGATGGGAATTTATAAGAGAAGGATCCCTGCAAATAAAATATAATTCAGATCATCAGAGATGGTGGACAATAACATCCTAATACGAAATAGATCACCAGCAACAACTTAAGCCCAACCATAGAGCGCACCAAGCAATAAGATGAACAACACACGGCCAAAAAGAAAGCTCCCAAATGGAACAGACAATTAACCCATTAATTAATTAATATTATCAACAACAATCAAAAGTGAAAGAAATAATCTAACAAAATTAGCAACTCTAAAAGAGGAATTTTTAGTAAGTGAAAATTGAATTAGTCTCGTTCATTCAAATATTCAGTCATTTCTTGCCTAAACTTACGTCATACCTGATTTCACTTTCAAGGTTTGGATTGTATGCTTATGAAATCTTAATAAAATAATTTTGAGCTCTCAACTGCATTGAACATCATGCTCCAATCTTATCAATGTTAGAATGGTTCTACTTTCAAGTTTTATATTCGATAAGGATGTCATAAATAAGTATCCAAACCTTCCACAAGCAGAAGTAAATGCTTAGGTCCTACACTAGCAATTCACCCAATTTTATTAAGGTCTCAAGCTTCACTCCTCGCTCAGTGTGTATAGACAACTGAACAAATTGAAAGCTTGTAAACTTTCTGCACAACAGCTACATGCCAACAACAACAATTACCTTCTTGATGCTCATCCCAATCTCTCCCATATAATAGGCACAACTCAATGTCAAGTTGCTCTCTGGACTTGCATTATCTGATAAGGAGAATAAATTGAGAGAAATCAAGAGAGGAAAACACACTAGGTCAAGGACATAAAAGCATCAACAGCAGAGACAAAGTAACAACTATTCTTCAAACAACAATAACAAAAAGAAAATTCTATAAACACTCATTCAATTTAGTGGAGCTGGATATATATCTCCTATCAAGGCCAAACATTCACCCTCTTCGACAAACACCATACTATCTCGAAGAACCCTTTTCATTAATGGGATAATGACACAAATAGTCCCTAAACTTTGGCCAAATGTGCAATGTAGTCCCTGAACTTTTAATTTGTTTAATGTGGTCCCTAAACTTTAGCCCAGCATGCAATGTCGTCCTTAAAATTTTTAACGGCGGTAGCAAATTCTTAAGTGATATATTGTTTTATAGTAATGTTGGTAAAAATTATAAAACTGTGGCTCCATAAGAATCATAAGTAACTTCTCTAACCTGTCCAGATGCTCCATTCAAGTAATAAGATACTTCTATCTTCATTAGCCTTCTAATGATATTAATTGCAGATGCTCAGATCACAAAGACAGTAGCTATACAGATACAGTGCATATGACAAAGTAACTAAGTTTCACATCAGTTAGCATCTAGAGTTATATCACAATGTGCAGTGGTTGACCAATTAATAACCTTCTGTACGATCAGGAGATGATAAGACAGCAATACTCCCTTTCCTGTCTGAAACAACAGCTGTGTCGACATCCACAAGAGTACAATCAGCAACTAATCTTTGGGATGGATCAGAGTAATCTTGCTCTAGTTTTCTGCCATCCTGGCATCAAAAGAAGTTCCCCAATGAACATTCATGAACCAAAGAATAATCAGGAAAAATGTAGTTTCCAGGACTAAGGAAATGCTACCGACCTCATGATAAGAGTAGAAAAGAATACCATCACGGCAATCACCAACAGCAATTCTGGTAAAATGCGATGTCAAAGACGTAATCATAAAACGAGTCCTTCCCATAGCAAACCTTTTCACCTTTTGTGGATTGTCATTTATAAAACCACATACATAAAACTGGAAAAAAAGACACCAACAATATGATCAGTAGAGCCCAAAAATATTCTGTCCTTTCATGGACTAAAAAAGCAAAAGATATGGTCATGAAGTTTACAGCATTGCCAGCTGATGCCAAAAACAGATGATCCAGATAAGGACAAACAGCAAGCACCATTCCTGTCCATATAGTTGAATAAGCCAATCGTAACTGCCATACTTCACTTTCTTCAAGTTTGATTCCCTCGCAATTAATATCATCTTCACTGCTGCAGAAACTACTACTCGATAGATGCTCAGTCGCATATCCAACACTCTCACGAAATGGTGAACTACGTTGAGAAAATGAACCCGCCTTTCTGAAGAATGCTGTTGGACCACCATACGAATTCTGCGTTCGCTCAAGGCAGAGCACAATCAGACGGCCTTTGGTACTGTCAAAAACCATCCAGTTAGCATAAACATCTTCAGAGTACAAAGATAAGGATGTGTCAACAGTGCCACAAGTAGATCTTTGAGATTCTAAAATTACAGGTATTGAATGAACTTGCAATAGAGATAAATTCAAGAGTGAAACAAAATCAAATTCAAAATGACACAGCATCTTTATTTCACGAGAGACAAAATCTAATTAAAATTTAATACTACGAGATATAGTAGGACATCGGCCAGAAGTGTACCTCTCAGCTTCACCACTGGGCATTATAGCAGGACCAGAAGATAGACTGGTCCCAATCACAACTACCTGGTCCCTCCCAACCCTCACTAACTCCATGCATTTTCCAGTTTCTTCTGGTTCAAGTTTAAAAGTTGACAACACTGAGCCACTGTAAGGATCCACGCAGCATATGTCTGACGTGCATGTAACAGCACTTAATTCAGTCCTCATCACAAGTAGTAGCCTGCTATCGCTATGATACAAGACCTTTCGTGGAGTACCGTCAATCTGAAACTTTTGTACATTAAGCCTCTTGCTACGCACCATTTCCACCTTGCAAAAGATGGAACATTAGGGTGATATCCTTAAAAAATGTACGTTACTGAATCAACAGCAGTCCTCTTAAATAGAAAGTGAGTTTGGATCGAAACAGTGAGGCTTTAGAAATGAATGCAATAAGTATGACATGAAGCATCACCAACTCTGAAGTCCACGATCACTACCATCCTTAAGGGAAGGGAAGGTATAGAACAGCATGAGGATGATGCATCATCAGCACTGCCCACAAATAGCTTGCTAACAACACCTATGCAGCCTTGGAATAAAAGAAAGAAATAAATAAAAATTGAAATAAAGATATTCCAAGTGAACAGTTCTGCGTCATAGTTTTTCACTATTCTGTGAAATTGTCTCAGTAAAAGCATCTTCAAATCACAATATCCCAGGCATTGGCTAGCACTTTTGACCTGCAAATTAAGTATCAAGTTCACACCAGTTTTTCTCATATAAATTTGCATCTAAAGTCATCTTTTCTTGAACAACTAAACTATCCTGAAAGTATTCTTATCTTGGTACACCCCTTTAGTAATCAATGACAATACCAACAAAGCACTTGGTTAGACAATTAAGCATGCCTTACTTGTTTATAAACTCTGACAACGTCAAAAAATTTTGTGTAGATTTCATAGTGAAAAATTATAGATCATCAGCGTCAGAGTGCATGCATCCTCATTTAAGTAATTTCAATGTGAGCTCTCTGGGCAACTAAAAGAGCACACCTTATTTTTTCATAGCATCATGTGCTTCAGGCAAGTATTGATAAAAGGTTCCACTCTACTTGGCAACATTGGGCACAACTACTGAAGGAAGTTAATGAAAGTGCGATCTCAAGTCAAAAATGGCAATCTGCATATGCTGATGCAGAGAATCTGCATCATTCGGTAAAATTGCAAAGAAAAAGGATCATGTTTTTCTCTTTCAGAGCTACCATAGTCTATTTGAAAGAACTAGAGGGCCATCTACAGCTATCTCACCAACCACAAAATCTAGATAAACCAGACCATTCATCTATCGCAATTATAAACTATCATTCTTGTCAAGATTGGCGAAATCTTCATTTAAGAGTAGGAAAAAGTTTTTGGGCAGTTCTGTTAATTATCAAATAGATTACATTACTGTACTTTGCGGCATCAAGACGGTTGCTTACCATAATATTAACTGGTTTACAAGATAACTAATGACTCCAGGAAATTGATCAAATAAACACTCAAGAATGCTTGAGCCGCAACGATTGGCAATGAACTCATGGCCCACTAGAATAGTGGTTCGCATGCTTGCATATATCTTATACTCTTTTAGACTGGAATTGTCAAATGGGTTGCTCACCTGGTTGGGTCTTATTTTGCTAATCCCAGAAAAGGGATTTGCTGTGATGTATGGAAGGAGTTTTGTCTCAAAAATATATTAATTAAACTACAAGCTTCTTTGAGCTCTCACCATATCACAATTTACACTTAACAGTGCGCTTTGCCTTTCAAGTTCCTAATCTTTATTATTCATGTGTGAAATAGCCAAAAATATTAGTGAACTGCCAATACAAAGTTCACTAAATTCCTGAACTAAAAGAAGGTTGAGTTTGGCTACTTCATTCAATCATATAGAAATTGCAATCCAAAAAAATTAGCGATCCATAGAAAAAAGTACTTTCAGCCTTTTGAGCGAAAAACTTCACTTGACAGACAAAAGGCAGGAATCAAATAACATATTCATAAGCCGATTAATCAAGGAAGTGAACCTATGTTAAAAGCTAGTTATCCTTGGAAGACCATTTAAGGGTGGCAGACAGCTTAAGTGCTATTGTCTTTTACCTAAGAAGCAGCAATGTATAACATTCTTATAGCTCATGAAGTCGAGATAAAAAGACTTCTAATCGCAAGTGGATCTTTTTCCATGTCGAAAAAATGCTGAATATCATTAGCTGCTACCCTGCTAAACAGCAATGATAGCTCTTTTCTCGATAGCAGGGAAACAGCTGGAAGGAACACCACGGACGTACAAGCAAGGTTATTTAGGATGTGGATCGCTCTGGCACGTGGAACAGAAACGCAGAATGTGGAACGTCCTTCACTCAGATCGTGTACTTGAACTAAGACGCGAATATTCAGTTCTTTTTAGGACTACATCAACAGCATTATGTTTGATGCATAGTTAAAAGACTCTGTTGTATACTAAAGTTAGACATTTGTAGCTAAAATACATGCCTAAGATTAGGATTATAATAATCAAAACAGATCGTAAATAAGAAAGATACTTAACATACAGTTCAGGAAGGATTATTTTGTAGTCAAAATCGCTAGCACAGCACAAAAGGAACGGTGCTTCCATTGGGGCTTGATTGTGAAATGTAAATTATGTTATCCAGCAACTCTGCCTAGAACCCAACAATTGTTTGTTTGGAAATGTAGAATACAGAACTCTGATCCGTATTTTCATTCAGGAAGGAATGGAGGGCTTTCCAAGCGTAATAAACTTTTTTTATTCCTTACACCAATTGTTTTGGGAGTGGACGTGATGCAATAAACGTGCAATCAATATAGATTTTCTAAATCTTTTGAATGGGCATTTAGATGTATTTTCTTATCAATCTAGTTCAAATAAATCACTACTGATAAAAGAGGACGGTTCCCAATGCTTTTGTAAGTACAAATTTCTCCTTAGCCCAAAAAAAAATAAATTAGAACTTGAAAAAAGAAGTAATAACAAATCAGGACCGCAGACAATTAGAGGTCATGGCTGACGTAAAGGATACTTGCGCTGCTGAACCGCTAGAATGACACTAAAGAGCTTCAAACGCAATGAAAATAAAGAGCAATCTAACAAGATAAAGCCACCAGAACAACAGGAACAAGATCAATACTCACCAAATGTAGACTGTTTTCGGCAACAAATAGAACTCCATTGGTGCACTCAGCCGAACAAACTGGAGTTACATGAGTTGAAGGTTGAAAGGAAATCGACGTAAAAGATAGGCTATGCCTTGCTGTTTGCAACAACCACGGTCTATCACTGAGAGCAATCATGTCCGAATACAAAGAATCACTCAAGGGCACCAGAAAAACAGGAGTTATGCCGATTCGACGAGTGGCTATTAATTGAAGATCAATAGGAAAGCGATCTCCAAATTTCCCAGATGAAGCACCAGTCGACATTCCTTGGCTGAAATAATTTGCCTTTGTCTCTGAAATTGCTGCACGCGGATTTCCACAATAAGTACTAGAAGAGTTCTGACATAGTAACTCTGAAGAATTCATCCATGAGGCTGTAGGCCACTCAAAACGGAGAAGCATTCCATTCCTCAAACCAGAAAGAACATATAACTTGTCGACTAATACAAGCCTTACGTCCTGGGGGATGCAACCGCTGACTACAGTGCCCATGATACTTGTTAACAATATGGTCCCTGATGCAATCACTCGAAGGCCTTGATCAGGAATGATAGAAACAACTTCCACAGAAGGCCTATGCGTGCCAATAACAATGATATTACCGATATGAACACCTTGAAGAAGAGATTCAGCATGCTTAATATCTATTCCACTGACGTAGGAACGGGACTGCCCTTGATCAAAGTAATTCTGAGGTACAGAAATGCAGGAAATTTCACTTTGAAATCTCAGATGGTGCACTTCAAATAATTCATATTGATATGTGGAAAGAACTTTAATCCCCAGAACTATTAGAAGGCAAGGATTAGAAGTAGAAATCACAACAAAGTGATGTCCCACTGCACCCATACTAATACCAACATTACTAGGAGACCAAGTTGCGCATATTGGTGAGGATGAAGGAATGCCTTCTGAGTGGGCAGCCTTGGTGGGCAAACAAAGCCTCACGGCACTCCGGTGTATCTGGATTAGCCAACCATCTCCTACAAGGCCAGAGGCCGAAGTACAGACATCAGGCTGGAAACCGACTGCATCAGTCACATCTGTAAAGCTTAGTCCAACAGATAGTACCCTTGTTTCCTCGACAAATGATAGCACAAGGAAAGAATGATAAAAGTCTGTCACTTTCATCTTCATCGTCCAAATACCAGTTATGCCTTGATAAATGGAAGCAGTTTTCAACAGCTTCTCAACATTGACGCCACTTCCAATAATTCTGAGTGATCCTTCGGGTGCCACTCCACAACAAACAAACATCTGATCTTGTTTTTCATCACGAAAATCTGCCGGTGACATATCCAAGATAGGACAATTACTTTGGATAGGACTTGTATATGTTAGCTTTCCATTTTCAAATTTCAGGATCTTCCCGTCTCCCATCTCAACAATTGCAGCCAAGTATCCACCTTCTACCCACAGAAGAGCCTTGCATGGTAGATCTCTATATAGACATTCAGGTAAATTAACTTTAAGTCCATTAAAATCAGATGAAACTTCAATTAAGAAAAGTTCTCCTGTATCTACACAAAATATCATTCTCTGATTGCTGGAGTTTCCAGGTTCCCAACTCCAGGAGCAGACATATCTGGAGCTTGATTTAGCATTGCAATCGTCGTCATCTATACACATGGGGTCATGATCCCTCAGCTTCAATAAAGCACAGGCAGCATCGTTGGACCCTTCATCATCCATGCTGAAGTCATGCACACTACATGTTTCTTCCACCACATCAATCTCCTCCACTGAAGGAGGTAAAGAATTCAAACTTGTCCTATAAACACAACAGGGATTGCAAGCATCTCGAAGATCCATCAAGAGAACATCACCAAGCCTCATCAACAAGGCATATCCATGAAGATGAGGAACTTCAATGAGACTATGCGCTAACGGTCCAGCTTCAACGTACTGAGAAATAAAATGCAAGTCGTGCTCTCTAATATTCCATCCGAATAGCAACAGCTCATTCAGACTTGCACCCCTCCTGAAGAACTGATAAAATCAGTTTGTCGTGGTGTTAAAGCACCAAAACAAATACAAAGCTAGAACAGGAAGTAAAATATATCTAATATCTGTGTAAACAATTAAATATATGTGTACACAAGTTTCCTAGTAAGGCATAATACTCATAATTCGTACCTATTCAGAAGAATGGCTAATACAGTATCATGCTCCTTACTTGGTTGATTTGATAGAAAACACATGCTCCATATAGTTCCACATATAATGGGCTTCTGGAAGCTTCTTCCAGCAAATGTGTCTCCATTATCAGGGGGATAAAAAATCCTCTGAAATTGCAGCACAAGGAAATTAATTGGACACTGAGAACATCGATAAGAATAAAGATCTCACAGACTGCTTATTCCAGATACATATACAAAGAAATATAGTTTTACCTGATCAATAGTATAGCTTCCAACAGAAACTGAAACGGAGAAGAGAGCAAATCGGTCCTCATATGCACTAACAGCTACAAAACCACCTCTGGACGAAGAAAAGCATAGAGGAGGAGTAAGATCTTGAAATAATTCTCAATCATAAAGGTTACTTAAGTTGACTTTCAGGCACATGTGTCAGTACACGAGCTAGGACAAAAGGAGTGGATAGTGAACATGAAGGAGATAATGACTATGGAGGTATTTCTTCAACATAGTGCCATGTCCAGACCACACGTATATCTAAACCATCAGTTCTGATCTCCTTGACACTCATTTGCTGTATGGATTCCATATTGTGAGGAGTAGCATAGACCTCTCCACGCTTTGCATAAAACCACAACAAAGACATTCCCTTGTTAATCATAGATAGAGAATGACATTCAAAACCTATAGATGCCATTGTCCCAGGCATTTAACCTGTTTCACAAAGTTAGCTCCAGTATGCTTCATGGTAAGTTTGGAGAGAATGCAACAAAGAATTTTAAAGGATCTGACACACCAAATTTTTTGGTCTCCGTAGACATGATTCTTGGTATCATCCAAATGGTAGTTTTCATACTCCAAAGACTATTTTCTCATGATCTAAAGTAGGAAAAGTTATAGTTCTAGCTGGTGCAACTGCGAAGAACTTTAAACATTCTCATTTACTGATTGCAGAAACATCGCATCCTAACGACTCAATACCTACTGTTCATATAGCTAAGAATTGCTTAGTCATTTCCAAAAAGCCAATCACATATTATACTTCCATTGTCCTACTTATTCCTCATACATATACTCAGCTTCAACAGACACAAATAAATGCTTCAAAAACTATTCTAAGTATAAAACTCAATTACTGCTAATTATGGAGTAATTTGCTCCAGAATAAGAGGAAAAAGCCTATCAATTCTATGGACATGCCAAAAAAATATGACTCAAGCACAAACAAAGAAAAATCATACTTGCAAACTGGAATCATCAGATTTAGTTGTGTTTTCTGAATCTCATAACTACACATGTAACTTACACTGAATCAACAGCTAACATTCTACCAAGCTGATTTCTTGAGTTTCCAGGATTGGACAGTTGCACACTTGTCACCGGCAAAAACCTGAGTCAATGAACAAATTGCCATCGTTCCCAGATAAGACAACTTGTCACTCTCTCTTAATAAGGACAACACAAGCCATAAAAGCGTACTACTATTCCAGACTCAAATTTGATACAGGAAGAGATAAAGAAGAAATGAAATAACCTGTTCATTTCTCCGCAAAATGTGAGAAATGAAAGCTTCCCGGAATCAGATATAACAACCAACAGATCCTTCCCCTTCATCTTCATAAGATTAAAAAAGAAATAACATTCAGAATGATGGACGTGTGCATTGTAATTTGTCAAAGAAATTTCATTCATGACGTCCCAAAAAAATTCTGCCATGAAAGATAAGAAAAAAGAAAATATCTCCAACAAGAAGGCAGTGTAAAAGTACATAAATAGATAGACCTGAATGTCATGTCCATCAAACTTCTCATTCCAGGGCATGATTGCAAGATCCTTAATTGTACCAAACACAGGCTGCTCGCAGATGGACTGCACAACCCCATCATCGCCAATGAATGCCAGCTCTATGGATGTCTCCTGTTATACCATATCCATGGATTACAATGAGAGGAGACAATATCATTATGAGTAAATAACTGCCTTCATTTGAAAACGCAACATGTGGAAGATATCAGGCGAAACGGGAAATGTCCAAATTAGACAAGGGGCACATTTGAAGCCGGATCCTATATTCTCAAAATTGGATAGATCGATTATGTGACAGGTAATTTTAATAGAACCATAAAATAGTTTAGCCTAGCTTGTTTTGCAAATCCAGCCTAACAACCTGCAGGCTCCATGAAACTAAAGAGCTGCATTTGTGCTTACCACCCGCAACCAAGGAAGGAAATCCCCTGCTTGATTAGGCTGGTAACAATTCTGAAAGTAATGTAAGTTCCTTATTTTCCCACCAATTCAATTTCATTCATTACTTTTGAAAGGAATACTGAAAACATGCCAAAAGTATGGAAGGCTGGTATGCAAATAACTGTCAAGAATAAACCCAGAGAAATTAAATGCAAAAGTAGGATTCCAGGGACAGATGCAATACATGGGGAAAAAAAAGAATATCAGAACATGTATTCATATGGAAAACTCGAAATCCACAGATTTAAAACAATCTGTATGCCAACTGACTTGCTTTTAGGGTTTCTTGTATGAATATCATGTATATACTTTACTGGCAACATAATACATACAAGTCATATCATACTAGACATAAATTGCTTTTACAGAAGATAAGCACACAACCCATGTCAAGTAAATATTTCTGAGGATTTCGTAAAATAAATCGTCTGCAGCAGCAATGAGACATGATGGATGGAGACCTCTGCTCCACCTGCGGAGCAACTCCTATTATTGTCCCAGCACTTAATCTTTCCTGAAAGATAGTCAGTTTATCACTCGACAACACACTGAGTTAGTACACTACAGTGCCTTGCTCAGTTCCATTTCCGAACTCTTCGTGAACCAACCAAACAAATTGCAAGAACAGGTAGCGAAAGAGAGTGACATTCAAGCAATCTCCAAACAAATACTACCTCCACATCGTGGACCCTTACAGGCTACAGCGTTGCCCTCGAAATTTCCACAGAACAACTTAATTATATAGCAAATGCTTCAAAGTGGATAAGCATCAAACATGTCCAGAATAAAGAGCCGCAATATATGAACCTAGCCAGTCCAGTGTATTGTCGATGCACAAATCGAACTGAATTAGACAAGCTTCTTCACGTGAATCGAACATAACTTCACGTACTCTCGATCCAACTCCGGAACACCAAATCCCGCAGCTCCATTTCATTCGCAAGGCGCATTTGTAAAATGGCACGTACGTGCTAATAATGAAGCCGCGCGCCACGCAGAGAGAGAGAGAGAGAGAGAGAAAGAGATGGAGGTAGGGTAGGGGGGCGGCAAAAAGAAGGAACCTTGCCGAAAACGACGTCCCGAGAGGAGGGCGAGCGGAGGTGGCCGCGGGCGACCTGAAGGACGGCGCTCCCGCGGACGACGCACTTGGCCAGGTAGTGGGTGTCGCGCGGCGCCGTCGACGCGGATGCCCCGGACCTCGCCGTCGAGCACTCTTCCTCCGACACCGCCATCTTCCGACGACCCCAAGGAAATCCAATCCAATCAATCGAGACCTCCGGCGAGCCGGAAGGCTAGGGCTAGTCCCGCTCCCTCCTCCTCCTTCTGCCGCTTCTTCTTCTTCTTCTTCTTCTGCGTCACCCTTCGGCGGCGACGGAAGGGGGCTTCGGTCAATCGAAGCGGTTCCTTGCCGGCTTCCGGTTCCGGAGAGAGGGGCCGGAGAACAACGATCGCGAGCGAAGGGGGTTTCGATTTGATCTCGAGGGCGAGGCGAAGGTGGAGAAAGGAAGCAGGGCTTTCGTCACTGACTCGCTGCTGCGGGATTTGATGGACGGATGGATGGATGCGAGTGGCGAACGCGAAAGCGAAGTTTTGCGCTTTTGGGTTTGGTTTTGCGCTGACGCAGCTGAGAACGTGGAGCAGTGGAAGGAAAATTGTCCCAAAAAAAACCATTCAGTCCTTAAAAGCTTTCGATTTTTTCAACTGAGCCCTAATTATTTTCGCATTTTGCCAATTGAGCCATGAACCGTTTCATGTGCGCGTGACGAATTTGAAGGTGTCGATGATGTTGAAGAACCGTGATGCACTTGTTTGAGCAGGTTTGTGGACGGAAGGCCTTGTTTTTTTCCAAAATAAGCTAATTCATTCGGGACACTGCAGATCCAATATTTTTCCTATTCAAAGATCAGCCATATGTCTCTTGATCAGCCTTGTTTGAGCATTGACAAGGTAGGTTAACCATGAGGCTTTTGTTATTATCATGTAGAAAAGCTTTACATTAAAACTTGAAATTCATTCATGCCCGCATTTGAATAACTTAACCGACATGGTTCATCTTCCATCTCTCCGCGAGTTATACCCTGAGGATTGTAATAAGGAGATCTTAACATGCTTGATCAACCTAACTTCTTTAATTGTTCTCAGAGTTGAAAATCTTGCGGATCTCGTTTGCTTTAATCATGAGTTTATGAGGAGTTGGGTCAAGCTAAAAGGAGCTTGAAATAAGAAGCTGTGACAAGCTAACACGCTTGTGACAAGATGAAAATGAAACACGAAATCTTATTTGCTTCCATAAATTAGCCATCCAAAGCTGCGCTCAATTCACGTCTTTTGTGGCAGGAGAAAAAGAGATAGAGCTACCTTCCAACCTCGAAAGCATGGAATTAAGGAATTGCATGAGTTTAGAAAAGCTTCCGAGCAAAATGCAGGCCCTCAAAAATTTGGATATTGAGAGGTGTCCAAAACTCACGGGATTTATCATTGCTCCCGATGACCCCACTAGTAATAACTCGATACCTCAACTTGCTGCTCTGAAGACACTTCAAATTCGTGATTGCGAGGGAGTGGAGTCGGCAGAAGAGATCGACAAGATGCAGGCGCTCGGATATTTGGTTATTGAGAACTGTCCAAGACTCAAAGGGATTTATCATTGCTCCCGATGACCCCACTAGTAATAACCCGATGCCTCAATTTGCTGCTATGAAGACGCTTCAAATTAGTTATCGCAAGGGAGTGGGAGTCACCGGAAGAGATTGCCATGGAATCGTTGAAATATTTAACTGTTAACAACTGTACGAAACAAAGAAGCCTGCCACAGTGCCCTCGCACTGTTGGCCCCTCATCCAAGACATCCCTTACATCGACATCGATGGCAATCGGATCCAGTGAATTGATTCGGCCTTGTACGGTGGGTTTTCTAGGGTTCAGGTGAGTTTGATGGTTTTTGGAGGCATCGATTTCCATTTCCGCTTCCTCAATTCGATGCTGGACACAAACCGATACTTTCCAGTGGAGATGTTTCCCATAAATTTCCAAAAAAGCCAGAAATTGAAGGTCAAAGACGGACATTCGGGTGGGTTTTCTCGTTGGGTTAGATCTTCCTCTCGCTATATTGATGACATATCTTCAACTTTGCTTGATGCCCAAACAAACTGTGGATGAAAATGTACTATGCTTTGCATGAGAGTCACGGAGAATCGTAGCGTTCTGCAATCATATTCCTCTGCATTTTCAGCGTTCGTCGTTTATTCTCTTCACGACATCTTTTTCTTGTGCCCTAGCTCATTCACTCTAGTTGTTTTGCAAGTACCATTGTAATCTGCATTGGCAAAATCTATTGGAAGGATCATCTGCGAACATTGTTGAGGTAGGGCTAATGCCGTCAATTTTTTTGTGTCGTTTTTTTGCAATTTATCCACACAAAAAAAAAGAAACAATGAAATTTATTTGGTGCACTGATGTGTTCTAAATTTCCTTCTAGTGAATATAATCTTTTTCAAAATCTGAAAAAATGATCAGTTACGTGGAAGCTGTGATGTGATTGTGAAGAAAGGTGGTGGCCTTGCCTGGCCTCACCCAAATCTAGGAGAGGTCACTGTGGTTGCGAGCGAAGCCGGGCTTTATTTATAACCTTCACTGTGGTTCCACACGAAGTTGGACCTTTCTTTAAGATTAATACGCCCACTTCAAATCTTTATTTGAAATAAGGTTAATTTTAGACCTTTGTCGAAAAAATGACGACATTCCAAAACTTTGCTCAAAATTTTCCCTTCAACTTTTCCTGTGTGCCCGCATGCTAGTAAATATAAATTGAAATTATAATGACATAAATGGAATCTACTGCTATGTCTCTCAATTCTTTAATTTTTAAACTGTGGATGACAAAAGCAAAAGTATGCATGAATTATCTAAATAAGATATTTATTTCAAACTAGTGTAATAATTCGCCATCATCAAATAACGATAGACACGTTAATGCTCTAATTTCTTTTTTCCTTTTCTACAATTGATGAATAAAAGGATGGATGCATAGGCTTATCTCTTTGTAAAAATCAAACTCAATATGTAATAATAATTCATGTCAAATAACATCAGATTAGCCATTCGAGCAATCGAATGATTCCACTGAACATTTACCAGTAGTTTAGGACTACATCGAACAAAAATTAAAAGTTCGGAAATGACATCGGGTCGGGTCGATTTTTCCTTAATTAGAATACGTTTGATTCTTTTCTTTGGGCAGAAAATGCAGCTTTCTGTTTTTTTTTTTTTTGGTTTTCTCATTTCTAATATCGAACACAACAGTTATTACGAACGCTACTCCTTCAATCATCACCGTCGCCGATCCCGACCGAAAAGCGTCAGCTTGAATCGCTCTCTCCACACGATCCCAACAATGGCTTGACGGACCCCCGACCCGACCCGACCATGTCCCGGCGGAACCACACCACCGACCTCGGCTGCGTCGCCTGCGATGACCTCAGCGAGCTCGGCGCCGGCAAGGAGGGCTGGCTCGCCGACAACCCCAGCCTCCTCTGCGCGCTCGACACCCACGCCCTCGCCCTCGCCGATCGGTCCACCGTCCTCGTCATCGCCTGGTCCGATCCCGACTCCTTCCGGCTCAAGATCCGGCCCGAGCTCTCCCCGATCCACGCCGAGTCCGTCAGCGCCGTCGAGTGGCTGGTCTTCGACGAGATCCGCGTCGTCGCCGTCGGCACCTCCCGCGGCCACCTCCTGATCTACTCGCTGAACGGCGATTTGATTCACAAGCAGGTAACCTCGCCGGGATGCGTCCGTCTGCTGGTCCTTTTTACATCTTCTGTGGAAGTTGAGAGGGTACGATCGATAGGAACTGTTTGGCTTCTGTAGGTATTGATTAGAGTGCATCATCTATGTTTTTGGGGACCGATTTGGCTGTGAATTGATGATTCCTGTTAGCTTCGTGACTCGCCTTGTTCTGTTGGGCAGATTTTTCTTGTTCCATTGGTTTATGGTAATCTTCTCAATTTTTGGACGTAGAGAGACCAGCAGATTGTTAAATCTGGGTTCTTCTTCGACGTGTTGTTGGCAGCCCGTTGAATTTGATCCTAGGTTCCACTGTTTCATCCACTCGGGGATGCAATACCAGCAAAATGTCAAGATATGTTTGTTCGGTTAAGGCGATAGTTCATCGAAACTATTCTGCCTACTCACCCCCTAGTTCTGCTATAGTGCTACTACTGCCTCACAATGTCAAAACTTACTGGCAAATGATCTTGGTAACTTAGTGATCATTAGCAAAGTAGACGCGGGCTTGTCTAGATCGACTTTTACTTTTTACCTTCCTCTATTGCCTAATTTTGAGATTCACGCACTTTGACTTTGTTTTTAATCTTAGACACCTTCGCAATATAAATGCCGACACGTAAATTAACATATAAACTTTTCATATATATTTTAAATTTGATAATATTTTAGTTTTGGCGGAAAGCAAAATAGTACTTTTGCTTTTGATAAGCCAAACAAAGAGGGCCGTAATCTTTTAAGTCTTGCTACAGCAGCATGATACTCAGATGGGAGAACCATCTTGAATCTGTGATGATTCTACAATGACCTGCGTTTGCACAAAGCGTTTATATGATGGCCAGGCAGGCAGCAGAAGACATTCTGCTGTAGCTTTTCAGAAATAAATGGAATCCCACTTCATTTAAAATTAGGCGATTCATCTTTCACTTCAAATCATGTTAGGGCTGACCAATACTTTCCTAATAGATGAAGATTACTTCTTTGGGTGGATTTACAGCCCCCGTGTCTTTCATGTCCTCCTGATTGTCGGCAAACTGTAAGGTTAATGATGATATGAATACCATTTCCCATGTCCTGCTGTTGTATCTGTAAGCATTCGGGTGAATCTGTTGATCATCTCTTTCTCAATTGTAAGTTGGCCCTCCAGCTTTGAAATCTTATCTTTATGTCGTCTAAGCTGGTATTGGTCATTCCAAGACATACCATCCAAATATTTAGCTGTTGGAATGCCTATATTGGTGACTCAACTTGTAACAAGTCCCGGAGGACAGCACTATCATGTGGTGCATTTGGGGAAAAAAAAAAAAACGCCCAACACAAGATTTTTGGAGGGTTCAAAATCTTGGTTGCTTCATTTATTTGGTCTGGTTTTCTTGCTCGGATTCTGTACAGCGTTGCGATTCTTATCTTTTGTTTGCTTGTTTTTGTCTCTTATACATTTCTGATGCACTGGAACTTTTTATCCACTCCTTTATCATCTATCCAAAAATAATAATAATAAAATTGTTAGGGACCTCTGGAGATTCTGTTTGATTGTCACCTTTTTAGTCAGCAGCTATAATGGAAAATTTGCTGGCAATTAGCTCTTAACTACACCAAACAGCTAATGAGGAACTTGAGGCAATTAGGAATCAGTATGTTCCTTTTCAGGCATTCTTTGAAAATCTCTTTAACCGTAGTTATTTCTTTTGACTGAGGATTGAAAATCTCTTTAACTCGAGGCAATTAGGAATCAGTATGTTCCTTCAGCCCTTTTGGCTTCTATGCCTTTCCTTTTTTGCTCAAAATCCTTACATTTACTGATGGAGCCTTTCATTTTAGTTTTTAAGTCAATGCTTTTCTACATGATAATAACAAAAGCCTCATGGTTAACCTACCTTGTCCTTGGAGCCTCTAGTTATTATCACGATATATGTTGTCTGGTTGGTTGATTTGGCACCATTGTTTTGTGTGTTCCATTTTTTTCATCTCTTCCTCCTTTAGTCTTTAATTGGAAGAAATAATTAGCTTACTAATCAAATGGTTCTGTATGGAATGTCTACTGAGTGATATACGTAGAATTTTGAGGGAACATCCCTTTCCTTATCTGTGTTGGGGAACCACATTTGTCTATCTAGAGTAGGTTCCTTCATTTGAATGGGGATATTAATAATGTTGTGTGCAAGCATTATCTTATAACATGAATGCACGGCTGAATATATGTTCTCACAGATTATACATACTGCCCGGATATTAAGATTGAGAGTTCGGGGAACTAAGAAGGACCTGACGACAGATACTTGTGCCGAGGAGGTTTGTGCTATAATGCCAGGTGTTATCGCCCGTTTTGATGGATCTGATATACAGGTGAATCTTCCTACTGACTGATTGAAATATTCATGTGAATTTCATGGAATGTTTTATGTCAAGCAATGAATTTATGACCTTTTCTTAACAAGGATTATGTTAAAGATCAATTATTTCTTTTATAGTTGGTATTTGTTAAAACTGTTGCAAAATAAGCTTGATTTGAAAATATAAAGATGATGTTCTAGTTGTTTTCATTTTTGTTTTTACTATTAATTTGAGGAAATAAATATAAACAGCGGAATGTAGGTCCTAATTGACTGTTTAATTTTAACTATTAAATAAAGAAATTTTTTATATTTAGAAAAATTGTAATAATCTAAGTGAAATCTTCCTGTGATGAAGAGCAATTGAAAGTTCTTATTTTCGTCTTTAGAACCAGTGTTAAAGCAAATTTTCAAGTACCCCTTCCAAAAAAAAAAAAAGACCAGAAAATTTCTAGTAGAACTTTCAACTGAGCACTAAAACTTCCTAGATTCCTTCGATACTTCACTATTCAGTTCCTTAAGCTCTTAATCTGGACACCTCTTCACATCTTCCTTTTGCAATGTAGAGTATGCTGTATAGATGGTCTCAAGAAACAAAGTCTAAGTTTTGGGATGAAATGGAAAGACGGAAGTCTGGTCTTTCGGGAAGTACTTTTGAACAATTACCTTACCAGTTATGGAATGTCAACAAGTATGGTGCATGTGCTGATGCAGCAATCACTGGGATAATGCCCCCTCCTCTGATCGAAGTTCAGGTAAGCCACATTCACTGCTTTTCCTGTCTTATTTGCGAAAAAACATTTATTTTCCCATGTAATGGTTAAGTTGAGCTTGTGTTGTGTTTCTCCATGTACCCAAATTTTTTTATCTCATAAAATACGGGAAGATTTCATTTTGCTATCTAGGTTAATAGGTCCTGCAGTTAGTTCTCCTTTTTTTTTCCTGTTCTTCTATCTACTTTTGGGAAACTATCTGAAGTTATACTGATATTTGAAGTCAGCTGCCTTTATTGTTAGGCAGTCAAGTCAACGTTATTACCGTGCAATTGCCATTGGTGAGGATGCTGTAATTTCAGCATTCAGGTTAGGGCTTGCATTCCGATGTCACTATATATTTTAGTATTTCTGGTCATTTGCTGTTTTTTGCCACTTTCCTCTATTTCTTTACTTTATTGATTCTGAATACCTATTTAAGTTTTATTTCATGTTTTTGAAGACTTTCAGAAGATAGAAATAGATCCATAGTTGGAGCAATTCTCTCAAAGGTTGTGCCTGCGACGTTTTCAACAATAGCTTCTTTCTCTAAGATGATATGGCGAAGTGACCAAGCATCAACGCAAAAATCAGAAGTTACACCTCAATCGTTTGCCCGAGGTGATATTTTATTGTGTATATTTTGGTTATATTGATACCATGACTGTCATGATTTACTGTGAAAATGGTCACGAGTGTCGCTGAATCCTCAGCGAGTTTGTTTCCCTATTGTTTAAGTGCTAAGCATGCATCTCTATACAGATCGATGTTTTACTGGCCCAGTTACCAGGGTCCTAGCTGTTCTGTATTGTTTAAGTACTAACAAGTGGGTGATTCTCAATTGCAGCTTCTCCATTGACATGTTTGAAGGATCATCCCAGGAAGGGTGAAAAACTCACATTATCGCCCAGTGGTACACTGGCTGCAATAACAGATTCACTTGGCCGTGTTTTACTCTTAGACACTCAGGCCCTGGTGGTAGTGCGTCTGTGGAAGGTTTCTCTTCAAATTTATTCCTATTATTTTATTAGTATGTTGTAATATCTTTTGGCCCATCCTGATAAGGGGCTTCTGCTGCTGTCCAGGGATACCGTGATGCTAGCTGTCTGTTCATGGAGATGCTGGTGGATAAGAGTTTGTCTTCAAGTTCCTCTCACTATGAAGCAACTAAAAGTGACTACTGCCTCTGCCTAGCTATTCATGCACCTAGAAAAGGAATCATTGAGGTGGACTCTCTCTCTCTCTTCTCTGTGTGGGACTCGCGTGCACACATGCATGTTTACACATAGGACACGTATTTTATTGTACTTACGAATCTAAACTTGTAAGTGGTAATAGCCTGTTCTTCATGATGGCTACTTGAACAAATCTTATTAGGATCTTTCTTGTTAGTCTCATCATGACTCTGTTCAGCGGGATTGTGTTGCTTTGGCCATGTTTTCTTTTTCTTTTTGTTGAACAAGGAAAAGTACTTGATCTAGGACCAGTTTCCATCTGAGTCAATGGAATGCATCTGAGCCTATATGTGGTGTGCACTCAACCATTTGAGGATTCTAGATATTGTCAATACATATCATCACCACACTATATGCATCTACACATTTGCGATCATCATTTTGAACACATTTTGATTGAATTCCTTGTCGTCTAGTTTGAGTGAACTCAAAATGTTTCCATTCATGATTCACACTATCTATCATCTTGTTCAGAATCTTCAGATACAGCTTGATAGTCCTTTCCATTGAATATGCCATTGATCGGAAACTTGATGCAGGTGTGGCAGATGAGAACCGGACCTCGCCTTCTGGCTATTTCATGCGCCAAAGGAAGCAAAATGCTGCAGCCCACTTACAGATTTGGAACGTCAGATTCCTCTCCGTATGTCCCATTGGAAGTTTTCCTGTTAAATGGTGATTCAGGTCAAATCTCAGTTATCAATAGATATTCACAGCTAAAACTTTGATTTTAGCGGACTATTCTTGTTTCCTCTTAAACTAAAGGAATGCATAATTGTATTCTCACTGCTTGTGTCTAGAAATATATCACTACCGTTTTTTCTTTTCTTTTTTATGCAAGTGTTAGAAGTCAAATCAATAGTTGAAGAATTCCACTTGCCTGCGATCACTGCGTGCGGTGGTCACACCCCTTGGGCGACCGCCGCTGCCGTGTAGGTTTCCGGATCTGCCCCCTTCCGTGTTTTGTGTGTGTGTGTGTGTTGCCAGAGTTGAGACCGCCGTGACCACCTTTGCAGTGGTTACCTCACCTCACGGACGAGATTCCATTTTGCTTATTCCCTGTTGCAATGATCTCACGCGACTACCGCAATAGAAACGAATTGACCACCGCCACAGTAGTTGTCGCGGACAGGCGACCATGAGGGTGGTGGTCGCTGTTGAGTGGGCAGGATCACCGAGGCGACTGGTGGTTGCCCGCCCCTGCCTGCTTTTTAAAAAAAAAAAACTTTAGGTGAGTTCTTTTTTATTTTTTTGTAGCACAAACTTTTTAACTCACATTAACAACAAATGTACTGATTAAAATTGCAACGTGTGTTTGCTGATTGCCACGTTGACTTTCCGATCGTCGACATAGCACTAACAGAAAGACGTTTCAAAACGTGCAAGGATCATTCTGAAAAAATAAAAATTTGGAAGGACTGTTTTGAATTTCAGGAAAAAGTAAAGGACTACTAGTTCCATTTCACCTTTTTGGCATTTTAATTGATTAACTAGATATAAGTCTAGAGAATTAGTGAGACAAACCTTACCGCTACAGGAAAAAGGCAAAGAAGTTTATAGAGTTCAGCTCGCCAGTTCCATAAAGAGTACTCGACAATGGTTTTGGGTCGAATGCGATTGCTTTCACCTCGGGATATCATGAGTCACATGTTAGAATATAACGAGATACCGGCGGATCCGACGGGAGTATACCCATCTGATCGCGCAAGACATATAATTCAGAAAACGAATTTAGCATAATCTGATCAGCTGTCTACAAAATTTTGGTTCTCCTACATCGCACAACTGTTGTTTTTCCTTATAGTCTTGGTTGTCAAGCAATCCCTACTCTTCCTCTGGACCTCCTCCTGTGCCTTGCTTGGCGATGCTGATGATGATCACGACAACGATGACGGTGCACTCAAATGTCGCATTCTCCACCCTGTGACTCTTTCTCTCACGAAGTGTTTTATTTTGAAAAACCGTTGAAACAAACCGCTTTTGCGTATCTTTCTCCCCTCCACGCTTCTCGCTCTCTCTCTCTCCCTCTCTTGGATTTGCTTCTGTTTGGTCATCATCTCTGTCTTCTTCTTCTTCTTCTACCCCTGGACTTGTTCCTTCTTCCTCACCTTCTCTCTATCCCTCTCTAAACTTGACGTTGGAGCAGTCTCATGAATGGTGATTTAACTTTTGTCTCAAGTTAAGGTACAACCCCTCCTCCTCCTCTAGATTCAGAATTTCTTTTGTTTGGTGGCAACAAGGTTTGAGGAACAAAATTCTTCTTTTTTTTTTTCTTACCGATGATTCGTGAAATACATAGGTTGTCGTAAGAGCGCTATTGGGTTTGCGTGAATCTAACCTCGAGCTTCCGGTTATGCATGTGACACGGCAAACAAAGCTTTCGCGATTTGGCGGAGATTAGTCTCGTGTTTGTTTAAGTTCATGTGCCTGGTTCATATTCGATTGATAGGAGAAAATATCAGCTTTCTACATATGTATCTTGATGATGTTTTTCGGACACAGTTGCGCTGCTGCCACTCTATCGTAAATGTGAGGGTGACCCCAGCAATCTGTCGGGTTTCTACAGTTGAGATTCAGGATCCAATATGGCGAAATCGTACGCATCGAGAAATATCGCATCTCCTATCTACAGCGGGAAAGAAATAGAGACCGCGCTTTGCTTCAGCTCACCTTCGTTGGACAGGGAAAAGAAGGCGTTTCTCGGGTCGACGAGCTTGAGGTTGAGGTACAAAGAAGAGCACTCACGGGAATCGGATGGTTTACAAGGCAAGCATTCGTGCCTTTTGTCGTCCGAGCCTGCAAATTCGAGAAGCAAGGCTGCTGCGACGAAGTTGCAGACGGTCTACCGTAGTTTCCGGACAAGAAGACAGCTAGCTGATTGCGCAGTTCTCGTGGAACAGAGATGGTTGGTCTTGCTCCTTATATGCATTCTCTATCCATAGATTAATCCCTAAGAGAAACTGCAAATTAACTTGTGTTCTGTCTCACCTATATATTATAATTAGCATGGAGAGGTTTTGTGTCTATTTTCTTGAACTTTGGTCCTTCGCATGGAAGCTACATTTTCATCCTGATGGCATACTCTTTTGAAGGTGGAAATTGCTGGATTTCGCCGAACTAAAGAGAAGCTCCATATCTTTCTTCGACATTGAGAAACCCGAGACTGCCGTTTCACGTTGGTCCAGAGCAAGGACCAGGGCTGCTAAGGTACATACATCCTAGATAATTTCGCTTACTTTCTTCGGGATATCTGACATTACTCTATTGATTATAGTTCTCTTCTGTATTAGGTTGGAAAGGGCTCAGCCAAGGATGAAAAAGCTAGGAAACTCGCTTTGCAGCATTGGCTCGAGGCGGTGAGTGTCACTTTGCATGACCGATATAGCAAAGGAGATGCCACAGCATTTGTCTTACTTCATGTTCTTTTTTATGACAGATTGATCCCAGGCACAGATATGGTCATAATCTTCAGTTTTACTACGGCATGTGGCTCCGCTGCATTAGCAAACAGCCCTTTTTCTACTGGTAAGTCGATGAACTAAGTTGAAGCAGATTAATTTAGTGCCTGAGAGAATATGACCGACAATACCAGGATGATTACTGGGAATTGCAGGCTTGACATAGGTGAAGGAAGAGAGGTCAACATGGATAGATGCCCTCGAGCAAGGCTTCACCAGCAGTGCATCAAGTATCTCGGACCGGTGAGGCTGTTTCCAGCACCGTCCTTTTTCCGCGACCAATTATGGATTTTACAATCAGATTTGAATGCCTGGATTCGTTCAAGAAATACATTAGAACGTGTTCTACAAGAGATATATGTGCCGCCACCACCTCCTATGTGTGTTCTAATCTTCTGCAGACTGAGAGGACGGCGTTCGAGGTCATAATAGAGAGCGGGAAGTTCTCCTACAAGCAAAGCGGCGAGATCCTTGACACAAGAGGAGGGCCCAGAGATACCAAGTGGATCTTTGTGCTTAGCACATCCAAGGACTTATATGTCGGGAAGAAGAGCAAGGGCACGTTTCAGCATTCGAGCTTTTTGGCTGGCGGAGCCACATTATCTGCCGGCAGGTTAGAGGTGGATGATGGTATCCTAAAGGTAACAATGCATTCTTCATCATCTCGAAATCTTTTTTTTGAGAAACGGTTTGGTTCTACCACCGAGGACTTTGGATTTCATGGCGACAACCTTTTATTGTCTTAGGCGGTTTGGCCCCACAGTGGACATTATCTCCCGACCGAAGAAAACTTTGAGGCTTTGATTTCATACCTCAAGGAGAAGAATGTGGATCTTACCAATGTCAAGGTAAGAAAGATGAGCATGACAGGTTCCTATCTGAAGGTGTTGGCATTTGACATGAGCTCTTGCTTTGATGTCATGTTGGTACAGCTTAAAGTGGAATTTGGAAGGGAACAAGGGAATTAGAAGTTCTATTTGCAAGTGACAAATTTCACCAATTCGTAATTCGAAAAGTTGTCCTGGAGCAAGTCTATCTTCATAGTTTCTCATCTTATCGAGTTAAATTCTCAGTGGCTTATAGTGTTTGATCGGATGTTATAAGAGGCCTATAGCTCTTCCAAATTTCTGATGCATGTGCAGAAATGCCCTACCGAGGAAGAAGAGGCAGACCTTGCTAGAAAAGGCAATTGCCTCACAAGCAATCCGTCCGAGGTTGACTTGGTTCAACTCCTGGAAGAATTGCATGGTGTGAAATCAGCTGACAAGGAAGCCAACTCACAGGTGCGCTGTGGTGATGCCATCAGTGACTCCGATCCTCAAACGACCACTTGGTCACGGCGAATAGGCTCAAGCATAACCAAGCTTGAAATACCGCAAAAGCTAAATGGGTTCCACGCCTTTGGAGAAGAAGCGCTTACGCAAGGACTGAGCCGTTGGACCCAGTTCATCGGTAGTCCTTCGGAGGACGGGTACGAAACCCCGGAAGAATCGTTCCTCGCTGAAGAGGACTTCATAACTCATAAACTGAACATGTTTGACGAGGAAGAGGCGGACGCGGAATGCCCGGTACCGAGGGAGAAGATCTTGCAAAGAATAGATTCGCACAAGGGGACGAGATCATACCAGCTGGGTCAGCAGTTGTCCTGCAAATGGACGACCGGGGCCGGCCCGCGCATCGGCTGCATGAGGGATTACCCCTCTGAGCTCCAATCCCATGTGTTGGAGCTCGTAAACTTGTCCCCGAGAGGATCGAGCACGCATGTCTCGCCAATCAGCTCGTCCCGATTTAGCCCGAAGGTGCTGACCCCGACGTCTCTGTGTAGAGAGGCCACGGCGAGCAGAAGCCGCTTCGTCCCGGAACGGGTTATGATGTCCCATACAGCGAAGCCGTAGCGTATGTAGTATACATAGTGGATTCATTGGGATCAAGTAAAGGATGTGGAAGAAATTTCTTTCACCACTTTTGGCTTTTTTGTAGAGATTAACAGGGAAATGGAATCAGATCAGGAGACAGTTTTGCTTTGCTTTGTTTGAATTACTTTTGATAGAAAGCCCCTCTTCTTGTGGGGGGAAAGCTTGTTGGGAACAACTTTGGCAATGCCTTTGTTGCTTATAGAATGAGATCCTTGGGAACTAGCACATGTTGCAGTGAATGGGAGATGGATGATTGCTGGTACTCATCTAGGCCATTGCCCAATCATTCCAACCAAAATTCATCCAATCTAACCTAACCAAATAATCACTACCCACCAAAAAAGTAAAGAAAGTTAATCTCTATCTTACTATTAACATCTGCAACATCTGTGTTAAAAAAAGCATAGGACATGACACTATGTTTGAATTGCTCTTAGTAGATCGGGTTTAAAGGGGCGAATGCTCGCCGTCCATTGCATGGAAACATACGAATTGCGCTAAATACGACCGGAGATCGATACAGATCGATCATAGCACACGGCTAGGCTAAATATATGGGCACGGATGACCAAAATAACACATGACAGGGACCGAACAATCCCTGCACAAGGGCTGGGGAACCGAGCAAACCAGCGAAGACCAAGATGAGCAAAGCAATTCGCACGGCGCATAACAAGGGTGCAAGCTACTTCGTACGAAAAGAGAATCATGGAAGGCCATTCATCATGCTGGAAGGCATTAAATTAGAGCATGAATAGCATGAAATATGCAATGAACAAACAACCAACGACTCGGCAAAGGATGGCTTGCGATCTTGGGGGAACAAAACCAGTTCTCGGGTTCGGGCTAGAGGAGCCGGTTCTCGATCTCGAACGACCGGTTTCAGACGAGCAAAAACAAACACGTGGTTGAGAAAATAAACGAAACAAAACCGATCATCAAAGCCAAGCCAAATGAACCGATAAACCGCAGTAGAAAGCTTGTGTCGCTTGTCGAATCCAAGCAATCAAAGTACTCGGTTTGAGACTCCGGTATTGTGCTTAATGAAGAGGGAGAATTACCAAAAAAGTCCTAAATATATTACAATTGAGCTAATTCAATCACAAACATTTTTTTTTACCAATTGTGTTCTAAACCTTTTTGTATTTATGCCAATTCAGTCTATCCAACCAATTTTAGCTGGAAATCGCTGAAGAGGACGCTGACCGTCTTACGTAATGCTGCCGGCACTGATGTGAACTATATAAAAATATTCAATGCAGTCTTTCTATTAAATCAAGTTCGAAGACTACATTGAAAATTTTCATATAATTCGGGGATTATGTTGAATATGTATAAGAAGTTCAGGGATTATATTAAATAAATTAAAAATTTAGAGACTACCTAAATAAGTTAAAGTTTAAGGACAATATTAAGCCAAAGTTTGGGGATGGTTTCCGTTATTATCTCTTTTGACCTTGGGGAATTTAAAGACCGACGCTAGGACAATTATACCCTGAGCCGGGAAGCAAATTAGGGTTACCGGCAACTCACGGTGGGGATGGGCAATATGGTCATGTCACAGATGCCACTCCCATATAAATAGGATCCTCGCTAGGGTTTTCATTCGCCCTCGCTGAAGATTTTGAGAAGAAGCAGCAGCTCAAGCATTCGGCCGCTCCCTCTCCTCGCCTAGCTCCGATCTCCCAGGTTTCTTCTCGCTTCCTATCTCTCTCTCTCGACCTCGTACTCTGCATCGTTCCTTCGCCGTCGTGTCCGAGCACGAGCGCTCCGGCGATGCGTTTCCGATGGGTTTTGCTCGGTGGCTTTTTGCCTGAATTGGATTATCTCCGCTTTTTGATTTTCCAACCCTAATCGTGCTGCTGCTAATATCTTCCGATTGCTTTTACTCGCTTTGAAATATGGAATCCGATGCGCGATGGTTGTTCCCCTCGATGTGTTTGTGGCCTGTTCTTCAGTTGGATTTTGACTTTAAGAGTTTGTTTTAAGTGGGGAAGGAAACGATGTTATCTGTTTGGGGGTGATCATGCGGAGGATTCGCGTGATATCGAATCTACCGGTTCTGTTTTTGAATTGAAGTTTTAGTGGACCGTATGTTGGACAGTCTGGGTCGATGTGGTATCGAGCAAATCCTACTGTAGCGTGTGGATTTGGCGCGGTGTAGTCGAGCTTGGATCAGCTGTGCTCTCTGTTTTCTTTGCCGCACCATTTGTGTTATTGGATTGTTGATGCTTGTTGCTCCTTATGGATGTGAGCAAGAGTGTACATATGCACGGGCTAATGAAATTAATAGTTTACTAGATATGTTGCCGTAGCAGAAGTAGCACAGAAGTAGCACACGGTTTGTTAAAGACCTGGACTTTTTTCTCGCTGGTTGTGCGAATTGGGGGAGTTAAGTTGTGTTTATGAATGGGAATTGAATGTGGGTTTTTCCAATGATGTGTGTGGTAGCTCTCCTGGATATCCATGTGTCGCTGGCAATTGATTTTTCAATGGTGGCGTGTTGTTTATGTGTGGTTCGTCTCCTTTGTGCAGAATGGATTCTCAGATTAAGCATGCTGTCGTGGTGAAAGTCATGGGCCGAACTGGGTCGAGAGGGCAGGTGACTCAGGTCAGAGTCAAGTTCTTGGACGACATGAACCGGTTCATCATGAGGAATGTGAAGGGACCGGTGAGGGAAGGAGATGTCCTCACCCTTCTGGAGTCCGAGAGAGAAGCCAGGAGGCTCCGCTGAGCGAATCATTTTTATGTTCTCCCCAAGTTTTTGGTACGACTATAATGGGGTTTCTGTGCTGGTGGATTGAATGTGAGAGTGTTTTAACTTTATTTTCAGTTCACATTTTGGTCACTTCGTGTCAAAGATTTGAACTTGAGCATGAATGAATTGTAGGAAGTATCTTTACCTTTAATGATGCGTTATGGATCACCATTTTTTGGTGTCTAAGATATGATGTCAATTTCAGCTTCTCCTTTGTGTTTCTGAGATGCTCTGTATGCGCCAGAATCATTGCCATTTCTTCTGAGTGATCGATTTAAACCAAGGAGCTTTGATCAAATAGCTAATTGAACTCTAGGGTAACTTGTGGAGAGTGCCTTATCAATGTTGGGAAATTTTGAGATGTAGATATAGGATAGGGATCCTGCTGGAATTGATGACTTTGGCTATTCTTGTTATTAAACTTAATGGTCAAAACGTTGTCTACTGGGTGTTCCCCTAATTCGAACTCCTTAGTTGTTCCACGTTTATTAACACAAATTATATTAATGATACCAATTGTCCGATATTGAATCTGTATTTGTATACTCAATTGTCAAAAAATAATTCTGAAGAGAGATAACGTTCTGTCAATTTTCTTAAGAATTTGGATTGACCATCGACTTAAAATCCAACTCGGTTCCAATATACACTCACGCAATCGCATCAAAACAAGTAGTGGAGAGAAAATTAATAGGGATCACTTTCAAAAACTGAGGTTCTAACGTGGTTCTTGTATGGAAACCTTTCTCACTTTGTAAACCAGCAACATGGAATAAGGACATAGCTGTCTATCAATAGCTTGACTAGGGGCGATGACGTGACCCAAGCGATGGTCGGTTTCAGAGACTCCGACACTAAGGGCATAAAGCCGAGATTTCCACTTGCCTCACCTTGAGATGAAAGCATCCTCGTCGCAATTACCAGCATCGCCTCGAGAACTTTGTTCTGATCTTTAAGCTGTCAAAAGAGCCACCAAAATGTCGCTCTAAGCAACCATTAGAGAGTGTTAAGTTTGTTATGTGATGCGGAAAGTAGATGACATTTTGTTAGGCAGTTGTTTTTTTTTGGTAAGGTTGTTAGGCAGTTGTTTATTTTCAAGAAAGTACAAAAAAACTCGCGCCAAGACTTCAATTTAAAAACGAGTCGGTAACTCAATTCTCGGTCACCATAGCAGACTTTCTCTCACTGTAAAATGGCGTAGAATCATCTCGTGGTCGAAGAAAAAATATAACATAAGCTGATGATTGCAACCTATAGAGTCTCAACTAACCAGCTCGACAGCGGAGGCAAGCTCCTCCACAGCTTGTTGGAATGGAATATCAGTTGGTGCAGCAACCTCCCCCCAGTCAAATTCCAAGTCCTCAAGAAAATTAGGATCGAGTGCTCTTCCCTCCCATGTGAACAAATCCTGAAGCAACTTGACATCTTCAGCATCCATGCTCTCCCTTGACTACAAATGTGGAATGTGAGAGGGTGAAATAGAGTAATCAATTGATTTTTTATGAAAAAGTAGTGTAAACCTTAACCTTCTCCATAACTTTGTCACACGATTCATCTTCGGATAGGAAGGATGTTCCGAGTGTCTTCGCATGTTTATCTCTGGTACAGTGGACACGCGGTGATGCTTTTATATGCTTTGCCCTGGAGAAATGATAGAAATGGGAATAAGAAAGCACACGCAGCATCCACACACCCGCACGGCGCACGTCATCTGAGACAGGATACGTGGTTGAAGAATCAGAACTTAGTACTCACGGTGTAATTTCTATAACTTGTAGATATTGCATTTATGAGTCTGTCTCAACTAGTTGAATGAAAAAGAAATCTTATCTACTCATAAATAGATTGCTTCTGGTAGATACACATAAACCATTTTTTCTTATTTTACTAATCTCCTCTGCATGCCTTTTACACAGATAGAGAAAGCTAGAACTTCCTGATTTTAAGACTTTTTTTCTTTTTCTTTGTATTCCTAGAGAACATGTCCATCAGAATAAGAACATACCCTGCCCTATATGAGTTTGACTTCAAATTTTCATACCTGGCACCAAACCTGAGGGTTGATAGAGTTTCTGACACATTTGAAGGGCTGGGTGAACAACAACATAGCAATGCCATGTGAGAGTTCCCTCCCTGCAAGACGAACTTATGGTTTATGTTTTGAATACAAGCTAGCAGGATAATGGAAGGGCTAATGTGGGGCAGTCTCACAAGAGAATCTTGCAAAATCCGAGTAAGTTTGGAGTTGCGATATGGAATATAATTTCCTTTCACGTTTGGACCACATGTCAAGGCATGTACTACATTTCCAAGTGCTGACAGGGACTTATTGATGGTTTTAGCTTCTTCAAGAACCCTGCCCTCTGCTCCTGTTTTCTCAACTTTCTCAGAGCCAGCCAGGTCTACGAGAATCAGTTTTCCAAATGTTCTGGCCACGCTCAAGACACAAAATTTTATATGAGAAAGGAAAAAATTACGAAGAAATCGCAATCGCATAAGAGACCAACCATACCTCGTCTGTTTGGTTGAATCTTGGTGCACCGAGAATATGTAAATACAATGGCTTCTGCTGCTGCCCGCATTCATTTCTGTTTCAGCTTAAGTTTGAAACTGTATGCATAATTAGGGAAGGTGGCAAATATTTTAACAGAAAATACTGATATGGCTATGCAAGATGAAGAACAAGTACAAGCCAAAACGGAAAAGAGAAAGGATACGGGTCTCTCCAACTGCTCTGTTGCATATACCACTCTGGAGTTCAGAGGATGGAACTAGAAGATCAACCCAGGGAAGATTGGAATACAGTCAAATAAAAAGGAGCTTGTATCTTACAGATAAGCTTTGTAATGCTTCAGCAATGTCTGATAGAGATATCTGGAGGGAAGGGAGAAAACATCAAGGGGGTCTCACAGAAAGAAAGCATAAGATGATATGTAAGTATAGGTGGTTTTAACTGAATAAGCCATCCAGTTTTCCGTATACAACAAAGGATTGGTAGATTTATGTTAGTCGACCAGCAAACCAGTTTCTAGTTGTTCCACTTGTGGTATTGTCGGAAGATCATTTGAGTCGAAAGAGCAAAATAATATCTTATTCTCAAAAACATTTTGTGAATGTGTGTGAGGCGCATAAGCATCTTAAGATGCATGCTTCTTCAGGCCCACTGCACATAAAAAACCGGCAACTTAAACGGCCTAACTACTCTCTGCATGTCATTTGGATTGAAAGCAGTTGTGTGAGCTGGAAAAATTCATCACCTCCGTAACTTCAGGTAACGATATTCCATGTGATTTAGTCTCTTTAATTTGTATGTTGTCCTTTGAAAGATCCAAAAGGTCCCTGGAAGAAGGAAAATAAACGATATCTATGAGGTTTCCTTTATAAACTTCCTGGGATTATTGGATGAGAGCCATTATCTCAACGTGATTATCTTAAAATGTAGTCATGGTAATCTGTACCTTACTTTCTCCATGTAGATCTCTACCTGAAAAAGTTGGAAAACGTTGAAAATAGAGCATTACATCAATAATTAAGTGAAGCAACAGGTAGCAGCTTGCGTAGTCGCACCATGGACAATTTGATTGTATACTTGACTGAATCAGCAGAAGTGATTTCTCTGAAAATTCCATCAACCACTCTTGCAAGGAGACCTTTCTTGGCATCATCACATTCGAGGATGCTTGGTCCCTGATTCATAAATATTGTTACTGAACTGGTATATATCAATGGCCATCTACTAACTGCTATTCTGGGGGTGAACTGATCACCTCCATGCTATATGTCTTTCCAGCTCCAGTCTGCTCAATGAAAAATAGAGTTTGTTGTTAGAAAATAGGAAATGATCAGTATAATTTATTTAACATATCGAGAAGATATGTTATGTAAAGTACGATATATGCAGTTCTAGTTCTGCAACGACTTGAACTATGATTGTAACATCTAGTTATAACAAGGACAGGGAATTCCTCTACATGGAGATCCAACGCAAAATGTCAAACTGGAAAATTTTGAAAGAATTCCGAACCCAATTTCCTGGAATAGAACAAACAACGTTGGGCAACTTCAGATCCGTACACCCATTTCAACTTGATCAAGCAAAAAGAGGTTGTTCGAGATATACTATGGCACTAATCATAGGATCACATCTACTCCATTCATTTGTAAAGCACCTATTAACATCCTCTCCTCCACATTTAAACATGCATGTGTCACGGGCCGATCGATCTCGCGTTCCCTAACCCGTGCGGCCTTAGGAATTTCTTCCCAAGTCAGCCTTCCCCACACTCAACTCACAAGAACACTTTTAGAGAGAGAAACTCTAGAGAGAGAAGCTCTGGATTTCTATTTCTTCTTGAAAGAATGAGGTGATACAATGAGGGGGAGGAGACCCCTTCTTATACAAGTACCGGACTGACCGTATCCGTAGATCTCTCCTCGATCTAACGGTGGAGATCGTATCTCCCCAACTACCCAACTACCTCATTAATTACAGAGGTTTATAATTACATCGCCCGCCCCCAGGAGTATTCTAGAACACATCAAGTAAACCCTAGTACTAGAACACTCGGGACTTGCTTTCTCGTTCAAGGTTCGGTCACGGTCCATCGTCCAGGAAACCTCTTGGAACGATCCATTTCTTCGGGCCGTGACATTCTCCCCCACCTATTCGGGCGACGCCTTCGTCGCGTCTTCGGCATGGAAAGCATCAATATGTTTCTTGAATTGCCAAAGAGCTTCTTCAGGCTCCCAACTTGCTTCACTCTCCGGAAGACCCTTCCATCGGATTAAGTATTCTCGCTTCGGCGCACGATATCTCTTCCGTATGACTCGATCCGCCATGATGAAGTCGACGTCTCGATCATAGGAGGTTTTTGCTCCAAGCGGCGCACGTTGCGACTCCCCTCGATCCGGGTCCTCCTCGTCTACACGGAAAGGTTTAAGCATACTCACATGGAATACCGGATGTACCTTGAGTTTTGGTGGTAGTTCCAGCTTGTATGCGACTTTTCCGACTCGATGCAACACTCGAAATGGCCCCTCGTAACGACGTATAAGCCCTTTATGCACGTCCTTGTATCGAAGAACTAGGTGTAGCTTGGCCAACACCAAGTCTCCGGCTTGGAACTCCACGTGCCGTCGCTTCTTATCGGCCCACTTCTTCATGCGCTTCGAGGCCTTGTGTAGGCACGTTCGTGCCAAGTCCGCTTGCTCATGCCACTCCTTGGCGAACTTGAAAGCGGATGGGCTACTCCCCTTATAGCCCGTTGCAACCGTACTCGGAGTGAGTGGTTGTTGTCCCGTCACGATCTCGAACGGACTTTGATTCGTGGACTCGCTCTTTTGAAGATTGTAGGAGAATTGGGCAACGTCGATCAACTTCGCCCAATTCACTTGTGTTGTACTCACATAGTGTCGAAGGTACAACTCCAAGAGTGCATTGACTCGCTCCGTTTGTCCGTCGGTTTGAGGATGCAAGCTCGTGGAGAAGTTGAGGTTCGACCCTAATAACTTAAAGAGTTCAGTCCAGAACCTACCCGTGAATCGAGGGTCGCGATCGCTCACGATCGTTTGTGGCACTCCCCAATATTTGACGACGTGCTTCAAGAACAGCTTGGCCGCTTCCTCGGCCGGACAATCCTTCGACGCGGGCACGAACGTCGCATACTTGGAAAATCGATCCACCACGACCATGAGAGTCCGACACCCTTCGGACTTTGGCAAGTTGACAATGAAGTCCATGGAGACACTCTCCCATGGACGCTCCGGGATGGGAAGTGGCTCCAAGAGCCCCGCCGACGACTTTTGTTCAAGCTTGTCTTGTTGGCATACAAGGCAAGTCCGGACATATGCCTCAACGTCGTCGCGCAAGTGAGGCCAAAAGTATCGATCCTCCACAAGCGCCATAGTGCGGTGGATCCCCGGATGACCCGCCCACTTGGAATCATGGCACTCCCGTAGGATTTCCTTCCTTAGCTTCCCGTGAAGAGGCACGTACAATCGCCTTCCTTTGGTGTAAAGCAAGTCGTCTTCACACCAAAATTGCCGGGTCTTGCCTTCCCGAGCATGGTCGATGAGTGCCTTGGCCGTTGGATCATGTTGGAGTCCCTCCTTGATCCGTTCATCCCATGGATTCTTGGGATGACTTATAAGTGACGATGCTAGCTCACTTCTTCGGCTAAGTGCATCGGCCACAGAATTTGTCTTCCCCGGCTTGTACTCGAGCACATAATCGAACTCCGCCAGGAAATCTTGCCAACGAGCTTGCTTCGGGCTCAACTTCTTCTGGGTTTGGAAGTAACTCGTGGCCACGTTGTCCGTCCTTACGACGAACCGGGATCCCAAGAGATAATGCCTCCAGGTACGAAGGCAATGGACCACCGCGGTCATCTCCTTCTCTTGGACCGTATACCGTCGCTCGGTATCATTCAGCTTCCTTGACTCGAATGCTACCGGATGTCCATCCTGCATAAGAACACCGCCAATAGCAAAATCGGAAGCATCGGTCTCTACCTCGTAGGGTTTGGCGTGATCGGGTAGCACGAGCACCGGCTCTTCGGTCATAGCTTGCTTCAACCGATCAAACGCCCTTTGGCATCGGGTCGTCCACTCCCACGGCTTCTCCTTCTTCAACATATCCGTGAGTGGCACGGTGATGCTCGAATATCCTCGGACGAACCGTCGATAGTAGTTGGTGAGGCCAAGGAATGACCTTAGATCCGTCACCTTGGTCGGCGGCTTCCAATCCACAATGGCCTTGATCTTGGCCGAGTCCATCCGCACACGTCCACCCCCGACGATGTGTCCCAGGAATGGAACTTCCTGCTGTGCGAAGGCACATTTCTCCCGCTTGACATATAAGTCGTTCTCCCGTAGAACTTGGAAGACTCTCTTCAAATGCTCGATGTGTTCCTCGAGCGTCCGGCTATACACCACGATATCATCAAGGTAAACCACTACAAATTGATCTAGGAACGGGTGGAGTACCTTGTTCATGAGTGTGCAAAATGTGGCCGGAGCATTTGTCAAGCCGAATGGCATGACGAGGAACTCGTACGATCCATACCGCGTCACACAAGCGGTCTTCGGTTCGTCTCCTTTTGCAATCCGCACTTGATAATATCCCGATCGAAGATCAAGCTTGGTGAACCATTGTGCTCCTCCAAGTTGATCGAACAAGTCGGCAATGAGAGGGATCGGGTACTTGTTCTTGATCGTTAGCTTGTTCAACGCCCGATAGTCGATGCACATCCGGAGTGATCCATCATGCTTCTTCTGAAATAGGACCGGGGCGCCAAACGGAGCCTTCGATGGTTGAATGTACCCCGCATCAAGCAACTCCTTGAGTTGTCTCCTTAGTTCCTCCAACTCGGGAGGCGCCATGCGATAGGGTGCCATGGCGGGTGGTCGAGCGTCGGGCACGAGCTCGATTTTGTGATCCACCTCCCTTTGAGGCGGAAGCTTCTTCGGGAGTTCGGGGGGCATCACATCCTTGAAGGAATCGAGGACTCGGGTTACCTCCGTTGGGACATCACTCCCTTCACCCTTTGCCTCCTCGACCTTCAAGGTTGCTAGAAAAGTAGCCTCCCCTTTCCTCGCTCCCTTAGTAACTTGCATTGCCGATATTATCTTCTGGTCGCGACCCGACTCTCGGGTGACCGGGACCACACATTGACAGCGTGCGTCCAAGATACAAATACAATCGGCAAATGGGACAATAAGAGCATCTATTCTATCAAGGAATCCCAAGCCAATGACGCAGTCATAATCGTCAAGTGGAATTACCTCGATCGTCTCTTTACTCTTCCATTGTCCGAGTTGAAACTCCACATCCTTAGCCAAGCCGTTGGTAGGGATTTCCTTGGAGTTCACCGTCTTGAGCCAACCGGCTCCTTTCTCAACCCGAAGATTGAGTTTCTTCGCAGCCTCCTCCGAGATAAACAGATCGGATGCTCCCGTGTCGATGAGCGCACTCATCTTGGTTTTCCCGACCGTCACGTCTGCGAACATCAATCCCTTGGGCTTGTTCGCCCTTTTGGACTTTATGGAACTTAGGATTCGCAACGTACCGAGTCGCGCCTCCTCTCGTTCCTCCTCGTGTGCCTTGACCATCGCGGCTAGTTTGCCTCGAGTTGGACAATCACGAGCCATGTGCGCACCGTCGCACAAAAAGCACTTGAAGGTACGTCCCTTCTTGTGTTCTCCTCCGCTCGACTCCGCCTTCGCCCTTGGATGGGCCGTTGATGGTTTGCTTCCACTTGGACGGTGGAATTTGTTACGATCTCCCCCACCAACGCCCTTGTCCCTTGGTCGGGCATCCGGCTTGCTTGCGGAAGTAGGTTTATACTCCACCATGGCTTCAGCTACGGACATGGCCGTCGAAAGATCTCTGGCATTGCACCGCTTTAGCTCTTGCTTCACATACGGTTTTAGACCACCCATGAATTGGTAGTAGGCCTCCGTGTCATTCATGGACGGAATTTGGAGTAGCAACTCCGAGAACTTCCGAACATACTCGCGAGCTCCCCCCTTTTGTTCAAGGCGCCGGAGTTCGTCTCGAGCTTCTTCTTCCGCATAAGCGGGATAGTATTGTCGTCGAAATTCCTCGACGAACAATTCCCACGTAGTGATCGGTGCACCACTCCGATCATCACTCCTACGACGCCACCATAATAGCGCATTATCAGTTAAGTACATGGCTGCGGTACTTACCCGGATTGCACCATTGGTGATTCCCATCGCTAGGAAGTATTGCTCCATGTACCATAGGAAGTTGTCCACGTCTTTGGGCGTCCGCGAGCCTTTAAACTCCTTTGGCTTCGGAGCATCCACTCGTGGAGCGGTTTGCACGGCGACTCCCCCGTTCACACGTGCTCCTTCCATCTCGGCGACCTTCGCCTTTAGTTCGGCCATCTCTACGCGCATGGCCTCCACCAAGGCCTCCAAGGCATCGTCCCGTTGCTCAAGTTCATTGGTGGCGTCGGTCAGGTTGCCCAGCATCTCCCCTCGGAGTTCTCCGAGCCCGGACTTGAGCTCCAGCACTTCGGCCTCTAGCTCCCCTGTTCCGGTCTCGCCTCCTTCGATGCGTACGGCCATATCCTCAACCATTCCTTGGACGTCAGCCATGGCGATCTCCACCTTCGCCATGCGGGCCTCCAAGTCACCAACCATCTCCTTCGAACTTGAACTATCACGGTCTTCCCGTGCCTCGGCACCTTGCCTCTCGGTGGCCTTCCCACGATCATCGCCCACGACCTTCTCGGTTAGTGACGATACATCGGATCGTGGCTTTGCAGCGCCCTTGGCCATCTTAGCTCTGATACCACTTGTCACGGGCCGATCGATCTCGCGTTCCCTAACCCGTGCGGCCTTAGGAATTTCTTCCCAAGTCAGCCTTCCCCACACTCAACTCACAAGAACACTTTTAGAGAGAGAAACTCTAGAGAGAGAAGCTCTGGATTTCTATTTCTTCTTGAAAGAATGAGGTGATACAATGAGGGGGAGGAGACCCCTTCTTATACAAGTACCGGACTGACCGTATCCGTAGATCTCTCCTCGATCTAACGGTGGAGATCGTATCTCCCCAACTACCCAACTACCTCATTAATTACAGAGGTTTATAATTACATCGCCCGCCCCCAGGAGTATTCTAGAACACATCAAGTAAACCCTAGTACTAGAACACTCGGGACTTGCTTTCTCGTTCAAGGTTCGGTCACGGTCCATCGTCCAGGAAACCTCTTGGAACGATCCATTTCTTCGGGCCGTGACACATGCATCTAATCACGCCACTCTCTCATAACAGATCTACTTTGTTCGAGCAAAACATCAAGGTAAAGAGTTAAGGAATCAATTAGACAACAGAAACCATGAGTCATTTGTCGCAGCATGGTGTCTCACCTGTCCATACGTAATGATCGTCCCATTTATTGCATTCACCACATCTGTTAGATTCAAGAGCAACACATACAAACTAAAATATCAATACACCTGGAAGTAAACTCGATAGTGCATGCTGTGTACACCTACTAACAGAAGAAAGCAGTGGATTTGGATGAAAATAACCGATATATCTCGATCATCGATTAAAGGATGAGAGAGAAGTGGATTCGTATGAAAATAGTTGATTAATCTCATGTACTGAAAAAGGATTAGGAAAATGCGCATGTCGACACAAGCACCTGATGCTGTGATCAATGATTCTCGCTCTGTAGAGATCATGTTAGACATCACAATGCAGTGGTGATGCTGGATATACCTCGAACAATAGGACGAGCCAGAAACGAATAGACATCATCTTGCTTGGAGTCGTCGTAGAACACCTTATCGAAGCCGAACTTCAGCTCTCCTTCCTTTTCATCCTAACAACCATCGGCATCGAGATCACCACAGCTTGATCGATCAAAACCGGCGCTATCTCAGCCAATACGAGACGAGAGAATTCACAAGATCTCACTCGAAAGTACAGTTTCCACAACTCAGATGCAATCAACGAGAATAGCCTAATCAACCGCAACTACCGTCTCTTCCAGTACGCACGCAACCTCATCGGACCGAACTTTCCCCGAGTATAACTGCAGAAGTAGGAAAGAGAGCTTTGTCGAAGCACCTTGAGATTGAAGGCCTCATCGTCGATCCGCTCAATGCAGACGGAATCGTCGCCATGATCGCGGCTCTCTCTCGAGCTCAGAGGCCTGAACCGCGCGCAGACGGTGATGTTGGCCATGCCCTCGGCGCTCGCACCGCCGTGGAGAAGGCCGGATCGAGCCGAGAAATTCGACGAGCGCCTGCGGAAACGCGGAGGAAATCGTGAAAGATCGAAGGCGAAAAAAGCGAGCGAGAAGAAGAAGAAGAAGAAGGGAGGAGGAGGAGGAGGAGGCGACCTTTGATACCGAGGAAGAAAGAGAGAAAATTTGAAATGTTTGAGTCAGAGTGTGAAGAGAGAGAAGCTCCCTCCCCTTTTATAGCGATGGAAAATGGAGGGAAAAAGAGGAAGTGCACAGGGCAATTTTTTCGATTTTCTTTTATTTTTTTAAAGACACGACGACACTTTCTTTTCCAATCAAATATTGGAAATGGGAAAAAAGATTATCTTAGATTCCAAAAACAAATCAAAAGTAATGGTAATGGTAAGTACCTTAATATATTTCCTAAAAGCTTATATAAACTCAAAAAATTCATGAAAAAAATGGTAAATTTTCAAAAGAGAATTTCTCTAAGAACTCAAAAATTGATGATGTGCACGCAAAGAGAGAGGAGGAGAGAGAGAAATGGTTATACACAAGTTATGCATCCTGGTGAGAGGAACGATATATATCCCCAACTATTGGATGGAACCGACATCTATCGTTGGATTAATGTGACGAGGAATATCCTCTACCGTTAGATCAAGTGAGTCTCTAATGTCGGATCGATTAAACCAGAATTGTAACCCTCTATACTTAGATCGTGTAGAAGATCAATGATTGTAATTATAGAGGCTTTTGTATAAATAGAAAAGTCCTCCTACTCATTGTTATCGTCCACTCTCATTTGAGCAATGGAACATTTTCCATAGCTTTTAGCACTTTGTGCAAGTGAAATTTGAACAAAAACATCCTCTTGTGAAGATTCGGGCATAGAAACTTTGTCAAATGTGAAACAATATTTTTGTCCTGCTCACAGCAGAAAAGATACATGAATTTCTACATCACACAACATAGCAAATTGCCAAAAACAAAAAAAAAAAAAGAAAGAACAAAAATTACGGCGCTTGATCGTGACTTTGCAACCATTGTGTTCATATACCCTCACCTGATAAACTCGCGCAGGAAAAAATCAGAAGTTGAGAGTTCTATTTCCAATTGATAGTGGAAGCAATAATGACTTATATAGTATGAAATCCAGTCTTGAGACTTTATCTTGATTATCAGACGGTTTTAATTTCATTTCATTTGCCTAATGGGTGAGTGTCAGTCGACAAGTAGCGGCCTAGTCGTGACGAATGTCAGCTTATCATGACAAGTGGCAATATATCACGACAAGTGTAACACGTCTTAACATGTGGCGGTCAAACCGTGCTTAAAGGACCAATGTGCGTTTAGTCTTTAGATAGTAATTACACCGTTGAGCTCAAATGACGGGTTCTACCGTTAAAGGAGCATGTACCCATCTGGATACCCGTCGTATGGGAAGAGTCTGCGATTGACACTCTTAAGTGGCAATTGAAAAAACTCTTTCCTCGTAAAATTTTGATTAAAAAATGAAAAATCTAGAACATCAAATTTGTCACACACGCAATTGTTCAATAAAATTACTAATTCGGCTCTAATTATTAGTCCAAATTATTTTGGGCCCATTTATTTTAGCATTAGCAAATTTATTAAAAGCTCAAAGTTCAATTTTCGTGTATTACAAAAGTACAGATCATTGACAAATGTTAATTAGTGTTGGATCGATGTTTTTAAGCAACTAATTATTATGGTACGGTCTTGTCGCCATCGCACGACATTATGGAAGAGATGAAAGGGATCGATTTGTGATCGAGCAATGACCTCGAATTGAAATTGAAAATTCTATCATTGCATGAGGCTTTTTCGTACACAAGGTCGTTTAATTCAGGAAGCTAACACGAAACGATCATTAACTTCCGGGCGGCAAGTCTTGTTGGTCCACATTAATATCGATCCTCGATAGCCCCCGGTTATATTTCTAAGTGCAAACATCATGACTGTGGTCCATCCACTGACCATTTGGAATTGTGTGGGATCTTATCAATGAATATTTCGGGACACTTGCTAGGTAATGTAAATTCTTAAAACTATTCTATTTATGTGATGCGGGGTGATTGATGCTTTAAGAATTGGGAAAATGATAGCATTAATGCCTTAATTTTTGTGCGGCGCCTACTTTGGTACCAAGACTTTTAAAAAGCAATTACTTAATATAAGTAACTTCCGTGACTTAGTCCGTCAAAATATTTGATGTGACTTGCTAGAGTCGATTAAATATATGCTTTTATAATGTTTCAGCACTAAAGTGATTGTTCATCCGCCATTTGTAAATTTTTGGTTCTAAACTTTTTTTAAAATTTGATCAAACAACATCCTGAGCCAAAAGCAGAAATCACAAGACAATATTCTAGTCTGGCCACTATTTTTCTTAATTTTGTCAGGCTTAAAGGCAAAATAATTGAGCAAAGGTTCTCTTCAAACTATTGCATTTAAAATTACGGGGATTTATTTGCTTTGATCAACCGAGAGATCAATACTATTGTGCGTTTGGGGACCAATTTGGCCCCTAATTTTCAACGTGTGAAAAATTAATGCATTTAACGAGATTGTTCAGTACATAGATTGTGCACCACACAATTTAAAATGCTTTGTGCCAAAAATTTAAGAGCACTTTAGTGCCAAATTTCATGAACAATCAATTTAGTGCCAAATTTCTTAAGAGCATCCATCCAAGTGTCTCCGACGAGTCACGTCATGTCATATTTTTTGTGACCGAAATCACTAAAGTGGTTGCTTTTTTAAAGTTGGGACACATATATCGTTATTTTTGAAAAAGTTTTGACAAAACAATAAGCGTGATATAATGGTTGTGGCATTGATGTTATCTTTATCCCTTTAAAATCATATCGAGTATAGGACCTCATTTTATACAAGGGTTAATATTACGAAAAATCCCAAACTGGTACACCTATGATAAATTTACCAAAAACTAATTTTTTGACCACCAAAAACCTTAAACTAGTACACCTGTGACAAATTTATGTAAAACTAATTTTTTGACCATCAAAAATCTCAAATTAGTACATTAATGACATATTTATCCTCCATCAGTTTCTGTTAAATTGAATTAATAAAAAAAAATCACAAACTAGTACATATGTGACAAACGAATGGTAAAACCTAAAATCGATACATCCGTCAACTGCCGTGTGTCATTTAACAAAGTAATTTCACAATAAAATTTAACGGAAATTTATAGAAGGTAAATTTATCACAGGTGTATCAGTTTGGAGTTTTTAATGGTAAAAAAATTAACTTGAGATAAATTTATCACAGATATATTAATTTTGAATTTTTCGTGATATTAACCTTTTATATAAATTAATTATTCAGATTTGTTGAGAAACCAAAAGGAGCACCTTGCCAGATCGAGGATCCACGCCCCACTTGCGAGGCATATCTCATGAGTGCCCTTCTAGAAACACTCATTATATGACGTGTGTGTGAGACGGGGGAGGGGAGACGATAATTTTGAAACTGTCTTTATAAACTATACCCCTCTCAGGCTTGGGTCCGTGCTGTTACCCTATCAAAAATGCTTTATTAAGTGATGGCGACATTATTAAATAATTAAACTATTTTAGTTCATGGCAAATACTTTTTAGGATAAATTGTCCATGGCACGTTATGCTAGATGTCAGTAATGTCGCACACAATTAGTAAGTAATGATTTCGTGACATCGCGTTAACATGTTACTTGAAATAACAATAAGCATCCCGCAACGTACCATCTCTCCGCCTTATCACAATCAAGTCCTTCTCACGGCAATTGAAGGATGTCTTAAACATGGATAGGATCCCCCATTACAAATTCCTCAAGCAAATAAGTTTTAGGACTGGTACGTAAAGAGGATTCCTAGCCACGAAACAGTTTGGTCCTCACGGCCCCTTGACCCTCTTCATGTCCCAAGAACTTTTTGATGTGGTCCTTATACAACTGTAGCCCTTATCTTTTGGTAGCATATTGAGATAAGACCTCAAGTCAAGTCAATTTTGATCAATGACCTAGCCAACACGATGACAACGAAGCACTTTTCGGAACGCATATATTAAAAAGTGACGTAATAAAGGACATTCCGATAAGTTATAAATTTCAATACGTAATCAAATTACCCACATGACTTTAAAAATTGACTTTTTCTCCAAAAAGGATGAATTAGCCTTGAAATCTACCGCACTACATCTAACATTCATAACTCTTGATTGATAACCATGCGCGTATGTGCCAGCCATGAACACAAAGCAAAGTGGAGTAGCTGAAACATCATTTTCAAAGAAAGAAACAAGAGGCACGCATGAAATTGCTTGAACACTCCAAGCCTCAAGGGCATACCTACAGCACACAACATTCACCATCTTGCCCTTCTTGAAAACTTTTGATACGTAACGGCTGTTACATTGGCGAAGAGGCAGAGAGACCGAAAAAGAGTGAGTGAATCACTGTGCAGCAGCGGAGGCATCTTCCAAGCCCTAAACGGCAATGTCTACGGCAACGGGACGCGGACTCTGGTCCTGTCCCACGGCTTCGAGGCCGACCAGACCATTTGGCACCACGTCGTGCCGTTCTTGGCGTGCTTCTTCAAAGTGGTGGTCTACGACTTGGCCTTCGTCCACCCGGGAGTGTAAGGCGCTGCCGCAGGAAAGTGCTCGGACTTGGGGGGTTACGCTGAAGACTTGGTGCGCCTTCTCGATGGGCTGAAGGTGAAGAGGAGCATTTACGTCGGTCACTCCATGTCGGCCATGATCGGGTGCTTGGCCGCAATCCGCAGGCCCGACCTCTTTGAACACCTTGTGCTGCTCAGTGGATCTCCAAGGTAGGTCCTCTCTCGCTCTCTCTCTCTCTCTCTCTCTCTCTCTCTCTCTCTCTCTCTCTCTCTCTCTCTCTCTCTCTCTCTCTCTCTCTCTCTCTCTCTCTCTCTGTGGACACATATGTTCTAAGTTGTTTTACTGAGGGAGCTGGAGCCAGACATATTGTCTGTAGATCCACATGCACACATAAACAAACACTGTATCTCAAATATCTTTTGAGTATTAACAGAATATCCTTTTTGCCTCACAGCCTATGGTTAAAACAGAAAGAAATATTAAAAGTTTATATAGATTGTGTTAAATACACGACATGGGTCATCTCGAATTCAAAATTTTCTCTAACCGAATGTGTTTCTTGGCGACTAGCTTGAGCGCTACAAAAAGCTGATATGATTCTTGATCTTTTAACGTCATTTTATTAACACATGTCTGTGAATTACAGGTACCTCAACGCCAAAGGATACACCGGAGGGTGGGGTTCGATGAACCGGCAATCAACTCGATACTACAATCAATGCGTGTAAACTACTCAGGTTGGGTCCATGATTTCGCTCCAGCAGCAATTGCACTGAACAACACGAGTGCACTGATGGAATTCGAGCACTGCTTGGGACGAATAGAGCCTGAAATCGCGGTAAGCGTAGCTAAAACCGTGTACCTGAGTGATCTGAGATGGGCTCTGCCGGAAGTGCCGGTTCCGTTCTCCATCATTCAATCCCGAAAGGACATCATCGTGCCAGCGTCCGTCTCGCATTACATGAAGAAGAAGATTGGGAATGGCACCTCCAAGGTGAAGTTACTAAGGACACAAGGCCACTTTCCAATGCTCACTGCTTATCCTTTGCTTCTGGATGCCTTGAAGGGAGCAAATTAACTTCGTTCAAACGCCCGGTTTGCACGAAAGTGTTGAAGAAGCGATCAAAATCTTTGCTAGAGACGGTCCACCTCATTATTTAGCTGGGAATACGAATATTACCCAATTTGTCTTTAGTTAAATTTGCATGTAGGTAACATTCATATTGGGAACCCACTCACGGAGGCCTTTCTCTGAGCCACGAGAAAACCCACAACCCCTTTTGATTACGGTTCAATCCCGACCCTCTTTTTTATCTCTCATATGGTCTTTGTTTTTATATATAGCAATATAAATACACTTTAGGTCCCGTTACCTTATCAAATGTGTCATTGGTTTCTTAGACATTTTTATGCAACCAAGTCCTCAACTTTTTTTATTTGAGCAATTAATATTCTGTCTGCTATCTATATACTGCCAGTTATTTGCATTTAGCTTTTCTATGATATGTTCTTAGCGTCCTCCATCGAAAAATGATTAAATAGAAAGTGATAAAAGGGAGAAGGGGGTGGCCACCAATGCTCCACCACACCGCAAAGGGGGCCTAATAGTTTCGATTTTGCGCATTTTTTCTTTTTTGCTTCATATCATCTCTCTGGTTATTCTACATATGATAGTTTTTACTAAGCAGAAGAAAGATGCATTAGTTGATTCAACTTGCTGACTATCTAAACAAGAAACATTTTACAAAATATGGATTTTATATATTAAAATATTTAATGATAGAATTACAGAGATGAAGAATTCTTAAATTCTTTCCAAACACTGTTTTTATTAAATAAAGAATAAACAGGTTTTTGCCAAAAAATAAATTTAAAAAATACGGAAGCAAATAAAAGTTCCATTTATTATGAGAGTTTTATAAACGAAAAAACAAGAAATTTATTGGTCTTAAATATAGGTTGAGCGAGGAAACTAGAAAGGCAAGTTATATAAATATTTGGCTAGACATTCATGGTTATTGAAGGTCGTTTGGAGTAGTTTACTTAAAAAGGGCGAGGTTTAAGTTGAAAAAGGCGTGGAAATAGTCACACCCTTACTAAATTAATCTGGGATTTCCATGGGGACGAGTTTCCAATGGTAAGAAAAGCGTTGGCATTCGCGTGGCATTTTACGATGTACCGGGTAACATTGCTGGGTGAAAGCCGCAAAGTATTGGTGTCAATTATTTAGTGTGACTATTTTTACTTTGTCGGACTGCGTGATCGAAAATGTAATGTAATCATGCCTCGGATATACTTTGTAATTCTCGTATTAAGATAACAATGTCCAAGTAATTCGATTTAGAAAAAGAAACATGAAATGTAGCCCGAAAATAAGAAAAGTCCGATTGCGAGTCCTGTCCAAATAATGTATGGGCAAAAATGGACGGCCCAAAATGAAGAGAGATTCGTCATTAATTCAACTGTACAAACTTTCGATTCCCAAAATGCATTTAAGCTTTAAAATAGGCAAGTCCGCGCCATTAATCTATTCAATTTGAACCGATGAATAACAAGTGAATTGGATTACTTTCATCTAACAAACTCACACGTATATCTCATTATCCCTGCCATTTTCTGCAAATTTTAGGCGATATATATGCGTCGAGACTTATGAAATCCGTTTAAAACTTTTTAGGGAAAATTGTCCAAAAAGTTCTAAATCTATTGCACTTTTGCTAATTGAATCATAAACTTTTCAAGTTTGCTAATTGAATCATAAACCTTTACACTTCGTGCCAATTAAGTCTATCCGACCAATTTTAGCTAGAAATCGCTGATGTGGACGTCGGTCGGTCACGTGGCACTGACGTGGACATTTTTAAATAACATTTTAATAGTTTTCTGAATTTTTATGGTTTTTTTTCTTTTTTTTCCTTTTCTCTATTTTTTTTTTAGGTTTCAGAGTTGGCCGAAAAGGGTGGCCGGTCGACTCTCGCCGGCCATAGGCGTGGGCCGATGACCCTCGTCAGCCATAGGCGTGGGCCAGCCGACCATCGCCGATTCTAGGTGAGGGCGTCGCGGCCCTTGCCGGCCAACTCTAAAACCTTAAAAAAAAAACAAAGAAAGGAAAAAAAAAGAAAAAATCCATAAAAATTTCAGAAAATTATTAAAATATTATTTAAAAATATCCACGTCAGTGCCTGGCGTCCCCGTTAGCGATTTCCGGCCAAAATTAGCCAGATGGACTCAATTGGCAAGAAGTGTAAAAGTTTAGGAATCAATTGGTAAACTTAAAAAGTTTAGGATTGAATTGGCAAAAGTGCTATAGGTTTAGGACTTTTTGGATAATTTTCCCAAAATTTTTATATCATGACCTATTGGCTAAGACTACTGCAAAATTTTTGTTTCTTTTTCTCTCTCTTAGGCTCCGTTCGTTTCGCAAAAAATGTAACGTTTCTAGAAAATGTTTTTCAAGAAGCCATTTTCCAGGAAAATGACAATATTTCCCCTCTGTTCGGCTGAAACTTGAAAATGAAATGAAAAATATTTTCCGCAGTTCAGCATGGAAAATCTGATTTGATTTTCTTCCTTGCACTCCTTTTAATCATTTTTTATTTTATTTTTAAAAAATTAGAATTTTAATTATTTTTAATTATTTAATAATTTTTCATATTTCTTTTCTTTTCTTTTCTTTTTCTCTTCTTCTTTTTTTTTTTTCTCTTCTTCCTTCCTTTGTTGATCGCTGGCCATAGGCTAGCCTCACCGGCCTTGCTCGCCTAGGCCGACAAGCTCTCGCCTCTCCTCGCTGGCCTCGAGCGAGGCCGAGCCAGATCCAATGAGGCAAGGCTTGAGCTCGCCATCCTCGAACTCAGCCTCGCCTCGCATCAAGCTCGCCAACCTCGCCTGTGATCGGTCATCAGCCATCGGCGGCGTGCAGAGGAAGGAAGAAGAAAAAAAAATAAGAGAAAGAAAAAGAAAAGAAAAAAAAGAAAAAGAAAAATATCAAAACCAATGAAAAATTCGATTAAAAAAAATAAAATGTGTTTTGTGAAAGGAAGTGAGGTGAAAGAAGATATGGAAAATGTTTTCCTCTTTTTGAAAAGAGGAAAACATTTTCCACACTTTTGAAGATGTTTTATCCATTGAGGGAAAATGTTTTTCCTGGTTAATTCATTCCCCATGAAACGAATGCTGGAAAACTTGAAAAACGTTTTCTCGGAAGTTATTTTCCATGAAACGAATAGAGCCTTGATCCAAGTTCTTGCATCCGCGGAAGGAAATTATATAAAAGTATATAGTTTACGAAATTTCCCCATTTTTTACACATTCGTACTTTAAGGAACAACATGCTAGTTTGGCATCAACTTCTTCCCCACTTAAGTGCAACTTGAAACTGGACTAGTCGAAGATCTATGCCATGTGGCGCGAGTTATTTTTATTTATGGGTTGTTTTAACGATATAATAATGTGAACTGTATTATTTAAAAGTATTGCTGTAAACTATATAATGTGAATTTTTGGACTTTTATGGAATGCACGATTCATAATGTAATCATGTCTTGGATATGATTCAAGGCTGGGTCTCATAAGACCAAAAGAAAAAAAAGGGTTGGATCTCAAAATAAGATTGACTGCTTTTGGTTTCTCCCTTAATGCTCCTCAAAAAGTGTAAAACGTCCTGTATAGCTTATCTTTGCGTTTACGGTTTTAAGGTAGCGGTTCCAGTGGTAGAAGCCATGGTTGCGCTGGTTAATCTTAAAGGATACGCTCATTCGAGTGATAAATCCACTTTGTGTTTGACATGGAGCGTATCTAACCTCAAAGCATTCATCAAGTGGTCCGACGACTTATCATAATCAGGGCACCGATTGTCCAAATGGGAATTATCTCCCACCTAAATTAACCATGAGAGTCACAACTCTATGCCCGAGGTCTTACATGATGTACGTGGGAGAGACCATTTGCCTTGCATTTGTGATTCGGGGGCTTTATGAATCAAAAGTTGCGATGTCTTTATTACTCAGCACGAAAAAGAGAGAGAGAGAGAGAGAAATTTAACGTATACCAACCCCAATTACTTCGCTCTACAATATTACTCGATGGAATGAATTCTTACGATGGTATGCCCTTGGCATACGACACTTGTAATGTGGCTCAAGAAGGTTGGTCTTCGAATTAAGGGCTCTCGATCCAACGAAAAATTGAAAAACCATTACATATAGAGTCGAGAAAAGTATAAAAAAATTTCTTAAATCAATTACATTCGTACCAATTTAGTTCTAAACTTTTTTTTGTGTCAATTTAGTCATAAACATTTTGACATAGTATCAATTCAGTCTTTTTGGCTAATTCTAGTTAAATTTTGCTGACGTGGACACCAGTCTGCCTACGTGACATCGCCAGCGCTAACGTAAACAATTTTTATTAATATATATTTTTTATTTTATTTTTTCTTTCTTTCTTCCTCCCTTTGCCAGTGACCGACCACCGGCCATGGCTGGGCGGGCTGCCCTCGCTTGAGCGAGGGTCGCTGTCGCTTGGCCAGGTTCAGCCCGATGTAGCCTGGGCGAGCCCTCGACGAGGGCTTCCCTTGCCAAATTTGGCGAGCTGGCCCTTGCCGGGGCGCCCCCAGCTTGGCCAAGGCTCACCTAGGCCACACCAGGCCAATCTTGGCTGGTAGCCGGCCATCACCTATGGCCGATCATCGGCAAATGGAGGAAGAAAGAAAAAAAGAAAAAAACTATGAAAAAATAATTAAAATATTATTTAAAATTGTATACGTCAGCATCGGTGGTGCCACGTAGGCTGGCCAATGTCCACGTAAGTAAAATCAGTCAAAATTAGCCGAAAGGACTGAATTGACTCAAAGATAAAAGGTTCAAAACTGAATTGGCACAAAAGAAAGTTAAATTGATACTAATGTAATAGATTTAAGACTTTTCTGACACTTTTCTCTATAGAGTCTAAGTCGTCGTCTTTGGTTTTTCCTTTGGCACAAACATCCCTCTTATTCCCCCACTTTAGACAAGTTCTAAGACATCATCTCTTCAAATAAATAGACAAATAATTAGAGAAGGAACAAGACGTGGATTAGATACAAGAGAGTAGTTCAATATGCCAATGCTGAAAAGATTACCAATCATTTCTTTAACAAGATAAAGAGAGAGATTAATACTAAGTTTTGAAAAATTGAAACTTCACCGTGATAGATTTAAAAAGAGAGGAGACGTACAAAAGAAAAGGCGAAATTGGAATATCAGTATTTTACTTTGCATCTAAGTTACAGTGGATTCTAATAATTAATAATTTTATAACTGATGAACCCAAAACATCACGAAAGAGTTCATTCCATGGTCCGTACAAAGTCTTGTCCATATCTCACTTTGTTCCATTTTGCTTTGTGCGTTCACCATCACTATAAGCTGTCTTGTGATTCTTTGCCTGTGTTGTTTGGCATGGAATAAAACTTATAGAAGCGGAGAGTGGCTTTTGGTTCAAATGGTCGTGGCAGAATTAGCCTTCGATTCTTCTTTGTTGTTCCGTCTTTCTTTCTTTTTATTGATCTCTTAGGATGCTAACTTGACTTTTCCTTTCGGTTTAATCAGTAATTATTTTCATAACCTTCTTATTATTCGGAATCATCCCTAAAAGGGAAATGCCGAGAGAAGCATATAAATTGGGTAGAAAATATCTATATATTAAGGGTCCGTTTATTTTAAGGAAGAACAACCGTTTAGGTATATTACTTACACAAGTACCCTGCTGGATCTTTGAAGTAATCTCGATTCTTTGTTGTTCCCAGGAAAGTAAGATAAATAAGGCAGAAAGCATTTTCCTGTTAACTTGCAGGCCACTCGCAAGAAAAGAACCTTCCTTTCATCCACTTTTAAGCAAGTTCTCATCATACCAAATAACTTACAAAAGGAAGTAATTGTGTGTTCGTTTTCTTCTCAAACCAAAAAGCCAGAGTCAGTTTCCTCATTACTCAGCATGGCCGGATCACTCCTTTTCAGCATTGCAGAGGGTGTGCTGGGGAAGATAGCATCACCGGCGCTCCAAGAAGCCGTAAAAATTTACTGCATCGAAAATCAAATTTACGAGCTTAGAGAGACGGTGACTGCCATTAAGGCAGTGTTGCTAGGTGCTGAGGAGCAGCAGGCGAAGAATCCGGGTCTGCAAGTGTGGTTAGATCGGCTTCAACATGTATTTTATGATGCGGAGGATGTGCTTGATGAACTCGAGTGTGAAGCCTTACGAAAGCGGGTAATCAGTCAGTACGAGGGCATCAAAGGGAAGGTGCGCCATTTCTTTTCCCTCTCTAATCCACTCATGTTCCGTGTGAAAATCAGTCATAAGATCAAGGAGATTGAGGAGAGAATATCCAAAATCTCCACCGAGAAAGATCAATTCAATCTTAGTAGGCAGAGTGTTGACAATGGTGTGGCACATATGCGATCACAAGAGATGACTTACTCGTTCATAAACAAGTCAGATATTGTCGGAAGAGATATTGATAAAAAAAAGATTATTGAGATGCTGATGCGGCCAGATGAAAACAACCTCTCGGTGATTCCCATTGTTGGGATAGGAGGTCTGGGCAAGACGACCCTAGCTAAATTAGTTTACAACGACGATAGTGTGAAAGAACAATTTGATTTGCGACTATGGGTGTGCGTGCCAAAGGACTTTGATTTAAAGAAAATTATTGAAGGAATTATTAAAGATGCGACTGGTCAAAGTTTGAGTAACTTTGATATTCAGCAGTTGCAAACTCGTTTGCAAAACATCATCAAAGACAAAAAATATCTACTTGTCTTGGATGACGTATGGAGCAATGACCCCCGTAGATGGAAAGAATTGAAATCTTTGTTAAGCATAGGGGCTAGTGAAAGCAAGATAATTGTAACAACACGCAGTTCGGAAATCGCTTCTATAATCGGTACCCATCCAGCGCATAAGCTAGAAAGTCTTTCCCATGAAGACTCTTTGGCCTTGTTCAAAAAATGGGCATTCAACGAAAAGGAAAAGCAGCCTCGTCCTGAACTCCTTGAGATAGGAAATGATATTGTTAAAAAATCACAAGGATTGCCTCTCCTTGTGATAATTTTGGGGAGTCTGCTTCGCACAAAGGACGAAGAAAGGTATTGGGCATATATAAAAGACAGCGAAACATGGGGCTTAGTGGAGGTAGAAAAGGGCATTCTACCGGTACTTAAGCTTAGCTATGATGATTTACCATTTTACTTAAAACAGTGTTTTCCTATCTTATCACTTTTCCCCAGAGGAGGTGAAATCAAGGCCAATCTATTAATCATGCAATGGATGGCTTTGGGACTCATTAGTTCAACAAGGGAAAAAGTAGCACCGGAAGACGTTGGCGTTGAGTACGTGAAAGAGTTGTGGAGGAGATCTTTGATCCAAGATGTTGAGGAGTGGGACTCAGAGTTAGTATTTAAAGTGCACGATTTGGTCCATTCTCTTGCAACTAGTGTGGGACAAAATTATTGCTCTATTGCTGACTTACATACTCCAGAAATTCCGGAAAGAGTTCGGTACATTTCGACCCCAACAATTTCTTTAAAGGAAATCTCAAACCACGATGGAGTTCCACCTTTTCTGAGAAAGAAAACTTCAAAGAGGCTACGAGCAATTATATTTCAATACGAGGTTGATGATGGAGTTATTAGTAGAAAATTTGCTAGAACATGCATCTCCAAGTGTAAGCACTTGCGGATTCTTGATTTGGCGTATGGTAACTTTGAGGAGCTGCCAAGTTCCATATGCAGCTTGAAGCAATTGAGATCGTTAATTCTCGCTGAGAACAAGCAATTGAAGATGTCACGCCCCGAATCCCACGGCGCGCCACATCCCTCGCCAAGGTCGATTTGACTGCGACATCCCAGGACGCGTCGCCGACCCAAACCCAACACAGAGAATTAAAGCACATGCGGAAGTAATTAAAACCACCCGTACATTAAAATATACCTAACCAAGGATAGCCATACAACAACCAGTACGGATAATTATACACTTACTTTGACATCGGGAAACATACACAATATTCGTATACAGCCCACACTTAAAAAGAATCAAAAGCGGGTACAGCTCGGCAATCAAGCACCATATCTAACCGGGGCTCCTCCCAAAACGTTTCAGTGCATCTGGCATCCTCAAGGTTGGGGGTCTGAAAAATCGGTTTTCAACAACCGTGAGAATAAATCTCAGTGAGTAATTCCCTAAACCTAAACTAGGCTAACGTGCACCTCCTGACAAGCAAGTTAAACATACTAGGCAGTGTACCATTAAACAACCATAAAATCATAGGCTCACAGCCCAAATCATATATATCACCGCCCTGCAGGTTAGGCATTTTATCAACAATGAATCGACCCGTAGGCCCGGCCCGAAGGCCACAATTTATTCCGACCCGAAGGCCATGACGCAAAGGTCATCAACAGTTAAATCGACCCGAAGGCCATGACCCAATGGTCATCCACAATTAAATCGACCCGAAGGCCATGACCCAATGGTCATCACAATTAAATCGACCCGAAGGCCATGACCCAATGGTCATCACAATTAAATCGACCCGAAGGCCTGACCCGTCGGTCACAATTATATTCGACCCGTAGGCCTGACCCGTCGGTCCTCACAAATAAATCGACCCGAAGGCCTGACCCGTCGGTCACAATTATATTCGACCCGTAGGCCTGACCCGTCGGTCCTCACAAATAAATCGACCCGAAGGCCTGACCCGTCGGTCACAATTATATTCGACCCGTAGGCCTGACCCGTCGGTCCTCACAAATAAATCGACCCGAAGGCCTGACCCGTCGGTCACAATTATATTCGACCCGTAGGCCTGACCCGTCGGTCCTCACAAATAAATCGACTCGAAGGCCTGACCCGTCGGTCACAATTATATTCGACCCGTAGGCCATATGTGCCCCTGCTTAGCATGCAAAAATGTGTGTCTGCAGTTCATCTCTCAGGCAACACTGCGACTTCTAACAAGCATGCAAATCCACTCAAAGACATGCAATTAAATCATGTCAAGTCATACTCCAACAATGCCATGACTGGTTCTAGTAGCAATTCAATATATTTAACTTAGTCATGACATGCCCTAATAACACAGTTTAAAAGCAATTAAGCTTAAACACACCACTGGCACATAATTCTCGTAAATAACCCATCCAAGTTCACGAATTCGGGTCCACTTTACTACTTCCTTTCTCGGCCCATCAAGGCACTCAACATAACATCACCACATCCATCATCAATGAGCCCACATATCAGCCACTAACTCAGGTAATCACGGCATATTTAGAATTTCTTAATTAAGTCCTAAATAATCCGAATTTAGGCAAATAAATCTCAATAATTCTTGCCCATGAATAGCCCACCATAGGATGTTAAACCGCATCAAAATCGGCATCTAAAGCTTCCAATTCATCACATATATCACCACAATTAAGTCAGCCCACCAATCAAATCCTAAACCACTTAATTAACCTCTAATCATTCGCGCCTCGTCCCGGTTCAGTATCAGCATGGGCAACCCCCACACGGGCCTCTCTAGCCCAATAAATCTCCTCAAAAAGCTCTATTTGTCTCCCCAAAATATCGCCCAAATTAGCCACCACGAGAACCAAACTAGACGCGCTCTATAATTCACAATTGAATCCGAATTTAACTCGAACTCGGGCCGCTTCAATTCAATGCTACCAGCCATCTCACTGTCCAATCTGAGCCTCTGAACCACAATTAAAAATTATCACACTAAACCTCGGAGCAGCCACAATATCCGCCTATAATGATTATCACAATTTAACCCCTAAAACACCCTAATTACCCAAAAACCAGTCTAGAAATGCAATTTGTCCTAATTAGGGCTTAGGGTCAAACTCACCGGGTGTCCTACGCTTAAAACGGGCCGGATGAACAGTGCTCGCCGGAAAGTGAACAGTAACCGGCGTGAACAGTGCTCGCCGGCGGTGAACAGTGACCGGCCGGAAAAGCACAGTGACGGGAACGGCGGCAGGTGGGCTCGGGGGCGGCTCAGCAAGGCCGGACGACTGGCTGTGGTGGCGGCGGAACAACTCCAGCGACGGCGGCGGGGCAGCTCCGGCGGCGGCACCGGCGACGGTGGAGCTCCTCCGGCGAAGAGCCCTTCACGGCCAAAACAGAGAGGGGAAAGAGACGGGGAGAGATGGCCGGGGTGGAAGGGAGAGAGAAGGGGCTGCCGGGGACCAACCGGTGGTGGACGGAGTGGCGGCGACGGCCGGGACGGCGGCGCGCGGCGGCGGGACGAGGCGGCGCGCGGCTGAAGGGGTCCAAAACAGGGGAGGCTTCGGGGGAGAGAAAAAAACAGGGGAGATGGGGTCGCCGGCAGTCGGGGTGGCGCGGCTGCGTCTCGGGTGGCCGGGCGGAGCTGGGCGGAGCAGCCGGCCGAGCGGCGGAGCGCAGGCGAGGGACGACCGCGGCGGCGAGCTTACTGCTCGCGTGAACAGGGAGAGGGAGGGAGCAAACGGGGCGGAGGCTGGCGACCGGTGCAGCCGGGTTTGCTGGCCGCGGCGAGTGGCGGAGCAGCGCCGGGCGGAGGCGGCGACAGCTGGGCGAGCTCGGCGGCGGTCGGCGAGCACAGGACAAAGGCGAAGCAGACGCGGCCAGAGGAAGAAAACAAACGAAGAAGAAGAAGGGAGGGAAGGAGGAGAGAGAGAAGAGAGGAGAGAGAGAGAGTGAGAGGTCTGACAGAGGGAAGGGGGGACGTGACCGGCGTAGGTGGGGGGAAACGTGCGCAGGAATCCAAGGGAGAGAGAGAGAGAGAATTTAAGAAAAATTATACTAATTTAAATATTAAACGCAAACCGAGGGTCCAAATTCAAAATAGAAAATGGTCTACCGGTCCAAAGTAGGCCTCGCACATAAAAAGGGACAAAGGCCAATTTAAATAGACCAAAATTTAACGAGGGGGTCTACTAGTCCAAATTCGCACATGGTCCAAAAATTCTAACTTTTCCATTAATCCTGACAATCTCGATACTGGCCACATTAATATCGACACCGTCCAATTTATTTCATCCTGAAACTCTCGAAAATTGACTACCAAGTTCAGGGTCTAAATAACGGCGAAATTTGATCGAGTGCGATTCTAGCGAAATCTCTAGTTTAAAATAATAACCGAGATGGGGTCCAAAACAGGGGAGGCTTCGGGGGAGAGAAAAAAACAGGGGAGATGGGGTCGCCGGCAGTCGGGGTGGCGCGGCTGCGTCTCGGGTGGCCGGGCGGAGCTGGGCGGAGCAGCCGGCCGAGCGGCGGAGCGCAGGCGAGGGACGACCGCGGCGGCGAGCTTACTGCTCGCGTGAACAGGGAGAGGGAGGGAGCAAACGGGGCGGAGGCTGGCGACCGGTGCAGCCGGGTTTGCTGGCCGCGGCGAGTGGCGGAGCAGCGCCGGGCGGAGGCGGCGACAGCTGGGCGAGCTCGGCGGCGGTCGGCGAGCACAGGACAAAGGCGAAGCAGACGCGGCCAGAGGAAGAAAACAAACGAAGAAGAAGAAGGGAGGGAAGGAGGAGAGAGAGAAGAGAGGAGAGAGAGAGAGAGAGTGAGAGGTCTGACAGAGGGAAGGGGGGACGTGACCGGCGTAGGTGGGGGGAAACGTGCGCAGGAATCCAAGGGAGAGAGAGAGAGAGAATTTAAGAAAAATTATACTAATTTAAATATTAAACGCAAACCGAGGGTCCAAATTCAAAATAGAAAATGGTCTACCAGTCCAAAGTAGGCCTCGCACATAAAAAGGGACAAAGGCCAATTTAAATAGACCAAAATTTAACGAGGGGGTTTACTAGTCCAAATTCGCACCTGGTCCAAAAATTCTAACTTTTCCATTAATCCTGACAATCTCGATACTGGCCACATTAATATCGACACCGTCCAATTTATTTCGTCCTGAAACTCCCGAAAATTGACTACCAAGTTCAGGGTCTAAATAACGGCGAAATTTGATCGAGTGCGATTCTAGCGAAATCTCTAGTTTAAAATAATAACCGAGAGTGATCAGTTCTCGGGCGAGATTCTACTAGAAGCACACTGACAAATCGCGCGTTTTATAAATCCCAAAATGGATCAAAAATCCGGAATGTTACAGAAGAAGCTTCCGAATACCATTTGTGACCTGCAGAGTTTGTTACGGTTAGATGTCAGCGGTTGCTCGAAGCTAGGTGAGTTACCCAAAAATATGGAAAGACTCATCAGTCTTAGATGCCTATATTTAACAACAAAGCAAAAGAGTCTGCAAGAAAGCGGAATACAATATCTCGAAAACCTGCAGCTATTGGGACTCGATGAATGTGAAAATCTCCAAGTTCTGTTTGAAAGTACTTGCCGATTGACTTCCCTTCGGACGTTAATAAATCTACGTTGTGGGAGACTAACATCTTTGCCTTTTGGGGAATTAAACTCCCTAGAGTGGTTGACCATTGATAGTTGCCCGCTCATGTCGATCCCGGAGAAAAGGTCCAGCTTTCCTTCGCATCTTCGTGTACTGTCAATAACAAATTTCGAACAAGTGATGGAGCTCCTCCAGTGTCTCAATGAATCTGCCTGCACTTTGGAATCGTTTTGTATCTATGATTGCCCAAGCTTCACGGCTATACCTGAATGGCTAACCAATCATACACGTCTACGGGAAATTCGCTTAATCCGATGCCCCAACTTATCGTCCATGCTGCAAGGAATCCGGTTCCTCACTGCCCTCAAAGAATTACACATAGCATATTGTGGTGAACTAAGCAAAAAATGTGAGCCACAAACTGGCGAGGATTGGCACAAAATCGCTCACATTCCTCGAATCCAACTTGATTATATTAAAATACAATGGACGGATGTTTAGGTATGCATCTATAATCATCTCCCTTCATTTCTTCTTCGCTCTTAGATATAATATAGCCGTATATTGAGATTCCTTTCTTATACTCTTTTTTATCCTGACTTCCTCGTTGACAATGCATTATGCACATAATATTGACATCTTTAACTCTATGCTTGGGAATTTTTTTCTCTGTTCCATCTGCCATGTTGAAAGTAAAACTTGATTCCCTAAGGATGGAATCTCGTTTTTCGCTTTTACTTTAGAAATTCGAATCTGATGCAACTTTTTGAATGTTAAGTTTTTATCTTTTGATGATAATTGTTGAAGAAGCTATGTTAAATTTTATTACTCAACCATGTTCACATCGTCATTGGTCATTGAATATATTTTAATCAAATGAATCTGTTGCGAATGTCCTAAAAGCACTAGTTAAGTTCACTAGCCGTATCAAAAAGAAATCGAGAAATATTTGGAAGTTTATTGAAGCAAATGCACTTACTAGAAAGCCACCTATATAAGAAAATTTACAACTCCTTTAATTGCAGAAATTTTTTTAATTTTCATGTATCCTTTTATTAAAAGAAAAAGTAGAAGCAAGTTAAAAAAATTTTAATCAAAAGTTACGGTTTTCTTTTGGAGTGCTACATGGAGTACGTACTTATATTCCACCAAGATTTTAAAGTAGGTGGTCTTCCAAAACTCCATGTTTCATTTGGTTTGAAAGCACGGACAACATTGAATCGTTATTTTGAGTCTATAGGTTGAATTCGAGAACAGTTTTCCTCAATTCAAGTCGACGATTGTTTTCAAAAAAATCAATAGCATTTTCACGGCGACTTTTCATTCTCGATCAAATGGAAGTGGATATGAAAATTTAGGAAACTTTGAGGCACCAAATAAGGCCTTAAGTATTCAAAATGCATTTAGCCAGGCTTTACAAGTACTTTGGGGCAATCTCTTTTTCCTGATAAATAAATCATCTCATATTGACCCAATATCATTAGTATATAGCAAATTGAAAGCTTTGCAGGTTCTCATCCCAACTTGCCACATGTAGCAACTTTTACCCAATTTGAAATTGCCAAAATACAACCAATAAGAGGACATCAAATTTGAAAAGAATCTCAATAGAAAAAAAACTATTATTTCGAATTATATACATGATATTAATATTCTTAATCCCAAAGAAAATAAGCATTAATTCCTCAGTCAAATTACTATTTAATCAAAACATTGCAATGAGAAAAGGCAAGTATTTATATAGAAACAATTTATATTAAAGTAAATAATCCTATTTAAGTTTGATTAGAAATCATAACGTTGCCTTCAACATTGTAGTGATACTTAAAACTACACACTCAATTATATTTGTAAGCTAGACTAAGTAGGATTTGTAACTCAGATAATAAAATGAAATTAAAAATCATATACCCCAAATCCTGTTCCTGCATAGTATGCAAATGATTGCTAGCCTGAACAACGTTATTTGAAGGCTTTGGGATAATCTTTGTTGGCAAGACACTTGGCTTAATACCTATTGTAGGAGTGTCAAATATAGCCAATGAAATTTTATTCGAGTTTCAGAAAATTATGAAAAAAAAAATAAATAGATGCGAATATCCTTGCTAACATTTACATATTGTGAAAGTTTCATATGTTTTGAATTAACAAAATGTCAAAGTTTATGCATCTTAAGATTTAGATTAGAGATTATATAAGAACTCTTCATTTTGATGTAACCTATCGCTAATAAATCAAGATTCATTACTTGAGTACCATTAGCACGTTGTTTAGAAAATAATGGGAACCATCAAATATGTAAGCACTTTCCCATACTGTGTACACAACGTATAAAAAGTGTGGTCCCACCTATTGATCGGATACATCTCCCTTTCATCATGATATTATTGTTTTTTTAAACTGAGACCCTCTCCTTAAAAGCAAAATTGCCACACAGAAAACTCTACATAGTTTTTTTTTTGTTGAAAGAAATTTTACATCCATATAAAGTTAACTTTGCTAGTTAAGGGAAAATATCTCTGTAAATAGAATATCTAAGAATGACAATTTCACATGAAACCACAATCTGTGCCATAAAACAATATTATAGATATTCTAAGCTCGTTTCCTTTTTTTTTTTCCTTTGAGTGCAGATGAACTCCCATGATCTATTTGCCGTGCCATGTGGATATTCACAAAGATCTGGACGTGCACTCAGCTAATCCTTCGTCAATCTCTCTCATTTCCAATGATGAAAACAATGGCTATTGTAGCTTTTACTTTCTTTTCCTGAATGAGTGTTGTTTTATATTATTCGCTTGTGTCTGTATTGGAAATTTCTCTATTGAGTAAATGCAAGATCCGTATTGTATGAGACCAACTAAAGCATTGTCTCCATTTGAATTTCCTTAGAACAAAATCTTTCATTCATGGACACACCATCGAATCTATATTTGGTAAATAAGTGTCAGTTATTCAATCTTTTTGTGAGTTGTTCCAGTTAAAGAGTTTCCTAGGAATAATGCATTTAAAAACCATATTTTTTTCGCTTTTAATTTGTTTAAACTCACTCCTACATAGGATGATTATGTTCTTCTTTTCGTTTTGCTCCTAAGAGTGGACTCATGAATGTAAATGCACAAAGGATAATTACATGAAAAAAAAAATTATATCTGCTGAAAGCCTTTGTCAGTTGAACTCATAATTGTATATGCTATATAGTTCCTCATAAGTTCAGCACCGCCATGGTCGATTTCATAATAACACTAGCGCTCAGAACTACCCAGATTGGACATCCTGAAGATGAAGATGAGGTCGAGGGGGCGCAATCCATAGATTTAGCCAAATCGGTATCCTGGTTTTTAGCTTCAAAGCGATAAAATAAAAGGATAACTGCGAACCAATGATTGACTCGCACCATATTAAAACATTAATGTTCAGTTCATTGCTTATAAAGCAAAGCAATTATTTTAGTCCGGACGGTTTTTAGTATAGCCATTACGATCGCCTGCCAGAGACGAGATGAGATGACATTGGCATTCGTCGTCTACAATTCATGAAGCTCTCTTGAGACTCCCTACCTAATGTTTTTTTCCAATGGCAAGGAAAGATAATGGCCAAATTGATGCTTTTCATAATCACAAAGAGTGGCCTGAGCCAACCCTCGGACGGCATACCCCCAATAATTTGGACTGGATGTTTAGGCAAAACCGTGCTTGCCAAGCCGTGCACAACGACGAAAAGGTCCGAGAACAATTTGATTTTAGAATATGGGTTTGCATTTAATATGATTTCGATCCGAAGAAAACCCTCGAAAAAGTCTCGAGAGATTCTATCAGTCGAGGCTTGACCAGAATTCCAGTTGCTATTAAATATCCAACACATTGAGCAATTATAGACCCATCCGTGATACTTAGAAAACGATAAGAAATTTTTCCTCAGTGCTTGACGATCTATAGGACGACGGTCGTGCTCATAATTGTTTGGAATGCCCGTCATTTGGTCGAGAAATGTAAGGGAGTTTTTCTTGCTCTGAAATCTCTTGGGGGGGCTTACTTTATGCACAAGGCATTGATAAGAGACGATAGGAATGTGTAAGAATCATCAGTGGAGGACGAAATGACATCCCTCCTACGCTCGAACTTAGTTACGACGATATGCCACACCACATGAAACATGGTTTCGCGTCATTTTTTTCCTTTGTTTCCCGAAAGAATACCAGCACGCCATCTATCTATCGAGTGATCCGTTGAGCGCATGCCGACAGATAAGTATGTCGAATGGAAACTGAGCGCCGGAAGAAGTTGGCGGGGATCGTGTCGTAAAGAAGTAAAGGAGTTTGGCGAGGCTTATATGCACGATCCAGCGCACAATCTTTGCTTTATCAGTGGCACAGAGTGAAAGTATCTGATGGTAAATTCGAACATTGAAGCCTCGTCTAGTTCAATGGACAATGAATATATGAATGGATTTCCATTCCAAGCATTCACATTCCATGAAACAGTCTTTTTTTTTCCCTATTGTTTCGATGAAAATGTTCTAACATTAGGATTTGTAATGGAAAAACTGAGCGCCGGAAGAAGTTGGCGCCGGAACCAAGGCCACATAGATCTGCCATTGTCGCCGCCCGCAACATCACCGCCATGGGGCCCCATCATTGCGCCTCCATCCACCTTCAACACCAGCCTCTCGCCCTCTCGCGAGCTGCGGCCATGAAGGTCGGGACCTCCTTCAATTCGCTTCGATGGAGGTCGCCGGCCTCCATAGACCACAGATCTGGTTGTTGCGAGCCCGGCGACCTCCATGACCATGGTGTTGTGGCTCGACGACTCCATAGTCTCCGTGGCCCCCATGGCCATGCTCGACTTTCAGAGTGACAGAGAGTCACTTGTAGCAATGCTCGGTCGTGCCAAGAGGAAAAGCAATGACGATGGTGGCGGCAGTCACGGTGACAGCCGTGGTGGCGGCCTCGACGGCGACCGTTGCAATGGCAAGCAGCACGGTGTAGATCTGTTTGTTTTATTTTTATAATTTTTAGTTTTTCTTCTGCTAACATTTTTCAGATCTGTTCTTCTAATTTGTTATTTTTTTTAGTTATTAAAATAAATGTTAGATTTTTTGGTTAAAAAACATAAGTAGTTGCTGAATCCTAGATGTGCTAAGCAATCCAATTCTGCAATTCTTTTAAAGGATCCTATTCCATGAGATATCCAAATGCCAAATTTGAGTTCTTTCTGAACAAGAAAATATTATATGGTTTTTCTATTAAACTGAGAATGTTTTTTTTTGTTTGTGTGCAAATTAAACTAAGAATGTTAATTCAATTTGTTTGGAAACGAAAGAGAACTCAAGAAATTAGGAATGTCTCATCATGAATCCGGTTCGAACAATGTAGGGTGTTAAAATCTGTTTAAGATTTTTGAATGGATCTGTGTCCAACTAAATATATTAACGCGCACATTGTCTAAGGCTTCCTTTCGGCACTTACCTCATCCCGTGAAGTCGACGTTCGGAATCTCAAGTCCGTGCCATTAACAAATCTTATTAAGCTCACTTTTCAGTTATGAGAAAACTTGATATATTAATTTAATTGTTCCATCTTACTTAATTTCCATGGAAAAAACGCACACATGTGTGGTCGTGAGCTATTTTAGCCTATTTGTTAGGGATTTTTTATTATATAGATTTCTTCCTAGTATAGAATCCTTCCTATTGTATATCTCCTAATTAGGGTTGTCATGTGTCCTATATATATAACAGGATTGAGCATTGTAAATGTACAGAAAAAAAATATTCATTGAATAGAAAGAGAAGAGCCTTTTTCTACAACATGTACCTCTTTACTTCCTGCCGCTCGCTGCAATTCTAAGTCATACGCCAAAATCTATGAAATTCATATGAAATTTTATATCATGACCAATTGGCTTAGACTATTGCAAAATCCCTTTTTTTTTCTTCTCCATCTTAATCTAAATTCTTGCATCCACTAGGTGCAATTATATAGAAGTATGTAGATTAAAAAATTTTTCCAAAATTTTTTCATTGGTACTTTACGGAGTAACATTCTAGTTTGGCATCGACCCCTGCCCCGACTTTGAAAGTGCAAAAGACCTATGCTATGCGATGGGTGTTGCTGTTTTTTTTTTTTTTGGGTAAGAAATGGGTGTCGCTGTTACTTATGGTTTGTTTTAATAATGTTTACTTAAGAGTATTTTTGTATATTATATAGTGTAAAATTTTCAAATTTTAAGATATACAAGATTCAAAAACAAAATATTTCTCGGACATATTTTATGGTTTTTCTATCAAACATACACAATCGATTTAACTTGATTCGGAAACGAAAGGGAACTTGAAAGATTAAAAAAAAATCTTATTGTGAATTCGGTTTGAACAATGTTGGGCATATGGATAATCCAAAATGAAACAAGATTCCCCGTCAATCCATCCAATTGAACAATATCCCGATTAAAAAAGATTTTTTAAGTTTTCAAATAGAAAGTATGTCCAATTAAACATATCAAAACACGCATAATCTCGGGCTTTCTTTCGGCACATACGTCATATGCGGAGTTGCTGATCCGAAGCTCGAGTCCATGCCTCCATTAACAAATCCAATTAAACTTACTTTTCACTTAAAACTCAAGCCAATGAATCATAAACCAATTAAATATATTCATTGTTACATATCACATCGACTCTCTGACGTGGGAACACTTTCATCGGACCTCCCCGACACATGTACATGTACCTCATTGTTCCCTACTATTTGCCGCAATTTTTACGCGACATATAAGTTAATGTTTATGAAATTCGTTTATACAATGGCCAATCGGCTTAGAAAATCTTTGTTTAATTGGCTCGATAGTTAGCCTGGCTCAAAAAAAAAAAAAAGGAAAAGAAGGCCCTGACCAAAATTACTCGGTTCAGTCCGAACAAGTTGAGGCTTTATCCCATAATTTTTTGTTTTTAAATTGTTTTTCGAAAATATTGTTTATTAGCAAATTTCAAACTCCAGCACACAACTATCAAATAACTAAAACAAATTAACTTGAAATTCGTAAATTTCATCAAACGAAATGAAATTTCGCACGTCTTAACTTTGACACAAGATAATTTTTTATGACTCGTCTGAAGTTTGACGGTTAATTTATTATTTTCTGTAACATCATTCACGTCCACAAATCATAAGTGACTCATCTTTAAATTTTTAATATTATTTTTTCATTATTTTAGATATAATGTCAAAAACATTTTCGGCCGGGCCGGGTTAATTCGGGCCGGAGCATCTTAACTTGATCAGCGCTTTTGGGCCTTCCAGGCCTATTTGCACAAATAGGCCTGGAAATCAGAAAATGGACCGTCTAAGGACCTTGTGGGGTTATTTTTATTTATGAGTTGCTTTAATAATATTATGATGTGATTCTATATTATTTATGTAGACTCACAATGTAATTTTCCAACCTTTTTTAGCAATGTGTGAGTCAAAATGTGATCATGTCTTGAAAATATTGTAAGATTTTTCTGTTGAACTGACAACGACAATCGAATTCGATTTGGAAACAAAAGGATCCTCAAAATAAGAGATATTTAGCTGTGAGTCGGATTCGAACAATGCAAAAAAAAAAATTTGAGTTTTTGAATAAAAGTGTGTATGAGTAATGCATTGATGCACACGATATCTTAGGCTTCCCTTTCGACCCATACTTCATATTTGCTGTTCGGAAGCTTGAATCCGTGCTCATTAACAAATCCAATTAAGCTTGCTTTTCACTTGAGGAACTTAAACCAACAAATACGAGTCCGCTTGATATATTAATATTCTATATCGCATTAATTCTCCAATGCGAGATTACTTTTGTCGAGCACCCTCTGATGTATGCCTAATTATTCTTTGCCGTTTGCTGCGATTTTTAGGCAAATATATATGAAAGTTACAATTAATCTTTTTTATGTACAATAATATAAAACATGATCAAGGTCGATAGCAACCGAAAAAATATATCGTTTTTACAATTTTGGAAAAAAAATCAGGGTTTTAGCATAACTAAAAAGTAAATGTCATTTGAGCTCATATGTATGTGAGTACAAAATAGAAAATAATGAGACCTAAGAGAAACAAGAATACAAATGTGAGGATTTCATTTAGATTTTGCTAGCAAAATGCATCCCATCTATATTTTTTTGTTTTTTTAATTGAAATACTGAATAAGATATTTCTTATGCCGATATAAAGCAACGTTGAATATTTGGATGGAAGACTATTGTAACGAAATCAGTTGTGAAATATTTTTAACGTAATTGCCCAATTACATTTCGATTCGGTGTGTTTAAATTATAAACTTGTTGGTTTTTTTTTATATTTATTTCGTGCTAATTTGTATTTTTCTCCCTTTCATACATTAAGTATAGTATAAATTTACTAAGATCAAAGTTGGAATATGGAGGGTTCCTCTCCTTGAAATTAGGAACCCCTTTTTCCTCTGTGATGTTGCAGAAAATGCGTAGCATATTATTTAAATGCGATGTCGTAAGCTATACTTATCTCTAATCACGCGCTGCGCACATGCCCGCTCAATAATTACTTATATTTTATATTTTGGTTTCGATTAATTTTTTCTAGATTATTTCTATACTCGCCATTAAGCACAAATCGAACAAATTAATTCCATTGAAGGTAAACATGCGGCGAGGATTGAAGATTCGATTTGAAAGACTAAGAGAACATAAATCCAAATTAAGCAACTACTTTTTATTGAAATAGCAATGCCCAGTTGCGTCTTGTGACTCCAAAACCCTTTTTCCTCCGGCGTTGTTTTAATATTATATATGATTTTTTAGTATGATCTTAGGACCTTCCTATTCATATCATAAATTTATTTCGGGACATTGACGATAAGAAAAAGGCCATGCTTTTTCCACCCCTTCTTTCACTAATACACTCCCTTTCACAGTGTCTTGACCATATTATCCTCGGTGAGTCCGGCGTTTTTGACATTCGAAAGCTCAAACGCGGCGCCTCTCCTTTTATTTGGTTTGTTTCCTTTCCTTGCGGGTCACACTCCTCCTCCTTCTTAGTTAACTTCATTGCGTCCTCTCTGCGTGCTTCCGCAATCCATTTCCTTGTTGGCTGGCAAGGATGAGAAACAAACTGAACGAGTGCATCCAGAGCGATACATGAGACTTTGCATGTCCCGCCATCCATTGCTCCCGGTTCTAGTATAAGTACAAGCTCAAAAAACGATTGGCTTGGTGGTCGTGGTGCACGGAGGGCCGAGGCAGACATAGACCGCCCCTCCTCTATTTTCACCTCCATCTCTATCTGCCCTCAACATTGATCTAGGGGTGAGCAACTTGAACCGCCCAAATCGGGACCGGACTGACAGGTTTGGTCCGGTTCTCGGGACTATCGACCCGGTTCCCGATTCTTAAAAGTGGAACCGATTCCCGGTTCCAAGAGAGAACCGGACCGGACCGGACCGACTATTTAATATATATTTTTATTATTTTTTCTTTAAAAAAATTAATAAAATGTGAACTAAACTCTAAGTGAACTTCATTATCATAACTTCATTGATAAAAATTACTAAAATGTGAATTAAATCCTAAGTGAACTTCATTGATAAAAATCAGTAAAATGTGAACCAAACATTAAGTATTTAACAAAAAAAAAAAACTAAACTCTAAGTGACTGGTTTCCAGTCCTAGAACCAACCGATCAAGTCCGCGGTTCCCAGAATTGGGAACCGGTTCTCTCGGTCTGATTCCCGGTTCCACCTTGGAACTGGACTGGATTGGGAATCGATCACTCCTACATTGACCCATGAAAAAAAAAAAACCAACAACAGCAACAACAAAAGATATAGTCCGAGTCTGAATCAGATTAGTCTACTATAATTGTTTCATTGATGATGGTGAGGATTGCTGTGGAGAGCGGTGATAGTGCTCCAAATTTGAAAGAGGGAGCTCAGCATGTGAGGCAAGATGCTCCCCTTTCCATTGAGGGCAGCCACCGGAGCCACCCCAATGGCTAAAGCCTCTCCATGCCCGGGCTTGGAGACCGCCTTCATCTCCAGCACGGCGAGCCGGCCATTCACGGTAAATCTATCAAAATATGTCATAAACCCATTTTTAACCTATATATTAGTAAATGGGTCATAAATGAGTTAGTTATATTTAATAAATGGGTCATAAATTGGTAGAAGTCTTATATTGGTGTTAAATGGGTCGTAAATAGGTCGTAAATGGGTCGTAAATGAGTTTAGAACTGATTTAAACTCAACACATTTCTCTCGCCCTCACTTAATCTTGCACTCACTTATTTTGCACTCTCATTTTAGCTTGGGTATGAATTTTCTTATATTTAGGCTCCGTTCGTTTGCCGGAAAATATTCTCCTTTTGGAAAATATTTTCCCGGAAGTCATTTTCCTGAAAAATGTTTTCCTAAAACATAATTTTCTGGTGTTCGGCTAAAATTTGAAAATGTTTCGAAAAATATTTTCTGGTGTTCTGCAACCGCCGATCCGGCGACGTCCGGCTACCGGCGGCGGCGGGTGACCGGCGGCAGCCGGCAACTGGCGGGCGATGGCGGTGACCGGCGATCAACTTCCTCTCCCATGGAAAACATTTTCCCTCCCATTGGCAATTTTGCCTTGACTTTGGGGGAAAATGATTTCCTCTTTGTGAAAAGAGGAAATCATTTTCCTCAAAACAATGAAGGATTTGAGAGTGGGGAAGGAAAATGTTTTCCCACAGAAAACATTTTCCGCCCCCGAACACCGGAAAACGCGGAAAATGTTTTTCCGAAAACGAACAGAGCCTTAATTAAATATGGAAGTATATTAGCAATATGAGTCTGATCGAATATGGATTGAGTACGGGTCGGGTCGGGTATGAGTTAAGAAAATTGCATTGTGTATAAAATGGATCATAAACGGGTTAATATGTCAATTTTGGTCGGAACATTTATGATCCGATCCGATCCACCCATTTGACAAATCTAATTTACGGTGGTCAGCGAGGATTGAGGAGAGGGGGAGGAGAGCGGTATCGGTGGGCCATAACTGGAAGGAGAGTTCCTGAAATCAAGCTAGCGGATGGTGATGGTGACGGTGATGGATCGGAGGTGGTCATACTCCAATTGGTTCGATGCGGTGGGATCGTCTTCTTTTTGTCTACTTTTTCTTGGTCATGGTTGTTTACCATTGCCATCGGGGAAGGAGGAGCGGGACTCACAAGGAAAATAACGGAAAAAAAAACCAAATAAAAGGAGGGGCACCACATTTGAACTTTCGGATGCCGGAAACACGGTAGCCAGAAAGGATAAAATGGTCGAAATACGGTAAAAGGGAATGTATTAGTGAAGGGGGAGTGGAAAAAAACGCGACCCCAAGAAAAAAAATCAATCGTCCTTGTCAAGTATTATCTCGCCGTTTTAATGGATATTACCATAAAATTATTTCCGGCCAAATTCTTCGGAGCTCGGCTCCTCCTCGCCGAAATTTCCTTTTTTTGACTCTATCTCGCGACGAAAATATTGGTAAAACAACCAAGTCAGGTATTAAATTAAAGGGATAAGTGCGCTGAAAGTAGGGGTGTCAATGGGTCGGGTCGGGTCGGGCTTTCTTAATACCCGACCCGACCCGAAAACTACAGGGTCATGCTTGACCCGCCCAGACCCACCCAAGACCCTGTTCCCCGTACACCCCAAGGCTCCGGGTCGGGCCGGGTCGGGTCGGGCCGGGCTATGGATTTTTTTTCTCTCTCCTCTCTCCTCTCTCTCTCGGCCGAACCCCCCCTTGCGCACGTTACCCCTCCCTCTCTCTTCCTTTTTCTCTCTCTCTCTCTCTCTCCCTTTTTCCCCCTCTGCGCACGTCCCCTCCCCCGCTCCCTTTTTCTCTGTCTCCCTCTTCTCTCTCCTCTCTCCACCCTTTTTCCTCTTCTCCTTCGTTTCTCTTTCTCCTTCTTCGGCTTCTCTGGTTCTGCTTCGCCCCGCCCCCGCTCGCCCAGCCGACGCCGCGCCACCGCCTTCCGCCTGACTGCCGAGCTCCGCCGCGTCGCGCCGCTCCGCCGCCGTCGCCAGCGAGCTCCGCCGGTCGCCCCGACCGCCCCGTCGCCGGCCTGCCCGCGAGGCGCGCACAGCGCGGCAGCGAGCTCGTCGCCGCTGCTCGTCGCGCTCGGAGCCGGCCCAGCTCGACGGCGCGTCGTCCGGCCGTCGCCTCCGCCCCGTCGCCGTCGCCGCCGCCCTCTGCAGCTCCGCCAGCCCCCCTTGCCTCCCCCTTCCCCCGGTCTCATTCCTGCCCTGTTTTGCCCGAGCCCGAGCCGGCGAGCTCGTCGCCCGCCGGTCAGCTCGTCCGGCCGCCAGCTGCCGCTGCCCGCCGGTCACGGCTCGGTCGGGGAGGAGCTGGGGTGGCGCGACGGCGCGAGGCGGCGGTGGCTGGGCCGGCGAGGGCAAGCCGGCGACAGGGTGATCGGCGGCGACGGGCTCGGGCGAGCAGAGGAAAACAGAAGCAGAACTCGTCGGGGAGGGGGGGAAAGAAGAAGGAAGAGAAAGGAAGAGAGAGAGAAAAGAGAGGAGAGAGAGTCTGACAGGGGGTGGAAAACGCGTGCGGAGAGGAGAGAGGAGAGAGAGAGAGAGGGGATGGGCCGGCCCAGAGTGTTAATGGGTCGGCCTGACCCTACCCAATCCTAATGAAACCTCAAATTTTAGGGTCATATTCGAAGAAAATTAAGGCCCGACCCCAAAATACCCTAAATTTTAGGGCCGGACCGGGTCGGCGCGGGTCGGGCCGGGCCGGCCCGGGTCTTATTGACACCCCTAGCTGAAAGTCTTAAAATTAATAAAAAAAAATGCAATCAAATCCTAAAAGATGTCATGAAAATGTAATCAAGCCCTAAAATTTTCAAAAAGTACATTCAAGTCCTAAAACAAGTCATGAAAATCCAATCGAGTCCTAAATATTTTCAAAAAATGTAATCAACGAAATGTTTGATTGGATCAATTTGACACTCGATTGCACTTTTTGAAAGTATTTAGGATTCGATTTCGCTTTTTTGATAAATTTTAAGGCTTAATTGTACTTTCATAATAAATTTTAGTACTTTCAATACCTTTATCCCTAAATTAAATAAATTTTAGTCCTACTGTAGCATGTGGATGTGGCGCGGTGTAGTCGAGCTTGGATCAGCTGTGCTCTCTTTTTTCTTTGCTGCACCATTTGTGTTGTTAGATTGTTGATGCTTGTTGCTCCTTATGGATGTGAGCAAGAGTGTACATATGCACGGGCTAATGAAATTAATAGTTTACAAGATATGCTGCCGCAGCAGAAGCAGCGCACGGTTTGTAAAAGACCTGGACTTTTTTCTCGTTGGTTGTGCGAATTGGGGGAGTTAGGTTGTGTTTATGAATGGGAATTGAATGTGGGTTTTCCCAATGACGTGTGTGGTAGCTCTCCTGGATATCCATGTGTCGCTGGCAATTGATTTTTCAATGGTGGCGTGTTGTTTATGTTTGGTTCGTCCCCTTTGTGCAGAATGGATTCTCAGATTAAGCACGCTGTCGTGGTGAAAGTCATGGGCCGAACTGGGTCGAGAGGGCAGGTGACGCAGGTCAGAGTCAAGTTCTTGGACGACATGAACCGGTTCATCATGAGGAATGTGAAGGGACCGGTGAGGGAAGGAGATGTCCTCACCCTTCTGGAGTCTGTGAGAGAAGCCAGGAGGCTCCGCTGAGCGAACCATTTTTATGTTCTCGAGTTTTTGGTACGGCTATCTTGGGTTTCTGTGCTGGTGGATTGACTGCGAGAGTGTTTAAACTTTATTTTCAGTTCACTTTTTGGTCACTTTGTGTCAGAGATTTGAACTTGAGCATGAATGAATAGTAGGAAGCATCTCTACCTTTAATGATGCGTTATGGATCACCATTTTTTGGTGTCTGAGATATGATGTGAATTTAAGCTTCTCCTTTGTGTTTCTGAGATGTTCTGTAGGCGCCGGGGTCAATGCCATTTCTTCTGAGGGATCGATTTGAGCCAAGGAGCTTTGATCAAATAGCTAATTGAACTCTAGGGTAACTTGTGGAGAGTATGTTCTAAATGAGGTTTTATCTGATTTTGCCTTATCGTTGTTGGGAAATTTTGAGATGTAGATATAGTATAGGGATCCTACTGGAATTGATGACTTCGGTTATTCTTGTTATTCCACCGCATGGTCAAAACTTTGTCTACCGGGTGTTTCCCTAATTCGATCTCCTTATTTGTTCCACCTTAATTAACACAAATTATATTAATGATATCAATTGTCCGAGTTTGAATCTGTATTTGTATACTCAATTGTCAAAAATTAATTCTGAAGAGAGGTAGCATTCTCTCAGTTTTCATAAGAATTGGATTGACCATCGAGTTAAAATAACTTGTCGGCTCCAATGTACGTTCAAACAATCGCAACAGAACAAGTAGTGGAGAGAATTAATAGGGATCACTTTCAAAAATTGAGGTTCTAATGTGGTTCTTATATGGAACCTTTATCACTTTGTAAACCAGCAACATGGAATAAGGACATAGCTGTCTATCAACAGCTTGACCAGGGGCGATGACGCTACCCAAGTGATGGTCGCTTTCAAAGACTCCGAAACCAAGTGCATAAAGCCGAGATTTCCACTTGCCTCACCTTGAGATGAAAGCATCCTCGTCGCAATTACCAGCATTGCCTCGAGGACTTTGTTCTGATCTTTAAGCTGTCAAAAGAGCCAGCAAAATGTCGCTCTAAGCAACCATTAGAGAGTGTTAAGCTTGTTATGTGAAGCGGAAAGTAGATGACATTCAGGCAGTCGTCTAATTCCATGAAAGTACAAAAAGCTCGCGCCGAGACTTCAATTTCAAAATGAGTCGGTAACTCAATTCTCAGTCACCACATCAGACTTTCTCTCACTGTAAAATGGCGTAGAATCATCTCGTGGTCAAAGAAAAAGTGTAACATAAGCTGATGAGTGCAACATAGAGAGTCTCGACTAACCAGCTCGACAGCGGAGGCAAGTTCCTCCACGTCTTGTTGGAATGGAATATCAGTGGGTGCAGCAACCTCCCCCCAGTCAAATTCCAAGTCCTCAAGAAAATTAGGATCGAGTGCTCTTCCCTCCCATGTGAACAAATCCTGAAGCAACTTGACATCTTCAGCTTCCATGCTCTCCCTTGACTACAAATGTGGAATGGGAGAGGGTGAAATAGAGTGATCAATTGATTTTTATGAAAAAGTAGTGTAAACCTTAACCTTCTCCATAACTTTGTCACGCGATTCATCTTCGGATGGGAAGCATGTTTATCTCTGGTACAGTGGACACGCGGTGATGCTTTTATATGCTTTGCCCTGGACAAATGATAGAAATGGGAATAAGAAACCACACGCGGCATCCACACACCCGCATGGCACACATCATCTGAGACAGGATACGTGGTTGAAGAATCAGAACTTGATACTCACGGTGTAATTTCTATAACTAGTAGATATTGCATTTATGCGTCTGTCTCAACTAGTTGAATGAAAAAGAAATCTTGTCTACTCATAAATGGATTGCTTCTGGTGGATACACTTTAGAACTCAAACGATTTTTTCTTATTTTACTATGGTCCTCTGCATGCCTTTTACACACATAGAGAAAGCTAGAACTTCCTGATTTTAAGACTTTTTTTCTTTTTCTTTGTATTCCTTAAGAACATGTCCATCAGAATAAGAACATACCCTGCCCTATATGATTTTGACTTCAAATTTTCATACCTGGCACCAAACCTGAGGGTTGATAGAGTTTCTGACACATTTGAAGGGCTGGGTGAACAACAGCATAGTAATGCCATGTGAGAGTTCCCTCCCTGTGAGACGAACTTATGGTTTATGTTTTGAATACAAGCTAGTAGGATAATGGAAGGGCTAATGTGGGGCAGTCTCACAAGAGAATCTTGCAAAATCCGAGTAAGTTTGGAGTTGCGATACGGAATATAATTTCCTTTCAAGCTTGGACCACATGTCAAGGCATGTACTACATTTCCAAGTGCTGACAGGGACTTATTGATGGTTTTAGCTTCTTCAAGAACCCTGCCCTCTGCTCCTGTTTTCTCAACTTTCTCGGAGCCAGCCAGGTCCACGAGAATCAGTTTTCCAAATGTTCTGGCCACGCTCATGACATGAAATTTTATATGAGAAAGGAAAAATTACCAAGAAATTGCAATCGCGTAAGAGACCAACCATACCTCGTCTGTTTGGTTGATTCTTGGTGCACCGAGAATATGTAAATACAATGGCTTCTGCTGCTGCCCACATTCATTTCTGTTTCAGCTTAAGTTTGAAACAGTATGAATAATTAGGGAAGGTGGCAGATATTTTAAAAGAAAATACTGATATGGCTATGCAAGATGAAGTACAAGTACAAGCCAAAACGGAAAAGAGAGGATACGGGTCTCTCCAACTGCTCTGTTGCATATACCACTCTGGAGTTCAGAAGGTGGAACAAGAAGATCAACCCAGGGAAGATTGGAATACAGTCAAATAAAAAGGAGCTTGTATCTTACAGATAAGCGTTGCACTGCTTCAGCAATGTCGGATAGAGATATCTGGAGAGAAGGGAGAAAACATCAAGGGGGTCTCACAGAAAGAAAGCATAAGACGATACGTAAGCGTAGGTGGTTTTAACTCAATAAGCCATCCAGTTTTCCGTATACAACAAAGGATAGTTAGATTTATGTTAGCAGATCAGCAAACCAATTTCTAGTTGTTCCACCTGTGGTATTGTCGGAAGACCATTTGAGTCTAAAGAGCAAAATAACATCTTATTCTCAAAAACATTTTGTGAATGTGTGCGAGGCGCATAAGCATCTTAAGATGCACGCTTCTTCAGGCCCACTGCACATAAAAAACCGGCGACTCAAACGGCCTAACTACTCTCCACATGTTATTTGGATTGAAAGCAGTTGTGTGAGCTGGAAAAATTCATCACCTCTGTAACTTCAGGTAACGATATTCCATGTGATTTAGTCTCTTTAATTTGTATGTTGTCCTTTGAAAGATCCAAAAGGTCCCTGGAAGAAGAAAAATAAATGATGTCCATGAGGTTTTATTTATAAACTTCCAGGGATTATTGGACGAGAGCCATTATCTCAACGAGAATGTCTTTAAATGCAGTCATGGTCATCTGTACCTTACTTTCTCCATGTAGATTTCTACCTGAAAAAGTTGGAAAACGTTGAAAATAGAGCATTACATCAATAATTAAGTGAAGCACCAGGTAGCAGCTTGAATAGTCGCACCATGGACAATTTGATTGTATACTTGACTGAATCAGCAGAAGCGATTTCTCTGAAAATTCCATCAACCACTCTTGCAAGGAGACCTTTCTTGGCATCATCACATTCGAGGATGCTTGGTCCCTGAATCATAAATATTGTTACTGAACTGGTATATATCAATGGCCATCAACTAACGCTATTCTGGGGGGTGAACTGATCACCTCCATGCTATGTCTTTCCAGCTCCAGTCTGCTCAATAAAAAATAGAGTTTGTTGTTAGAAAATAGGAAATGATCAGTATAATTTATTTAACATATCAAGAAGATAAGTTATGTAAAGTATGATATATGCAGTTCTAGTTCTGCAACGACTTGAACTATGATTGCAACATCTAGTCATAACAAGGACAGGGAATTCCTCTACATGGAGATCCGATGCAAAATGTCAGACTGGAAAACTTTGAAAGAATTCCGAACCCAATTTCCTGGAATAGAACAAACAACATTGGGCAACTTCAGATCCATACACCCTTTTCCACTTGATCACGCAAAAAGAGGTTGTTCGAGATATACTATGGCACTAATCATAGGATCACATCTACTCCATTCATTTGTAAAGCACCTACTAACATCCTCTCCTCCACATTTAAGCATGCATGCATCGAGTCACGCCACTCTACCTCATAACAGATCTACTTTGTACGAGCAAAACATCAAGGTAAAGAGTTAAGGAATCAATTAGACAACAGAAACCATGGGTCATTTGTCGCAGCATAGTGTCTCACCTGTCCATACGTAATGATCGTCCCGTTTATTGCATTTACCACATCTGTTACATTTAAGAGCAACGCATAAAAACTAAAATATCGGTACACCTGGAAGTAAACTCGATATGTGCATGCCGTGTACACCTACTAACAGAAGAAAGCAGGGGATTTGGATGAAAATAACCGATTTATCTCGATCATCAATTGAAGGATGAGAGAGCAGTGGATTCGCATGAAAATAGTTGATTAATCTCATGTACTGAAAAGGGATTAGGAAAATGCGCATGTCGACACAAGCACCTGATGCTGTGATCAATGATTCTCACTGACTCGCTCTATGGACCGAATAAACTTCACATCCAGAAATGAATACAAACGACTAGACATCATGTTAGACATCACAATGCAGCGGTGATGCTAGATATACCTCGAACAATAGGACGAGCCAGAAACGAATAGACATCATCTTGCTTGGAGTCGTCGTAGAACACCTTATCGAAGCCGAACTTCAGCTCTCCTTCCTTTTCATCCTAACAACCATCGGCATCGAGATCACCACAGCTTGATCGATCAAAACCGGCGCGATCTCAGCCAATACGAGACGAGAGAATTCACAAGATCTCACTCGAAAGTACGGATTCCACAACTCAGATGCAGCCAACGAGAATAGCCTAATCAACCGCAACTACCGTTTCTTCCGGTGCGCACACTGCAGAAGTAGGAAAGAGAGCATCGTCGAAGCACCTTGAGATTGAAGGCCTCATCGTCGATCCGCTCAATGCAGACGGAGCCGTCGCCATGATCGCGCCTCTCTCTCGAGCTCAGAGGCCTAAACCGCGCGCAGACGGTGATGTTGGCCATGCCCTCGGCGCTCGCGCCGCCGTGGAGAAGGCCGGATCGAGCCGAGGAATTCGACGAGCGCCTGCGAAAACGCAGGAGGAAATCTGAAAGATCGAAGGCGGAAAAAATGAGCGAGAAGAAGAAGAAGAAGAAGAAGGGAGGAGGGAGGAGAAGGAGGCGATCTTTGATACCGAGGAAGAAAAGAGAAGAGAGAAAACTTGAAATGTTTGGGTCAGGGCGTGAGGAGAGAGAAGCTCCTCCCCTTTTCATAGCGACGGAAAATGGAGGGAAAAAGAGGAAGTGCACGGGGGTAATTTTTTCGATTTTCTTTTATTTTTTTAAGGACGCGACGACACTTTCTTTTCCAATCAAATATTGGAAATGGGAAACAGATTATCTTAGATTTCAAAAGCAAATTCAAAGTAATGGTGACGGTACGTACTTTAATATATTTCCTAAAAGCTTATATAAACTCCAAAAATTCATGGAAAAAATGGTAAATTTTCTAAAAAGAATTTCTCTAAGAACTCGAAAATTGATGATGTGCACGCAAAGAGAGAGGGGGAGAGAGAGAAATGGTTATACACAAGTTATGTGTACTGGTAAGAGAAACGATATATATCCTCGACCGTTGGATGGAAGCGGCATCTATCGTTGGATTAATGTGACGAGGAATGTCCTCTACAGTTAGATCAAGTGGATCCCTACTGTCAGATCGATTAAATCAGAATCGTAATCCTCTTCAGTTAGATCGTATAGAAGATCAATGATTGTAATTATAGAGACTTTTGTATAAATGGAAAAGCCCTCCTACTCATTGGTATCGTCCACTCTCATTTGAGCATCAGAACATTTTCCATAGATTTTAGCACTTTGTACAAGTGAAATTTGAACAAAAACATCATTTTGTGAAGATTCGGGCATAGAAACTTTGTCAAATGTGAAACAATATTTTTGTCTTGTTCACAGCAGAAAAGACACATGAATTTCTACATCACACAACATATATAGCAAATTGCCAAAAACAAAACAAAAAAAAAAAGAAAGAACGAAAATTACGGCGCTTGATCGTGACTTTGCAGCCATTGTGTTCATATACCCTCACCTGATAAACTCACGCAGGAAAAAATAACGAGTTGAGAGTTCTACTTCCAATTGATAGTGGAAGCAATAATGACTTATATAGTATGAAATCCAGCCTCGAGATAACTTTATCTTGATTATCAGACGGTTGTAATTTGATTTCATTTGCCTAATGGGTGAGCATCAGTCGACAAGTGGCGGCCTAGTCGTGACGAATGTCAGCTTATCATGACAAGTGGCGATATATCATGACAAGTGTAACACGTCTTAACATGTGGCGGTCAAACCGTGCTTAAAAGACCAATGTGCGTTTAGTCTTTAGATAGTAATTACACCGTTGAGCTCAAATGACGGGTTCTATCATTAAAGGAGCATGTACCGATCTGGATACCCGTCGGATGGGGAGAGTCTGTTATTGACACTCTTAAGCGGCAATTGAAAAAACTCTTTCCTCGTAAAATTTTGATTAAAAAAATGAAAATTCTGGAACATCAAATCTGTCACACACGCAATTGTTCAATAAAATTACTAATTCGGCTCTAATTATTAGTCCAAATTATTTTGGGCCCATTTATTTTAGCATTAGTAAATTTATTAAAAGCTCAAAGTTCAATTTTCGTGTATTACAAAAGTACAGATCATTGACAAATGTTAATTAGTGTTGGATCGATGTTTTTAAGCAACTAATTATTATGGTACGGTCTTGTCGCCATCACACGACATTATGGAAGAGATGAAAGGGATAGATTTGAGATCGAGCAATGACCTCGAATTGAAATTGAAAATTCTATCATTGCATGAGGCTTTTTCGTGCACAAGGTCATCTAATTCAGAAAGCCAACACGAAACGATCATTAACTTCCGGGCGGCAAGTCTTGTTGGTCGACATTAATATTAATCCTCGATAGCTATATTTCTAAGTGCAAACATCATGACTGTGGTCCATCCACTGACCATTTGGAATTGTGTGGGATCTTATCAATGAATATTTTGGGACACTTGCTAGGTAATGTAAATTCTTAAAACTATTCTATTTATGTGATGCGGGGTGATTGATGCTTTAAGAATTGAGAAAATGACAGCATTAATGCCTTAATTTTTGTGCGGCGCCTATTTTGGTACCAAGAATTTTAAAAAGCAATAATTACTTAAGTAACTTCCGTGACTTAGTCCATCAAAATATTTGATGTGACTTGCTAGAGTCGATTAAATATATGCTTTTATAATGTTTTAGCACTAAATTGATCGTTCATCCGCCATTTGTAAATTTTTGGTTCTAAACTTTTTTTAAAATTTGACCAAACAACATCCTGAGCCAAAAGCAGAAATCACAAGACAATATTCTAGTTTGGCCACTATTTTTCTTAATTTTGTCAGGCTTAAAGGCAAAATAATTGAGCAAAGGTTCTCTTCAAACTATTGCTTTTAAAATTACGGAGATTTATTTGCTTGGATCAACCGAGAGATCAATACTATTGTGCGTTTGGGGACCAATTTGGCCCCTAAATCTCAACGTGTGAAAAATTAATGCATTTAGCGAGATTGTTCAGTACATAGATTGTGCACCACACAATTTAAAATGCTCTGTGCCAAAAATTTAAGAGCACTTTAGTGCCAAATTTCATGAACAATCAATTTAGTGCCAAATTTCTTAAGAGCATCCATCCAAGTGTCTCCGACGAGTCACATCATGTCATATTTTTTGTGACCGAAATCACTAAAGTGGTTGCTTTTTTAAAGTTGTGACACATAAATCGTTATTTTTGAAAAAGTTTTGACAAAACAATAAGCGTGATATAATGGTTGTGGCATTGATGTTATCTTTATCCCTTTAAAATCATATTGAGTATAGGACCTCATTTTATACGAGGGTTAATATTACGAAAAATCCCAAACTGGTACACCTATGATAAATTTACCAAAAACTAATTTTTTGACCATCAAAAACCTCAAACTAGTACACCTGTGATAAATTTATGTAAAACTAATTTTTTGATCACCAAAAATCTCAAATTAATACATTTATGACAAATTTATCCTCCATCAGTTTCTGTTAAATTGAATTGATACAAAAAAATCACAAACTAATACATATATGACAAACGGATGGAAAAACCTAAAATCGATACATCCGTCAACTGCCGTGTGTCATTTAATAAAGTAATTTCACAATAAAATTTAACGGAAATTGATAGAAGGTAAATTTGTCACAGGTGTATCAGTTTGAAGTTTTTAATGGTAAAAAAATTAACTTGAGATAAATTTATCACAGATATATTAATTTTGAATTTTTCGTGGTATTAACTCTCTTTATTATCATTCTATAGTGTTTCTAGAACTTTTAAACTTTTTCTCTTATATAACTAAGGAGCACGAGTGAAGAGAACTAACTAGTTGCACTATGCAAGTGTGCAGCTCGACTCAGGGCATGTTTGGTTCAGCATTTGGGGAAAGCCTTTGGCCAAATGCAAAGACATTTAGCACAAAGGGCTTTGGGGAAATGCAGGACTGTTTGGCAAACATCCATTGAAAAGTGCTTTGGGGGAAATGCAGGACTGTTTGGTAAACATATATTTGGAAAGTCCTTTGGTATAACCAATTTCTTTTTTTTTAAATTTTAATTGTTTAAAATTGAAGTAAAAAAAATAATGACAGTAACTTTTATATTTTCGCGACGAGAATAACATAATAGAAATATATCCACAAATTTTAAAATAAAGGAGTCATTTCATTATAATACACATCACATATTCCTAAGAATGAAATACATTATCCTTAAATATTACAAACATCTTTAATGACTTTGTAAACTCATGGCTATTTCATCACGTAAACTGCAGCACAATATGCCGAATTACCGGCGGCTTCAAGTTGCTTCTGAAGTTCTTGTCCTGCAGCATCATTCTCAGCCTGCGAAAGGTAATTTGGGAAGAATAAGAAACAGCCTTAATCTATGGAATCACGCAAGTGGAAGACGCAGAAAACCACAGATCCTCTTAACCTGGAGCTCTGCAATCCTTTTGAGTTGAGCTTCTTCTCCTCCCTCGGGTAGTTGAAGTCCACCGACTAAGGCATCAAACTGCAGAAAAAAGTGCTCTGGTTGATCTTTATCCAGATTCCAAGAGCAAAAGGCAAAAAAGGATGCCGAATTTTACAACTCAAAGCATAATGCTTCATCTCGAAAGTGGAGGCTCATTGCTTTCACCCGCGAGAATATACTGATATGGTGCAGAGTCTCTAGTATGCCGCACTGACCATCAATTTTCATGAACCCCTAAAACTTTGAGAAAAAAGTACGTCATGATTGAGATCCTAATGAACAATTTCCATGAAGGAAAGATCACCAAAATCAATTCACAAAAATCGGCATAAAATCAGCAAAACAATCAGACATTCAACAACAGATTTAAACATATTGCAGAAACATATTGCAGAACAGAGAGCTAAGATTTCGAAGGGATTTTGAGGTAGTAAACGAACTTCGTTTTGGACGCATAATATGTCGAATCGAAGCTTAGGAAGTATAGATCAAATGTCTAGAAGGACTCGAAGCATGATTTCAACATCTAAGACCTCGTTTCAGCACTAACAGAATCTGTGTTCTGAGAGCAACGAAATTGACAGAGCACACAATCATCATTCAATCAGCTCACTCCGAGCCTCCAATCACACAATCAACTCATCATCCTCCATATATACATCAGCAGCACCCCTTAGCATCTATCCATGGCAAGCCTAAGGCGAGTTCTAGCCATCCACAAACAAAACCAGGAGCTAAACAATCATCAGCCACCCAAATGCCCACACAAGCCAGCAAACTGCAGCACAGCACAACATTTCAACCCACACATCAGCACCAAACAGTGCCGAAGCAGCTAAAAAAACCCTCAAAACACACACCAAAAGGGCGACCAAGAAACGGACTCAGCCTCATCACATTGACCCCCGACCATGCACACCCACTTCGCCAAACGAAGCAACGAACCGACCCACGACAAACCCGAAGGCAAACGACCCACCCCCACTTCACTACCACCATTAAGCAAGCCAAATAAAGCTTCAACAACCGCGGAACAACACCAAATCCTCCAGAACAAGCGAGGAAACGACGCGCCGATCAGCTTCGCCGCGGTATTCCCGAGTAAAGGACTTCGATTTACCTGGAAAGAAGGTAGCGATTCGTGATTCCGAGCAACCTCGCTGGCTCGCACGCAGCTGAGAAGCAAAAAGGAAGAACTGTTCCTGAGTCGCGGCAAGCCAAGCAAGGGTGGTCGACGAGCGAGGAGGCGACGCGAGGTCGGAGAGGAGGTGACGCGAGGCCGGAGAGTGAGGCGAGGTCGGCGAGCGAGGCGTCGCGAGTCGAGTGAGGGAGATCGATGAGCGAGGTGAGTAAGGTGAGGAGAGCGTGACTGAGCGTGAAGACTAGAGGGCTTCTCTTTTTTAAATGGGCAAAAGTGGGTTTTTTGACAAATTTTGAGGGCAAAAAAGGCAACTAACATATTTTCATTAAATGGGGTACTAGCATTCCGAGAATGCTGAAAGCTCAAGGCACCCTGCTTTCAGCCTTGAGAAGGCCAACATTTGACCAAAGAGCTCCCAAAATAATTTGCCAAACACAAAATAATTCCCTCAAAGGACTTTAGAGGCTCAAAGCTCCTTTATAAAGCCGAACCAAACACCCCCTCAGAGTAGCTTCCCTCACAAAATCCTTTGGGTTGCATTTGGTGGCCCAGACAGGATAAAAGTTACCCTATCCGGCATTTGGTGGATGCACATCAATCGGGATAAATCCGGATGTCTAGACGAAAACCCGAATTTCCCTTACAAACTACACCCCTCTCAGGCTCCTGTCCGTGCTATTACCCTATCAAAAATGCTTTATTAAGTGATGGCGACATCATTAAATGATTAAACTATTTTAGTTCATGGCAAATACTTTTTAGGATAAATTGTCCATGGCACGTTATGCTAGATGTCAGTAATGTCGCGCACAATTAGTAAGTAATGATTTCGTGACATCGCGTTAACATGTTACTTGAAATAACAATAAGCATCCCGCAAACGTACCATCTCTCCGCCTTATCACAATCAAGTCCTTCTCACGGCAATTGAAGGATGTCTTAAACATAGATAGGATCCCCCATTACAAATTCCTCAAGCAAATAAGTTTAGGACTGGTACGTCAAGAGGATTCCTAGCCACGAAACAGTTTGGTCCTCACAGCCCCTTGACCATCTTCATGTCCCAAGAACTTTTTGACGTGGTCCTTATACAACTGTAGCCCTTATCTTTTGGTAGCATATTGAGATAAGACCTCAAGTCAAGTCAATTTTGATCAATGACCTAGCCAACACGATGACAACGAAGCACTTTTCGGAACGCATATATTAAAAAGTGACGTAATAAAGGACATTCCGATAAGTTATAAATTTCAATACGTAATCAAATTACCCACATGACTTTAAAATTGACTTTTTCTCCAAAAAGGATGAATTAACCTTGAAATCTACCGCACTACATCTAACATTCATAACTCTTGATTGATAACCATGCACGCATATGCCAGCCATGAACACAAAACAAAGTGGAGTAGCTGAAACATCATTTTCAAAGAAAGAAACAAGAGGCTGCATGAAATTGCTTGAACACTCCAAGCCTCAAGGGCATACCTACAACACACAACATTCACCATCTTGCCCTTCTTGAAAACTTTTGATACATAACGACTGTTACATTGGCGAAGAGGCAGAGAGACCGAAAAAGAATGAGTGAATCACTGTGCAGCAGCGGAGGCATCTTCCAAGCCCTAAACGGCAATGTCTACGGCAACGGGACGCGGACTCTGGTCCTGTCCCACGGCTTCGAGGCCGACCAGACCATTTGGCACCACGTCGTGCCGTTCTTGGCGTGCTTCTTCAAAGTGGCGGTCTACGACTTGGCCTTCGTCCACCCGGGAGTGTATGGCGCTGCCGCAGGAAAGTACTCGGACTTGGGGGGTTACGCTGAAGACTTGGTGCGCCTTCTCGATGGGCTGAAGGTGAAGAGGAGCATTTACGTCGGTCACTCCATGTCGGCCATGATCGGGTGCTTGGCCGCAATCCGCAGGCCCGACCTCTTTGAACACCTTGTGCTGCTCAGTGGATCTCCAAGGTAGGTCCTCTCTCGCTCTCTCTCTCTCTCTCTCTCTCTCTCTCTCTCTCTCTCTCTCTCTCTCTCTCTCTCTCTCTCTCTCTCTCTCTCTCTCTCTCTCTCTCTCTGTGTGGACACATATGTTCTAAGTTGTTTTACTGAGGGAGCTGGAGCCAGACATATTGTCTGTAGATCCACACTCTCTCTCTCTCTCTCTCTCTCTCTCTCTCTCTCTGTGTGGACACATATGTTCTAAGTTGTTTTACTGAGGGAGCTGGAGCCAGACATATTGTCTGTAGATCCACATGCACACATAAACAAACACTGTATCTCAAATATCTTTTGAGTATTAACAGAATATCCTTTTTGCCTCACAGCCTATGGTTAAAACAGAAAGAAAGATAAAAGTTTATATAGATTGTGTTAAATACAAGACATGGGTCATCTCGAATTCAAAATTTTCTCTAACCGAATGTGTTTCTTGGCGACTAGCTTGAGCGCTACAAAAAGCTGATATGATTCTTGATCTTTTAACGTCATTTTATTAACATATGTCTGTGAATTACAGGTACCTCAACGCCAAAGGATACACCGGAGGGTTCGATGAACCGGCAATCAACTCGATACTACAATCAGTGCGTGTAAACTGCTCAGGTTGGGTCCATGATTTCGCTCCAGCAGCAATTGCACTGAACAACACGAGTGCACTGATGGAATTCGAGCACAGCTTGGGACGAATAGAGCCTGAAATCGCGGTAAGCGTAGCTAAAACCGTGTACCTGAGTGATCTGAGATGGGCTCTGCCGGAAGTGCCGGTTCCGTGCTCCATCATTCAATCCCGAAAGGACATCATCGTGCCAGCGTCCGTCTCGCATTACATGAAGAAGAAGATTGGGAATGGCACCTCCAAGGTGAAGTTACTAAGGACACAAGGCCACTTTCCAATGCTCACTGCTTATCCTTTGCTTCTGGATGCCTTGAAGGGAGTAAATTAACTTCGTTCAAACGCCCGGTTTGCGCGAAAGTGTTGAAGAAGCGATCAAAATCTTTGCTAGAGACGGTCCACCTCATTATTTAGCTGGGAATACGAATATTACCCAATTTGTCTTTAGTTAAATTTGCATGTAGGTAACATTCATATTGGGAACCCACTCACGGAGGCCTTAATTTCTCTGAGCCACGAGAAAACCCACAACCCCTTTTGATTATGGTTCAATCCCGACCCTCTTTTTTATCTCTCATATGGTCTTTGTTTTTATATATAGCAATATAAATACACTTTAGGTCCCCTTACCTTATCAAATGTGTCATTGGTTTCTTAGACATTTTTATGCAACCAAGTCCTCAACTTTTTTTATTTGAGCAATTAATTTCTGTCTGCTATCTACTGCCAGTTATTTGCATTTAGCTTTTCTATGATAAGTTCTTAGCGTCCTCCATCGAAAAATGATTAAATAGAAAGTGATAAAAGGGAGAAGGGGGTGGCCACCAATGCTCCACCACACCGCAAAGGGGGCCTAATAGTTTCGATTTTGCGCATTTTTTCTTTTTTGCTTCATATCATCTCTCTGGTTATTCTACATATAATAGTTTTTACTAAGCAGAAGAAAGATGCATTAGTTGATTCAACTTGCTGACTATCTAAACAAGAAACATTTTACAAAATATGGATTTTATATATTAAAATATTTAACGATAGAATTACAAAGATGAAGAATTCTTAAATTCTTTCCAAACACTGTTTTTATTAAATAAAGAATAAACAGGTTTTTGCCAAAAAATAAATTTAAAAAATACGGAAGTAAATAAAAGTTCCATTTAATATGAGAGTTTTATAAACAAAAAAACAAGATATTTATTGGTCTTAAATATAGGTTGAGCGAGGAAACTAGAAAGGCAAGTTATATAAATATTTGGCTAGACATTCATGGTTATTGAAGGTCGTTTGGAGTAGTTTACTTACAAAGGGCGAGGTTTAAGTTGAAAAAGGCGTGGAAATAGTCACACCCTTACTAAATTAATCTGGGATTTCCATGGGGACGAGTTTCCAATGGTAAGAAAAGCGTTAGCATTCGCGTGGCATTTTACGATGTACCGGGTAACATTGCTGGGTGAAAGCCGCAAAGTATTGGTGTCAATTATTTAGTGTGAATATTTTTACCTTGTCGGACTGCATGATCGAAAATGTAATGTAATCATGCCTTGGATATACTTTGTAATTCTCGTATTAAGATAACAATGTCCAAGTAATTCGATTTAGAAAAAGAAACATGAAATGAACCCCGAAAATAAGAAAAGTCCGATTGCGAGTCCTGTCCAAATAATGTATGGGCAAAAATGGACGGCCCAAAATGAAGAGAGATTCGTCATTAATTCAACTGTACAAACTTTCGATTCCCAAAATGCATTTAAGCTTTAAAATAGGCAAGTCCGCGCCATTAATCTATTCAATTTGAACCAATGAATAACAAGTGAATTGGATTACTTTCATCTAACAAACTCACACGTATATCTCATTATCCCTGCCATTTTCTGCAAATTTTAGGAGATATATATGCGTCGAGACTTATGAAATCCGTATAAAAATTTAATAGTTTTCTGAATTTTTATGGTTTTTATATTTTTTTTCCTTTTCTCTATTTTTTTTTTTTAGGTTTCAGAGTTGGCCGGAAAGGGTGGCCAGCCGACTCTCGCCGGCCATGGGCGTGGGCCGATGACCCTCGCCAGCCATAGGCGTGGGCCAGCCGACCATCGCCGGTTCTAGGTGAGGGCGTCGCGGCCCTTGCCGGCCAACTCTAAAACCTAAAAAAAAACAGAGAAAGGAAAACAAAAGAAAAAACCCATAAAAATTTCAGAAAATTATTAAAATATTATTTAAAAATATCCACATCAGTGCCTGGCATCCCCGTTAGCGATTTCCGGCCAAAATTGGCCAGATGGACTCAATTGGCAAGAAGTGTAAATGTTTAGGACTCAATTGGCAAGAAGTGTAAAGGTTTAGGACTCAATTGGTAAACTTAAAAGGTTTAGGACTGAATTGACAAAAGTGTTATAGGTTTAGGACTTTTTGGATAATTTTCCCAAAATTTTTATATCATGACCTATTGGCTAAGACTACTGCAAAATTTTTGTTTCTTTTTCTCTCTCTTAGGCTCCGTTCGTTTCGCGAAAAATGTAACGTTTCTAGAAAATGTTTTCAGGAAGCAATTTTCCAGGAAAATGACAATATTTCCCCTCTGTTTGGCTGAAACCTGAAAATGAAGTGAAAAATATTTTCCGCAATTCAGTATGGAAAATCTGATTTGATTTTCTTCCTTGCACTCCTTTTAATCATTTTTTATTTTATTTGTAAAAAATTCGAATTTTAATTATTTTTAATTATTTAATAATTTTTCATATTTCTTTTCTTTTCTTTTCTTTTTCTCTTCTTCTTTTTTTTTCCCCTCTTCTTCCTTCCTTTGTTGATCGCTGGCCACAAGCTAGCCTCACCGGCCTTGCTCGCCTGGGCCAGCGACCTCTCGCCTCGCCTCGCTGGCCTCGAGCGAGGCCGAGCCAGATCCAATGAGGCAAGGCTTGAGCTCGCCAGCCTCAAACTCAGCCTCGCCTCGCGTCAAGCTCGCCAACCTTGCCTGTGATCGGTCATCAGCCATCGGCGGCCTGCAAAGGAAGGAAGAAGAAGAAAAAAATAAGAGAAAGAAAAAGAAAAAGAAAAATATTAAAACCAATGAAAAATTCGATTAAAAAAAAGTAAAATGTGTTTTGTGAAAGGAAGTGAGGTGAAAGAAGATATGAAAAATGTTTTCCTCTTTTTGAAAAGAGGAAAACATTTTCCACACTTTTGAAGATGTTTTATCCATTGAGGGAAAATGTTTTTCCTGGTTAATTCATTCCCCATGAAACGAATGTTGGAAAACTTGAAAAACATTTTCCCGGAAGTTATTTTCCATGAAACGAATAGAGCTTTAATCCAAGTTCTTGCATCCGCGAAAGGAAATTATATAAAAGTATATAGTTTACGAAATTTCCCCATTTTTTACACATTCGTACTTTAAGGAACAACATGCTAGTTTGGCATCAACTTCTTCCCCCCGTAAGTGCAACTTGAAACTGGACTAGTCGAAGATCTATGCTATGTGGCGCGAGTTATTTTTATATGGGTTGTTTTAACGATATAATAATGTGAACTGTATTATTTAAAAGTATTGCTGTAAACTATATAATGTGAATTTTTGGACTTCTATGGAATGCACGATTCATAATGTAATCATGTCTTGGATATGATTCAAGGTTGGGTCTCATAAGACCAAAAGAAAAAAAAGGGTTGGATCTCAAAATAAGATTGACTGCTTTTGGTTTCTCCCTTAATGCTCCTCAAAAAGTGTAAAACGTCCTGTATAGCTTATCTTTGCGTTTACGGTTTTAAGGTAGCGGTTCCAATGGTAGAAGCCATGGTTGCGCTGGTTAATCTTAAAAGGATACGCTCATTCGAGTGATAAATCCACTTTGTGTTTGACATGGAGCATATCTAACCCCAAAGTATTCATCAAGTGGTCCGACGACTTATCATAATCCGGGCACCGATTGTCCAAATGGGAATTATCTCCCACCTAAATTAACCATGAGAGTCACAACTCTATGCCCGAGGTCTTACATGATGTACGTGGGAGAGACCATTTGCCTTGCATTTGTGATTCGGGGGCTTTATGAATCAAAAGTTGCGATGTCTTTATTACTCAGTACGAAAGAGAGAGAGAGACAGAGAAATTTAACGTATACCAACCCCAATTACTTCGCTCTACAATATTACTTGATGGAATGAATTCTTACGATGGTATGCCCTTGGCACACGACACTTGTAATGTGGCTCAAGAAGGTTGGTCTTCGAATTGAGGGCTCTCGATCCAACGAAAAATTGAATAACCATTACATATAGAGTCGAGAAAAGTATAAAAAAAAAGTCTTAAATCAATTATATTCGTACCAATTTAGTTCTAAACTTTTTTTTGTGTCAATTTAGTCATAAACATTTTGACATAGTACCAATTCAGTCCTTCTGGCTAATTTTAGCTGGATTGTGCTGACGTGGACACCAATCTGCCTATGTGACATCGCCAGTGCTGATGTAAACAATTTTTATTAATATATATTTTTTATTTTATTATTATTTTTTTTCTTTCTTCCTCCCTTTGCCAGTGACCGACCACTGGCCATGGCTGGGCGGGTTGCCCTCACTTGAGTGAGGGTCGCTGTCGCTCAGCCAGGTTTGGCCCGATGTAGCCTGGGCGAGCCCTCGACAAGGGCTCCCCTTGCCAAATTTGGCTAGCTGGCCCTTACTAGGGTGCCCCTAGCTTGGCCGAGGCTCACCTAGGCCACACCAGGCAAATCTTGGCCGGTAGCCGGCCATCACCTATGGCCAATCATCGGCAAAGGGAGGAAGAAAGAAAAAAAGAAAAAAACTATGAAAAAATAATTAAAATATTATTTAAAATTGTATACGTCAGCGTCAGTGGTGCCGCGTAGGATGGCCAATGTCCACGTCAGTCAAAATTAGTCGAAAGGACTGAATTGACTCAAAGATAAAAGGTTCATGATTGAATTGGCACAAAAGAAAGTTTATAACTAAATTGATACTAATACAATAGATTGAAGACTTTTCTGACACTTTCCTCTATAGAGTCTAAGTCGTCGTCTTTGGTTTTTCCTTTGGCACAAACATCCCTCTTATTCCCCCACTTTAGACAAGTTCTAAGACATCGTCTCTTCAAATAAATAGACAAATAATTAGAGAAGGAACAAGACGTGGATTAGATACAAGAGAGTAGTTCAATATGCCAATGCTGAAAAGATTACCAATCATTTCTTTAACAAGATAAAGAGAGAGATTAATACTAAGTTTTGAAAAATTGAAACTTCACCGTGATAGATTTAAAAAGAGAGGAGGCGTACAAAAGAAAAGGCGAAATTGGAATATCAGTATTTTACTTTGCATCTAAGTTACAGTGGATTCTATTAATTAATAATTTTAGAACTGATGAACCCAAAACATCACGAAAGAGTTCATTCCATGGTCCGTACAAAGTCTTGTCCATATCTCACTTTGTTCCATTTTGCTTTATGCGTTCACCATCACTATAAGCTGTCTTGTGATTCTTTGCTTGTGTTGTTTGGCATGGAATAAAACTTATAGAAGCGGAGAGTGGCTTTTGGTTCAAATGGTCGTGGCAGAATTAGCCTTCGATTCTTCTTTCTTGTTCCGTCTTTCTTTCTTTTTATTGATCTCTTAGGATGCTAACTTGACTTTTCCTTTCGGTTTAATCAGTAATTATTTTCATAACCTTCTTATTATTCGGAACCATCCCTAAAAGGGAAATGCCGAGAGAAGCATATAAATTGGGTAGAAAATATCTATATATTAAGGGTCCGTTTGTTTTAAGGAAGAACAACCGTTTAGGTATATTACTTACACAAGTACCCTGCTGGATCTTTGAAGTAATCTCGATTCTTTGTTGTTCCCAGGAAAGTAAGATAAATAAGGCAGAAAGCATTTTCCTGTTAACTTGCAGGCCACTCGCAAGAAAAGAACCTTCCTTTCATCCACTTTTAAGCAAGTTCTCATCATACCAAATAACTTACAAAAGGAAGTAATTGTGTGTTCGTTTTCTTCTCAAACCAAAAAGCCAGAATCAGTTTCCTCATTACTCAGCATGGCCGGATCACTCCTTTTCAGCATTGCAGAGGGTGTGCTGGGGAAGATAGCATCACCGGCGCTCCAAGAAGCCGTAAAAATTTACTGCATCGAAAATCAAATTTACGAGCTTAGAGAGACGGTGACTGCCATTAAGGCAGTGTTGCTAGGTGCTGAGGAGCAGCAGGCGAAGAATCCGGGTCTGCAAGTGTGGTTAGATCGGCTTCAACATGTATTTTATGATGCGGAGGATGTGCTTGATGAACTCGAGTGTGAAGCCTTACGAAAGCGGGTAATCAATCAGTACGAGGGCATCAAAGGGAAGGTGCGCCATTTCTTTTCCCTCTCTAATCCACTCATGTTCCGTGTGAAAATCAGTCATAAGATCAAGGAGATTGAGGAGAGAATATCCAAAATCTCCACCGAGAAAGATCAATTCAATCTTAGTAGGCAGAGTGTTGACAATGGTGTGGCACATATGCGATCACAAGAGATGACTTACTCGTTCATAAACAAGTCAGATATTGTCGGAAGAGATATTGATAAAAAAAAGATTATTGAGATGCTGATGCGGCCAGATGAAAACAACCTCTCGGTGATTCCCATTGTTGGGATAGGAGGTCTGGGCAAGACGACCCTAGCTAAATTAGTTTACAACGACGATAGTGTGAAAGAACAATTTGATTTGCGACTATGGGTGTGCGTGCCAAAGGACTCGATTTAAAGAAAATTATTGAAGGAATTATTAAAGATGCGACTGGTCAAAGTTTGAGTAACCTTGATATTCAGCAGTTGCAAACTCGTTTGCAAAACATCATCAAAGACAAAAAATATCTACTTGTCTTGGATGACGTATGGAGCAATGACCCCCGTAGATGGAAAGAATTGAAATCTTTGTTAAGCATAGGGGCTAGTGAAAGCAAGATAATTGTAACAACACGTAGTTCGGAAATCGCTTCTATAATCGGTACCCATCCAGCGCATAAGCTAGAAAGTCTTTCCCATGAAGACTCTTTGGCCTTGTTCAAAAAATGGGCATTCAACGAAAAGGAAAAGCAGCCTCGTCCTGAACTCCTTGAGATAGGAAATGATATTGTTAAAAAATCACAAGGTTTGCCTCTCCTTGTGATAATTTTGGGGAGTCTGCTTCGCACAAAGGACGAAGAAAGGTATTGGGCATATATAAAAGACAGCGAAACATGGGGCTTAGTGGAAGTAGAAAAGGGCATTCTACCGGTACTTAAGCTTAGCTATGATGATTTACCATTTTACTTAAAACAATGTTTTCCTATCTTATCACTTTTCCCCAGAGGAGGTGAAATCAAGGCCAATCTATTAATCGGGTAATGGATGGCTTTAGGACTCATTAGTTCAACAAGGGAAAAAATAGCACCGGAAGACGTTGGCGTTGAGTACGTGAAAGAGTTGTGGAGGAGATCTTTGATCCAAGATGTTGAGGAGTGGGACTCAGAGTTAGTATTTAAAGTGCACGATTTGGTCCATTCTCTTGCAACTAGTGTGGGACAAAATTATTGTTCTATTGTTGACTTACATACTCCAGAAATTCCAGAAAGAGTTCGTTACATTTCGACCCCAACCATTTCTTTAAAGGAAACCTCAAACTACGATCACTACAAAAAAACTGTAATTTAGCTACAACATATTTGCGACGACAACAGTATCGTCGCTAATTAGCGACACCAAAAGGCAAATAGTCGCTAAGTGGCGACGAAATTAGCGACCAAGTTAATTTCGTCGCCAATTACCGAAAATAGCGACGGCAACAGACAATTAGTCGCTAATTCGTCGCTAAATACCCACGAGATAAAGATGTCGTCGCCAATTTGTGACGATCACGCTTTTCTGTCGCTAAATAGCGACTACATTCAGCGACGGCATTTTTATCATAGCTAAGAAGCTACGAAAATACTAGGTAGTCGCAAAAACACAGTTTAGCGACGCATCGTAATGACTTCGTCGCTAATGTGATCTAATGTTACATTTTACGTTTCTTGATCTCTGGACAGTTTAGCGACTAAGTTGTCGCAATCTCGTCTCAAATTAGCGACGATATTAGTACCGTCACTAAATAGCTACTATATTTACCTACGACTTGTGTTTAGTCGCTGAATAGCGACTATCTTTAGCGACGATTTAATTATTAGTCGCTATTTAGCGACGAAATAAATATATTTCGTCGCTAAATATAGCTTATATCAGCAACAAAACAGACGATTCATTCATTTCGCAGCACTCGATCTCTTCTTCCTCTCTGTCTGAACGAGAGCCCGACGCCTACTTGGAGTAAGTACAAGTTACCTGGAGGTGGAGATGCGTATGCTTTAGCGAAGAAATCGGAAAAGCTAAAGGGAGTGAGAAATTCGCGATTGAAGAAACCGCAAAAAATACACCATTGTCCCAACTTGTTTAATTTCAAGGTAAGTTATTTCTTCTTTCAATTTGAGTGATATTTCTGTCTATTACGCGTTGTTGTGTTGCCGTTATACGTTGTTGTTTACACGAGATTGATTTCAAGCCTAATATGGGGTTAAACGACTCGGATACATGTGACACCCCCCATATGTTTGTTAAAATACCGTAATGAATCTTGACATTTGTTGAGTCGGGTTTTCATCGTAGGCATCATGGAAGGAGATAGGTCTTGGATGTATAATAAGAACTTACCTAGGCGTAGAGGATTAACCGATGAGTTTCGTGCTGGGTTGGAAAAATTCATGGCGTTTGCTAGTTCACAAGTTGAATACATGAACGGAAGTAAGTTAAGGTGTCCGTGCAAAAAATGCAAAAACAGTAAATTCCAAGAATATGATATCGTTCAAGAGCATCTTTATAGAAACGGTTTCACTCCGAATTACTACAATTGGACTTGCCATGGTGAACCATTTATGTCTCCCGAGGAATATCGCAATACTCACCAATTGCCTTGTGTACGGGAAGAATGTAGTAGTGCTAGAGATGAATTAAATCCATATAAGAGAATGGTGCTTGATGCAGCTGCTCATAATTTTGGATGGGAAACGAACCAAACAAGCACCCATGAGCATGGAAGCTCCAGTCATACATCACAGTTTGACAATTCTGGTGACACAACATTTGATGAAAGTGTGTACCATAAATTTCGTGACGTGTTGAGTTCAGCGGATGAACCTTTATGGGGAGGTTGTGACAACTACTCAACGCTATCAGTCACGGCAAGAATGCTAAGTATTAAAGCCGAGCATAACGTGTCAGAGAACTGCTTCAATTCTTTTGTGGAAATAATGCGTGAAGCATTACCCAGTGATAACAACATGCCGAGTTCCTTTTACGATATGAAGAAGTTAGTGCATGACCTGGGTCTTCCGGTTGAGCGGATTGACGTCTGCATCGCAGGGTGTATGTTGTATTGGAAAGAATATCAATCTGCTAAATCTTGCAAGTTTTGCGGTGAGCCTAGATACAAGGTTCAAAGGAGGCATGGTGATAACCATACACGTAGACCAGTGAAGCAATTGTTTCATCTGCCGTTAATTCCTAGATTGCAAAGGTTGTTTGCGTCTCGAGCTACTGCTGAACACATGAGTTGGCACGCAAACCATGAAACTGAAGAGGATATGATGTGTCATCCTTCCGATGCATACGCCTGGAAACATTTCGATAGAATATACCCAGATTTCGCTATGGAGCGACGCAACATCAGGCTAGGTCTATGTAGTGATGGGTTTGCCCCCTTTGGTAAAACCGGAAAAAACTATTCATGCTGGCCAGTCATATTAACGCCGTACAATCTCCCTCCTGGCATGTGCATGAAGACACCTTATATGTTTCTGACATTGATCGTGCCCGGTCCGCATAACCCGAAGAAGATGATAGACGTTTACATGCAACCATTGATTGAAGAGTTGCAACAACTATGGAATGTTGGTGTTCCAACCTATGATGTTTGCACCGATAAAACATTTCTATTGAGGGCTGCGCTTCTTTGGACGATAAATGACTTCCCAGCTTATGGAATGTTGTCTGGGTGGAGCACAGCCGGCCTGTTAGGATGTCCGATTTGTATGGAGAAATCAAAGTCGTTCCGATTAAAACATGGTAAGAAGGCGTGTTACTTTGATTGCCACAGACAATTCTTATCGATGAATCATCCATTTAGAAGGAATAAGAAAGAGTTCGTCAAAAAAAGGATTGAAAGGACACCTCCACCAATGAGGTTGACCGGTTATGAACTTTGGGAACGAGTCCAAACCTTCCCGACCGTTGTTGAAGCCCCGCAATGCATACCTCATTCGTATGGTTCTACGCATAAATGGACAAAGCGCAGTATATTTTGGCATTTACCATATTGGAAGACCCACTTTGTTCATCATAACCTTGACGTCATGCACATAGAGAAGAATGTTTTTGAGAATGTCATCAACACGGTGATGGACGTCCCTGGCAAAACAAAGGACAACCTAAATGCAAGAAAAGACATGCGAGACATTTGTGATCGGCCGACCTTAAATATGGAGCCAAGCAGTATTGGTCCAAAGCCAAAAGCAGTGTACACATTGACCAAGGAGCAGCGACGTGCAGTCTTAACATGGTTGAAATCTGTCCGATTTCCTGATGGGTATGCTTCAAACATCGGGAGATGTGTTGATTTGAATGCATGTAAGTTGTCAGGTATGAAAAGTCATGACTGTCACGTCTTTATGGAGCGACTACTTCCAATAGCGTTGAAGGAATTTCTGCCAAACTTCGTGTGGGGCGCTCTTACTGAATTGACGACTTTCTTTCATGATATTTGCTCGACAATGTTACGTACATCACACATGGAGAAGCTGGAGAAAGATATTCCGATCATCATGTGTAACTTGGAGCGGATATTCCCCCCATCGTTCTTTGATTCAATGGAGCATCTACTTGTTCATTTGCCATACGAAGCAAAACTTGCAGGTCCCGTCCAATTTCGATGGATGTACCCATTTGAGAGGTAACAATGTTTTTCATTTTGTATAGATATGAAACTACCTATCAACGATGTTGAACTAAAATGTCGTTTCCCATATAGGTTTTTGTATCATTTGAAGAAAAAAATTAAGAATAAGGCATGTGCGGAGGCTTCAATTTGTAATGCATACATTGTTGAAGAAGTGACTACATTTGCATCATACTACTTTGAGTCGCACGTGCAATGCAAGAGGCGGAGACCAGGACGAAACGACGAGGGACCGCTTGATTCGGATTGTAACTCATTCTCCATTTTCAATTATCTTGGTCGACCAAGCGGCGTATGTAAGTTACGTTATATAACGGGGGAAGAAATGCATGCAGCCCACACATACATTTTATTGAATTGTCCAGAAGTGGAGCCATACTTTCAGTAAGCATTTCATATTAGACCTCACAATGTGAATGTATATACACATATATTGTGTCTAACCATTCGCTAATAAATTATTCTTTCTTGTCTCAAATCGAATAGAATGTTTCGGGCATCCATGTCAGGAGTATCGCCTGATGAGCTTGATCGTTTGTGCAATGACCATTTTGCAGCATGGTTTAAAAATTATGTAAGTTCGACGTGAAGTGTTAACTTGTAGTTTTCATCAAATTTTGATATTACTGCATACTCTATGTATACGTACATATATGAATAACTTATTCATATGTGTCATTAGGTTCACAATAATCATGGCATGATCGAGAATGAAGGGTTGTTATATCATCTGTCATTAGGTCCAAAAGCAATAGCAAGAACTTGGCCAGCATATTTTATCAACGGTTATAATTTTCACACGCAAGAATATGGCAAGGGAAAGGCCACGATGAATAGTGGCGTCTGTGTTCAATCTGGGAGCAGTTTGGTGGAGGCCTTTTACGGCTTGTTGGATGCTATCATACAGGTAGAGTACCCTGGTCCACCATTGGCCGTTACGTTATTTAAATGCACGTGGTTCGACCCTATCAAAGGAATGAGGGTGCATCCGAAGTTTAATTTGGTTGAAGTTAATCACAAGAGAAAATATATGAAATACGAACCATTTGTACTGGCACAACAAGCAATTCAAGTCTATTACGCATCATATCCGAGCTTGAAACAGGATAAAGTTGAGTGGTGGGCAGCATGTAATATCAAAGCGCGAAAAAAGATCGAACAACACTGGAAAGATACAGCATATCAGCAAGAGGTCGTTCTGCACACAGCTGAACCTTATGAATATAATATTCCATCTTTACAAGACCCACATGGAGCATTGATCGATGTTGATGCAAGTGAAGTTCGTCAATCGAACTTGCATCATAGTGTTGAAGAAGATGAATTTATCACTGATGATGACGAGGACACTGATGAGGAAAACGAGGACACCGAAGACGAAGACGAGTTTTATGATCATAGTGAAGATGCAGAAGACGACGATGATCATGACAACAACGAAGATGACAATGACAACGACTTTGGATTTTGAAACTTTTACTATTCTTCTTTATGACATGTATAACGTATTTTATGGTTTATTGTGTTATAATTAATATTCAGTATATACGGTATATATGATAATATTATTTATGAATCAGGTGTATTTTCATATAAATATATAATAAGGTAATTAGGTGTATTCTGTAAAAATTAGCGACAATTTTGTCACTAAAAAAGTCACTAATTAGTGACGGCGACGCACAATGTCGTCGCCAAAAAAGGCGGAGAGCTCTAAAATTTGCAATGGGGTACATCGTTAGCGACAAAGCATAAACAATAGTCACTAATTAGCGACGGTCATACCCTTGTCGTCGCCAAAAGTGGCCGAGAGCTTTATATTTGGTATTCGGTCCGACGTTAGCGACGGACCCTGTTCTTGTCGCTAATTAGTGACGGAGCCGCGCTTGGTCGTCGCCAAAAGTGGTCGAGAGCTATACAATTTGCAATGGGGTACATCGTTAGCGACAAAGCATAAACAATAGTCGCTAATTGGCGACGGCCATACCCTTGTCGTCGCCAAAAGTGGCCGAGAGCTTTATATTTGGTATTCGGTCCGACGTTAGCGACGGACCATGTTCTTGTCGCTAATTAGTGACGGAGACGTGCTCGGTCGTCGCCAAAAGTGACCGAGAGCTATACAATTTGCATTCGGGGACATCATTAGCGACGGATCACATATCTTCGTCGCTAATTGGTGACGGGGAGCGCATGTCGTCGCTAAAAGTGGCCATGAGTAATCATAAAATTTGAAATTGTAGCGACGATGCTGTCGCTGATTGGTCGCCAAATGTGGCCGAGTTATGGATTTGATTCAGGCGTTTTAGCGACTACTTGGTCGCTATACCGTCGCAATTAGCGACGGAGGTTTTTAATTGGTAGCCAATTAGCGACGATTCGTGGCTATGCCGTCGCTGAATCACGATAACCTAAGTTCGAAATCGATTTTGCCCAGTCTGTCTCTCTCTATCTCTCCTCTACTCTCGCTCTCCCTGTGACCTCCGACGCCGCTCGATCGCCCGCCGCCGCTCGTCTGGCCTCTCGCCGCCGCTCGTCCGCCCGCTCCCCGCCGCTCGTCCACCCGCTCGGCTGCCCGCTTCCCGCCGCCCGCTCCCCGCCGCTCGTCCACCCGCTCGGCTGCCCGCTCCCCGCCGCCCGCTCCTCCGCCCGCCACCGACGACCGCTGTAAGTTCTCGGCCCGAATGATTTCGTTTGATGCTGTAAGTTCTCGATAGAGGGGCACACGTTACTCCTTTGATGCTTTCGATGCTGGCGGACTCTATTTGCTGAACGATCGGTTTTTGATTGGTGAGAAATTTCACCGGTACGGTTTTGTTTTCGTTGGTCTGGACTTTCCTATTATTTGATACAACATTGAGTCTGCTGAGAACTATCCTATCATTCTGCGGTTCTGTTTTTGTAGTCTGTGATGGCTTATGCTTTTCGATGAGTAAGCAAGTCTGCTGAGAAATAGTTGTTCTCTTTAATATGCATCTGGTGTTGCCGTGGATTTTGTTGGTCTGAACGTTAAACTGCTTGAGGAACCAGAACACAGAGGAAGGAAAGAATGTGCAAGATGTTGTTATCATAACTGCGCCTCTTAGCTGCTGTTGCCGTGGATTTTGATCCTAGATGTCCCCAATTTTCCTACTCCTATCCCAATCTGGTTCTTCAGATAGAGCTAGTGTTTCGGTTTGTATTGTTGTAGAAGCTGCTGTTTTTTAATGCAATACTAAGAAGTTCTATTACTTTCTGCAGCTATCAGAGTTAGAATTTATAGCTTATATAGTCAATGCATGCTGTTTAAACATCTGTGCTTCAATTATCAAGGTTAAGCTTAGACACCACATAATAAGGCATGTTTATTATAGCTCGGAGTATAGGATTGTTGTAGGTGGACAGGCAATTGAAGAATCAGGCCTGTTTATTTTAGATCTCTGTTGTTGGACTTGGTAATTCCCAGCTTGATATGACCGTGTGAATTTGATGAACTGCTACCCTCTGACGTAAAATCTGTAGTTGAGTCGATTCAATTAAGACGGTCTTCATCAGCTATTTGCTTATTGTGAAGTACATTAAAACAAAATGGTTTATTTTGTAATGTTGTTTTCCTTATGCAGGAAGAAGAACAATATTTACACACTGCAAGAAAAATGGTAAGTTTTTAATTGGGTTATACATCATTTCTAGTTGGTAAATAAATTGTTCTAACTAGTTTGTTTTTCCAATGTGCACCAGCGTCCAAATCAGAAAAATAACAACAAGGGTAAGGGTAAGGCTGCTGATCAACAGACGGTCTATACACGTGTACGGGCCAGAGGAGGGCGTTCAATGCCACTCGTGATCAGGCCGGTCGACGAGGCTAGTCCCCCTCGACGGACCTTCGTGCCCACGCCCACTTGGGTCGAAACGCCCCCCACAGAACCGCAGCCTCAACAGTTGGAAGACGAAGGAACGGAGGAGACTCAATCTGAGGGCGAGCCTTTGATCACGGCACGATCATCGGTAGGCCAAGCGTCGACACCGTCAAGCGCCGAAGATGCGGATGATAATTGGGTCATCGATGATGAAGGGAGGAGGCGGATAGAACCGTTAGGAGACTCGTAAGTACAATTTGATGAAAGTGCATAATTTTTTGTTATTAACTGTATAGGCTAGATTTTCTTTGGAATTTGAGATGTTTTATGTATTTTTTATGTTTAACAAATGCAGCTTCTACAGAGCGACGGTAGTCCTGCGGGACTGGTATCGTATGATCAACAATTTTTGGCGTGAGCCATATACATGCATTACGCAAGCGCCGGAGGAACATAGGAGAGTATGGTGGCGAGAGTTTGAGGTAAGTGTAAGATCGGTTTGTTAGTGACATTTCTAAAATGTATTGGTAAATTGAGTTAGCGTTTTTTTTTTTGCAGCGCAAGTACTATTGGGACAGATCTATGGATAGCGAGGTTAGAAGAATTTTAAACAAGAAGGCCGGCGATCACATGCGAAATGTGATGAACAAGGCGAAAACCACTCAGAGGCAGCCGGCTTGGATGGACGATCAGTCATGGAGGGAAATCCATAGAAAGTGGGCTAGTGAGGAGCATAAGCGCGCCAGCGAGAGGAATAAAATTAATCGAACTTCCAGTTCCAGAGAATCTGGGATTGGGACGTATGCCGGCGGCTCCATCACAGTTGCGGAGCACAAAAGGAAGATGGTAAGTATATTGTCAGATTGTCAATTTATTCCGTTAATAGATTGTATGACTAATTGGAAGTCCGTTGTGTATGTTAGGCGAAGGTGTTGGGAACGCCGCCCAGCTTCTCACAAACATATGAGCGGACCTTCATGAGAAAGGACAAATCATTCGTCAGTGGCACGGCGAAGGCCGTTAAGGTATGTTCGAACTTGATGATTTTATAGCAGATTAGTTGATTGTAATGCATGCCTAGTAACTTTTAAAGTGTGTACGTAGGAAAAATTTGATGAAATGCTTGCATCTACGGCGGGTGTCGGGGGTAGTGGCAGCGGCGAGGGTACAGAAGGGACGTCGCCCGCGATTGAAATGTCGCAGGCCGAGCAGGAGAAGCTGTGGTGGCAGGCATCTGCAGCAGTGAAGAAAGGGAAGGTGTACGGGTTGGGGTCGTTAGCCCGGGACAGCATGAAGTCGGTAGGCACATCTTCTGCTGGAACGAGTTCAAGGCGCAGCGCAAGAGAGAGTGAGCTGGAAAAAAAAGTGGAAAACCTCGAGAATCTACTTGCAGAGAAAGACGAAAAAATGAAGAAGATGGAGGAGAGACTAGATGCCATAGATGCCAGAGATGAGGCAATGCGCATCATGCAACAACAATTGAGTATGCTAATGAGACAACAGCATGGTCAGCATTCGCAGCAAGACGATGAGGATGAAGCAGCCGAGCAGACTGGACTTCCACCGGCACCCCCACCCGATGAAGACCATGAAGAGTAGATACATTTGCTGAACATAATTGCAATATATACATTTTAATTTTTTTGATATGGGTACTTTTCTTAGATATTTACTTTTTGCTTCTATATTTCGTTTTGCGTTGAATGTTATGACTTATCAGGTAGAACTGAACAAAAAACAAAAAATACATATTAATCGTTCAAACAGCTTTAGCGACGCTACGATATACTATCGTCGCTATTCTGGACGATTTAGCGACGAACAGTTGCGTTTGTCGCTAAATAGCGACGAATCGGCGACTACCTTGTCGCTAAAAGTGGCCGAGTGATACCCATTTTGCATTCGGGACAACGTTAGCGACGGACAATCTAATCGTCGCAAATTAGTAACGGAAGAACACATTGTCGTCGCCAAAAGTGGCCGAGACCTATTAAATTTACATTCGGGGACACTTTTAGCGACGAAAGAAAACATACCCGTCGCCAAAAGTGGCTGTGATCTATCTATATAAATGCGGGACATCGTTAGTGACGGTAGATGACAGTGTCGTCGCTAAAAGTGGCCGAGAGCTATAATATGCATTCGGGACGTCATTAGCGACGGGGGATAGAGTTATCGCTAATTGGTGACGGCAGTAGACATTGTTGTCGCTAAATATGCGAGACTGAGTTCCATGCATTCTGGACATTTTTGCGACTACAAGAAAAATATCGTCGCAAAAATTTGCGACGATCATACTCTTGTAGTCGCTAAAATATTAGCGACGCCAGGTGTAGTTCGTCGCTAAATGGCGACTAATGGTGTGTCTAGTCGCTAAGTTGCGATATCTGAGTTTTGCGACAGATGTGTTAGCGACGAGTCAGTTTGTCGCTAATTAGCGACGAATTGCCATATGTTTCGTCGCTAATTTAGCGACATGGTTTTTCGCAACGAAATTTGGTTCGTCGCAAAAGTCGTCGCTAAAAAATTATAGCGACGAAAATCTGCGGTTGTTCGTCGCTAATTGTCGTCGCTAAAATGCAGTTTTTTTGTAGTGGATGGAGTTCCACCTTTTCTGAGAAAGAAAACTTCCAAGAGGCTACGTGCAATTATATTTCAATACAAGGTTGATGATGGAGTTGTTAGTAGAAAATTTGCTCGAACATGCATCTCCAAGTGTAAGCACTTGCGGATTCTTGATTTGGCATATGGTAACTTTGAGGAGCTGCCAAGTTCCATACGCAGCTTGAAGCAATTGAGATCGTTATTTCTTGCTAAGAACAAGCGATTGAAGAAGCTTCCAAATACCATTTGTGAGCTGCAGAGTTTGTTAGAGTTAGCCGTCAGCGGTTGCTCGAAGCTAGGCGAGTTACCCAAAAATATGGAAAGGCTCGTCAGTCTTAGATACCTATATTTAACAACAAAGCAGAAGAGTCTCCAAGAAAGCGGAATATAATATCTCGAAAACCTGCAGCTGTGACATTCCGGATTTTGGCCCATTTTTGGGATTTATAAAACGTGTAATTTGTCAGTGCGCTTATAATGGAATTTCGCCCGGGAACTGATCACTCTCGGATTCTTATTTTTAAAAATAGAAATTTTGCTAGAATCGCACTCGATCGAATTTGACCGTTATTTATACCCTGAACTTGGCAGTCGATTTCCGGGAGTTTCGGGACGAAATAAATTGGACGGTGTCGATATTATTGTGGCCAGCGTCGAAATTATCAGGAATAGTGGAAAAGTGTATTTTTGAACCGGGTACGAATTTGGACTGGTAGACCTCTCTCGTAGTGTGGTTTGGGTTATTTTATTTTGGCCTTTTGCCCTAGATTATTGTTGGGATTTATTGTGGACTGTTAGGCCATTTTCCGAATTTAAATCGGGACCGATAGGTCGATTTTTTTTAGTTTGGACCGTGTCCGTTGGATCGCGCTTAAAGTTAAATTTTAAAATTTCTCTCTCTCTCTGACCATGTCTCTCTCTCTCTCTCTAGGCCACGGATTAGCTTAGACCGTCGCCGCCGCTCGCGTCGTTCGCCGGAGCCGCCACCGTCGCTACTGTTCCGGCGAGGGGCCGCCACTGCCCAGCCCTTTTTCGTCGCGTGTTCGGCCCGTTTCAAGCTTAGGACACCCGGTGAGTTTGACCCTAAACCCTAATTAGGATAATTTGCATTCTAGACAAGTTTAGGGGTTAAATTAGGGTAAATTAAGGGTTAAATTGGGGAGATTATTAAGGATCGATGTCGTGGCTAATTTGGTGGTGTAGCGTGATCATTTTATCGAAGTTTAATGGCCCAAGAGACGTTGTTCATTGGCTGGAAATTATTGGATCGGAACGGCCCGAGTTCGACTAGAATCGGTCTCAATTTTGGATTATAGTGCGCGTAGTATTTGGTTTAGTGGTGGCGGATTTGGATGCTATTTTGGAGAGTCTAATGGAATATTTTGAGGATATTTATAGGCCTGGATTAATATGTTTGGAGGCTGACCATATCGGGGTTTAATTGGACAAGACGTGATCAATTCGAGGTTTAATTGTGTAATTATCTGGAGTGTTTAGGTTGGCAGATTCAGTGGCTGACTTGTACTTGGTTGTGATCAATTCTGTGATATAGTGCCATGTGCCTAGTGTGACTAAGAATAGGGTATCTTGGCGGGCCTCGGGTGCGTGAATTCATGCTGATTAAATTGTGCGAATTTTATGCGTGAATTATGTGCCGTGCAAGAGTGACTTGAATTGCTTTCATGTCACGCTAGTATTTTGGTTGGTATATTGAAGTGTGGATTGAGCTTATTGCGTGGTAAATTGATCATGTGGCGTTGCGTAATTGATTGTTCATTGCGAAATTTGTGAGTGCCCAAGTGTGGGCCATATGGCCATGGTTGTGTATCATGAGCATTGGCATGGCATGTACATTTGTAAGTGTGCCCGAGTGACATGTGCATTGTGATCACCTAAATTGCCCTGATGCGTCTAACGCGGGGTTCAGATAAAATTGAGGTTTGTGAATGTGTGATCATAATAAGCCCTGATGCGTGTTACGCGGGGTAGTGAACCCGTCCTGAGGCGTGTTACGCGGGACGATGCCCGGATTACCGGAAGATGACCGGCCTGATGCGTTTTACGCGGGCTGTGTGTCATGAGCCTGCGGGCTAGAGATCGATCTCGAAGTGTGGGCCTGATGCGTTTAACGCGGGTCGGAGGAGAAATTGAGAAATGGACGAGTGCTAGTATGCAAGTATGCGATAATGCATTGATGAGGCATGAGCATGAGTGCGAACATTAGCATATGCATATTATGCGTTGTGGCATAGAAATGCGCGTGTATATACTGTGATTAAATTCTGTCACGTGACTACTATTGTTGATTTGATGCCTAACCTGCAGGGTCCAATAAGATTAGATTTAGGCCCGAGGGCCTGAGTCAGTTATGTGTGTATTATGTGTTGTTAGTGTTTGTCAGGAGGTGCACGTTAGCTTAGTTTAGGTTTAGGAAATTACTCGCTGAGATTTATTCTCACGGTTGTTGAAAACCGATTTTTTTTTAGATCCCCGGCCTTGAGGATGACAGTCGTACCGATGCATTTTTGGGAGGAGCCCCCGGCTAGTTGTAGTGGCCTTAACCCGCTTTTGATTTTTGGTATTCGGGTTGTACTTGGATATTGTATATGATTTCCAGTGTTAGTACAAGTGTTGATTTCGGTGGTTACCCTTGGTTATGCGTTTATCTATATACGGGTGGTTTTAATTACTTCCGCTTGTGCTTTAAATCTCTGTGTTGGGTTTGGGTCGGCGACGCGTCCTGGGACGTCGCGTTCAATTATCGACCGTGAAAGGGATGTCGCAAGGCCGTCGGGTTCGGGGCGTAACAGCAGCTATTGGGACTCGACGAATGTGAAAATCTCCAAGTTCTGTTTGAAAGTACTTGCCGATTGACTTCCCTTCGGACGTTAATGATTCTACGTTGTGGGAGACTAACATCTCTGCCTTTTGGGGAATTAAACTCCCTAGAGCGGTTGGGCATTCATAGTTGCCCGCTCATGTCGATCCCGGAGAAAAGGTCCAGCTTTCCTTCGCATCTTCGTGTACTGTCAATAGCAAATTTCGAACAAGTGATGGAGCTGCTCCAGTGTCTCAATGAATCTGCCTGCACTTTGGAATCGTTTTGCATCTATGATTGCCCAAGCTTCACGGCTATACTTGAATGGCTAACCAATCATACACGTCTACGGGAAATTCGCTTAATCCGATGCCCCAACTTATCGTCCATCCCGCAAGGAATCCAGTCCCTCACTACCCTCAAAGAATTACGCATAGAAGATTGTGGTGAACTAAGCAAAAGATGTGAGCCACAAACCGGCAAGGATTGGCACAAAATCGCTCACATTCCTCGATTCCAACTTGATTTGATTAATAGACAATGGGCGGATGTTTAGGTACGCATCTATCATGCTCTCCCTTCATTTCTTTTTCGTTCTTACGTATAATGCAGCCTTCCATTGAGATTCTCTTCTTTTACTTTTTTGTCGTGACTTCCTCGTTGACAATGCATTATGCACATATTATCGACATCTTTAAGTCCAAGTTTGGGAAAATTTTTAGACGAATCCCAATTTCTCTGTACCATCTGCCATGTTGAAAGTAAAACTTGATTCCCTAATGATGGAATCTTATTTACTGCTTTTACTTTGCAATTCGAATCTGATTTAACTTTTTGAATGTTAATTTTTTTTTCTTTTTAAGATTATTACTGAAGAAGCTATGTTAAAATTTTATTACTCGACCATGTTCACATCATCATTGGTCGTTATATATCAAATGATAGTTTGAATATATTTAATCAGATGAATCTGCTGTGAATGTTTTAAAAGCACTAGTTAAAATCACTAGTCATACAAAAAGCAATAGCGAGATACTTGGAAGTTTATTGAAGAAAATGCACTTACTAGAAAGCCGCCTATATAAGAAACTTTACAACTCCTTTAATTGCAGAATTTTTTTTAATTTTCATGTATCCTTTTGTTAAAAGAAAATGTGGAAGCAAGTTTAAAATTTTTAATCAAAAGTTACGGTTTTCTTTTGGAGTGCTACATGGAGTACGTACTTACATTCCACCAAGATTGCAAAATAGGTGGTCTTCCAAAACTCCATGTTTCATTTGGATTGAAAGCACGGACAACACTGAATCGTTATTTTGAGTCTATAGGTTGAATTCGAGAACAGTTTTCCTCAATTTAAGTTGACAATTGTTTTCAAAAAAATCAAATGGATTTTCACGACGACTTTTCATTCTCGATCAAGTGGAAGTGGATATGAAAATTTAGGAAACTTTGAGGAACCAAATATGGCCTTAAGTATTCAATTGCATTTAGCCAAGCTTTACAAGTACTGGGGGCACCTTTCAATTTCTTTTTCCTGATAATTAAACCATGTCATATTGACTCAATATCATTAGTATATAGTAAAGTGAAAGCTTTGCTGGTTCTCATCCCAACTTTCTACAAGGAAAGATGATTGAGGGGGCAAGTAGCAACGTTTACCCAATTTGAAATTTGCCAAAATACGACCAATAAGAGGACATCGAATTTGAAAAGAATCTCGATATAAAAGAATTATGATTTCGAATTATATACATGAAATTAATATTCTTAATCCCAAAGAAAATAAGCATTAATTCCTCAATCGAATTACCATTTAATCAAAACATTGCAATGAGAAAAGGAAAGTATTTATATAGAAACAATTTATATTAAAGTAAATAATCCTATGTAAGTTTGATTAGAAATCATGACGTTGCATTCAACATTGTAGTTATACTTAAAACTACACACTCAATTATATTTGTAAGACTAAGTAGAATTTGTAACTCAGATAATAAAATAAAATTAAAAATTATATAGCCCCGAATCCTGTTCCTGCATAGTGCGCAAATGATTGCTAGTCTAAACAACATTATTTAAAGACTTTGGGATAATCTTTGTTGGTAAGACACTTGGCTTAATACCAGTTATAGGAATGTTAAATATAACCAATGAAATTTTATTCAAGTTTCAGAAAATTATGAAAAAAAAAATAGATGCGAATATCCTTGCAAACATTTACATATTGTGAAAGTTTCATATGTTTTGGATTAACAAAATGTCAAAGTTTGTGCATCATAAGATTTAGATTAGAGACTATATAAGAACTCTTCATTTTGATGCAAACTATCACTAATAAATCGAGATTCATTACTCAAGTACCATTAGCAAGTTGTTTAGAAAATAATGGGAACCATCAAATATGTAAGCACTTTCCCATACTCTGTACACAACGTATAAAAAGTGTGGTTCCACCTGTTGATCGGATACATCTCCCTTTCATCATGATATTTTGTTTTAAAAAAAATTGATGCACACTCCTTAAAAACAAAATTTCGGCACAGAAAACTCTACATCAGCTTTTGTTAAAAGCAATTTTACATCCGTATAAAAGTTAACTAACACAGATATGAGTCTAAGTCGCCATCTTTGGTTTTTCTTTTGGCACAATATTTCACTTTAGATAAGTTCTAAGTCATCATCTCTTAACATAGACAGACAAATAATTAGAGAAGGACCAAGACGTGGAATAGATATAAAGAGTAGTTCCGTATGCCAATGCTGAAAAGATTACCAATAATTTCTTTAACAAGATAAACCATATTTATTTACAGACGTCTTCCGTGAGAGAGAGAGATTAATATCAAGTTTCGGATAGACGATCAAACATTATCTTAAAACAAAAAACAAAAAACAAAAAAAAAATAGTGGGAAAATTGAAATACCACCATGATAGATGTAAAAAGAGAGGAGACATACAAAAAAAAAAGGGTCGGCGAAATTGGAATATCGGTATTTTACTTTGCATCTAAGCTATATTGGATTCTATCAATTAATAATTTTAAAACTGATGTCCCAAAAACATCACGAAAGAGACCATTCCATGGTCCGGACAAAAGTCCTGTGATTCTTTGCTTGTTTTGATTGGCACGGAAGACAAGTCACGTGCCTTGGACTTGGAGTTCCCAATGGCTTGCTTTAAATTAAATTACAGAAGCTGAGACAGCCTTTTGGTTCAAATGGTCGAGGCAGAATTAGCCTTTGATTCTTCTTTTGTCGTTCCAGTCTTTCTTTTTATTGATCTCTTTAGGATGCCAACTTGACCTTTCCATCCGGTTTGATCAGCAATCCTTTTCATAACCTTCCTATTATTCTGAATCATCCCTAAAAAGGAAATGCTGAGAGAACCATATAAAAATGGGCCGAAGTCCCTAAAAAACAGAATGATATTATTATTTAAAAGAACACTTTTATAGAAAACAAAATCTTCTACATCAGTTCTTATTGAAAAGAAAAATTATATCCATATAAAATTTAATTTAGCTAACTAATGCAAAATATCATGGCAAACGTAATATCAAAGAATGACAAATTCTTGAGGGCTCACTTCGTTGGTTTAGCTAACTCAGTATCATTCGATGCTAAAATGGATCTTTAGCTTGAAAGTAGGAAAACAAAAAGATAAATATTGACTCATATGTCGTACAAGAACTATTAATGGACTCGCACCCTATTAAAATTTTAATGTTCGATCCGTTGCTTATATAACATAATGATGCTTTCAGTCGGAAAGGTTTTTAGTGTAGTCATTGCCTATGAGTGGATTAGAGAGGGAAAAGAAATGGCGCACCTTCCCTTTGATGCCCTCGTACTGACTGATTACCCGCTTTCGTAAGGCTTCACACTCGAGTTCATCAAGCACATCCTCCGCATCATAAAATACATGTTGAAGCCGATCTAACCACACTTGCAGACCCGGATTCTTCGCCTGCTGCTCCTCAGCACCTAGCAACACTGCCTTAATGGCAGTCACCGTCTCTCTAAGCTCGTAAATTTGATTTTCGATGCAGTAAATTTTTACGGCTTCTTGGAGAGCCGGTGATGCTATCTTCCCCAGCACACCCTCTGCAATGCTGAAAAGGAGTGATCCGGCCATGCTGAGTAATGAGGAAACTGATTCTGGCTTTTTGGTTTGAGAAGAAAACGAACACACAATTACTTCCTTTTGTAAGTTATTTGGCATGATGAGAACATGCTTAAAAGTGGATGAAAGGAAGGTTCTTTTCTTGCGAGTGGCCTGCAAGTTAACAGGAAAATGCTTTCTGCCTTATTTATCTTACTTTCCTGGGAACAACAAAGAATCGAGATTACTTCAAAGATCCAGCAGGGTACTTGTGTAAGTAATATACCTAAACGGTTGTTCTTCCTTAAAACAAACGGACCCTTAATATATAGATATTTTCTACCCAATTTATATGCTTCTCTCGGCATTTCCCTTTTAGGGATGATTCCGAATAATAAGAAGGTTATGAAAATAATTACTGATTAAACCGAAAGGAAAAGTCAAGTTAGCATCCTAAGAGATCAATAAAAAGAAAGAAAGACGGAACAACAAAGAAGAATCGAAGGCTAATTCTGCCACGACCATTTGAACCAAAAGCCATTCTCCGCTTCTATAAGTTTTATTCCATGCCAAACAACACAGGCAAAGAATCACAAGACAGCTTATAGTGATGGTGAACGCATAAAGCAAAATGGAACAAAGTGAGATATGGACAAGACTTTGTACGGACCATGGAATGAACTCTTTCGTGATGTTTTGGGTTCATCAGTTCTAAAATTATTAATTAATAGAATCCACTGTAACTTAGATGCAAAGTAAAATACTGATATTCCAATTTCGCCTTTTCTTTTGTACGCCTCCTCTCTTTTTAAATCTATCACGGTGAAGTTTCAATTTTTCAAAACTTAGTATTAATCTCTCTCTTTATCCTGTTAAAGAAATGATTGGTAATCTTTTCAGCATTTGGCATATTGAACTACTCTCTTGTATCTAATCCACGTCTTGTTCCTTCTCTAATTATTTGTCTATTTATTTGAAGAGATGATGTCTTAGAACTTGTCTAAAGTGGGGGAATAAGAGGGATGTTTGTGCCAAAGGAAAAACCAAAGACGACAACTTAGACTCTATAGAGGAAAGTGTCAGAAAAGTCTTAAATCTATTGCATTAGTATCAATTTAGTTATAAAACTTTCTTTTGTGCCAATTCAGTCTTGAACTTTTTGTCTTAGAGTCAATTCAGTCCTTTCGGCTAATTTTGACTGATTTTGCTGACGTGGACATTGACCAGCCTACGTGACACCACCGACGCTGACGTATACAATTTTAAATAATATTTTAATTATTTTTTCATAGTTTTTTTTCTTTTTTTCTTTTTTTCCTTTCTTCCTCCCTTTGCCAATGATCGGCCATAGGTGATGGCCGGCTACTAGCCAAGATTGGCCTGGTGTGGCCTAGGTGAGCCTCGGCCAAGCTGGGGGCGCCCCAGTAAGGGCCAGCTCGCCAAATTTGGCAAGGGGAGCCCTCGTCGAGGGCTCGCCCAGGCTACACCGGGCTGAACCTGGCCGAGCAACAGCGACCCTCACTCAAGCGAGGGCAGCCCGCCCAGCCATGGCCGGTGGTCGGTCATTGGCAAAGGGAGGAAGAAAGAAAAAAAAATAATAATAAAATAAAAAATATATATTAATAAAAATTATTTACGTCAGCGCTGGCGATGTCACGTAGGCAGATTGGTGTTCACGTCAGCAAAATCCAGCTAAAATTAGCCAGAAGGACTGAATTGGTACTATATCAAAATGTTTATGACTAAATTGACACAAAAAAAAGTTTAGAACTAAATTGGTACAAATGTAATTGATTTAAGACTTTTTTTTATACTTTTCTCGACTCTATATGTAATGGTTATTCAATTTTTCGCTGGATCGAGAGCCCTCAGTTCGAAGACCAACCTTCTTGAGCCACATTACAAGTGTCGTATGCCAAGGGCATACCATCGTAAGAATTCATTCCATCAAGTAATATTGCAGAGCGAAGTAATTGGGGTTGGTATACGTTAAATTTCTCTCTCTCTCTCTCTCTTTTTCGTACTGAGTAATAAAGACATCGCAACTTTTGATTCATAAAGCCCACGAATCACAAATGCAAGGCAAATGGTCTCTCCCACGTACATCATGTAAGACCTCGGGCATAGAGTTGTGACTCTCATGGTTAATTTAGGTGGGAGATAATTCCCATTTGGACAATCGGTGCCCGGATTATGATAAGTCGTCGGACCACTTGATGAATACTTTGGGGTTAGATATGCTCCATGTCAAACACAAAGTGGATTTATCACTCGAATGAGCGTATCCTTTTAAGATTAACCAGCGCAACCATGGCTTCTACCATTGGAACCGCTACCTTAAAACCGTAAACGCAAAGATAAGCTATACAGGACATTTTACACTTTTTGAGGAGCATTAAGGGAGAAACCAAAAGCAGTCAATCTTATTTTGAGATCCAACCCTTTTTTTTCTTTTGGTCTTATGAGACCCAACCTTGAATCATATCCAAGACATGATTACATTATGAATCGTGCATTCCATAAAAGTCCAAAAATTCACATTATATAGTTTACAGCAATACTTTTAAATAATACAGTTCACATTATTATATCGTTAAAACAACCCATAAATAAAAATAACTCGCGCCACATAGCATAGATCTTCGACTAGTCCAGTTTCAAGTTGCACTTAAGGGGGGAAGAAGTTGATGCCAAACTAGCATGTTGTTCCTTAAAGTACGAATGTGTAAAAAATGGGGAAATTTCGTAAACTATATACTTTTATATAATTTCCTTCCGCGGATGCAAGAACTTGGATCAAGGCTCTATTCGTTTCATGGAAAATAACTTCCGGGAAAACGTTTTTCAAGTTTTCCAGCATTTGTTTCATGGGGAATGAATTAACCAGGAAAAACATTTTCCCTCAATGGATAAAACATCTTCAAAAGTGTGGAAAATGTTTTCCTCTTTTCAAAAAGAGGAAAACATTTTCCATATCTTCTTTTACCTCACTTCCTTTCACAAAACACATTTTATTTTTTTAATCGAATTTTTCATTGGTTTTAATATTTTTCTTTTTCTTTTTTTTTCTTTTTCTTTCTCTTATTTTTTTTTCTTCTTCCTTCCTCTGCAGGCCGCCGATGGCTGATGACCGATCACAGGCGAGGTTGGCGAGCTTGATGTGAGGCGAGGCTGAGTTCGAGGCTGGCGAGCTCAAGTCTTGCCTCATTGGATCTGGCTCGGCCTCGCTCGAGGCCAGCAAGGTGAGGCGAGAGCTTGCCGGCCTAGGCGAGCAAGGCCGGTGAGCCTAGCCTGTGGCCAGCGATCAACAAAGGAAGGAAGAAGAGAAAAAAAAAAGAAGAAGAGAAAAAGAAAAGAAAAGAAAAGAAATATGAAAAATTATTAAATAATTAAAAATAATTAAAATTTGAATTTTTTATAAAAAAAAAATAAAAAATGATTAAAAGGAGTGCAAGGAAGAAAATCAAATCATATTTTCCATACTGAACTGCGGAAAATATTTTTCACTTCATTTTCAGGTTTCAGCCGAATAGAGGGGAGATATTGTCATTTTCCTAGAAAATGGCTTCCTGAAAAACATTTTCTAGAAACATTACATTTTTCGCAAAACGAACGGAGCCTAAGAGAAAGAATAAGAAACAAAAATTTTGCAGTAGTCTTAGCCAATAGGTCATGATATAAAAATTTTGGAAAAATTATCCAAAAAGTCCTAAACATATAGCACTTTTGCCAATTCAGTCCTAAACATTTTAAGTTTACCAATTGATTCCTAAACATTTACACTTCTTGCCAATTAAGTCCTAAACATTTACACTTCTTGCCAATTGAGTCCATCTAGCCAATTTTGGCCGGAAATCGCTAACAGGGAAGCCAGGCTCTGACGTGGATATTTTTAAATAATATTTTAATAATTTTTTGAAATTTTTATGGGTTTTTTTTCTTTTCTCTGTTTTTTTTTTGTTAGGTTTTAGAGTTGGCCGGCAAGGGCCGCGACGCCCTCACCTAGAACTGGCGATGGTCGGCTGGCCCACGCCTATGGCTGGCGAGGGTCATCGGCCCACGCCTATGGCCGGCGAGAGTCGGCCAGCCACCCTTTCCGGCCAACTCTGAAACCTAAAAAAAAATAGAGAAAAGGAAAAAGAAGAAAAAAACCATAAAAATTCAGAAAACTATTAAAATGTTATTTAAAAATGTCCACGTCAGTGCCACGTGACCGACTGACGTTCACATCAGCGATTTCTAGCTAAAATTGGCCGGATAGACTTAATTGGCACGAAGTGTAAAGGTTTATGATTCAATTAGCAAACTTGAAAAGTTTATGACTCAATTAGCAAAAGTGCAATAGATTTAGAACTTTTTGGACAATTTTCCCTAAAAAGTTTTATACGGATTTCATAAGTCTCGACGCATATATATCGCCCAAAATTTGCAGAAAATGGCAGGGATAATGAGATATACGTGTGAGTTTGTTAGATGAAAGTAATCCAATTCACTTGTTATTCATTGGTTCAAATTGAATAGATTAATGGCGCGGACTTGCCTATTTTAAAGCTTAAATGCATTTTGGGAATCGAAAGTTTGTACAGTTGAATCAATGACGAATCTCTCTTCATTTTGGGCCGTCCATTTTTGCCCATACATTATTTGGACAGGACTCACAATCGGACTTTTCTTATTTTCGGGCTACATTTCATGTTTCTTTTTCTAAATCGAATTTCTTGGACATTGTTATCTTAATACGAGAATTACAAAGAATATCCGAGGCATGATTACATTACATTTTCGATCACGCAGTCCGACAAAGTAAAAATAGTCACACTAAATAATTGACACCAATACTTTGCGGCTTTCACCCAGCAAGGTTACCCGGTACATCGTAAAATGCCACGCGAATGCTAACGCTTTTCTTACCATTGGAAACTCGTCCCCATGGAAATCCCAGATTAATTTAGTAAGGTTGTGACTATTTCCACGCCTTTTTCAACTTAAACCTCGCCCTTTTTAAGTAAACTACTCCAAACGACCTTCAATAACCATGAATGTCTAGCCAAATATTTATATAACTTGCCTTTCTAGTTTCCTCGCTCAACCTATATTTAAGACCAATAAATTTCTTGTTTTTTCGTTTATAAAACTCTCATATTAAATGGAACTTTTATTTACTTCCGTATTTTTAAAATTTATTTTTTGGCAAAAACCTGTTTATTCTTTATTTAATAAAAACAGTGTTTGGAAAGAATTTAAGAATTCTTCATCTCTGTAATTCTATCATTAAATATTTTAATATATAAAATCCATATTTTGTAAAATGTTTCTTGTTTAGATAGTCAGCAAGTTGAATCAACTAATGCATCTTTCTTCTGCTTAGTAAAAACTATCATATGTAGAATAACCAGAGAGATGATATGAAGCAAAAAAGAAAAAAATGCGCAAAATCGAAACTATTAGGCCCCCTTTGCGGTGTGGTGGAGCATTGGTGGCCACCCCCTTCTCCCTTTTATCACTTTCTATTTAATCATTTTTCGATGGAGGACGCTAAGAACATATCATAGAAAAGCTAAATGCAAATAACTGGCAGTAGATAGCAGACAGAAATTAATTGCTCAAATAAAAAAAGTTGAGGACTTGGTTGCATAAAAATGTCTAAGAAACCAATGACACATTTGATAAGGTAAGGGGACCTAAAGTGTATTTATATTGCTATATATAAAAACAAAGACCATATGAGAGATAAAAAAGAGGGTCGGGATTGAACCATAATCAAAAGGGGTTGTGGGTTTTCTCGTGGCTCAGAGAAAGGCCTCGGTGAGCGTGTTCCCAATACGAATGTCACCTATATGCAAATTTAACTAAAAACAAATTGGGTAATATTCGTGTTCCCAACTAAATAATGAGGTGGACCGTCTCTAGCGAAGATTTTGCTCGCTTCTTCGACACTTCCGCACAAACCGGGCAATTTGAACGAAGTTAAATTGCCCCCTTCAAGGCATCCAGAAGCAAAGGATAAGCAGTGAGCATTGGAAAGTGGCCTTGTGTCCTTAGTAACTTCACCTTGGAGGTGCCATTCCCAATCTTCTTCTTCATGTAATGCGAGACGGACGCTGGCACGATGATGTCCTTTCGGGATTGAATGATGGAGCACGGAACCGGCACTTCCGGCAGAGCCCATCTCAGATCACTCAGGTACACGGTTTTAGCTACGCTTACCGCGATTTCAGGCTCTATTCGTCCCAAGCTGTGCTCGAATTCCATCAGTGCACTCGTGTTGTTCAGTGCAATTGCTGCTGGAGCGAAATCATGGACCCAACCTGAGTAGTTTACACGCATTGATTGTAGTATCGAGTTGATTGCCGGTTCATCGAACCCTCCGGTGTATCCTTTGGCGTTGAGGTACCTGTAATTCACAGACATGTGTTAATAAAATGAGGTTAAAAGATCAAGAATCATATCAGCTTTTTGTAGCGCTCAAGCTAGTCGCCAAGAAACACATTCGGTTAGAGAAAATTTTGAATTCGAGATGACCCATGTCGTGTATTTAACACAATCTATATAAACTTTTATCTTTCTTTCTGTTTTAACCATAGGCTGTGAGGCAAAAAGGATATTCTGTTAATACTCAAAAGATATTTGAGATACAGTGTTTGTTTATGTGTGCATGTGGATCTACAGACAATATGTCTGGCTCCAGCTCCCTCAGTAAAACAACTTAGAACATATGTGTCCACAGAGAGAGAGAGAGAGAGAGAGAGAGAGAGAGAGAGAGAGAGAGAGAGAGAGAGAGAGAGCGAGAGAGGACCTACCTTGGAGATCCACTGAGCAGCACAAGGTGTTCAAAGAGGTCGGGCCTGCGGATTGCGGCCAAGCACCCGATCATGGCCGACATGGAGTGACCGACGTAAATGCTCCTCTTCACCTTCAGCCCATCGAGAAGGCGCACCAAGTCTTCAGCGTAACCCCCCAAGTCCGAGTACTTTCCTGCGGCAGCGCCATACACTCCCGGGTGGACGAAGGCCAAGTCGTAGACCGCCACTTTGAAGAAGCACGCCAAGAACGGCACGACGTGGTGCCAAATGGTCTGGTCGGCCTCGAAGCCGTGGGACAGGACCAGAGTCCGCGTCCCGTTGCCGTAGACATTGCCGTTTAGGGCTTGGAAGATGCCTCCACTGCTGCACAGTGATTCACTCATTCTTTTTCGGTCTCTCTGCCTCTTCGCCAATGTAACAGTCGTTATGTATCAAAAGTTTTCAAGAAGGGCAAGATGGTGAATGTTGTGTGTTGTAGGTATGCCCTTGAGGCTTGGAGTGTTCAAGCAATTTCATGCGTGCCTCTTGTTTCTTTCTTTGAAAATGATGTTTCAGCTACTCCACTTTGTTTTGTGTTCATGGCTGGCATATACGTGCATCGTTATCAATCAAGAGTTATGAATGTTAGATGTAGTGCGGTAGATTTCAAGGTTAATTCATCCTTTTTGGAGAAAAAGTCAATTTTTAAAGTCGTGTGGGTAATTTAATTACGTATTGAAATTTATAACTTATCGGAATGTCCTTTATTACGTCACTTTTTAATATATATGCGTTCCGAAAAGTGCTTCGTTGTCATCGTGTTGGCTAGGTCATTGATCAAAATTGACTTGACTTGAGGTCTTATCTCAATATGCTACCAAAAGATAAGGGCTACAGTTGTATAAGGACCACATCAAAAAGTTCTTGGGACATGAAGAGGGTCAAGGGGCTGTGAGGACCAAACTGTTTCGTGGCTAGGAGTCCTCTTGACGTACCAGTCCTAAACTTATTTGCTTGAGGAATTTGTAATGGGGGATCCTATCTATGTTTAATGTCACGCCCCGTACCCCACGAAGGCTGAACATCCGCGCATAGGTCGAATTGAGGTGCGACGCTCCCAGGATTTGCGTCACCGACCCGAAAACCCAAATCAGAGAAAATACACGCCACATGCGGAAACGACGTATATATATATACACCCAGACATGAAAACATAACCACAAGCAGCAAGAGAATATATATATATATATATATATATATATATATATTTATAGACTGTTCCAAATATACTTTCTTTACAACTTATATATTTACATTGTCCATTTACAAACCAAAATACATCAAGGGCCACGACACAAAAAGGGATCGGTGGCCTAGGGTAACAACTACCTATTTGGGAGAGGCGAGGCTATGGTCAAAAAGGGGTTAGCCTCTACTATTCACGTGAGGACCTAGTCTAGGGCTCCCCGGCTGGATTGGATGGCACTCCTGACTCCTCAGAAGAATCCTCCTCAGATCTCACTTCCTCGTCCGATCCAACTTCCTCTACTTCTACGGCTACCTCGGCATTCTCGCCTATCACTTCCAAATTCAATTCTTCATCTTCCTCCGGGTTTGGATCGACGGCTATCACTTGCTGTTCTCCTTGCTTCTCGTCCATGGCTATAGGTCCATCCACGGTATCGCCCACACTACTCACACTAAGGGAGGCTGGAGGATCAGAGATTTCACCACTCACCATTTGCGGGATCATAACTCCGTTCACGTCTATCGAAACGTCAAAAGTCCTGATCGGGGGTCCAGTTACGCCATCCGCTCCCCTCAAATACCAAGCTACATACTCTTGGGTTTGATTGTACTCCTCTCCCACGTCTATAAGCACCACTGAATGGTACCTAATGTATGCTGATCCGTCCCCACAAGGATGCACACTAGACGACCGCTGAATTCGATGCGGGTATCCAAAAAGAGGACCGTTCCTCGGCATTCTACGGGCGGGGATATGAAGATTTCGGTTTTATCACAACCGTGAGATAAACTCAGCAAGTAAAATTCCTATTCCTAAACTAGGCTAACGTGCACCTCCAGAAGGTAAATAAAATGCGTGCATCACTGAACCAGTAAATAAATCATATTAAAGTCATTCGGGCCCTCAGCCCTAATTTTGCTACTCCAGTCCTGCATGTTAGGCTTTCAATATCATTTTAACTCGTAAGCAGTTAAATCGACCCGAAGGCCATGACCCAATGGTCATCACAATTAACTCGACCCGAAGGCCATGACCCAATGGTCATCACAACTAACTCGACCCGAAGGCCATGACCCAATGGTCATCACAACTAACTCGACCCGAAGGCCATGACCCAGTGGTCATCACAATTAACTCGACCCGAAGGCCATGACCCAATGGTCATCTTTTAATCTCAATCATATAAAAACCAACGTAGAAATTCATACCAATGGGATTCACATTAATCGCCATATCACGATGTATCAAGCACGTTGAATTATAATTTTTCACTCAATCAACGTACTATCGGCAATTAATCCACAACTCAACATTACTGTGTTCCAGTCCATTTGAGACCAACATGCCTAACCAGTCTCAATTATTAAACCCATAGACATGGCATCATTCCACAATGCCTCAACAAGTCCCAATTGGCCTCTAACAAGTCTAATTTCAAGCCAATACTCATTAATTCATTTAATGGCCACATTAGACAATTAACACAAATTCGGTTCTATGAGGGACCACCCCTAAACAGCCACTAATTTGGCTCCAAATCAACCTCATGGTATGCCATTAACTCCCAATTAGGCCCCCTAATCAATCAATGCATAATTACAAAGCATTAGGCCTTAATCTAGCCTAATTACCTTAATTAAACCCCTAATTATGCATAATTAGACTAATTCAAGGATTAGATGTTTTACTCGCCTATTATCGACGCGAGGCGACGGGAGCGAGCGGCCGATTACCGACGAGCGGTACAATCGACGGCGGCGCACCAAAGACAAGCCGGCGGACACGGCGGCTCCGGCGAGACTCACGGCCACCTCTCGGCCAGAACAGGAGAAGCGCCGGTGAGGGATGGCTGAGGATGAAGGAGAGAGAGACGGTGAGGGTGAGGTTGGACGGTGGGGTGGCGCACGGCGGCGCGGCCTGGCGGGACAAGCCTGGCGACGGCAGGATCAAGGGGAAAGTTGGTCGACGGGGCTGGGACGACACCAGGAGGCGACACTCGGCGGCTCAACGCCAGCAGCTCCGGCGATCAGCCGCTTCTGGCATGAACAGCAGCCAGCGAGCACACCGGCGAGGACAACCGAGAGAGACGATCGGGAGAGAGGAGAGAGAGACAGACGCGGGGGAGAGAGTGAGCTGAGCTGAAGAGAGAGAATGGTCAAGGGGTAGTCAACAAAGCCCTTAGTGGGGTCCACATGTCAAGATCTTAGCCCTTTGGACCAAAATACCCTTCATCCAAGGGCTAAAAACACTTCTAATCCAATAATTCAAGGGCAAAATGGTCAATTGTCCTTAACCATGGTTAACCAAGCCTAGTTAACCTTAACCAACCTTGATTAAATCCCAAAATTGCCCCAAAATTCGGAATAAATCAAAAATGGCCTAGGGGCATTTCCGTCATTTTTCCATCCCGAACCGAAATTCCAATTTTTGCTCATACCGGTCCTAAATATTCATGTGAGACATAATCCAGAGTCGGAATCGCGAAATTCACTTTCTAAGCCCTCGAAAATCGTCTGCGAAGTTTCCGGGAATAAAATAATATTATTTTCCAATTTTTGTCAAAATTCCGCTTTTGACCAAAACCACTCCAAATGAACGTGGCTACCCCAAAATGACCTTGGCCGCGAAAAATAACCTGAAACGGCCTCCGAATTCGGCCTCGGTGTCCACAGGGGCAAAATTGTCCTTTTCTCAATTTCTGTCAAAACTTCAGTTTTCAACCGCATTCAATCCAACCATAAATGGCTACTTCAAAATGACGTCCGTCTTGCAAAATAGTCGTAATTATCCTTGAAGCTTTGATATCGAAGTTCGGGTCCAATATCGCGATCTAATTTACTCGATTTGTCGTTTTAGGGTCTCTCACTAACAGGCGGCTGTTTAGGCGTTACGCGTATCGACCTAAGATTGTCCGAATCGTGAGGGTCTCAATATCAAGAGAACGAGAGGAATTATCACTAGCACCTGAGGTCACGATCGTTTGGATTAAAATCGGGTTTCCTTTGTCAGGCGTACTTTCGGTCATGCGAAATCACTCGCGATCCGATCGTGCATCACTGACAATATCAACCTGTCATTTCCTAAGATCGGCCTATATTGGTTCAAAATATTTCCTCGACGTTCGTTGAAACCGGCACTCCATCACGATCGGGTTCTCGGTCCACGTACCTGATCCTATTTAGCCCTTCCCATTTGGTTAGTATCCCGTGATTGATTAATTCCGGGCGAGACTTACTAAAATTACACGAGAGTCAATATACACTTTATTGGTCCCGATAACGGGTCAAAATTCAGGATGTTACATTTAAGACATCCTTCAATTGCCGTGAGAAGGACTTGATTGTGATAAGGCGGAGAGATGGTACGTTGCGGGATGCTTATTGTTATTTCAAGTAACATGTTAATGCGATGTCACGAAATCATTACTTACTAATTGTGTGCGACATTACTGACATCTAGCATAACGTGCCATGGACAATTTATCCTAAAAAGTATTTGCCATGAACTAAACTAAGTTTAATCATTTAATGATGTCGCCATCACTTAATGAAGCATTTTTGATAGGGTAACAGCACTGACCCAAGCCTAAGAGGGGTATAGTTTGTAAGGGAAATTCGGGTTTTCGTCTAGACATCCGGATTTATCCCGATTGATGTGCATCCACCAAATGCCGGATAGGGTAACTTTTATCCCGTCTGGGCCACCAAATGCAACCCAAAGGATTTTGTGAGGGGAGCTACTCCGAGTCGAACTGCACACTTGCATATTGCAACTAGTTAGTTCTCTTCACTCGTGCTCCTTAGTTATATAAGAGAAAAAGTTTAAAAGTTCTAGAAACACTCTAGAATGATAATAAAGAGAGTTTCAAAATTATCGTCTCCCCTCCCCCGTCTCACACACACGTCATATAATGAGTGTTTCTAGAAGGGCACTCGTGAGATATGCCTCGCAAGTGGGGCGTGGATCCTCGATCTGGCAAGGTGCTCCTTTTGGTTTCTCAACAAATCTGAATAATTAATTTATATAAAAGGTTAATACCACGAAAAATTCAAAATTAATATATCTGTGATAAATTTATCTCAAGTTAATTTTTTTACCATTAAAAACTCCAAACTGATACACCTGTGACAAATTTACCTTCTATCAATTTCCGTTAAATTTTATTGTGAAATTACTTTGTTAAATGACACACGGCAGTTGACGGATGTATCGATTTTAGGTTTTACCATCCGTTTGTCACATATGTACTAGTTTGTGATTTTTTTGTATTAATTCAATTTAACAGAGACTGATGGAGGATAAATTTGTCATAAATGTACTAATTTGAGATTTTTTATGGTCAAAAAATTAGTTTTACATAAATTTGTCACAGGTGTACTAGTTTAAGATTTTTGGTGGTCAAAAAATTAGTTTTTGGTAAATTTATCACAAGTGTACTAGTTTGGAATTTTTTGTAATATTAACCCTCGTATAAAATGAGGTCCTATACTCAATATGATTTTAAAGGGATAAAGATAAAATCAATGCTACAACCATTATATCACGCTTATTGTTTTGCCAAAACTTTTTCAAAAATAACGATTTATGTGTCACAACTTTAAAAAAGCAACCACTTTAGTGATTTCGGTCACAAAAAATATGACATGATGTGACTCGTCGGAGACACTTGGATGGATGCTCTTAAGAAATTTGGCACTAAATTGATTGTTCATGAAATTTGGCACTAAAGTGCTCTTAAATTTTTGGCACAAAGCATTTTAAATTGTGTGGTGCACAATCTATGTACTGAACAATCTCGTTAAATGCATTAATTTTTCACATATTGAAAAATAGTGGCCAAATTGGTCCCCAAACGGACAGTAGTATTGATCTCTCGGTTGATCAAAGCAAATAAATCTCCGTAATTTTAAATGCAATAGTTTGAAGAGAACCTTTGCTCAACTATTTTTCCTTTAAGCCTGACAAAATTAAGAAAAATAGTGGCCAGACTAGAATATTGTCTTGTGATTTCTGCTTTTGGCTCAGGATGGTGTTTGGTCAAATTTTTAAAAAAGTTTAGAACCAAAAATTTACAAATGGTGGATGAACGATCAATTTAGTGCCGAAACATTATAAAAGCATCTATTTAATTGACTCTAGCAAGTCACATCAAATATTTTGACGGACTAAGTCACAGAAGTTACTTAAGTAATTGCTTTTTAAAAGTCTTGGTACCAAAGTAGGCACCGCACAAAAATTATGGCATTAATGCTGTCATTTTCCCAATTCTTAAAGCATCAATCACCCCGCATCACATAAATAGAATAGTTTTAAGAATTTACATTACCTAGCAAGTGTCCCGAAATATTCATTGATAAGATCCCACACAATTCCAAATGGTCAGTGGATGGACCACAGTCATGATGTTTGCACTTAGAAATATAGCTATCGAGGATTAATATTAATGTGGACCAGCAAGACTTGCCGCCCGGAAGTTAATGATCGTTTCGTGTTAGCTTTCTGAATTAGATGACCTTGTGCACGAAAAAGCCTCATGCAATGATAGAATTTTTCAATTTCAATTCGAGGTCATTGCTCGATCACAAATCTATCCCTTTCATCTCTTCCATAATGTCGTGTGATGGCGACAAGACCGTACCATAATAATTAGTTGCTTAAAAACATCGATCCAACACTAATTAACATTTGCCAATGATCTGTACTTTTGTAATAGACGAAAATTGAACTTTGAGCTTTAAATAAATTTACTAATGCTAAAATAAATGGGCCCAAAATAATTTGGACTAATAATTAGAGCAGAATTAGTAATTTTAGTGAACAATTGCGTGTGTGACAGATTTGATGCTCTAGATTTTTCATTTTTTAATCAAAATTTTAAGAGGAAAGAGCTTTTTCAATTGCCGCTGAAGAGTGTCAATCGCAGACTCTCCCCATCCGACGGGTATCCAGATGGGTACATGCTCCTTTAACGGTAGAACCCGTCATTTGAGCTCAACGGTGTAATTACTATCTAAAGACTAAACGCACATTGGTCTTTTAAGCACGGTTTGACCGCCACATGTTAAGACGTGTTACACTTGTCATGATATATCGCCACTTGTCATGATAAGCTGACATTTGTCACGACTAGGCCGCCACTTGTCGACCGACACTCACCCATTAGGCGAATGAAATCAAATTAAAACCGTCTGATAATCAAGATAAAGTGTCAAGGCTGGATTTCATACTATATAAGTCATTATTGCTTCCACTATCAATTGGAAATAGAACTCTCAACTCGTTTTTTTTTCCTGCTTGAGTTTATCAGGTGAGGGTATACGAACACAATGGTTGCAAAGTCACGATCAAGCGCCGTAATTTTTGTTCTTTCCTTTTTTTTTGGTTTTTGGCAATTTGCTATGTTATGTGATGTAGAAATTCATGTGTCTTTTCTGCTGTGAACAGGACAAAAATATTGTTTCACATTTGACAAAGTTTTTATGTCCGAATCTTCACAAAATGATGTTTTTGTTCAAATTTCACTTGTACAAAGTGCTAAAATCTATGGAAAATGTTCTAATGCTCAAATGAGAGCGGACGATACCAATGAGTAGGAGGGCTTTTCTATTTATACAAAAGTCTCTATAATTTCAATCATTGATCTTCTATACGATCTAACTGAAGAGGATTACAATTCTGATTTAATCGATTCGACAGTAGAGATCCACTTGATCTAACTGTAGAGGGCATTCCTCGTCACGTTAATCCAACGATAGATGCCGCTTCCATCCAACAGTCGAGGATATATATCGTTTCTCTTACCAGTACACGTAACTTGTGTATAACCATTTCTCTCTTTCCTCATCTCTTTGCGTGCACATCATCAATTTTCGAGTTCTTAGAGAAATTCTCTTTAGAAAATTTACCATTTTTTCCATGAATTTTTGGAGTTTATATAAGCTTTTAGGAAATATATTAAGGTACGTACCGTCACCATTACTTTGAATTTGCTTTTGAAATCTAAGATAATCTGTTTCCCATTTCCAATATTTGATTGGAAAAGAAAGTGTCGTCGTGTCCTTAAAAAAATAAAAGAAAATCGAAAAAATTACCCCCGTGCACTTCCTCTTTTTCCCTCCATTTTCCGTCGCTATGAAAAGGGGAGGAGCTTCTCTCTCCTCACGCCCTGACCCAAACATTTCAAGTTTTCTCTCTTCTCTTTTCTTCCTCGGTATCAAAGATCGCCTCCTTCTCCTCCCTCCTCCCTTCTTCTTCTTCTTCTCGCTCATTTTTTCCGCCTTCGATCTTTCAGATTTCCTCCTGCGTTTTCGCAGGCGCTCGTCGAATTCCTCGGCTCGATCCGGCCTTCTCCACGGCGGCGCGAGCGCCGAGGGCATGGCCAACATCACCGTCTGCGCGCGGTTCAGGCCTCTGAGCTCGAGAGAGAGGCGCGATCATGGCGACGACTCCGTCTGCATTGAGCGGATCGACGATGAGGCCTTCAATCTCAAGGTGCTTCGACGATGCTCTCTTTCCTACTTCTGCAGTGTGCGCACCGGAAGAAACGGTAGTTGCGGTTGATTAGGCTATTCTCGTTGGCTGCATCTGAGTTGTGGAATCCGTACTTTCGAGTGAGATCTTGTGAATTCTCTCGTCTTGTATTGGCTGAGATTGCGCCGGTTTTGATCGATCAAGCTGTGGTGATCTCGACGTCGATGGTTGTTAGGATGAAAAGGAAGGAGAGCTGAAGTTCGGCTTCGATAAGGTGTTCTACGACGACTCCAAGCAAGATGATGTCTATTCGTTTCTGGCTCGTCCTATTGTTCGAGGTATATCTAGCATCACCGCTGCATTGCGATGTCTAACATGATGTCTAGTCGTTTGTATTCATTTCTGGATGTGAAATTTATTCGGTCCATAGAGCGAGTCAGTGAGAATCATTGATCACAGCATTAGGTGCTTGTGTCGACATGCGCATTTTCCTAATCCCTTTTCAGTACATGAGATTAATCAACTATTTTCATGCGAATCCACTGCTCTCTCATCCTTTAATTGATGATCGAGATAAATCGGTTATTTTCATCCAAATCCACTGCTTTCTTCTGTTAGTAGGTGTACACGGCATGCGCATATCGAGTTGACTTCCAGGTGTACTGATATTTTAGTTTTTATGCGTTGCTCTCAAATGTAACAGATGTGGTAAATGCAATAAACGGGACGATCATTACGTATGGACAGGTGAGACGCTATGCTGCGACAAATGACTCATGGTTTCTGTTGTCTAATTGATTCCTTAACTCTTTACCTTGATGTTTTGCTCGAACAAAGTAGATCTGTAATGAGGTAGAGTGGCGTGACTAGATGCATGCATGCTTAAATGTGGAGGAGAGGATGTTAGTAGGTGCTTTACAAATGAATGGAGTAGATGTGATCCTATGATTAGTGCCATAGTATATCTCGAACAACCTCTTTTTGCGTGATCAAGTGGAAAAGGGTGTATGGATCTGAAGTTGCCCAATGTTGTTTGTTCTATTCCAGGAAATTGGGTTCGGAATTCTTTCAAAGTTTTCCAGTCTGACATTTTGCATCGGATCTCCATGTAGAGGAATTCCCTGTCCTTGTTATGACTAGATGTTACAATCATAGTTCAAGTCGTTGCAGAACTAGAACTGCATATATCATACTTTACATAACTTATCTTCTTGATATGTTAAATAAATTATACTGATCATTTCCTATTTTCTAACAACAAACTCTATTTTTTCTTGAGCAGACTGGAGCTGGAAAGACATATAGCATGGAGGTGATCAGTTCACCCACCGGAATAGCGTTAGTTGATGGCCATTGATATATACCAGTTCAGTAACAATATTTATGATTCAGGGACCAAGCATCCTCGAATGTGATGATGCCAAGAAAGGTCTCCTTGCAAGAGTGGTTGATGGAATTTTCAGAGTAATCGCTTCTGCTGATTCAGTCAAGTATACAATCAAATTGTCCATGGTGCGACTATTCAAGCTGCTACCTGGTGCTTCACTTAATTATTGATGTAATGCTCTATTTTCAACGTTTTCCAACTTTTTCAGGTAGAAATCTACATGGAGAAAGTAAGGTACAGATTACCATGACTGCATTTAAAGACATTCACGTTGAGATAATGGCTCTCGTCCAATAATCCCAGGAAGTTTATAAATAAAACCTCATGGACATCATTTATTTTTCTTCTTCCAGGGACCTTTTGGATCTTTCAAAGGACCACATACAAATTAAAGAGACTAAATCACATGGAATATCGTTACCTGAAGTTGCAGAGGTGATGAATTTTTCCAGCTCACACAACTGCTTTCAAAACATATAGGGCATAAACCATAAGTTCGTCTCACAGGGAGGGAACTCTCACATGGCATTACTATGCTGTTGTTCACCCAGCCCTTCGAATGTGTCAGAAACTCTATCAACCCTCAGGTTTGGTGCCAGGTATGAAAATTTGAAGTCAAAATCATATAGGGCAGGGTATGTTCTTATTCTGATGGACATGTTCTTAAGGAATACAAAGAAAAAGAAAAAAAGTCTTAAAATCAGGAAGTTCTAGCTTTCTCTATGTGTGTAAAAGGCATGCAGAGGAGAATAGTAAAATAAGAAAAAATCGTTTGAGTTCTAAAGTGTATCCACCAGAAGCAATCCATTTATGAGTAGACAAGATTTCTTTTTCATTCAACTAGTTGAGACAGACGCATAAATGCAATATCTACTAGTTATAGAAATTACACCGCGAGTATCAAGTTCTGATTCTTCAACCACGTATCCTGTCTCAGATGATGTGTGCCATGCGGGTGTGTGGATGCCGCTTGTGGTTTCTTATTCCCATTTCTATCATTTGTCCAGGGCAAAGCATATAAAAGCATCACCGCGTGTCCACTGTACCAGAGATAAACATGCGAAGACACTTGGAACATCCTTCCCATCCGAAGATGAATCGCGTGACAAAGTTATGGAGAAGGTTAAGGTTTACACTACTTTTTCATAAAAATCAATTGATCACTCTATTTCACCCTCTCACATTCCACATTTGTAGTCAAGGGAGAGCATGGAAGCTGAAGATGTCAAGTTGCTTCAGGATTTGTTCACATGGGAGGGAAGAGCACTCGATCCCAATTTTCTTGAGGACTTGGAATTTGACTGGGGGGAGGTTGCTGCACCCACTGATATTCCATTCCAACAAGCCGTGGAGGAACTTGCCTCCGCTGTCGAGCTGGTTAGTCGAGACTCTATATGTTGCACTCATCAGCTTATGTTACACTTTTTCTTTGACCACGAGATGATTCTACGCCATTTTACAGTGAGAGAAAGTCTGATGTGGTGACTGAGAATCGAGTTACCGACTCATTTTGAAATTGAAGTCTCGGCGCGAGTTTTTTGTACTTTCATGGAATTAGACGACTGCCTGAATGTCATCTACTTTCCGCATCACATAACAAGCTTAACACTCTCTAATGGCTGCTTAGAGCGACATTTTGCTGGCTCTTTTGACAGCTTAAAGATTAGAACAAAGTCCTCGAGGCGATGCTGGTAATTGCGACGAGGATGCTTTCATCTCAAGGTGAGGCAAGTGGAAATCTCGGCTTTATGCACTTGGTTTCGGAGTCTCTGAAACCGACCATCACTTGGGTAGCGTCATCGCCCCTGGTCAAGCTGTTGATAGACAGCTATGTCCTTATTCCATGTTGCTGGTTTACAAAGTGATAAAGGTTCCATATAAGAACCACATTAGAACCTCAATTTTTGAAAGTGATCCCTATTAATTCTCTCCACGACTTGTTCTGTTGCGATTGTTTGAACGTACATTGGAGCCGACAAGTTATTTTAACTCGATGGTCAATCCAATTCTTATGAAAACTGAGAGAATGCTACCTCTCTTCAGAATTATTTTTTGACAATTGAGTATACAAATTGTCACGCCCCGAACCTCACGGCGCGCCACATCCCTCGCCAAGGTCGATTCGTGTGCGACGTCCCAGGACGCGTCGCCGACCCGACGCCCAACACAGAGACTTAAAGCACATGCGGAAGCAAATCAAAATCACCCGAACTTTAATATACACATAACCAAGGATAGCCATACAACAACCAGCACGAATAATTACACTGGCAATGATACTGGGCACCAGACATAAAATTCATTTACAGCCCATGCTCATTAATCAAAGGCAGTTAAAGGCCACTACAACCGGTCGGGGGCTCCTTCCAAGAACACTTCGGTACGCCTGCCATCCTCAAGGTTGGGGGTCTGAAAAATTGGGATTTCAACAACCGTGAGAATAAATCTCAGTGAGTAATTCCCTAAACCTAAACTAGGCTAACGTGCACCTCCTGACAAGCAAATTAAACACACTAAGCAGTGTACCATTAAACAATCATAAAATCATAGGCTCACAGCCCAAATCATTTATTTCACTGCCCTGCAGGTTAGGCATTTATCAGCAATAAATCGACCCGTAGGCCCGGCCCGAAGGCCACAATTTATAACGACCCGAAGGCCCGACCCGAAGGCCACAGTTTATTCCGACCCGAAGGCCATGACCCAATGGTCATCAACAATTAAATCGACCCGAAGGCCATGACCCAATGGTCATCCACAATTAAATCGACCCGAAGGCCATGACCCAATGGTCATAATAATGTCATGCACAATGGATGCCAAATTTCTCACGAGCACATGATCATCAAATGGCAATTAGATGCGCATTTCAACATGCCCAATCAATTTAATAATTCAATTTAGCTACGGCATGTAATTCACACACTGCTTTCAGTTGATCACACGAATATGTGACATGGCAATGCCCCAATTGGGCCTCAACAAGCAACAATCAACGATAATCCATAAACCCGGGCACACCCGGCAATCACCCAGTCTAACTTTCAACTTGCCGATTTCTAATCCATCGAAGTCCCAAAGCGGACAGCCACTATTCAATTTACCACGCCATAAGCTCAATTCACATTTCAATATGCCCAGCCAAAATACTGGCATGACCATGAGATTCATATGCCCGTGAATCCAAAGTCAATTATTCATACCAAGATGCCAGATACAATTATTCACAAATTTGTCAATATCAAGGCATTAACGGCCTATTCAATCTACTCCATTTTCGCCCCAAATAATCCGGCACTTATTCCACACACTCGCTCCCATTTCAATTCAATAAGTCCAAGGCCCGCCACGACCAATCAAACCTAGCCATTAAATCTTCGCACATGGCGCCACCACTAGGATTCCAACAAATCCTAATTAGTTCCTAAAACACCTAAATTCAAGCCGATCCACATGATCCTGCGCGATCAAGACCCATCAAGGCCCACCAAGCCACTCCGCTCTTAGCCATACTAAACATGTCATGACATTGCCCAATCACTACCAATTAGAGACAATTCAGTCACTAACTCAGTCTATCCATCAATTTCGCCAATTACATTACTAAGCCCCAATTTAATCGCGTCTCACCCCAGTCGGCCCTAGTGTGGACAGCCCCCACACAAGTCTTTCTAGGCCTATATATATCTTCAAAGGCTCGATTTAAACTCCCCAAAACACCAATCCAATCGGCCGCCACAAGACCAAATACTACGCGCACTAAAGTTCACATTTCCAGTCCGAATTTTCCCGAACTTGGGCTATTCCATCCCAAACCTGACCAACCATCTCTCGGCACTTACATAGCCGCGAAACCTCATCAAACGGTCACTATAATTCACCAAATCAGCCGCGACATCCACTCCTGTCATCCTTTGCACAATAACCCCTAAACTTGTCTAGAAATGCAAATAATCCTAATTGGGGTTTAGGGTCAAACTCACCGGGTGTCCTAAGCTTCAAACCGAGCCGAACACGCAGCGATGGCGGCTGGACAGCGGCTACCCCTCGCCGGAATAGTAACGGTGGCGGCGATTCCGGCGAACGGCGCGAGCCTAGGCGATGGTTTAGACGATTCCACGGCCTAGAGAAGGAGAGAGAGACACGGTCAGAGAGAGAAAGAGAAATGGGGCGGCTGGACGGCTGGGCGAGGCGGCGGATCCGCGCCGGAACAGTGATGGCGGCAGCGGAGCTCCTCCGGTTCAAGGCCTTTCACGGCCAAACAGAGGGAGAGAGAGAGAAAGGGAGGAGAGGGGGCTTGCCGGCTGCTTGGGGTGGGACACGGCGGCGACTGGTGGCGGTCGGAGCGGCGGGGACGGCGGCACGCAGCGGCGGGGCGAGGCGGCGCGCGGCGGGAGGAGGTCCAGAACAGGGGAAGCGTCGGGGGAGAAGAAGAAGAGGAGAGGGGAGGTGGTGGCGGCCAAGGGGGCAGCGGGGCGGCAGAGGCGACTGAGGGGAACGGCTGGGTGGTCGAGACGGGGCGGCGGCGGCCGGAACGGCGGCGGCGACGCTAGAAGCCCTAAACAGGGGAGGGCTTCGGGAGAGAGAAAATCAGGGGGAAAAAGGGTCGCGCGGCGGCCGGGGTTGGCACGATGGCGTCTCGGGTGGTCGGAGGACGAGGGGGCCGGTCGGCGGACGGCTGGGCAACGCCGGATCGCGGCGGACGCCGCGGCGAGCTGCTGTTCGCGCGCTCCGCGAGCAGGCCGGCGACGGGCGGTCGCGGCGACCGACGGCGACGCGGCTCGGTCGGGGCGACGGCGGCGAGGCTGGGGGCGAGCTTAATCGGCGGTCGGACGGTGCACGGTGGCTGGGCTGGTCTGGTCGGGCGAGGGGCAGAGGAAAACCAGAAGCAGGAGCGTCGGGGGAGAAGCCAGCGAAGGAGAAGAAGAAAAAGAAAAAGAAAAGAGAAAAGAAGGAAAGAGGAGAGAGAGAGAGAGCAGCAGAGGGTAGGTCTGCAGGCATGGGTGGATGGGACGCAAGCCGGGGAAACGTGCGCGCACATAGGGGAGAGAGAGAGAGAGAGAGAGAGAGAGAGAGAGAGAGAGAGAGAAGTAATATATATAAAAAAAACAATCATTCTTATATTAAACGCAAACCGAGGGTCCAAATTCAAAACCGAAAATGGTCTACCGGTCTAAAATAGGCCTCGCACATAAAAAGGGACAAAGGCCAAATTAATTAGACCAAACTATAACGAGGGAGGTCTACTAGTCCAAATTCGCACATGGTCAAAACTCCCCCTTTTTCCATTATTCCTGACAATCTCGACGTTGGCTTCAATAATATTGACACCGTCCAATTTATTTCGTCCCGACACTCCCGAAAATCGACTACCAAGTCCGGGGTCTAAATAACGGCCAAATTTGATCGAGTGCGATTCTAGCGAAATCTCTAATTTAAAATGATAACCGGGAGTGATCAGTTCCCGGGCGAGATTTTACTATAAGCACACTGACAAATTACGCGTTTTATAAATCCCAAAAATGGGCCGAAATTCGGGATGTCACACAAATACAGATTCAAACTCGGACAATTGATATCATTAATATAATTTGTGTTAATTAAGGTGGAACAACTAAGGAGATCGAATTAGGGAAACACCCGGTAGACAACGTTTTGACCATGCGGTGTTATAACAAGAATAACCGAAGTCATCAATTCCAGTAGGATCCCTATACTATATCTACATCTCAAAATTTCCCAACAACGATAAGGCAAAATCAGATAAAACCTCATTTAGAACATACTCTCCACAAGTTACCCTAGAGTTCAATTAGCTATTTGATCAAAGCTCCTTGGCTCAAATCGATCCCTCAGAAGAAATGGCATTGACCCCGGCGCCTACAGAACATCTCAGAAACACAAAGGAGAAGCTGAAATTCACATCATATCTCAGACACCAAAAAATGGTGATCCATAACGCATCATTAAAGGTAGAGATGCTTCCTACTATTCATTCATGCTCAAGTTCAAATCTCTGACACAAAGTGACCAAAAAGTGAAATGAAAATAAAGTTTAAACACTCACACATTCAATCCACCAGCACAGAAACCCAATATAGCCGTACCAAAAACTCGAGAGCATAAAAATGGTTCGCTCAGCGGAGCCTCCTGGCTTCTCTCTCAGACTCCAGAAGGGTGAGGTGTAACATCCTGAATTTCGACCTATTTCCGGAATCAATGAAATAGATGTTATTTCTCATTTCAATTTAGTAAGTCTCGCCCGGAACTGATCATTCTCAGGATACTAACCTTTAGGGAATGGCTACCTAGGGAAATGCACGTGGACCTAAGAATTTGATCATGAGTCGATACGCGTAATCCCTAAACAGCCGCCCGTTAGTGAGAGACCCTAAAATTGAGATTGGGCGATTTTGATCGTGAAATTGGATCCGGACTTGGATGTCGATTTTCGGGATCGTGCGCGACTATTTTTACGAGGATGACGTCATTTTAGTGTGGCCAATGATATTTGGGGTTGGTATGGTCGAAAAATGGAAATTCGGCCCAGGACTGGAAAATTACGATTTTGCCCCTAAGCCTATTTTTGGGTATTCCGAATTTTGGAGATTTTGGAAATTGAATTTGGGGATTAAGTGTGGATAAATATCAGCCCCAAAATATTGGACCAAAATGCCCTTAGATATTTTGGTTTGGAAGAATGTGGACCAAGTGTTTTAGGGGCAAAATTGGAATTAAGAAAAAAAAATGGTCAAACCTTGGACCAAATATTTAATTGTTTCTCTCCCCTCTCTCTCTCCCCATTCGGCCATTTTCCCTTCTCCTCCCCCTCCCTCACCGAAATCCCCTTCTCTCCTTTCTCCCTCACCAAACCATCTTCCCCTCTCTTGGCCGCTTGGACGCCGATCACCGCCGGGAGACCGTCACCGCCGCCGTGTGCCGCCGTGAGATGCCGGCCAGCCGTTCCCCCTTCTCGCTCTAGCCGAGTTAGTCTAGAGTTCGGGTAAGTCGCGATCTAATCCCTATTTAGGATGTCGGGTATTTTCGGACTCGTTCGAGTATGGTTTAGAGGATTTAGAGGTTGATTAAGGCGTCGATAATGATTTTTGGTGGTTGATCATGGCTATTGATGGCTGAGTATGGCTGTTAGTGGTTGTTGTGGGTTGGATTAGACGTCGGGAAATGAGTTTAGGCGGTTGGAATTCGGTAGAAATCGGTTCGGGTTTGAATCCGTGAGGTTTGGGGTGAATCGCGGATTCGCGGTTACTGTACCCGCCCGGTTTAATATTTTTTTATAGAATTTTGTGGGCCGAATTTGAGAAATGTTTCTTCATGAAAGTTGTTGCCAACATCTTGAGGTATAACATAATTTAATTTGGGAATTTTTGGAGATCATTTGATGCCATTCGGAAGTCCATATTTGGACCAAAATAAAACTGCCCGAGTTACTGTTCACCGACCTTCGGGTCTGTTTGAATTTTTATAAATTTTTCCAGGCATATTTTCAAAATACTTCCTTCACAAAAGTTTTTGGGGACACTCGTGGCTATAACATATAAAACTTTCAAAGCTTTTCAAGTTGATTTAAGTGTTGAAATAAATGTATTTTGAGGACAAAACGGTCTGTTTGAGCGAACTGATTTTGGTCTGACTTCGATGGACAAAAAGTCATGGTTGCAGATTGAACTGGATTTCGTATTATTCATAAGAAATGTTGATCAAGATGTTTTTTATAACATATCCAAAATTTAGAATTTTTGGAGCTGTTTTACTATTTATTTCAAATGGATTTCTGTCACTGCGCAACTGCCCAGTTTGGACCCGATTTTACATATTCTCGGTTTTTCTCTCTCTCGAGAATTATTCGGTGTTATCGTGGCATTTTGACGGGTAGTTTGATGCTTGAATGAGCTCGTATGTGTGATTGTGTGGCTATGAGGTGTGGTGGCGTGATTGCGCATTGAGTTCGCGTGCCAAGCTTGGGTGTTTGTGTGGTGTTCGCGTGATGAGGATGGGTAATTGTGAAAAGTGTGTGCGAGATGTGAAATTGTGTGTGACCGTGTGTATGTGTGGCCGTGTGGTACGTGTGGAGAGTGTGGAATGAAGGTACGAGAATGTAGGATTGATGGGAAAAGTGATACCCTGAGGCGTGTTCGTCTACGCGGGGTAAAGGTCCGTCCTGAGGCGTGTTCGTTTACGCGGGACGATGCCGTCCCTGACGAGGTGACGATACTCGGCCCGACGGGGTGACGATGCCTGACGTGGTCAGAAGACCATTGGCCTGATGCGTTTTACGCGGGCGCGGTAGAAGGAAAGCGTGTGTAGGATTCCGTCCTGAGGCGTGTTCGTTTACGCGGGACGATGCCGTCCCTGACGAGGTGACGATGCCCGGCCCGACGGGGTGTCGATGCCTGACGAGGTCAGAAGACCGTTGGCTTGATGCGTTTTACGCGGGCGCGGTAGTGGTGGAAAGGTTGAGAATGAGCGGGATTTGGCTTGACATGTGAGGATTGTGAAAGTGATGCATGGTGTGAGTTAGTGTGCGAGTGTGTTTGTATCGCGTGATGCAGTGCGCGATTATGGGGTAAAATCTGCTAGGCATGGTATGGGACGTGCCCAAGTGGGTTTTGCTTTATAATCGAGGCACGCGCACGGCTGTGATGTACTGCTGTGGTGTGATTGGCGTGTGTATTGATATGTGGAAAGTGTGTGATGGCATGTGTGCAAGAATTGTATGTTGGGATTGTGGGCTAACGTGCATGGTGCGTATGCAGAGAGTCCAAGTGTGTGTGAATGTTTGATTGCTGGTTGTGTGGTTGTTTGGTTGCGTGTTTGGATGTGTCTGGAATTACGTGATAGCCTAGGTGGGGCTTAGGTTGTGACTTATTAAGATGTGATCTCATGGTTGTTTCAACCAAACCATTTCAGAGCTCCCGCCTGAATGTCGAGATTGAGGTCGACTCGGAGTCGTTAGGTGAGCAAACAGCTGCGGAGGATTCAGGTGGTGATGCCGAGGACTGTGAGTTAGAGTGGACGCCTTCGAGAGGGCGTAGGAGATAGTTCTGGGAGGAGGATGCGCCCCATTTTTGGATAGTGCTGACCTAGAGAGCTGATCTTGATATTTTGGTGGTTTGGAGTGTATAGTTCGGTGTGCTTATAAATTATTTTGTGGTTTGTATTGGCGGATGATGTAAATATTTGGAAGTATAATATATGCTTGGTGGTTTGTCGATTTGTTCCTTCCTGGTGTTCTCCAATTTTAATGTCCGGGATTTTTTTTATTGCTTCCGCCGCGATTTAACTCTGATGGATCGTTGGGTCGGCGACGTTATTCCTGGGACGTCGCACTCTATTTGACCGGAGGCGGGATGTCGCGGGCTCGACGGGGGTTCGGGGCGTGACATCCCAGTTTGAATTGGTATCAGAGCAAGGACAGCTCGATTTAAGTCGATCGAAGCTTGGAGTGATAAGGAGTGGAGACCCAGGATAGCTGCAGTTAGTTAGGGAGACCTTAGTGAACCATAGTGTGTCTAGGGCTACATGTATTTCCAGACTGTTGTTGTGATTGTTGAGTGAATTGGGTGTTTTATTGGAATGCAGGTGCGTCTGGACCTGAGGTAAGTGCACGAACCCTTTTGATGTGGTTTGGTGCTGTGTGATTGATTGCCTGCTAAGTGGATTACTGTGTCAACTCACTGCCTAGGACTAGACTGGGTTAGTTGGCCTAAGTCTTTAGTTCCTGGATGGAATTATAGCAGATAGGAGAATGATAGAAAGCTGGGACGGCGAGCAGCCAGGGAAGAGGTGCTTGAAAGGGTATAGGCAGAAGAGCCAGAGGTCGAGGTGGTGCTCGAGTCAGAGCGATAGAGGATCTTGGAATTGATGCTAGGTCTGCAGAGAACCCCGGAGTTGAGGCTAGACCTGTAGAAAACCCTAGAGTTGACGCTGAAGCTGCAGTAGATCCCAGAGTTGATGTTAGGGCTGCAGCGGATCCTCGAATGGATGGAGTTATAAGGGCCCTCGAGGAGGTTGGGGTTTTGATGGGCAGGCAAACTCAGGAACGAGATGCCATTATCGCCCAAGCAGTTGAGGCCGCTGTGGCTGTTGCCCTCAATGGCAACAATGGAAATCGGGGGCATGTAAAAAACTCAATTTTTTTTTTGCATTGTTCGAACTCGATTCACAGCTAAATATCTCTTATTTTGAGGATCCTTTCGTTTCCAAATCAAATTCGATTGTCGTTGTTAGTTCAACAAAAAAATCTTACAATATTTTCAAGACATGATCACATTTTGACTCACACATTGCTAAAAAAGGTTGGAAAATCACGTTGTGTCACGTCCACGTACCCCACTGTTGACACCTAATTTTTAGCCGATGCGTCATAAAAAATAGAAAATTCGAGATTTTGGTTTCCGATCGCGACGGAGCCCGTTTCTTGAGCAAAAAGTGTCGTTTTTTAATTCCGTCTGTTGATTTAGCTTTTATAAGTGATTTTCTATCCATTTCATACAAAAACCCGAAAAGTCAAATGGTTGACTTTGGCGTTGACTTTTTGGTCAACCCTTTGACCAAAAGTCAACCCCAGGTCAAATTGGGGCTTTTTGCATAAAAAGATTCCTTTCAAGTCCAATTTCACTTTAGAAGTGGAAATTTCAGAAAAATTCAAAGATTTGATCATAAAATCAAGCTCCTAGTGAAAAGTCAACTAGGGTTTGACTTTTGGTCAAACCTTTGACCAAAAAAATTGAAAAAATTCAAAAACCCCAAATCATCTTATTTTACTTTCAATTTACCTTTGGCATTAGAAATTTTACAAAAATCGATTTTGAATCAACTTTTTCCCAAATTACGGAAGTTGATTCAAATCGGCCAAAAATGAAATTACTTCATTTCTAGTCATTTTTTAGATTAGTTTTCTTCACGACATTTGATCTAGAGGTCATTTTATATCCAATTTTTGAACCAATTTTGTGATTCCAAGTCAAACACAAAAACCCCCAATTTTGGCCCTGATCAGTGATTTTGATCGATTCTTCATGATGTGCGCAATTGAGACACGAATGAGCCTAATTTCTTATATGAAACCCAAATTCAAAATCAATTTTAGAAGAATCACATGAATTTGGGTCAATTTGGTCAATTTAGTGATCCAATAATTAGGAAGTCTATGAGTGATTGGTCTAATTAATGCAATTCAACTTGACCCACTCTAGACTAATATTCAATTTGTTGAATTGAGACCCAATTTGGTTAATTAGACCTCGATTACACTTGTTAGTCTAGCTTGGTCATGCAATTACTCAAAATTCAGTGCTAATTGACTCAAATCGGTTTAATTCAAATTGAACTAATCCGATCAAATTAGTCATTTTCCGGTCGAAAATTTTGATGATCAATAATCCGGTCGGACCAACCGAGGTCAATCACATTCTCTTGAGTGCGAAAATGACAAATTTGACCTTAATTGAGAATTACAAAAAAAATGACCAAAATACCCTTCTTCAAGGATTAAACAAATTAATTAGGGGATTAGCAAATCAATCATGGCCATTCATCTAAAATTGATCATGACCATCCATGATGCCATGTCATCAATCCTTAGCTATTAAGGAATATTCTTAATCATTAAGGATCCATTTTGAGCCATTTGATTGATCTAAGGGCCAAAATTCAAAGTTGGGGAAGGTATATAGCATTTTTCCCTCCAAAAATCAAGGGGGGATGTCCATTTTCAGATCTGAATTCTCTCTCCTCTCTCTCTCTTCTCTCTCTCTCTCTCTCTCTCTCTCCCTCTCCCACGATTAACTCTCTCTCTTGAGCTCCCTCTCGGCCGCCGGCCATCCGGCGCCTTGCCGGCCTCTTCCCGGCGAGCCGCCGCCACACCGGCGTCCCCCACGGCGGCACAAGGCTGATCGCAAGATCAGCCTCCTTCACCGGTGGCCGGAGCTTCCTTTTCCGGCGAGTTCTTCATCTCGGCAACAGTACCGGCAAAACTGCCGGTGTTGTGTCCAGCCGGTTCAACCGGCTGATCCGGCTCTCCGGCGGCCTCCTCCGGCGGTTCCAAACCTCCGACTACCTCCCTCGGCATCCCCAAGTCGCTGTGGTGCCCGGCCTTGCATCAAACAGCCGCCGGATCACATCGTTTTCTTAGTTTTTTACTGATTCGTTTACTCGAGTAAAAACGAGTCGGTTCTAACATCATCTCTTGCAATCTATTGTCGTAGATCGGCTGAGCTTTCCGAGGTCTCTCCGTGCAATTCTAGATCAGAATACGGAGTCCGGATCGCTCGCTTGAGCGTTGGATCATCGCAAGACAAGGTAAGAACGCCTAAACACAACTCTGTAAATTCGTGTGCAGTAAATCCTGATTGCTTGAGATGCTGTTTTGAGCTAGTAAACGTCGAAATCTGATGAAGTGATAAACTAGAGAGTCGTAGAACTCGTTCTTAGCTTCGATTTGATATATAATATGCCTCGATCGGACTTGATTTGCTATGTCAAAACCTGTTTAGAAGTCACGATCAGAATCTGTAATTGTTGTGCAAAGTCTGTTCTGATGATTCCCTGACTGACGTTGTGCTGTTCATTGAATTTTATGATTTTCTACGATCATTTTCTGGAAAAACTTCCTTCATGAGAATTGTTAAGAACATCTAGATCTGTTCACTGTAAAATTTTCAAAAATTTCTGAGCATGATAGCCTAGCACGATTTACAACGTCATCTGCATATGGATCGGATTTCATGCTAGTTTCAGTTGACCTTTGTATGTTCTTCAATTTTCATAAATTCGTGTGTTCGAAATATGAAAAAATTTTCTTCACGAAAGTTCTTCCTGAGATCAAGATCTTTCAATTGATACTAATTTCATCAAAATCGGAGATCATTTGAATTTTCAAAAGGAATTCTCACAATTTGATCAGAATCTGTGTTCAGATCTGATTTTCATTCCTTTGAAGTTCAAAAGATGTTTCTCCGAATTTGATGAAGTTAGGGTCCTTTTTTGCAAAAAATCAAAACTTCAAAGTTGTTCATTGGGGTCTCATTATGTCAACTGAACATTTTGAGGACCTAATTGCAATTTTTGGAGGGTTGATTTGCTTGAAAAATCTTCTCGGGCTAAAATTTCATTTGCAATTGAGTCCCTCGTGAAAATCGAATTTTATAAAAATTTGGAGGGCTTTTTAGCAAAAACTTAAAACACAAAAGTTGTTGCACACAGGGAATCCTAACGGCACAAAAATTTTCGCGCTGTTTTGATAAGGTTTGTTATTTTTCCCGCCTTTAATTTGAAATTCGTAACTGAACCATGTCCAGCCTGTCACTGAGACTTAATCATGCATTTTCGGGAAATTTGGTTAGGATTTAGGAAAAGTGGTCTTCATGACTTTTGTTCCTCATGTTATAAGCTTTCTAATGACACCTGATTCGCTTCATTTGAATGTCATTAGGATAGTTAATCATGCTTGAACAGAATTGATCCGATTTAGATGTTAATTGAATAAGTGGTCTTTCTCATAAAGCCCACTTCCTCTTGTTTGATTGGTTTTGAAATAAGGCCCATGGGCCTAAACGCATGTTCATTTATGATTACGCATGTCTATGTTAGATGAATGTTAGGCCCGATGCATGTTCGGCGGGTAGCCCATTCATGATCATTAGAACCCGACTTTAGGGGTTAATTGATATGAGTTACCGTTTTGTGAATACAAATGGTAGCTCATTATCATTAACCATTAATCAAACAATGTTAGGTGATTAGTGGGTGATTGAATCGAAACGCATGAAAAACAAAGGCCGATCCCGAGGCCCGTGCTTAATTAGTGATTTGGTTGCATCTTTGTTCTTTCATATGTCATTATGAATGAATGTATGAATGTAAACATCGACACCCGAGAGGCGGTCCAAGGAAGAAAAATCCAAAATAGAAGACCAAGGTGATTGACCGATGTCCAATCCGGTCTCAATTTGTACTCATTTGATGATGGTTCTAAACCGATGTCCAATCCGGTTTCAATTTGTACTTAAATTCATTCATCCCCGACCATGTCTCGGGATTTCAATTTGTGTTGTAATAAACACCCGACGAGTTGCGGGTTCTTACTTTTTACTTTCTCGCACCTAGAATTAGCTCGTCCTTTCAATACTTCGAGTGTTTACTTCAAGAAATGTCTTTCAATACAATTGATTGCTTCTTTCTTTTTCTAGACTAAGATAGGATTAGTTTAGAATCTTAAATGAAAATGCAAAAACAAGATGCATGATCATCTAGTGGACTAAGACTTTGGCATGAAATCATAAAAAACAAATGCATGACGATTTAGATAACAACCATGTTAAGTTTAGCGGTACCGAAAGGGCGTTAATAGAAATATTAACGTAAACTAGTCCCCGAACCTTTGATCTCTGGTTTTCGTAGAAACCGAAACGAAATTCCCGCGTTTCGGTTGGGTTTTCTAGCCGACCCCCGACCTAGGCTAGTGGCGACTCCTTAAAAAATAAAAAATCAATCCGCTGTCACGCGAGATATGGATTTAGGGAAAATCCACGTTCATGATCAATGGATCATATGGCTAAGCAAGAGATTTACACTTCGGTAAAAATCATTTTTTTTAAGATGCCATATGAAACATCTCATGAACACTTATCTCTAAACCCGCCTCTCCCGCGAGGGGCAGGTCGCGACAGGCTTGGCGACTCCGCTGGGGACTAGGTTACAAACCTAAGTGGATTAAAGCCGTAATAAACTTGTTGGTTGTTATCTCACTTGTCTACATTTTGTAGCATCGACTGCATGTCAAAGTCGCGTGGAAAAATGAGGTTAGTCCACTAACCATGTGTTAAATGGTTTTATAGGTGGGAGCCATAAGGGGTGGAGTGAATGCAAACCCTTTGTTTTGTAGGTGGTGTTCGGATGAATGTCGAATGTATGAGATTATATTGAAGTGTTGTTTGCTTTAGATTTAAATGCATGTTTATTTGCTTTAGCACAACACAAATGCACCCACATCCCGCGGTCTAAAACCCCGGATCGCTTTAGGGTACCTTTAGGAGGTATTAAGAGTGGAATCCGCATGTGAATCCATGTGGTAATCCATTCTTCAATACCGCTCATCTTGATTAGTAAGAAGTGCACCGGCCGACGTTAGTAGCGGTGGGTAAACTCTTCTTATCTAATTAAGATGGGGACCTTAAACCTTTAGAATCCTACCCTTAGGTGTCAAAACTCACATGTTCTCATGCGATGTGTCGATGTGTTTGCCATTTTCTCTTCATGGTAAGGTTGATTGTATCGTTCTACAATTTCAATTATGCCATTTCAAATTCCACGTTATTTTCTTTTTTTAATGCGTGGTGATTAATCTCGATGCCCCAAATTAGGGTTAGTCAAAATGGATATGTCGGAGATTCGAATCGTCCCCGTTCCAAGAGCTCTCGTGACTATGTGGGAAAGTCTCGAGTCAAAGCATAAAGACTACGTGGAAAAGAGGATCGGATATCTTCCCGCGCTCTTATATATCGAGCCTCGGATCGCCATGATCAAAGCATTGTCTCATTTTTGGAACTCGAAGACATCCACTTTTGTGTTTGGTCGAAATGAGTTGACCCCTACAATTGAGGAGTATGATATTGCCATTGGTAGGGTCGGGTCTTTTGGTCTAGTTAGTCCTCCAATAGATATAGATCCTATAACTCTTTTGAGCCAATTCTTAGGAATCGACATTCTCCAAATCAAAGGCGTTCTTAGAGGAAATTCCAACGCACTCTCTTTCACATTCCTAGAACAACATTTTTCTAGTTTGCCAAAAGAATCGGGTAATCAAATTCCTCGAGTTTTTCTCTTAGCCTTCTTTGGTTTTGTGGTTTTCCCATTCACCAAAAAGACCATGGATCCTTTGGTAGTTCACATTGTCAACCAAGTGTGTATGTTCAAAAGATTCTCAAATATGATCTTAGGCGAGACCTTTGTGTCACTCAATAGGTTCAAACAAAACAGAAATGGTACCTTTAGAGCCCCAATAGGTTTACTCCAAATTTGGTTGGTCTCTCACCTCAAAGATTTTGGTTTGAGCTTAAAAATCATAGATGTGTCCAAAGATTGTCATCCTATCTCGCTTTTCCGAGAAAAGGAAAAAATCTTTCCCTTTTGGTCATTCTCAACTTGGTTTAGTTTTTTCAAGAACCTTGTTCCAAATCAAATCCAATGGCATGTTCGTTGGCTTGGAAATCCCGAGGTGCGCCTTAATAACGGATCCGACAACCCAATCCCACTTTTGGGTCTTACGGGGTCTACGTCATATTACCCTTTTAGGGTGATCCGTCAATATCGCGCACTTCAAAAGATTCCACCATTCCTCAAGCTGGGGTTATATCATTTTGACTATCGCAAAGATGTCATCCAAAAGGATCAAATGACCGACGTGAAGGAAATGGTCAAATCTATCATTGATATGTGGTACAAATGCCGCCCGGAGCCGATTATCATTACCGATGAGTCGGAATTAGAAGGAGAAATGAAGATACATCATGCGTTGCCGGAGTACATACACCGTCGACTTGAGCTCGAGCTTAAAGTGGATCTTCCTAATGTTCCCGAGAAGCCAACTCAACAACAAGCTATAGCCGCAAGAGCTCTTAAGGAAAAGAATGAAGCTTTAGCCGAGGTTGAACGTTTGACCCAAGAAAACAAACGAATTCGCCTCGCGCCTAAAGAGGATCCATTAGGAGTTTGGCTATATTCCATGAGGAAATCTCCTTTCATGTAATTTTCCTTTTATAGATTCGATGTATAGGGTTTCCTTTTTACTCATTTTAGTAATGATGTAATAGGATTCTCTTCTTGTCTTTAAGGGATTGTATTTCACAAATTTTGTTGTTAATAGTGAAATTTCCCTTTGTGTGTGTTTTATTTTCCGAGATTCCAATGGAATATAGATGGGGCATCTTGATTAATCATCGCGTGTTACCCCTTTAATTGTATAATTTCTTGTGAAGAAATTATGATAAGAGATTATTCACGTGATATTGGGATCATGAGAATATTTCTTATCTCTATTTCATCTAAAGAAAATATAAAATTGAAGGGTTTTATATTTTCGTCTCGATTCATTTTCCGTATGCTAATTTGATTTCTGTTTTTTACAGAGAAAGTATTAAAATACGGCTGAATCGCGTTTTATTATACGCACCCGTCGCCAAGCAAGGATGGAGAACGAAGACACTCGTGCTCGCGTTATTACCATCGAGAATCAAATGGCGCAAATGATGGCGCTCTTAACCGATCTTGCAAATCAAGTAAAGAACTTCACGCCCATGGCTCCTGCTGCTGCGGCTTCTACTCCCAATGCGCCCACTAGTGCGCCGGTGATAGATCCAGTTGATAAAGGACCTGTTGAAGAAGTTCCCGTTAATGCCATTCCTACCGTCATTGATTTGGAAGCTCCACCTAAGGAGTCGCCTGTCGCTCATATGGATGAAGAGAGTGCGAGACGCCTCGCAAAATTGGAAGAACGCCTATGCATGTTGCAAGGTTATCAACTCCAAGGTTTTGATAAGTTGTCACCTTTTACAAAGGTGAAAGTTCCTGATTTTTACAAGGAGCCCGAATTCTCAAGGAAGTACGATGGAACTGGGTGTCCTAAAACCCACTTGAAATATTATTTGAGCAAGATGGCTCGTTATTCCGATAACACCCCGCTTTTGATCAACAATTTTCAAGATAGCTTGGCAGACTCCGCCTTGACTTGGTTCATCGAATTGGATTTGGAGAAAATTTGCACCTGGGAAGATCTTGCAGATGAATTCCTTCAGCAATACAAGTTCAATACCGAAATTGCTCCAACCCGTGAAGAGCTGGTCCGGGTTGACAAAAGGAGGATTGAAACTTTTAGAGCATATGCCCAAAGGTGGAGAACTATGGCGTCTCAAGTCAAACCTCCGTTGTCCGAGAAAGAGATCATGCAGCTGTTTCTTCGAGCATTACCTCGAGAATACTTCGACAAGATGTTTAATAACACTTGCATTAATTTTCCCGCAATGGTTGAGTTGGGAGAGCGTATTGAAGGAATTATGCGGGAAGGTCGATTGTCCGAGACGACGACTCGCAGATTTACCTTAAAGAAGGATAAGGAGCCAACTGTGGAGGTTGCCTATATTCAAAATCCTAATGCTCAAAAGCCACTAAACGCACCAGTTCAAAGGTCCGTTGTAGAAACAGGAGGTTCTTCCCGGAATTTTGACCGAAAAGGAAAAGCTCCGCAAAGACAATTCACGCCATTACCAAGACCTATGTCTCAGTTGCTACCGATGTTGATTGAACAAAGGCTTGTAGCAAAAGAAATCCCGAGAGACAACCCACCAAAGTTTGCTGGGTTTGATTTGGCAAAATCTTGTGTATATCACATGGGTGAGAAGGGCCATGATGTGAACAATTGTTACACTCTCAAGGTCAAAATTCAGAACCTGTTGGATAAGAAGATCTTGTCGTTTAAAGATGCCACGCCAAATGTTCAACAAAATCCGCTCCCTAATCATACTGAAGCTGTTAACGTGATATTTGGAGACGAGAATGAGAAACCTTTCTTGTTCGATGTGACGAAGTTGGAAGAGCTATTGACTATAGCTAGAGATCAACCGAAAGAAGGAAATGTATCCCGGGAGGAGAAAATGTATTGCTTAGCCAAGATGTTCGCTTTAGGCATAATTCAGCCTCTTCAAGAAAGGAAGCCCGAAAGGTCCATCGAGACCGCTGTAATTGATTTGTCGTCAGAAAAATTCTCATGCAAGTTCGTGGATGAAGCCTCATGCTCTAAGCTAAAAGATGATGGGTACGAGCCAGATGTTGATGAACCGTGGGTTGATACTTATTCCGATAGTGATTCGGAATGTGAGAGTAATAATGCCTGTCGAGATCGTGAATTTATAAAGAAGGCTATCGAGAAAGGTGAAATTGTTGATACCCTCGGACAGCCGAGTGGTAAATATGACTTTATGGTCAAATATACGCCATCTCCAAGTTTCTTCGTTGACCTAAAGGATATCGTTCCCGATGGATGGGGAAGCATGGATGATGAAGGCACATCCACTAATGAAGACAAGAAGCATGTTTCCAACATGGATTCTGATCTTAGCGTTAGTAAGGCCCATTGGAACCGCGAATTTGTAATGACCGCTCGTGAGCATGATGAAGTGGTTGATACTCCAAGGCAACCAAGTAGGAAGTATGACACTTTTGTCAAATGTTTGCCTCCGCCAAGTTTCTTCGTTGATTTGAAAGACATTGTTCCGACTGGATGGAGTGATGACGGAAATAATGAAGAAGCTCTTTCCGATGCTGATTCGGAATTTAAATATCATACCTCCCACTGGGATCGGGAGTTCGTTAGGAAAACAATTGAAAAGGGCGAAATTGTTGACACTCTCGGGCAACCAAGTGGAAAATACGATTTTATGGTGAAATACTCTCCTCCTCCAAGCGCTTCTATCGACCCTAAGACTATCGTCCCGAGTGGATGGGGGTCCGAATTTGAAGATGATGGCATGGTAGCCATGATTGATCCTGTTGTGATTGAATTGAATGCAACTTGTGAAATCCAAGCGCACGTTGTGGAACCAGTGGTTATTGATCTAATGGCCGATAGCTTCGGAAATATAGAGATTTCTAATGAAGATATTGGGCCTGTGGTGATTGAGTTGCCACCGAAGAAGAAGGAAAATTTGAAAGAAAGAATTCCTCCTGTTTATGACTCCAAGGCAGTTCCTTGGAATTATGAGATAGACGCTGTTACTCGGTCAGGCCGATGTTTTCCATCTCGTGAAGGTGTCGAGAAAAAGGCTGTAACTGAAGAAGAGGCGGAACAGCTTCTCAAAACTCTCAAAACGAGTGAATCAGAGGTGATCGAGCAGTTAAGGAAAATGCCGGCTCAAATCTCGTTACTTGAACTATTCAAGTCTTCCGAGAAGCATAGAAATGCCCTTTTAAAGGTTCTTAATGAAGTACATGTACCCGAAATAATTGGAGAGGTACAGTTGGAAGAGTTTGTAGGTGCTATCCTTCTTAAGGATCAAATTTCTTTTTCCGAAAAGGATTTGCCGCCGGAGGGGCGAGCACACTCTAAAGCATTATACATCTCTGTTCAACACTTTGATACAAGGATATCAAGGGTTCTTATTGATAATGGTTCAGCTCTCAACATCTGTCCGTTATCAACTTTGCGCCGTCTAGGTGTGGGTATGGATAATGTTCGTCCTTCTAAGACTCCAGTCAGAGCCTTTGATGGCATGAAAAAGGAAGCTCTTGGAGAAATTGACTTGCAACTGATGATTGGTCCAGTTATGTTCGCTCAAAAGTTTCAGGTGCTCGATATCCCAAGCAACTTCAGTTTGTTGTTGGGACGACCTTGGATTCACGCGGCGGGTGTTATACCCTCAAGTCTACATCAGATGATCCGTTTTGTCGTATGTGGCAAGATTATAACGGTACATTGCGAGAAGGATACCGAAACTTTCAACAATACTGCGATTCCTTATGTGGAGCCAGAAGTAAAAGGAGAATCAAGCTATTACTCATTTGAGTTAGTGTCAGTATCACATGTGCCCGCAGGCACTGTTGTGAGGAAGCCTCACTATTCAAAGGCGGCCCTTATGTCTAGCAAAATGTTGATCGAGTATGGATTCATTATTGGCAAAGGATTGGGAAAGCTGTCCCAAGGTATTCTCACACCCATTGAGGTGACTAAGAGAAAGAAGCGAGAAGGCTTAGGTTACCAAGGCGATCAACAAGATCAAGGTAATCAGAAAGGCCCAAGCATCAAAGAAAAGAGTTACCGACGTTTACTCCCTCCTCCGTTGAAAGATTTCTTCCCCGGACCGTCAAAGTTCCTTCAAGATGAAGAAATAGACATTTATGATATCGTCGACTTATTTGAAGAGAATTTTGTGGGTGTCATTTCCGAGAGCTCCGAAGATGATCTACCTACCGATCCCGCTGTGTAAGGGATGTTTCCATTGTTTTACTTTGTTTTCAATTGTAATCCATCTAATTCTCCCCTGCGAGGGAATTCCATTTGTTCATTTGTTTTGTTCATTTCAAGTGTTGTAATAATTCGGATCACGAGCTTCGGATCCAAAACATTATATAGCATTCATTTGCAATTCAATAAAAGCATATGCATGTTTTGTTAATAGACGTGCAAAAGTATACCAAACCAGCCCTATGATGATGCTTTGAGGCCTGGACTTTTGCACGATCTATAGTTTTCAAAATAATTTTGGAACAAGGATGTCCAATGATATGAGGACGAGTTCCCCTTGAAATTTTCGAAAATTTAGAATTCGAAAAGTTTTTCATCACATCTTCATGCATTGCATTTCTTATCTTCATATACTAACCATTCTTTTGTTACATCTCAGGCATGACACTTTGCATAACCATAGTAGTCATATGCATGGCTTGGATTCATGTCCGAAAAACTCATACGAATCTGATTATTCTGATCCCGAGAATGAAGAAGATTCACAGGTTATTAAAAGGGAATGGATCCGACATGAAGAATCCTCACCTCCTACAGAAGAACGAACTGTCGTTATAAATTTGGGCGATTCAGAAAATCCCAAAGAAACAAAAATTGGGACAAGTCTTTCTCAAGCAGATGCAGATCGACTGGTTGAATTATTGAAAGAGTATCAAGATGTCTTTGCTTGGTCTTATGCTGACATGCCGGGTCTGGACCCCAACATTGTGGAACACACGTTGCCTCTTGATCCTACCATTCCACCTAAGAAGCAGAAGCTTAGGAGGACAAAGCCAGAATTATCCAAGAAGATTGAGGAAGAAGTCATGAAACTGTTAAAAGTTGATTTCATCGAAGTTACTCATTATGCTGAGTGGATTGCTAATGTCGTCCCAGTCATGAAGAAAGATGGGCGAGTTCGGGTATGTGTCGATTACCGCGACTTGAACAAAGCAAGTCCCAAAGATGACTTCCCATTACCACATATTGACGTCCTGGTCGACAGCACCGCAGGATTCGAATTATTTTCTTTCATGGATGGTTTCTCTGGTTATAACCAAATCCGAATGAAGGAAGAAGATAAGACTAAAACATCATTCATTACCCCATGGGGGACATTCTGTTACAAGGTTATGCCCTTTGGCTTGAAGAACGCAGGGGCAACTTACCAAAGAGCCATGGTGACACTATTCCATGATATGATGCATAAAGAAATTGAAGTTTATGTCGATGACATGATCGCTAAATCACGACAAGGTGAAGACCACATTGAAGTCTTGAAGAAACTGTTTGATCGACTTAGAAAATTCAAGCTAAGGCTTAACCCCGCCAAGTGCATTTTTGGGGCAAAGTCTGGGAAGCTTCTTGGATTTATGGTTAGTAACAAGGGCATCGAGATTGATCCCTCGAAGGTGAAGGCCATTTGTGATTTAAAACCTCCTTCTACTGTTAAGGAAGTTCGAAGTTTGTTGGGAAGATTGAATTATGTTGCAAGATTCATTTCCCAGTTATCAGAAACAGCTAAACCATTCTTTAAGCTGTTGAAAAAGAATGCCAAAGTTGAATGGAATGAAGATTGTCAGAAATCCTTTCAACAATTGAAGCAATATCTTTCACAACCACCAGTTTTGGTACCACCCACTCCGGGTATACCTTTGATCTTGTACCTCACCATTCACGATGAGTCTTTGGGAGCTATGTTAGCGCAGAAGAGACCAGAAGATGGAAAGGAATGCGCTATTTACTACCTCAGCAAAAAGTTTACTTCTGGTGAAGCTCGATATCCAGAAGTTGAGAAAACGTGTGTAGCCTTAATTTGGGTATTACACAGACTACGGCAATACACTCTTCATCATCGTATTCTACTTGTGAATGAGAACGATCCTATCAAGTATCTTTTGGAAAAGCCTGCACTGGTTGGAAGGCTTGCCAAATGGCAAATATTACTCTCCGAGTTTGATATCCAGAGCATGTCTCAGAAGTCCGTCAAAGGTCGAGCCATAGCTGATATGTTGGCTGAAAATCCCTTAAAGTCAAATGACTGGGATGAAATTGATGAAAGAATCCATTTGGTGTCACAAGACAAGTGGGTCATGTATTTTGATGGAGCTGTTAATCTCTCCGGTTCAGGTACTGGAGCAGTCCTGATATCCCCAACAGGTCAGCATTATCCAGTAGCCGCAAAGTTGGTATTTCCTTGTACCAATAACATTTCAGAATATGAAGCTTGCATCCTCGGTCTTCAATTAGCCATCGATATGAAGATTAAGAGATTACAAGTTTATGGCGATTCCGCACTTATCATTCTCCAAACAGGAGGTGAATGGCAAACTCGTGATGCGAAATTGATTCCTTATCATGAGTATCTTAAAGATTTGGTGGAGGAGTTCGAAGATATCTCGTTCGATTATTTGCCAAGATCTCAGAATCAATTTGCCGATGCTTTGGCAACATTATCCTCAATGTTACAAGTAACTGATGGATTGAACGTTGATCCTTTGCAAATCGACGTTTTAAAGAAACCTGCATATTGCATGGTTATAGAAGAAGAACTTGATGGTCAACCATGGTATTATGACATCATGAATTACCTTCGAGAAGGAAAATTTCCCCAAGGAAGTCAAGCTAAGGATCGAAAATACTTGACTAAATTAGCTTCCAAATTCTTTCTTAGTGGAGGTGCTTTGTACAAGAGATCTTTTGATTCGGTCCTGTTGAAGTGCGTAGACACCAAAGAGGCCAATTTATTAATGAAGGAGATACATGAAGGAGAATGTGGTCCTCATATGAATGGCCATCTTTTAGCAAGGAAAATCATGAGGCTAGGTTATTATTGGTTAACCATGGAAGCCGATTGCATTCAACATGTCAGATGTTGTTATCAATGTCAAATTTATGGGAACAAAATCAATGCTCCCCCAAATGAATTACATCAAATGTCCGAAGCATGGCCTTTCTCAATGTGGGGGATTGACATTATCGGACCAATCAATCCTAAGGCGTCAAATGGACACCGCTTCATTCTAGTGGCTATTGATTACTTCACCAAATGGATCGAAGCCAATTCTTATGCTCATGTCACCGCGAGAAGTGTGGCAAAGTTTATTCGTCGAGACATTATTGCTCGATACGGGGTTCCCGAAGCAATTATCACGGATAATGGGTCAAATTTGAATAACAAAGTAGTGGATGAGCTACTCAGTAAGTTTCACATTCGCCACTTGAATTCTTCTCCTTACCGCCCACAAATGAATGGAGCTGTGGAGGCGGCAAACAAGAATATAAAGAAGATTTTGTCCAAGACGGCAGAGAATTACCGAGACTGGCATGATCGGTTGCCATATGCGTTAATGGCTTATCGAACCTCCATTCGCACTTCGACTGGGGCAACACCATTCTCATTGGTATATGGGATGGAAGCAGTTTTACCTGTGGAAGTGGAAATTCCTTCGTTAAGGGTACTTTCGCAAATAAAGCTTTCCGAAGCAGAGTGGATTCAACAGAGATTTGAACAGCTTAATATGATTGATGAGAAGAGGGTAAAAGCCCTATGCCATGGACAAAGCTATCAAAAGCGAGTAGCTAAGTCATTCAACCGTAAGGTTCGACCCAGACATTTTGAGATCAATGATCTGGTTTTGAGGAAAGTCTTACCCATTATTCCAGATCGTGGAAAGTTCACTCCCAATTATGAAGGGCCATATGTCATCAAGAAAGTGTTGCCTGGTGGAGCATTGATTCTTGTAGAAATGGATGGCCGAGAGTTGCCAAAACCTGTGAACGCAGATGCTGTCAAGAAATATTTTCCCTGAATAAAATGTTTCGAGTTGCTTTGGACTGAATCCAAGTCTCCTTAAGAACGTTTGCATCATGCATTTCATGCATACATAGCATTTTTGCATGATTGTTCATTTTGTAGGTACTCAACTGCTCCCCAGGGAAGCTATTCCAAACCTCAAGGAATCAAGCCCGAGGAAGTTGCTACATCAAATCAATCTTCTCCCTAGAATTTAGGAAGTAGATCCCATGTGTGAAAACCTTTTTCTGTCCAAAAGGTTTTTCAAGTTTGAAATAAAAATCCCCAAAGGAGTTTTTTAAGAAAAATCACTCAAATGTTTTGATTTATCAAATTTCCTCACAGACAGGAGATTTAACTAAATGATCCTTTGAAAAACAAAAAGAGGATTTCTCAAAAATGCCAAATGGAAATGCCTAGGATGATAAAAGGCAAGCCTTTGATCAAACATGTCCCTATACTCATTTTGAGAGAATTGAGCGAAAAAGCCATGTCGTAAGACGTAGGATTCGTTCACATTGAATACATGGATTGAGATGATAAAAGGCATCTCATTTCTCTATCCTAAACACTCATGTTATCCTTTGCTAGCCACTTTGAGCCAAATAAGGAGAATTCTCAAAATACCCCTGTCAAGAACCACCCCACATTGGGGCAAAATAAGAAGTTATGGTTGATCATTTTTGGAGCAAAAAGATTAAGAAAGATTTTATTGCTTTCACTTGCATCAACCTTCTTGTGATAGTTTCAGATGGATCTTTATGGAAGCTCGAAGCATCCCAAAGTGAAGAAGAGCATTCTTTTCCTCTACCCCAAACACAATTATCCTTTGCTTAGCCAAATTGAGCCTTAAGCATGTTCATTTCAAAGCCCAAAATGATGATTATCTCCCTACATTGGGGCAATGCATATGATTTACCAAGGAGATTTAGAAATTGGTAAATATGTATAAAATGTCTCGAGAGTCCAAAGAACTCAAAAGATAAATATTAGGGGGCATGAAAAAGCAGTGTGCCTGGTAAAAGCAAGGCCGATGCCCATGAAAAAACATGTCAAAAGCAAAAGCAAAAGCAAAAGCAAGAAAAAGCAATATGCTTATGCTTAAAACAAAATTCCATTTGCATAAGATGCTTAGAAAGAGCAAAGCTCTTATGTTGCAAGAAAAATGGACTCTCGAGACAGTTTGGTTTTCAAGAATCAAATAATGTTAGATTTGAATGATTTGGTAATGATGCCAAGATAATCATCATTCTTCTTTCAAACCCATTCTATCAAATTTCAAGCCTTTTGAGCCTAACCCGAACCAACATTACAACCCTCTCCGAAGTCTCTTCCGATTGGGATGGTTTGAGTTAATGTAAAGATTTCATAAAGGAACTACCGCTAGAAGGAGTGGAAGTAATCCTATCTTATCTTATCTTCAAGGTTCTTGACTTGTAAACCCGTTGAAGATATTGATATATTTCTTTTCTTGGCCTCAAAGCAAATACCCTTTGTGTAAGCCCATGACCAAGCCTATATTACGGTCCTTTGGAAAGACCTTTCTGATCAATCAATTTGTATTCAATGTGAATGTTTCCGAAAACCTTTGACATAGGTTCGTGAGGCATCACCAGTGAGAATTGAATAGCTTTTCCGCATCGATGAATGGGAATCAAAGCCTTTATGAGAGCCAGTGTGAAAGACCTTTTTGATTAGGTTATTTCCAACTTGGCATTTTTTACCTAACCTCTTTAGATGGTTATTCAAAGATCATTTTGTTAAAATTTCCTATTAAGGATTTTGATAATCTTTGCCTTTCACCAAGAGTTGAAAAATTCCGTTTGTTGTTAAACAATCTCGGCTCTTTTTTCAAAATATCTTTCCCCAGTGGATCGGTTTTTGGTTAGCCTAAACCATAACTTTCATTTTCGGTTTTTGGTCATCCTAAACCATACCCTTGGTTTTTGGTCATCCTAAACCATACCCTTGGTTTTTGGTCATCCTAAACCATACCTTCGGTTTTTGGTTAGCCTAAACCATAACTTTCATTTTCGGTTTTTGGTTAGCCTAAACCATAACTTTCATTTTCGGTTTTTGGTCATCCTAAACCATACCTTCGGTTTTTGGTCATCCTAAACCATACCTTCGGTTTTTGGTCAGCCTAAACCATACCTTCGGTTTTTGGTCATCCTAAACCATACCTTCGGTTTTTGGTCAGCCTAAACCATACCCTAGGTTCTAGGTCATCCTTAAACCTTGTCCTTAGGTTCCTGGTCATCCTTAAACCTTACCCTAGGTTCTAGGTTATCCTTAAACCTTGTCTTAGGTTCCTGGTCATCCTTAAACCTTACCCTAGGTTCTAGGTTATCCTTAAACCTTGTCTTAGGTTCCTGGTTATCCTTAAACCTTACCTTAGGTTCTAGGTCATCCTTAAACCTTGTCTTTAGGTTCCAGGTCATCCTTAAACCTTGTCTTAGGTTCCTGGTCATCCTTAAACCTTACCCTAGGTTCTAGGTTATCCTTAAACCTTGTCTTTAGGTTCCAGGTCATCCTTAAACCTTGTCTTAGGTTCTAGGTCATCCTTAAACCTTGTCCTTTGGTTCTTGATTTTCCTTAAACCATAGATTTCCCACAAAACCATTTCTTTGTCTTTTCTTTCTTCCTTCATTCCACCCCATGAGAGAGAGAAGAACACATGAACGGTCTGACAATCCAACGGTAAGTGCTTCAGGTAAGACTCTGATCAAATGTCTTTGTCTTTATTTTCTTTTTCCCAAATGGAATCGACTAAAAATTTGCAGGTGCCAATTGGTCTTTGAGCGAAACCTCTTCGAACTCCCACTCAAAGAGGGGCAGCTGTTGACACCTAATTTTTAGCCGATGCGTCATAAAAAATAGAAAATTCGAGATTTTGGTTTCCGATCGCGACGGAGCCCGTTTCTTGAGCAAAAAGTGTCGTTTTTTAATTCCGTCTGTTGATTTAGCTTTTATAAGTGATTTTCTATCCATTTCATACAAAAACCCGAAAAGTCAAATGGTTGACTTTGGCGTTGACTTTTTGGTCAACCCTTTGACCAAAAGTCAACCCCAGGTCAAATTGGGGCTTTTTGCATAAAAAGATTCCTTTCAAGTCCAATTTCACTTTAGAAGTGGAAATTTCAGAAAAATTCAAAGATTTGATCATAAAATCAAGCTCCTAGTGAAAAGTCAACTAGGGTTTGACTTTTGGTCAAACCTTTGACCAAAAAAATTGAAAAAATTCAAAAACCCCAAATCATCTTATTTTACTTTCAATTTACCTTTGGCATTAGAAATTTTACAAAAATCGATTTTGAATCAACTTTTTCCCAAATTACGGAAGTTGATTCAAATCGGCCAAAAATGAAATTACTTCATTTCTAGTCATTTTTTAGATTAGTTTTCTTCACGACATTTGATCTAGAGGTCATTTTATATCCAATTTTTGAACCAATTTTGTGATTCCAAGTCAAACACAAAAACCCCCAATTTTGGCCCTGATCAGTGATTTTGATCGATTCTTCATGATGTGCGCATTTGAGACACGAATGAGCCTAATTTCTTATATGAAACCCAAATTCAAAATCAATTTTAGAAGAATCACATGAATTTGGGTCAATTTGGTCAATTTAGTGATCCAATAATTAGGAAGTCTATGAGTGATTGGTCTAATTAATGCAATTCAACTTGACCCACTCTAGACTAATATTCAATTTGTTGAATTGAGACCCAATTTGGTTAATTAGACCTCGATTACACTTGTTAGTCTAGCTTGGTCATGCAATTACTCAAAATTCAGTGCTAATTGACTCAAATCGGTTTAATTCAAATTGAACTAATCCGATCAAATTAGTCATTTTCCGGTCGAAAATTTTGATGATCAATAATCCGGTCGGACCAACCGAGGTCAATCACATTCTCTTGAGTGCGAAAATGACAAATTTGACCTTAATTGAGAATTACAAAAAAAATGACCAAAATACCCTTCTTCAAGGATTAAACAAATTAATTAGGGGATTAGCAAATCAATCATGGCCATTCATCTAAAATTGATCATGACCATCCATGATGCCATGTCATCAATCCTTAGCTATTAAGGAATATTCTTAATCATTAAGGATCCATTTTGAGCCATTTGATTGATCTAAGGGCCAAAATTCAAAGTTGGGGAAGGTATATAGCATTTTTCCCTCCAAAAATTGGGGGGGATGTCCATTTTCAGATCTGAATTCTCTCTCCTCTCTCTCTCTTCTCTCTCTCTCTCTCTCTCTCTCTCCCTCTCCCACGATTAACTCTCTCTCTTGAGCTCCCTCTCGGCCGCCGGCCATCCGGCGCCTTGCCGGCCTCTTCCCGGCGAGCCGCCGCCACACCGGCGTCCCCCACGGCGGCACAAGGCTGATCGCAAGATCAGCCTCCTTCACCGGTGGCCGGAGCTTCCTTTTCCGGCGAGTTCTTCATCTCGGCAACAGTACCGGCAAAACTGCCGGTGTTGTGTCCAGCCGGTTCAACCGGCTGATCCGGCTCTCCGGCGGCCTCCTCCGGCGGTTCCAAACCTCCGACTACCTCCCTCGGCATCCCCAAGTCGCTGTGGTGCCCGGCCTTGCATCAAACAGCCGCCGGATCACATCGTTTTCTTAGTTTTTTACTGATTCGTTTACTCGAGTAAAAACGAGTCGGTTCTAACATCATCTCTTGCAATCTATTGTCGTAGATCGGCTGAGCTTTCCGAGGTCTCTCCGTGCAATTCTAGATCAGAATACGGAGTCCGGATCGCTCGCTTGAGCGTTGGATCATCGCAAGACAAGGTAAGAACGCCTAAACACAACTCTGTAAATTCGTGTGCAGTAAATCCTGATTGCTTGAGATGCTGTTTTGAGCTAGTAAACGTCGAAATCTGATGAAGTGATAAACTAGAGAGTCGTAGAACTCGTTCTTAGCTTCGATTTGATATATAATATGCCTCGATCGGACTTGATTTGCTATGTCAAAACCTGTTTAGAAGTCACGATCAGAATCTGTAATTGTTGTGCAAAGTCTGTTCTGATGATTCCCTGACTGACGTTGTGCTGTTCATTGAATTTTATGATTTTCTACGATCATTTTCTGGAAAAACTTCCTTCATGAGAATTGTTAAGAACATCTAGATCTGTTCACTGTAAAATTTTCAAAAATTTCTGAGCATGATAGCCTAGCACGATTTACAACGTCATCTGCATATGGATCGGATTTCATGCTAGTTTCAGTTGACCTTTGTATGTTCTTCAATTTTCATAAATTCGTGTGTTCGAAATATGAAAAAATTTTCTTCACGAAAGTTCTTCCTGAGATCAAGATCTTTCAATTGATACTAATTTCATCAAAATCGGAGATCATTTAAATTTTCAAAAGGAATTCTCACAATTTGATCAGAATCTGTGTTCAGATCTGATTTTCATTCCTTTGAAGTTCAAAAGATGTTTCTCCGAATTTGATGAAGTTAGGGTCCTTTTTTGCAAAAAATCAAAACTTCAAAGTTGTTCATTGGGGTCTCATTATGTCAACTGAACATTTTGAGGACCTAATTGCAATTTTTGGAGGGTTGATTTGCTTGAAAAATCTTCTCGGGCTAAAATTTCATTTGCAATTGAGTCCCTCGCGAAAATCGAATTTTATAAAAATTTGGAGGGCTTTTTAGCAAAAACTTAAAACACAAAAGTTGTTGCACACAGGGAATCCTAACGGCACAAAAATTTTCGCGCTGTTTTGATAAGGTTTGTTATTTTTCCCGCCTTTAATTTGAAATTCGTAACTGAACCATGTCCAGCCTGTCACTGAGACTTAATCATGCATTTTCGGGAAATTTGGTTAGGATTTAGGAAAAGTGGTCTTCATGACTTTTGTTCCTCATGTTATAAGCTTTCTAATGACACCTGATTCGCTTCATTTGAATGTCATTAGGATAGTTAATCATGCTTGAACAGAATTGATCCGATTTAGATGTTAATTGAATAAGTGGTCTTTCTCATAAAGCCCACTTCCTCTTGTTTGATTGGTTTTGAAATAAGGCCCATGGGCCTAAACGCATGTTCATTTATGATTACGCATGTCTATGTTAGATGAATGTTAGGCCCGATGCATGTTCGGCGGGTAGCCCATTCATGATCATTAGAACCCGACTTTAGGGGTTAATTGATATGAGTTACCGTTTTGTGAATACAAATGGTAGCTCATTATCATTAACCATTAATCAAACAATGTTAGGTGATTAGTGGGTGATTGAATCGAAACGCATGAAAAACAAAGGCCGATCCCGAGGCCCGTGCTTAATTAGTGATTTGGTTGCATCTTTGTTCTTTCATATGTCATTATGAATGAATGTATGAATGTAAACATCGACACCCGAGAGGCGGTCCAAGGAAGAAAAATCCAAAATAGAAGACCAAGGTGATTGACCGATGTCCAATCCGGTCTCAATTTGTACTCATTTGATGATGGTTCTAAACCGATGTCCAATCCGGTTTCAATTTGTACTTAAATTCATTCATCCCCGACCATGTCTCGGGATTTCAATTTGTGTTGTAATAAACACCCGACGAGTTGCGGGTTCTTACTTTTTACTTTCTCGCACCTAGAATTAGCTCGTCCTTTCAATACTTCGAGTGTTTACTTCAAGAAATGTCTTTCAATACAATTGATTGCTTCTTTCTTTTTCTAGACTAAGATAGGATTAGTTTAGAATCTTAAATGAAAATGCAAAAACAAGATGCATGATCATCTAGTGGACTAAGACTTTGGCATGAAATCATAAAAAACAAATGCATGACGATTTAGATAACAACCATGTTAAGTTTAGCGGTACCGAAAGGGCGTTAATAGAAATATTAACGTAAACTAGTCCCCGAACCTTTGATCTCTGGTTTTCGTAGAAACCGAAACGAAATTCCCGCGTTTCGGTTGGGTTTTCTAGCCGACCCCCGACCTAGGCTAGTGGCGACTCCTTAAAAAATAAAAAATCAATCCGCTGTCACGCGAGATATGGATTTAGGGAAAATCCACGTTCATGATCAATGGATCATATGGCTAAGCAAGAGATTTACACTTCGGTAAAAATCATTTTTTTTAAGATGCCATATGAAACATCTCATGAACACTTATCTCTAAACCCGCCTCTCCCGCGAGGGGCAGGTCGCGACACCCACGAAGCATGAACATCCGCGTAGGTCGAAATAAGATGCGACGCTCCCAGGTTACGTCACCGACCCGAAGAAACCCAAATCAGAGAAAAACACACCACATGCGGAAACGACGTATATATAAAATAGATATATATATACACCCGGACAAATTGAAAGTAACCATGAGTAGCAGAAGATAACAAATTACAATGGATTAAACCAAAATATACATTCTTTAAAAACTTATATATACATTATCCATTTATAAACAAAAAGATACATCAAAGGGGCCACGAAGCAAAAAGGGATCGGTGGCCTAAGGGTAACAACTATCTATCGGGAAGAGGCTACGGTCAAAAAGGGGTTAGCCTCTACTCCTAACACTGGGACCTAATCTAGGGCTCCCAGTCTGGATCGGATGACACTGCAGACTCCTCGGAAGAGTCCTCCTCGGTTCCTATCTCCTCGTCTGATCCAACCTCAGCAATTTCTCCGGCTGCATCGATATTCACGTCCATTGCTTCAAGATCCAACTCTTCGTCGTCCACCGGGTTTATATCTACGGCTATAACTTGCTGCTCTCCCTCCTCCTCATCCATAACCACCGGTCCATCCACAGTCTCATCCTGAAAACTTACGCTAAGGGAAGTTGGAGGGTCCGATACTTCACCACTCGCCATCTGAGGAATCATAACGCCGTTTATGTCCACCGGAACATCAAAAGTCCTGATCGGGGGTCCTATCACGCCATCTGCTCCCCTATGACACCAGGCTACATACTCTTGGGTGTGGCTGTAGTCCTCTCCCACGTCTACAAATAAAACCGAATGGTATCTAATATACGCTGTTCCATCCCCGCAAGGGTGCACACTAGATGATCGCTGAATTCGCTGCGGGAATCCAAAAAGAGGGGCTTTCCTCGGCATCTTACGGACGGGGGTCTGAAAATTCGGTTTAACCACAACCGTGAGAAAAACTCAGCAAGTAATAATCCCTAATCCTAAACTAGGCTAATGTGCACCTCCAGAGGATAAATAAAACACATAAATTAATGAACCAGTATAACAATCAATATAAGTTCACCCGGGCACACAGCCCAATTTCACTACTCCCGCCCTGCAGGTTAGACTTTTAATATCATTATAAAACATATGCCATTATATCGACCCGAAGGCCACGACCCTAAGGCCAATCAACAGATAAATCGACCCGAAGGCCACGACCCGAAGGCCACATTTTATTCCGACCCGAAGGCCACGATTCATTCCGACCCGAAGGCCCGACCCGAAGGCCACATTTTATTCCGACCCGAAGGCCCGACCCGAAGGCCACATTTTATTCACATCAGACACGTGCCTCAACATATTCAATCTCAACCATATCAAAGCAAAGTATGTGAATTCACATGTCATGGGATTCAAACCAATTGTCATGCCCCGATGTGCCAAGTGCAATGAATCACAATTTCTCACTCAATCAACGTATTGTCGGCACGCCTAATTCGTTTCATTTTAGTCCATTTATACCCGGCACTTAATACACAACTTAGCATTACAAAATCCAATCCGTTTAGGGCTCGACATGTCCAATCCAACCTAGCCATTCAATCTTCGCACAAGGCGTCACCACTAGGACTCCAACAAGTCCTAATTAGTTCCTAAAACGCCTAAATTCAAGTAGTTACTCATTATTCCATTTAATGAGCAATTTAGACAATTTAGTGCAAATTCGGATCACTATGAACAGTACCAGGCAGCACCTATTTTTGTGCCCCAAATCACATTTAAATGACTTTATTAAGCCTCCATTAAGTCCCCTAATCAGCCCATGCACAAACACATTCAATTAGACCACAATATAGCTTAATTAACCCTAAAATTTACCCATAAATTGCACAATTAGGCTAATTCGGGGTTTAAGGATTTTTACTCGCCTAAAATTGTCTTGAGGCGACGGAAGCGGGCGGTCGATTACCGGCAAGCGGTGAGAATCGACGGCGGCGCTCCGGAGGCAAGCCGGCGGTCACGGCGGTGCCGGTGGGCTCACGGGTCAAATTAGGCCAAAAACAGGGGATGGCTGGTCGTGGAGGCTGAGGAGGGTGGAGGGAGAGGTGGTGAGGGTGAGGCTGGCCGGCGGGGGCGACGCACGGCGGCGGACGGCGGCGCGGCACCGGCGGGCGAGACCGGCGACGCTCCTCTCCCCCTCGCCTGGAACAGAACAGCCACTGTGGGGCGGCGAAACAGGGGCGGGGAAGGTCGACGGTGGCTGGGGTGACGCCAGGGGGCGGCGAGCGGCAGCCCGAGCTCAGCAGCTCCGGCGGCGCGGCGGCTCCGGCGAGAACAGCGGCCGGCGAAGCAGAACGGCGAAGGGGGAACGGCGTGAAGAAGACGATCGGGAGGGGCTGCTCGGGGAGAGAGAACGTGAGCAGAGAGAGAGAGCTGAGGAGAGAGAAAAGCAAGTCAAAAGTGATCAAAGTTGGTGAGTGGGATCCAAGTGTCACCAATCCAAGGGCTTGGACAAAAGTGCCCTTCAATCCAATGGTCTAGATTCAAACTTATCCAAAAAAGCAAGGTTAAAATGGTCAAAAGTCCTCTAACCATAGCTGACCAGGTCTGGTTGGCTTCATCTAACCATAGTTAAACCCCAAAAATTGACCAAAAATTCGGAATTAAATAAAACACTCTAGGGGCATTTTCGTAATTTTCCAATCCCGGACCGAAATTTCAATTTTTGTCCATACCGGTCCTATATATCCATGGGAGACATAATATGGTGTCGGATTCGCGAAATTCACTTTCTAAGCCCTCGAAAAACGCCCGCGAAGTCCCGGGAATAAAATAATATTATTTTCTAATTTTTGTCGAAATTCCACTTTTTGTCCAAAACCACTCTAAATGTGCGTGGCCACCCCAAAATGACCTTGGCCACGAAAAATAACCTCGAACGGCCTCCGAATCCGGCCTCGGTGTCCACAGGGGCAAAACCGTCATTTTCTCAATTTCTGTCGAATTTTCAGTTTTCAACCAAACTAGTCCCAAACATGAATGGCCACTCAAAAATGACGTCCGTCCTACAAAATAGTCGTGAATACCCTTGAAATTTTGATATCGAAGTTCGGGTCCAATATCGCGATCTAATTTACTCGTTTTGCAGTTTTAGGGTCTCTTACTAACGGGCGGCTGTTTAGGTGTTACACGTATCGACCTAAGATTGTCCGAGTCGTGATGGTCTCAATTTCGAGAGAACGAGAGGAATTATCACTAGCACCGGGGTCGCGATCGTTTGGATTAAAATCGGGTTTCATTTGTCGGGCGTACTTTCGGTCGTGCGAAATCACTCGCGATCCGATCGTGCGTCACTGACAATATCAACCTGTCATTTTCCTAAGATCGGCCTATATTGGCTCAAAATATTTCCTCAACGTTCGTCGAAATCGGCGATCCATCACGATCGGGTTCTCGGTCCACGTACCTGTTCCTATTTAGCCTTTCCCATTTGGTTAGTATCCCGTGATTGATCAAGTCCGAGCGAGACTTACTAAAATCACACGAGAATCAATATACACTTTATCGGTCCCGATAACGGGTCAAAATTCAGGATGTTACAACTCTTCCCCCCTTACAAAAATTTCGTCCTCGAAATTTGTACTTCAAACTTGTTCCTCGAACAACTGGGGGTGTTGACGTCGCATGGCTTCCTCGCTTTCCCAAGTAGCGCCTTCTGTCCCGTGGTGCTCCCAAACTACCTTAACCATCGGGATTGTCTTATTCCGAAGTACTCGATCTTTCCGATCTTCAATTCTGACTGGTCTCTCCACGTACGATACCCTGTCGTCCACATCTATTTCTTCGTATCTTAGAACGTGTGTCGGGTCTGGTTCATACTTTCTCAACATCGACACGTGGAAGATATTGTGTACCTGGGACAAATTTGGTGGCAGGGCAAGCCTATACGCCACATCGCCAATCTTTTCCAAAATCTCAAATGGTCCAACAAACCTCGGACTCAGCTTCCCTTTCTTGCCAAATCGGGATAACCCTTTCATAGGTGACACCTTTAGAAATACATGGTCTCCAACTTGGAATTCCAAAGGTCGTTGTCTCCGATCGGCATAGCTTTTCTGTCGACTTTGTGCTGTCTTTAACCTTTCTCGGATAATCTCGACAGCTTCCACTGTCTGCTGTATCAATTCTGGGCCCGTAATGCTTCGTTCACCTACTTCATCCCAGCACACTGGAGTCCTACACGCTCTGCCATATAAAGCTTCAAATGGGGCCATCTGGATACTCTGCTGATAACTGTTATTATACGCAAATTCTACCAAATGCAGCTGTTCTTCCCATTTACCTTGAAAATCCAGTACACAAGCTCTCAACATATCCTCGAGGGTCTGTATCGTCCTTTCTGATTGACCGTCAGTCTGTGGATGGTAAGCTGTACTGAACTGCACCTTTGTCCCCAAGGCCGTCTGTAGACTCTTCCAAAAATTTGCCGTAAACCTCGGGTCACGATCTGATGTAATTGTTACCGGCACTCCATGCAGTCTAACTATTTGTCTTACGTACAGTTCTGCATACCTTTCTAGCTCAAAATCCTTTCGTACGGCTAAGAAATGTGCCGACTTTGTAAGTCGATCCACGATCACCCAAATGGAGTCATGTCCTCTCTGGCTTCTCGGTAATCCGGTTACGAAGTCCATGGTGATATGTTCCCATTTTCACTCGGGAATTTCCAACGGTCGCAGCAGTCCTCCAGGTTTACAGTGTTGTGCCTTTACTTGCTGACATGTCAAACACTTAGCCACATACCTGGCCACATCCGTTTTCATTTCGTTCCACCAGTAATGTTGTCGTAGATTCTGATACATTTTCGTGCTGCCAGGGTGGATACTGTAATTGCTGCGATGAGCTTCTCTTAGTATTTCTTCCTTAAGCTCAGTATCATCAGGTACACACCATCGTCCTCTAAACTTCAGGATTCCATCCTCTGATACTTGGAAATCTGGCTTTCTTGTAGTGGCATCCATTTCCACGATCTTCTGAATTTCCTGATCTGTGGACTGCAGAGCCTTAATCTTGGTCTGAATCTCTGGCTCGATTCTCAAGGTAGCCAGCAGATTCGACACATGGCTTAATTCAAACTTAAATTCCAAGTCTCGAAGTCTTTCTAGTAATGTCCACTCCTTGATCATCATGTGTGCCATACTCGATTTGCGACTTAGAGCATCCGCCACTCGGTTCGCCTTTCCAGGGTGGTACATGATATCACAATCATAATCTTTCAGAAGTTCCATCCATCTACGCTGCCTCATATTTAGCTCTTTCTGCGAAAACAGGTATTTGAGACTCTGGTGATCCGTAAAAATCTGGAACTTTTCCCCACATAAATAATGTCTCCAAATTTTGAGTGCAAAAACAATGGCAGCCAACTCTAAGTCATGCGTCGGATAGTTCAACTCGTGTGGCCTCAACTGACGTGACGCATATGCAACTACTTTCCCATGCTGCATTAACACACAACCAAGTCCTCTGAGCGAAGCATCACTGTATACCTCGAATCCACCAGGTCCAGATGGAATAGTCAAAATTGGAGCTGTTGTCAGTCTATGCTTAAGTTCCTGAAAACTTCGTTCGCATTTGTCATCCCATTCAAACTTAGTCTCTTTTTTCAGTAATCGCGTTAATGGCATGGCTATCGACGAGAATCCTTCCACGAAACGTCGATAATAGCCAGCCAATCCTAAGAAACTCCTGATTTTCGTCACTGATGTTGGTCTGGGCCACTTGAGCACTGCCTCAATCTTAGTCGGATCCACAGATATTCCTTCTCCCGATACAATATGTCCAAGGAATGCTACCTTACTCAGCCAGAACTCGCATTTACTGAATTTCGCATAAAGCGCGTGCTCCCTCAACGTTCGTAGTACTTCAGTCAAATGCACTTCATGTTCTTCTGAACTCTTCGAGTAAACCAGAATATCATCGATGAACACAATGACGAACTGATCCAGGAATTCTTTAAAAACTCTGTTCATCATATCCATGAAAGCTGCAGGGGCATTCGTTAAACCGAAGGGCATGACTGTAAACTCATAATGCCCGTACCTTGTCCTAAATGCAGTCTTGGGTATATCCTCTTTCCGAATTCTTAACTGATGGTACCCGGTCCGTAGATCAATCTTGGAAAACACTGACGCTCCTTGTAATTGATCGAACAAGTCGTCGATCCTTGGCAGTGGATACTTATTCTTTATAGTCACCTGATTCAACTGCCGATAATCTATACATAATCTCAACGTCCTGTCCTTTTTCCTCACAAACAGGACTGGCGCTCCCCATGGAGACGCACTAGGACGAATAAACCCTTTGTCTAATAATTCCTGCATCTGAACTTTTAGTTCCTTCAACTCCGATAAAGACATTCGGTAAGGGGCCTTAGAAATTGGCTCTGTACCTGGGGCCAATTCTATTACGAATTTCACTTCCCGTTCTGGCGGTAAGCCCGGTAATTCTTGAGGAAAAACCTCGGGGAAATTGCACACTACAGGGATTTCTTCCAACTTAGGTTCCACCAATATCGGATCCTTAACGTTAACCAAGTATCCCTCACAACCTTCCTCGAGCATCTCAGTTGCCTCTACTGAGGAAATCCAAGGGATCGAGGTTCCTCCTCGATTTCCCTGAAATTCAAACCTAGGATGTCCAATCGGATTGAATTGGATCGTCCTATTGCCGCAATCCATAACGGCTTTCTGCTTGGTCAACCAATCCATACCGATGATCACATCGAAATCATACATGGCTAACACAGCCAAATCAATTCTTTCCTCTACATTCCCAATCACAATTTTACAATCCAAGCACCCTAATGATACTAACACCCTATCATGCAGTGGGGTCGTCACACATAACATACTTTCAAGTAAAACAGGCTCCAGACCAACCAATCTAACAAACTGTTCTGAAATAAACGAATGGGTTGCCCCGGGATCAAATAACGCATAGACAGCATGATCACAGAGAGAGATGGTACCTGTGACCACGCCTGGCGCGTCCTCGGCATCCTTGCGCGCCATTGCGTATACTCGTCCTTGTGCCGGCGGTCTGCCCTGAATAGCTGGTGGGGGATTTCCGGCCTGATTTCCCACTCTGGGCTGCTGATGTTGTCCTGGGGGTCCCGAAGATCGTTGCTGGGGGCAATTCTTTATCTGATGTCCCAAACTCCCGCAACGAAAACAAGCTCCAAGTCTATTTGGCGTCTGACTGGTTTTCCCTATATTCCTTCTCGGTGGTGGAACAAACCGTCTATTGTCGGTCATCGGTTTCTTTCCAAAGCGACGATTGTCCCGATTCTGATTAAACCTCGAACCCGACGCTGCTGTCCTTTCCATTTGATCTCGCTCCATCGTTTGGGCTCGCTCATACAATTCTCTGTAATCTCTGATATTCAGCAAAAGCATCTGAGTGCGAAGATCCGGCTTCAGTCCATCCCGGAATCTTCGAGCCTTATCCAGAGGATTCTCAACCATCCTTGGGGCGAATCTGGACAGTCTTGCGAACTTTGCTTCGTACTGAACTACTGTCATCGACCCCTGACGAAGCCTCATGAACTCTGCCATCTTCTTCTCTTGGGCGCTCTCTGAGAAATACTGTCCATAGAAATGCTCAACAAATATTGCCCAGGTCTGTTCCATATTTTCCGGAAACACTCTATCCTTAACGGCCTTCCACCAATCGTGGGCATTATCTTGCAGCTGGTAAGTCGCCAACGAAATCTTTTCTGTCTCAGTACACCCCAACAAGTCGAATGCTTTCTCTAGCTCCTCCACCCAACGTGGGGCGGTTTCTGGGTCACCTCTGCCCGTGAACTTGGGCGGTTTCAGCTTGAGGAACTGCTCCACTAACTGGTGCATTGGCCTAGCTACTACCATAGGTTGAGCCTGAGCTTGCTGGGCTTGGGCTTGATTCTCGTTGATGGCAGCGGCCGCTGCAGCCTCAGCAGCTTGGGCGGTCGCATTATCTCTCTCTTGAGCTTGTCTATCCATCATATTTCCAATCCTCTCCAATACTCTGAGGACTCCTTCCATACGCGGATCTTCCGCAGGTCTAACATTAGCTCTGGGGTCCACTGCAGCCCTAACGCCAACTCCAGGGTTCCCTACCACTCTAGCACCCATATCAATGTCTTCTACCGCTCTAGCTCGAGCACGACCTCCACCTCTAGTTCCTCTTCCTGAGCCCCTCCTTGGGACTCTTCCCACACTTCCTCCTTCGCTGCTCATCCTTCTAAATCTGAGTGCTCAACTACCTGCTATAATTCCGTCTAGGAATTAGAGACCTAAACCAACTAGCCGGTCTAAGTCCTAGGCAGGTATCAACACAAAAGCAATTAAGTACTCAGCATGCAGCTAGCACAACGGCACAGAATTTCATCCAAGGACTTGCACACTTACCTTGGGTCCTGCCGCACCTGCATAATACTGGTTCAATTAATCACCACAACATTCAAACACAAACACTCTGGAGGCACACTTAGCACACTAGGTCACCCTATGGCTACCCATGGTCACTCCTCCTTATCACTCCAGGGTTCAACTAAATTGGACTGAGCTGTCCTTGCTCTGATACCAATTCGAACGGGGATGTCACGCCCCGTACCCCACGAAGCATGAACATCCGCGTAGGTCGAAATAAGATGCGACGCTCCCAGGTTACGTCACCGACCCGAAGAAACCCAAATCAGAGAAAAACACACCACATGCGGAAACGACGTATATATAAAATAGATATATATACACCCGGACAAATTGAAAGTAACCATGAGTAGCAGAAGATAACAAATTACAATGGATTAAACCAAAATATACATTCTTTAAAAACTTATATATACATTATCCATTTATAAACAAAAAGATACATCAAAGGGGCCACGAAGCAAAAAGGGATCGGTGGCCTAAGGGTAACAACTATCTATCGGGAAGAGGCTACGGTCAAAAAGGGGTTAGCCTCTACTCCTAACACTGGGACCTAATCTAGGGCTCCCAGTCTGGATCGGATGACACTGCAGACTCCTCGGAAGAGTCCTCCTCGGTTCCCATCTCCTCGTCTGATCCAACCTCAGCAATTTCTCCGGCTGCATCGATATTCACGTCCATTGCTTCAAGATCCAACTCTTCGTCGTCCACCGGGTTTATATCTACGGCTATAACTTGCTGCTCTCCCTCCTCCTCATCCATAACCACCGGTCCATCCACAGTCTCATCCTGAAAACTTACGCTAAGGGAAGTTGGAGGGTCCGATACTTCACCACTCGCCATCTGAGGAATCATAACGCCGTTGTCGCGACCTAAAAAAAATCGATTGTACGATCTTAGGCTAATGGATTACTAGATCAATTAAATTAATTAACCTAGCTCGAATTCTCCCAAACTCTACCAAATCGCAACTTAGATCCAATTGTGAGCATGCAAATATTTTCAACGGGAGTCGCCACTAATCATTTAGGGTAGGTTGATTAGAAACCTAAATAAAATAGTGGGAGTACTATTTTATTTCTGCGAACCAGAAATTATGAATTCGGGGACTTGGTTACGCTAGATTCCCTAACGCCCTTTCGGTACCAATTTCGAGAAAAATACTCAATTTGACAAATTTAAAAAAATCCTGACTTAGAGTTCAAAGGTGCAGAAATTTCTTTTTGATTTTTTTACTTATTTAAATGAAAGCTAACCTATATGTAATGACGTGCAAAAATTGACATGCGATTAATGCAACCTAACATGCAAACTATATGTTATGCGACGACGTGACCTATTTCTAATGACGGGCATATTTTTTTTGTATTTTTTTTAATGAAATTCGGAATTAAAAATGCTAATTATCTAAACATGCAATTTTAAACTAAAGAAATCAACCTATTCTAGATTAATCTTTTGGTATTTTCTTTATCAAAATTCGAAATTAAAAAAAAAATAAAAAATAAAAAAAATAACCGCTAAATCTTTCGAATTAAGTCTCGATCTGAAGCCTGACAGATCGATCCTAAAATTCGAAATACCCGCTATGGAAATAACTCTATCTAATGCCTGATAGATAGATTTATTTCCACGTGCACGGTTGCGGATTAGGAAATTTTCCTAATCGATCATATCTTGAAAAGATTTTGTCATTTTGAATATCTCGGATATATATTCAAAAGATTTTGAAATTTCTGATTTCTGTCCAAGTTTGAAAATATCAGATATCCAAGATTTCAAAAAAAAAATCCTAATTGAAATATTGCCTATTGTTCAAATATGCCAAGTTGGATATCAATAAGCACAAAATAAGCAATAAAATATCTAAGTTGATTCGGATGAGATATTTACCTAAATGCACGAATAACTTTCCAAATTTGAATCGTGACGGATATGGGATCACGGATCGAGACGGCAGACGCGACGATACGGAATTTAAAACATTCTAAACTAGGAATTTAAAACATTCTAAATATATCTAGCGATCCATCAAATATTCTCAAAATATTCGAACACCCGAAAATTAGGAAACCAAATATTCTGAAAATATTGGATAACATCCTTACCTAATTTCGAGATATTTCCAAATTTGAACTCGTCAATCGGGGTTGCGGATCGGATGACCGGCGGTGCGTCGGGAGTGTCGGCGCGGCGTTGGGGGCGGCGGCGGTGCTCACGGTGGTGCTCGCGGTGGGTCGCGATGGCAAATTCACAAACGAGCTCTTGGACAGTGAGAAAGTTTGACCGAGAAGAGCTTTGACTTTGCCGTGGTTCTTTCGGGGGTTTCACTGGACACCTTCACTGATTAGTTCCACAAATTGGCTGGGTCTTCATGGATGGTAGGGTGCGAGATACTCCTGGGCAACCTACAAAAGAGAGCAGCTTCGTTCGACTGGATGAAAGGTAGCAGATCGTCGTCGTCTGCTGGGGTGATCTCAAGCCCGAGAACGGCAATGAAGTTGGAACACGAGCAGTTGTCGAAGTGGGGAAAAACAGCAGAGGTGCTGCGTTGGTCGCAGGTGACACAAGGGACTAAGGCTTGTCGGGGCAAAGACCTCCACGGGATTAGCGTCAGTGGGATCGGCTCGTCTCCATGAATAGAATGCTTCGTCGTTGAGGCTCAGACCAGATTGGATTTCTTCGAAGTGGCTCCAAGAGGAATGTGCTGCTTGTCACCACGTGGGTAGCGATAGCAGCAACGCAGGCACGGTGGAAATCGTGAAACTTGGTGACCACATGCAGTGAACTACAAAAGGAGAACCAAATCTCTCTACTGTTTTTCTCTCCGTCTATATTGCGTATGTGATCAGACCAAAAGAAAAGCCCCCCCTCAAAATTCTGATCTCTCCCCGAACGTGTGTTCTCCTCTTTTGTATGAAGTGAAGGCAAAAGAAAAGCCTCGATGATGATGATCCAGCCCCCCCTTCCTTTTGACTTTTCTTCTCACGATGGTGTCCCCACTCTTTTTCTCTCAAAAATTTCTCTTTAATGGCCCCCCTTTCTGTCCAGAACGTGGAGCCCCATCGTATATTCAATCTTTCTTTTCCTTCTTTGACCGAGACCTCCCCTCTCCTCACGATTTCTTTCTTTTTTTGTGTGTCAACGTCCAGGGAATGTATATTTCTTCACTGATTCCTTGCGGGACGAGTGAATATTTTCCTTCCCTTTTTTTTTTTCAATCAAATATTCTCTTCAATCTCGTCGACCAAATTCTTCCAACGATTGATGGGCTAGGTCAAATTTTCATTACCGCGGGCTTAGTTCAATTAAGCTCGAAATCATTTCAGTCAAGTCCATCCGCTGTTGGTCCAATGCGAATTATATGGGCCTAATTAACTATGAAATGCTCCTAATATCTATATGCAAATTTAACTAATTAAAATTTTTTTTTAAGGGACCGAGATCGATCGCTAATTTTTATGCAATGAACGACTAAATGATGCGTCGAAATTTAGGTGTCAACAGCTGCCCCTCTTTGAGTGGAGGCTCGTAAAGGTTTCGCTCAAAGACTGAGACCTAAATTTAAACTATGCAAAATGATGAATGATTTTTTTGATTTTTTTTTATATGCAATGATGCATGATATGCAAACAATAAAGAACGTATGCTAAGGCTTCTCACTTCATGTAGAGCGGTGAAAGAGCTTTACATACGGATCGCACAAAAGCGTCCAAGTGAAGGAAAGCTTTATAATGCTTTGGCTTCCTTCGATCCCCAAACTTCTGATCCACTGGAAGTAAGGTTCTCGAGGTACTGGATTGCCTATCTGTTACCTGTAGTTTCCTACAGATGCGAAATAGCGCATGATATGAAGAAAGATTGGGACATGTTACCTATACCACTGGGCAATCACGAAAAAGATCATGTCACCTCTTCCATTGGGTGAGCATGAGGTTGGTTGTGCCACCTATTCCACTGGGTGAACACAGAATGAAAAATTATATTGCCTGTTCCACTGGGCAAACATTTAATGGGGTGTGTTGTCTAGTCCACTGGACAACACGGAATAAGAAACTATGCTGCCTGTTCCACTGGGCAAACATTAAATGGGGTGTGTTGTCTATTCCACTAGACAACACCAAGAAATATGTCACCTGTTCCACTTGGTGAACATATGAGAGGGATCATGTCTCAGATTTTACGAAAAGAGAAACAATGAAGAATAATTAGCAGACGTACCTGATTTCTTCCTGTGTTATAAAAATGGCAACACCAATTGCACCTGTTTTTACTTGAGGAAACAACACATGCGCAAGGATAGAGAAAACATAATTCATGAATCTGCTTGCATTACCAAGCTTCACTGGGGAATTTATCAATAAGAACAATCATTTCGTCCTTTTGACAATTTGATCACATTAAATGAGAGACCTTTAATCAGAAAGGACTTTCTATTCACTCTCAATGAAAGGCTTTTGACCCGACCTTTGATGCGGGTATAAGAATCACTCAAACTCTCTTCATCGTGCTTGACAAGGGTTCGGATATTCTCAAAATTAGTATAACTTGGCCAATCTGAGAGGTCTTTATAAGGACCAAAATGAAGGCTTGGTCAATGATTTAGCAAAAGGGACTCTTCGAGTCGAGGCTATTGAAAGAATTGATGTCACCAGCTGCTCCAGGTTTACAAGTCAGGAATACTGCAAAAATGAGATAGAAAAATCTTGCTCGCACTTCTTCGAGCAACATTTATAAGCATTTGAAACTCTACGTTAACTCAAGTGCCCTATTCTGAAGAGACTTCGGTAAAGGTTGTAACGTAGGTTCAGGTAGGCTTGAAATGAATGGCCTATTTCCATCAAAAGGGGCATTATGAGCATGGAGATTGGTGATCATCCAATTATGCTACTGGTAGCCTTGATCCATATCTAGCAATCGCTCCATAAATGAACCTTCAAACGGTCTTTTTCTTGAAGACTGATCTTGCATATTGACTCAGTTTTTGCTGAAGCTTTTCTTTCTCTCTCATTTTCCTTTTCTCCTTTTTTTTTGAAGGAGATAGAGAGATTTTCTTTTCGAGATATTTTTCGAGAGAGAGGACTTCGATTTAATGGAGTCCTTTTGCATCATTCCTGATGAATTTTCTTTCGAGCTCCAATTTGCCTCAAGTCATCTTGAACTTGCTTTGAGATGATTTCATTTGCTTTTCATAGGAACGATCACCAATCGGGTTGAAATAAATTCACCGCTCAAATTGGGTATGCAAAGGGTATAATGTGTAGGGATATAGAAAGAAATGCTCTTCAACATATCTAAGGCACTCGAGCTAACGCAAAATTTGCATGCAATAAATATACTTGAAGATTGATGCAAGTGAAAGCAAGAAAATTCTAATCATTTTGAACTTTCTAAGAAATTGCCCCGGTATGGGGTTGTTCCTGACAGGGGTAAGAAATGAAACTCCGTTCAAAGGGGTTAAGCAAATGATAACCTGTAGTGTTTAGATAGAGGAAATGAATGCCTCTCATCATTTTGGTCGTCATACTTTTCGTGAGATAATCCTTTACCTTGTCAGCACGAAATTTTCACTCAACTCACACTAGGGATTATTATTCAGGACATGTATGGAAATGTCTTGCCTTTCGTCATCTTGAAGTCTCTCATGCAATATGATCGCTTCATTAGGACAGAAACAGATTGCCAGATCAAAAGCCTTCCTCAAACAAAGCTTAGTAACATCAATTGATTCATGAAATTCAATTTGAAACTTGATAGAAACAAAGTCAGAATGAGTACAAATCAAGTGTAATACTTCTTTACAGAATCAGAATTAACTGGACTGGAAAAAACACGACCATCCATCTCGGCCAAAATCAAAGCACCTCCTGGAAGGACTTTCTTCACAAAGTACGGGCCGCCGTAGTTTGGGGCGAATTTTCCTTCTGCGAGAGGAACTATCGGCAATAACTTTCGCAGGACAAGATCACCTACCTGAAAATGTCGAGGTTTGACTTTCTTGTTGAAAGATTTAACAACTCGTTGTTGGTAGCACTGGCCATGACATAGAGCTCTAAGCCTTATCTCATCAATCATGTTCAACTGATCCAATCTCTGCTGGATCCAATCTGCTTCTGATAATTGTACCTGTGAAAGAATACGTAACGAAGGAATTTCAACCTCAACAGGTAGAACTGCTTCCATACCGTACACAAGAGAATATGGAGTTGCCCCTGTAGATGTCCGGATAGAAGTCCGATATGCCATAAGTGCAAAAGGTAATCTCTCATGCCAATCACGATAGTTCTCAGCTGTTTTAGCCAAGATTTTCTTGACATTCTTGTTGGCTGCTTCGACCGCTCCGTTCATCTGCGGACGATATGGAGAGGAATTCAGATGCTTGATCTTGAACTCTTTGAGCAGATCATCCACCAATTTATTATTTAGATTCGACCCATTGTCAGTGATTATGGTCTCAGGTGCACCATATCGAGCAATGATGTCTCGACGAATAAACTTCACCACATTCCGGGCCGTCACTGACGTATAGGACATAGCTTCGATCCATTTCGAAAAATAATCGATAGCGACCAGGATAAATCGATGTCCATTTGACGCTTTAGGATTGATTGGGCCAATCACATCAATGCCCCACATAGAAAATGACCATGGTTCAGACATTTGATGCAATTCATTCGGAGGGGTTTTAATCTTGTCACCATGGATCTGGCATTTGTGACAACTTCGGACGTGCCGAACGCAATCACTTTCTAGAGTGAGCCAGTAATAACCCATCCTCATTATCTTCCTTGCCAGCATATGACCATTCATGTGCGGACCACACACTCCCTCATGTACTTCTAGCATCAAACGAACAGCCTCAGTTGAATCAACACACCTTAATAAAACCGAATCATAGGACCGCTTGTATAAGCATTCTCCATTCAAGAAGAACTTCGACGCCATTTTCCTGATATATTTTTGGTCAGATGCGGTACTTTTCTCAGGAAACTCCTGTGTTTGAAGATATGTCTTGATATCATGATACCACGGCTTGCCGTCAGGCTCTTCTGTTGTGGCCATGCAATAAGCCGGTTTCTGTAAGACTTCTATCTTCAAAGGTTCAACTTCTAAACCGCTTGTCACTCGTAGCATTGTCGATAACGTAGCCAGAGCATCGGCAAAACTGTTTTGAGTTCTTGGCAAGTATTCGAACGAAATGCTTTCAAATTCTTCCGCCAACTCCTCTAAATAGGCGTGATAAGGCTGCAACTTAGCATCTCTAGTTTGCCATTTACCAACGGTCTGAAGAATAATGAGGGCTGAATCCCCGAATACCTTAAGTCGAGCTACTCCCATTTCAATTGCAGCTTGTAGCCCGAGGATGCATGCTTCATATTCGGCGATATTGTTCGTGCAAGGAAATATCAGTTTTGCTGCAACCGGATAATGTTGTCCGCTTGGAGATATTAAAACTGCCCCGATACCTGATCCTGACAAGTTTACGGCTCCATCAAAATACATGGTCCATACATACTCATCAATTGGCATGACTCTATCCTCTAACGGATCTAGATCCTCATTTTCCCCAGGATTTTCAGCTAAGACATCAGCAATTGCTCGTCCTTTGACTGATTTCTGGGACACGAATCGAACATTAAATTCTGAAATGAGAACCTGCCATTTTGCCAGTTTTCCAACCAAAGCGGGTTGATTGAGCAAGTATTTGATGGGATCACACTCTGTCACAAGCAATATCTGATAGTGCAAAGTGTATTGCCTCAATCTGTGTAGCACCCAGACCAATGCTGCGCACGTTCTTTCTGCTTCAGAATAGTTCATTTCAGAGGCGGTGAACTTCTTACTCAAATAATAAATAGCGCGCTCCTTTCCATCCTTTTCACCTTTCTGAGCAAGCATGGCGCCTAAGGATTCACTGTGGATTGAAAGGTACAGGGTCAGAGGTTGCCCTGGTGTTGGTGGAACAAGCACCGGAGGATTCATCAAGTAGTGCTTAATCTTGTCGAATGCCAGTTCACACTCTTCACCCCATCTAACCACCGCATTCTTCTTGAGGAGTTTAAAGAAAGGCTTCGCTGTCTCAGATAGCTGAGAAATAAATCTGGCAATATAGTTTAATCTACCCATTAAGCTACGAACTTCCTTCACCGAAGAGGGAGATTTTATTTCACAAATGGCCTTCACTTTTGATGGGTCAATCTCAATCCCTTTGTTACTGACAATGAAGCCGAGTAGTTTGCCAGAGGCTGCCCCGAACACGCATTTTGCCGGATTGAGGCGCAATTTGAACTTACGAAGCCTGTCGAATAATTTCTTCAAGGTTTCTATGTGATCTTTTCCACGTCGAGTTTTCGCAATCATATCGTCAACATAGACCTCGATCTCATTATGCATCATGTCATGGAACAACGTGACCATTGCCCGCTGGTAAGTTGCCCCAGCATTTTTGAGACCGAAGGGCATCACCTTATAATGAAATGTCCCCCAAGGAGTGGTAAATGCTATTTTCAACTTATCATTCTCGTTCATCAAGATCTGATTATAACCTGAGAAACCATCCATGAAGGAGAACAATTCGAATCCAGCTGTACTGTCCACAAGCACATCAATGTGCGGGAGTGGAAAATCATCTTTAGGACTAGCTTTGTTCAGATCTCGGTAGTCAATACATACTCGAACCCGACCATCTTTCTTCATCACTGGGACTATATTAGCGACCCATTCTGAGTATTGGGTAGTCTCAATAAATCCCACGTCAAGAAGCTTCATGACCTCTTCCTTGATCTTCTTCGCCAGTTCTGGCTTAGCTCTTCGCGGCCTTTGTTTCACAGGCTCAACCGAAGGATCAGTCGGTAGACAATGTTCGACGATCGATCGATCAAGACCCGGCATGTCAGCATAAGACCAGGCAAAGATGTCTTGATAATCCTTCAACAACTGGGTCAAGCGTTTGGTCACATCTTCAGGAAGACATGCCCCAATCTTAACCTCTCTAGGATTCTCCGTGTCGCCAAGGTTGATTATCACGGTTTCTTCGGCGGTCAGAGGCTTAGATTTCTCATGGATTTCTAAGTTCCGTCGTATCTCTTCATCATTCAGGTCATCTGAGTCATCGGATTGGCTTGCATCACATATATGAGGGTCCACGATTCCCGTCCCTTCGCATGCCTCGAGATCAGTCCTGAAACATGAAAGAAAGGGATCAAAAAGACAAGATAGGGCTTAACTACATGCAATTTTTGAAAATTGTTCTTTGCTTTTTTTTAAAAAAAAAATTCATTTTGTTTTCGAAGACCTCGAAATAAGAATTCTTGAGAAGCCCAACCCTCAGTTCTTACCGTAGATGACAAATTTTTCAATCGTTGGTTATCGTCATCGGGTTGGTTTGGGGCACTTCAACAAGATTAAAAAATGATAAAAACCTCTGTAATTTTATTGATATCGAATCAATGAATTACATCTTATTAGATTGAAAAATCTAAGTGCAACATGAATTGGAATGAAAATTGAGAAAAAGCAATAAAGATTCCCACGCAGGGGGATACTAAAACTGGAAATAATTACTCTTGAGGGCCAGCGCCCATCCCTTCAAGCGGTCCTTCAGTGATTGCACCAATGGAGGTCTCAGCAAACCAACCGGTGAGGTAAGGTATATCATCATTAAAATCAGAGTCCACCACCTTCGACTCCGGCTTCTTGAAAACACAGGGTGTTTGGTCATCCTCAGAATCATCAGACAAACTGACCAAGATCGCTTTACCGTGCTTCTTAGGGGAATCAGCTAGGGCTTGTGGCGACTTAGGGAAGATAAGCCCGAGATCATCCTCAGTCGGGCTCAGATTTAAATGTTCATATCCTCCCACAACTCCAGCCGAGTGAAATGTATCATTGATGGAAGGTGGTAAGGGACTTTGACCTGCTCCAATTCGACTTCTGCAACAATCGTTGCTTTGTTCGCGGCTTCCCTGCCCATGGTATCCCAAACCAGCTTTGTGGGATTGTCCATTTGTCTCGATCGGGGCATGAATGCCTTGGCCTTCCTTCCCAAGACCCTGACCTGGCTTAAAACCATTACCGACCATGACCTTGGCCACCATGAGAGCTGCTTTAGAAACTTCAGGAACGGGCAACGGCATATCAGAGGAAGCTTGAACAACTTGAACTATCTCAAATGAATGATAGCTATCCTCTTCAATATGATCGGGTTCTATGTATGGGATCGATGTTGCATTAAAGATTCGGTGATCTTCCTCTCCATAGATTGTAACCAACTTTGCTTTAGCCACAAACTTGATTTTCTGATGCAAACTGGAGGGTACTGCGCCTGCATTGTGAATCCATGGCCGTCCCAGCAAGAAGTTGAAAGCCGAAGGGATATCCAGCACTTGAAAAAGAATATCGAACACCGAAGGTCCGATTTGCAGCTTTAAGTTAATCTGGCCTATCACATCCTTCTTTACTCCATCAAAGGCTCGAACAGAAGTCTTGGTTGCTTGCATGGTAGATGGATGAATGCCTAGTCTTTTCAAAGTAGCCAACGGGCATAAATTCAGAGCCGACCCGTTATCAACAAGCACCCTAGCCACGTGAGTCTCCTTGTACTTCACTGATATATGAAGCGCCTTGTTATGACCACGTCCTTCGACTGGGATTTCCTCATCAGAAAATGCTACTTGATCCTTAAGGAGGATTGTCCCGACAAACCCCTCTAGCTTATCTTCTTCAATAGTCTCAGGCACATGAATCTCACTCAACACCTTCATTAGAGCACCCCGATGCTTATCTGATGTCTGGAGAAGTTCCAACAACGAGACTTGTGCAGGTAACTTTCTCAGCTGATCAACCACGTTATATTCACTAGCCTTAATCACAGCTAGGAATTCCTTCGCTTCTTTCTCAGCTACTGGCTCGGCCGGTTGTTTATCAGGATAAATTCTCCCTGACCTCGTTATCAGATCAACGTCGTACGACCATGGAACCATCTTGTCACTCTCATAAGCGAAGGGCTGAGGTGATGCCAGGATCAATACTTCCGGAGTGTCGGGTATAATGATCCCGAGGTCATCGTCAGAGGCGTCTTCGAGAGCGGGCATGTCAGGATCCAACTTTACTCGTTCATCGGTCATCCTTGCGAGTTCTTCATCCCAATCAATGATGACTTGGGATATAGCAGCCACTACCCCGAATTCATCTGCTGTCCCAATCATCCCCTTTCTTACCAACTCATCCACTTTCTTTCTTATGTCACCAAGTGACACCACCTCACCGGTCGAAACATAACCAGCTCGGACTAAAGCATCGAACATATCTTCGAGAGGGACCCTGAAGTTTCGAATCTGCTTGACTCCCGGGCCAAAGACAACATTTGTACTGCTCGAATGATCAGGGAGTGGATTGTTTTGCACATTGGGTTTACTGGCTGATTGTAGTGCAAACGCTCCAGTGTCAAGTAGATCTTGTACTCGATGTTTGAGCACTTGGCAATCATCTGTCGAATGTCCTACTTCACCTCTATGGTAATCGCATTTCTTCGACGGATCATACCTTGCAAAGCTGGCAGGATTAGCTCTTTGTGGCTCTGAATTTAGCAAGTTCTTCTTCCTCAGCACCGCCAATACCTGAGATAATGTCCCAGGAAGTGGAGTAAACTGGCGAGGTTTGCGCTGCTGGCGTGACTCCTGCTGGCCTTGCCGCCCATAAGAGGTTGCCTGCTGGGTGGTAAATTGTAGTTTTGGGGCCTGAGCTGGCGTTTTCTGCACATAAGTCATGTTGACTTCGGGGATATGTTCTTTGTCCTTCTTACTAGTAAACCTTTTGCCTGATGAACCCGGCTCGCCATACCATCCTTTCTTGAGCCCGGTCTCAATCTCCTCACCCATGGCTATCAGCTGGCCAAAAGATTGGGCGGCTGTTACTAACATTCGTGAACGAACCGGCTGGGGTAGAGTGGACACGAATAACTTCATTAAGTCACGTTCCGAGGGTTCAGGCATGATCTGCCCTGCCATGTTCCTCCAACGAGTGGCATACTCCTTCAGAGTCTCCCCCTTTTTCTGCTCAGCTCTTTCCAGGTCTTCCCTTGTAATGGTGACATCGAGATTGAACTTAAAGTGTTTGACGAAAAGGTTTGCCACTTCTTCCCACGAATCTTTCCGGTTGATATGGTGGTTGGTATACCACCTCATTGCAGCATCCTTCAAGCTTGCTTGGAAGGTTTGGATCATTAGGGGTCCATTAGAAACATATCTGTTCATGAGCCCCTGGTACATCTCGATGTGCTGAATTGGGTTTGAAGTGCCGTCATACTTCTCGAAAGCTGGCATCTTGAATTTATCAGGCACTTGGACTCGGGTAAAAATGGACAAATCAACAGGTGGAACACTTTGAGTTCCCTCCACTTCGCGTAATCTCTGTTCAAGTTTGACCAACAACTTGGCATTCTCATCATTGGGGGGTGGATGAAGAACAGGGACCGACGGAGAAGCACTATTGTTGATCAAAATGGCATCATCCAGTTGAGGGGTTGGATTAGTGTTCACACTAGGAGATTTGTCAAGGCGGAGGCCTTGACGAGTTGGAGGTGGAATCTCCGATTGGGAGGCAATACTGATCTGCTGCTGCTTAGCCATGAGATCACTCATCATTTTGGACATGGCGGCCGTGATCTGTTCATTGATTGCATTCATGTGTTCTTTTAGCTTTTCGTCAATTATGGCTGCAATCTCAGCTTGATTGGCCATCCTTCTTTTGGTCACCGATCGAGTATTATGAGGATGAGGGGGATCCGTGGCAAATCACCTACAAAAATAACGATGGAATAAATACAACGAGTAAGAATAACGAGTCGGTCCATGACATCCTCTAGACCCTCAAGGTGAAATTTCTTTCGAACGACCGATTCGTCTAGTAAATCTCGAAATTCCAAATGAAAACCTGGACTGATTCCAAAATTTATAAATTATAGCTCCACGTTTTTCATTGAATTGCTCAAAATGGAAAATGTCTCAAAAGAATTCTTATAAAAATTGTTCGGCAACATTTATTACAAAAAAAAATATCAATAGCATGAAGTACAAATGAAAGCTAACATTCCATCCTAAAAAGAAAGAAAAACTCCCTAAACCAAACTAGAAATCAGACAGTCTTCCTCTTTTTAGAGGTCACGTGATCTATAGACGAATGGGCCTTCAAGGCACGCCGTAATCGTGCATTCTCTTCAGCCAGAGCATCTGCTTTATCCTGGGCCTTCGTCGCCTTTTCTTCGCTGATTTTGATTTGAGTCTGAAGGGTATGCCGTACTGTCACGACCGGGATCTTCGGGAGTATCTCAGCAGGGATGGTATGATGTTGAATATACCGGGTCGTGGCAAAGTGACGCTTCATCCTTCCGGTGGGCTCATCCACGGGCCAAATCAGCTTCTGAGTGGAACAATTCTGCCAAGCCTCAGAATGACGTCTAAGCTCGAACCTGTAGGACTCGCCTTTCTCGAACTGGACTTGAAATTCATTGGGCCTGAGTGGAGGTGGGACATCCTGCAGAACTCGGAATTGACGTGTAACCCTAAGGGGCTGATAGCTGGTTGCCCCATAAATGCCCATCAAAGGTACGGGCTTCTGATCGCCATGGTATAGTCGAGCCTCGACCTCTCGAAACCACACAGCTTGCCAAAGGAAAATCTTAGAGCTCGGATCCTTGAACAAATGGACCCATTGTGTATAGTGCAAACTCTTGGTTTGATCTTGTATTTGTTTGAACCTTAAAATAGGGTTATCAGTCATGCCCATTTCAAATACAGTCATATTTTCCCCAAATTGAGAAAGGTGTGAGAAAAACCATATTTGTAAAAGCTCAATCGGGGCTCGAAAAGTTCTATCTTTTTCTTTCTTGAAACGTGTCAGGGATATGAAAGTCTCTGCCAAAATTGTGTTTATGAAACTAACTCCACCACATATTAGTTTTACCGTCCAAGCTATCACAGGATCAATAGCATTTTGACGGAATGGAAAAATGATGAATCCAAAAAAGGCTAAGATAAAAATCTTAGATTTCATAAGGAGGGAGCTATTTTCGAAACATTCAATAAGAAAAGATAGTGGGCATGCTTGACAATTACCCTTTAGCACTTTTTCAATTTCTTTTTTTGTCAAACTCAAAAATTCAGCAAGCGCTACCACAGGATCTACCTTAATGGGTGGTTCAACTATATCCAACTCAATCGATTTTCCAATGGCAATACTGTATTCTTCCAGAGTCGGTGTGAGCTCAAACTTACCTCCCAACACAAATGTGGTCGTCTCGGGGCACCAAAAATGGGCGAGTGCCTGCATGACCCCGCTCTGAACATCTATGTCTAGGATTGGCAGCATGAATCCAATGCGCTTGAGAACGTACTGCTGACCATCTGGCTTCAACTGGCTCCATAACTTCTTGAGCTCTGGCTTCGGAGTCGGCACGAAACGGATATCGAGGCGACCCATTCTTATATAGACCACGTGCCAAATGACTCAACCTAAATCATGGACCGACTCAAAATAAGATGAAGAAAATCAAAGATAAAGCTCGAAAAAATACCGTCTTTGGGGAGAAAATGTCAATCACAGAGACATGCACATGAATCGTGAGTTTAAATCTTAATCTATCTATCCTAATGGCTTTTGCAAAGTGAAATGATGAACGGAACGACGTGTCGCAGCCTCGCGTACAATCATCATGACTAGTCGCAGCCTCGCATACAATAGTCATGACTAGTCGGGTCCAATCACTTCGGCTCAATTCGGTCGACAAGGGCAACCCCCATGCATCGTAGCCTCACGTGCATGAAGACGGCCCTTGAGCCATTTTTTGGAAAAATTTTCGGGATCCAGATGGGATAACCTTTAGCGAAGCCTTACCGCCAAGGTTAAAGAACCATCTAAATACCATCTTAAAACTAGGGGTGTGACCCAGGTCCGGTCACAGGTTGTGTGTGGTGTAGTGCAAATACTGTAAATCATGCACAACAAATATATACAAACACCACTTCAATAGTACAAAAATTAAATCACAATTCCACTCTACCAAGCCTGCAAAACAAAGGGTTAGCCAATCACTACTCCCCTTATAACTCCCATCCTGCAAAACCATTTAACACCTAAGAATGAGAATTCAATCAAATTTTGGCAAATCGAGTGATTTTTCCATAAAAATTTTCTGGCCTAAGTCCTCCTTAAATTTTTTTTTAAAAAATTCAAGTTTAGTCCCCAGTGGAGTCGCCAAGCTGTCGCGACCTAAAAAAAATCGATTGTACGATCTTAGGCTAATGGATTACTAGATCAATTAAATTAATTAACCTAGCTCGAATTCTCCCAAACTCTACCAAATCGCAACTTAGATCCAATTGTGAGCATGCAAATATTTTCAACGGGAGTCGCCACTAATCATTTAGGGTAGGTTGATTAGAAACCTAAATAAAATAGTGGGAGTACTATTTTATTTCTGCGAACCAGAAATTATGAATTCGGGGACTTGGTTACGCTAGATTCCCTAACGCCCTTTCGGTACCAATTTCGAGAAAAATACTCAATTTGACAAATTTAAAAAAAATCCTGACTTAGAGTTCAAAGGTGCAGAAATTTCTTTTTGATTTTTTTACTTATTTAAATGAAAGCTAACCTATATGTAATGACGTGCAAAAATTGACATGCGATTAATGCAACCTAACATGCAAACTATATGTCATGCGACGACGTGACCTATTTCTAATGACGGGCATATTTTTTTTGTATTTTTTTTAATGAAATTCGGAATTAAAAATGCTAATTATCTAAACATGCAATTTTAAACTAAAGAAATCAACCTATTCTAGATTAATCTTTTGGTATTTCCTTTATCAAAATTCGAAATTAAAAAAAATAAAAAATAAAAAAAATAACCGCTAAATCTTTCGAATTAAGTCTCGATCTAAAGCCTGACAGATCGATCCTAAAATTCGAAATACCCGCTATGGAAATAACTCTATCTAATGCCTGATAGATAGATTTATTTCCACGTGCACGGTTGCGGATTAGGAAATTTTCCTAATCGATCATATCTTGAAAAGATTTTGTCATTTTGAATATCTCGGATATATATTCAAAAGATTTTGAAATTTCTGATTTCTATCCAAGTTTGAAAATATCAGATATCCAAGATTTCAAAAAAAAAATCCTAATTGAAATATTGCCTATTGTTCAAATATGCCAAGTTGGATATCAATAAGCACAAAATAAGCAATAAAATATCTAAGTTGATTCGGATGAGATATTTACCTAAATGCACGAATAACTTTCCAAATTTGAATCGTGACGGATATGGGATCACGGATCGAGACGGCAGACGCGACGATACGGAATTTAAAACATTCTAAACTAGGAATTTAAAACATTCTAAATATATCTAGCGATCCATCAAATATTCTCAAAATATTCGAACACCCGAAAATTAGGAAACCAAATATTCTGAAAATATTGGATAACATCCTTACCTAATTTCGAGATATTTCCAAATTTGAACTCGTCAATCGGGGTTGCGGATCGGATGACCGGCGGTGCGTCGGGAGTGTCGGCGCGGCGTTGGGGGCGGCGGCGGTGCTCACGGTGGTGCTCGCGGTGGGTCGCGATTGTAACATCCTGAATTTTGACCCGTTATCGGGACCAATAAAGTGTATATTCATTCTCGTGTAATTTTAGTGAGTCTCGCCTGAACCTGATCAGTCTCGGGACACTAACCATATGAGAAAGGCTAAATAGGAACATGTACGTGGACCGAGAACCCGATCGCGACTGAACGCTGATTTCGAAGAACGTTGAGGAAATATTTTGAGCCAATATAGGCCGATCTTAGGAAAATGATTGGTTGATATTGTCAGTAATGTACGATCGGATCGCGAGTGATTTCGCACGACCGAAAGTACACCTGACGAATAAAACCTGATTGTAATCCAAACGATCGCGACCCTGGTGCTAGTGATAATTCCTCTCGTTCTCTCGAAAATTAGACCATCACGATTTGGACAATCTTAGGTCGATACGCGTAACACCTAAACAGCCACTCGTTAGTAAGAGACCCTAAAACTGCAAAACGAGCATATTGAGATTACAATATTGGACCCGAGTTTCGATATCAAAATCTCAAGGGTAATTGCGACTATTTTGCAAGACGGACGTCAAATTGGAATGGCCATTCATATTTGGGATTAAAATGGTTAAAAACTGAAGTTCTGACAGAATTTAAGAAAAAGGACCATTTTGCCCCTGGAAACGCCGAGGCCGAATTCGGAGGCCGTTTGAGGTTATTTTCGCGGCCAGCGTCATTTTGGGGTAGCCAAGTGTGTTTGGAGTGATTCTGGACAAAAAGTGGATTTTCGACAAAAATTGGAAAATAATATTATTTTATTCCCGGAAACTTCGCAGAGGATTTTCGAGGGCTTAGAAAGCGAATTTCGCGATTCCGACTCTGGATTAGGTATCACATGAATATTTAGGACCGGTATGAGCGAAAATTGGAATTTCGGTTCCGGACGGAAAAATGACGGAATTGCCCCTAGGCCATTTTTGATTTATTTCGAATTTTGGATTAAATTTGGAGATTAACCAAAGTTGGTTAAAGTTAACTAGGGTTGGTTAACCATGGTTAGGGGCAAATGACCATTTTACCCTTGCATTATTGGATTAGATTGAATATGAGCCATTGGATCAAGGGCATTTTGGTCATTTAGGCTAGGATTGTGACAAGTGTCATCCACCCACTCTCTCTCTTGACCATCTTTGACCTTCACTCTCTCTCCTCAGCTTTCTCTCTCCCCGCGTTTCACTCTCTCTCCTCCCGAATCTCTCTCTCTCTCTCGGCTGCTCCATTTCCTCTTGCCGATCAGCACCGCCGGCCACTGTTCACGCCGGAATAGTGGTCCTCGCCGGAGCTGCTGGTCACCGGCCACCGTGTGTCACCCCTAGGCCTCATCCCCAGCCCAGTCGCAACCCTATTCCCCTCTCCCGCCGCCCGTGACCGCCCGTGGCAGCCGCTCCAGCCGAAGACGTGCAAGGACGCCGTCGCCGGCGCCGGGCGTGTTCCGCCTGGCCGCGCCGCCGTGCGCCACCCCAGCCGACCAGCTTCGCCTCCCCATCTCACTCTCCTCCGTCCTCAGCCCCACTCAGCCGGCCCTCCCCTGTTTTGGCCGAGACTTGGCCGTGAGCTTCGCCGGTCCGCCGTGAGCCGCCGGCTTGCCTTGGGGCGCCGCCGTCGATCGTACCGCTCGCCGGTCATCGGCCGCTCGCTCCCGTCGTCTCGCGTCGCTAATAGGCGAGTAAAACCACTAATCGCTGAATTAGTCTAAATTGTGCTAGATTAGAGGCTTAATTATGGTAATTAAGGCCTAATTGAGTGTGTTTTGTGCAAGGGTTGATTAGTGGACTTAATTAGGGTTAATTATAGTGGTTTAGTGGTAATTTAGAAAGGATTTGTGGGCTGAATTGGTGTGGGCTTCATGGGCTCCGAATTTGCATTAATTGGCCCAATGAGAAATTAAATGGGCTCTTGAGTGAGAAATTGAGTTGGGCTTGTTTGAGGCCCATTGGAGAAAATGAGAAATTAAATGGGCCCTTGAGGTGGATTCAATTAAATTGTTGAAGCCCAATTGGAAAATGGAATGGGCCTTGAAGTGAGTTGACTTGAATTGTGGAAGCCCATTTGGGAATTACTTGGGCCTTTGTTGTAGATTGAATTGAATTTATTTGAAGCCCAATTGGAAATTAAATGGGCCTTTGATTGTGAAATTCCACGTTGGTTTTGATATGATTTGAGTGTAACTGTGACCGACGGGTCAGGCCTTCGGGTCGATTTATAACTGTGACCGACGGGTCAGGCCTTCGGGTCGATTTATAACTGTGACCGACGGGTCAGGCCTTCGGGTCGATTTATAACTGTGACCGACGGGTCAGGCCTTCGGGTCGATATATAATTGTGACCGACGGGTCAGGCCTTCGGGTCGATATATAATTGTAACCGACGGGTCAGGCCTTCGGGTCGAGTATAATTGTGGCCGACGGGTCAGGCCTTCGGGTCGATTTATTACTGTGACCGACGGGTCGGGCCTTCGGGTCGAACGATTGATGACCATTGGGTCATGGCCTTCGGGTCGAGTTAAACTGTGATGACCATTGGGTCATGGCCTTCGGGTCGATTTAATTGTCTATGAGTTATATTGATATAGAAAGCCTAACCTGCAGGGCTGGAGTATTGAGATCGGGCTGTGAGCCCATGTGAACTTATAATGATTTATTTACTGGTTCAGTGAATTATGTGTTTTATTTATTTCTGGAGGTGCACGTTAGCCTAGTTTAGGATTAGAGATTTTACTTGCTGAGTTTATCTCACGGTTGTGGTAAAACCGATTTTCAGACCCCCGTCCATAGGATGCCGAGGAGGGCCCCTCTTTTTGGATATCCACATAGGATTCAACGAGGTGTTAGTGTTCATCCTTGTGGAGATGGATCAGCGTACGTTAGATATCAATCGGTTGTACTGATAGATGTGGGAGAAGATTACAACGAGACTCAGGAGTACGTAGCCTGGTGTTATAGGGGAGCTAATGGTGTCACTGGACCTCCGATGAGGACTTTTGATGTTCCAGTAGATGTTAATGGCGTCATGATTCCCCAAATGGTGAGTGGAGAAGTCTCTGATCCTCCCGCCTCCCTTAGTGTAAGCAGCGTGGGCGATACGGTGGATGGACCGATACCGATGGACGAAGTGCAAGGTGGTGAGCAAGTTATAGCTGACGATATGATTGAGGAGGAAGACGAAGAACTGAATCTGGAAGTAGTGGGAGAGAACGGTGAGCCAGCTGGAGAAGTGGCAGAAGTGGGGTCAGACGAGGAAGTTCTGTCGGAGGAGGACTCGTCTGAGGAGTCAGCAGCGCCATCCAATCCTGGCGAGGAGCCGTAGGGCAGATCCCAAGAGTAGGAGATTAGATTAACCCCTCTTTTTGATGTAACTCTCCCTGGGTAGTTAGCTGACACCCTAGGCCACCGATCCTTTTTGTTTAGTGGCCTTTTGATGTATTCTTTTTTTTTTGTTGTAAATAACTAGTTTGTATAAGTTTTTAAAAGGGTGTATATATGTTAGTGTTTCTTAGCATATTAATGTCTATGACTATCCATGGTTATATTTACATGTCTGGGTGTGTATATATATATATATATATATATATATATATACGTGTTTTCGCATGTGTATGTGCTCTGATTTGGGTTTCGGGTCGGTGACGCAATCCTGGGAGCGTCGCGCCTCAAGTCGACCATAGAGCGGATGTTCAGCCTTCGTGGGGTACGGGGCGTGACAGCGATGGCAAATTCACAAACGAGCTCTTGGACAGTGAGAAAGTTTGACCGAGAAGAGCTTTGACTTTGCCGTGGTTCTTTCGGGGGTTTCACTGGACACCTTCACTGATTAGTTCCACAAATTGGCTGGGTCTTCATGGATGGTAGGGTGCGAGATACTCCTGGGCAACCTACAAAAGAGAGCAGCTTCGTTCGACTGGATGAAAGGTAGCAGATCGTCGTCGTCTGCTGGGGTGATCTCAAGCCCGAGAACGGCAATGAAGTTGGAACACGAGCAGTTGTCGAAGTGGGGAAAAACAGCAGAGGTGCTGCGTTGGTCGCAGGTGACACAAGGGACTAAGGCTTGTCGGGGCAAAGACCTCCACGGGATTAACGTCAGTGGGATCGACTCGTCTCCATGAATAGAATGCTTCGTCGTTGAGGCTCAGACCAGATTGGATTTCTTCGAAGTGGCTCCAAGAGGAATGTGCTGCTTGTCACCACGTGGGTAGCGATAGCAGCAACGCAGGCACGGTGGAAATCGTGAAACTTGGTGACCACATGCAGTGAACTACAAAAGGAGAACCAAATCTCTCTACTGTTTTTCTCTCCGTCTATATTGCGTATGTGATCAGACCAAAAGAAAAGCCCCCCCTCAAAATTCTGATCTCTCCCCGAACGTGTGTTCTCCTCTTTTGTATGAAGTGAAGGCAAAAGAAAAGCCTCGATGATGATGATCCAGCCCCCCTTCCTTTTGACTTTTTTTTTCACGATGGTGTCTCCCACTCTTTTTCTCTCAAAAATTTCTCTTTAATGGCCCCCCTTTCTGTCCAGAACGTGGAGCCCCTATCGTATATTCAATCTTTCTTTTCCTTCTTTGACCGAGACCTCCCCTCTCCTCACGATTTCTTTCTTTTTTTGTGTGTCAACGTCCAGGGAATGTATATTTCTTCACTGATTCCTTGCGGGACGAGTGAATATTTTCCTTCCCCTTTTTTTTCAATCAAATATTCTCTTCAATCTCGTCGACCAAATTCTTCCAACGATTGATGGGCTAGGTCAAATTTTCATTACCGCGGGCTTAGTTCAATTAAGCTCGAAATCATTTCAGTCAAGTCCATCCGCTGTTGGTCCAATGCGAATTATATGGGCCTAATTAACTATGAAATGCTCCTAATATCTATATGCAAATTTAACTAATTAAATTTTTTTTTAAGGGACCGAGATCGATCGCTAATTTTTATGCAATGAACGACTAAATGATGCGTCGAAATTTAGGTGTCAACAGCCGTTTATGTCCACCGGAACATCAAAAGTCCTGATCGGGGGTCCTATCACGCCATCTGCTCCCCTATGACACCAGGCTACATACTCTTGGGTGTGGCTGAAGTCCTCTCCCGCGTCTACAAATAAAATCGAATGGTATCTAATATACGCTGTTCCATCCCCGCAAGGGTGCACACTAGATGATCGCTGAATTCGCTGCGGGAATCCAAAAAGAGGGTCTTTCCTCGGCATCTTACGGACGGGGGTCTGAAAATTCGGTTTAACTGCACCCGCGAGAAAAACTCAGCAAGTAATAATCCCTAATCCTAAACTAGGCTAATGTGCACCTCCAGAGGATAAATAAAACACATAAATTAATGAACCAGTATAACAATCAATATAAGTTCACCCGGGCACACAGCCCAATTTCACTACTCCCGCCCTGCAGGTTAGACTTTTAATATCATTATAAAACATATGCCATTATATCGACCCGAAGGCCACGACTCTAAGGCCAATCAACAGATAAATCGACCCGAAGGCCACGACCCGAAGGCCACATTTTATTCCGACCCGAAGGCCACGATTCATTCCGACCCGAAGGCCCGACCCGAAGGCCACATTTTATTCCGACCCGAAGGCCCGACCCGAAGGCCACATTTTATTCACATCAGACACGTGCCTCAACATATTCAATCTCAACCATATCAAAGCAAAGTATGTGAATTCACATGTCATGGGATTCAAACCAATTGTCATGCCCCGATGTGCCAAGTGCAATGAATCACAATTTCTCACTCAATCAACGTATTGTCGGCACGCCTAATTCGTTTCATTTTAGTCCATTTATACCCGGCACTTAATACACAACTTAGCATTACAAAATCCAATCCGTTTAGGGCTCGACATGTCCAATCCAACCTAGCCATTCAATCTTCGCACAAGGCGTCACCACTAGGACTCCAACCAGTCCTAATTAGTTCCTAAAACGCCTAAATTCAAGTAGTTACTCATTATTCCATTTAATGAGCAATTTAGACAATTTAGTGCAAATTCGGATCACTATGAACAGTACCAGGCAGCACCTATTTTTGTGCCCCAAATCACATTTAAATGACTTTATTAAGCCTCCATTAAGTCCCCTAATCAGCCCATGCACAAACACATTCAATTAGACCACAATATAGCTTAATTAACCCTAAAATTTACCCCTAAATTGCACAATTAGGCTAATTCGGGGTTTAAGGATTTTTACTCGCCTAAAATTGTCTTGAGGCGACGGAAGCGGGCGGTCGATTACCGGCAAGCGGTGAGAATCGACGGCGGCGCTCCGGAGGCAAGCCGGCGGTCACGGCGGTGCCGGTGGGCTCACGGGTCAAATTAGGCCAAAAACAGGGGATGGCTGGTCGTGGAGGCTGAGGAGGGTGGAGGGAGAGGTGGTGAGGGCGAGGCTGGTCGGCGGAGGTGGCGCACGGCGGCGGACGGCGGCGCGGCACCGGCGGGCAAGACCAGCGACACTCCTCTCCCCCTCGCCTGGAACAGAACAGCCACTGTGGGGCGGCGAAATAGGGGCGGGGAAGGTCGACGGTGGCTGGGGTGACTCCAGGGGACGGCGAGCGGCAGCCCGAGGTCGGCAGCTCCGGCGGCGCAGCTGTTCCGGCGTGAGCAGCGACCGGCGGAGCAGAACGGCGAAGGGGGAACGGCGTGAAGAAGACGATCGGAAGGGGCTGCTCGGGGAGAGAGAGAACGTGAGCAGAGAGAGAGAGCTGAGGAGAGAGAAAAGCAAGTCAAAAGTGATCAAAGTTGGTGAGTGGGATCCAAGTGTCACCAATCCAAGGGCTTGGACAAAAGTGCCCTTCAATCCAATGGTCTAGATTCAAACTTATCCAAAAAAGCAAGGTTAAAATGGTCAAAAGTCCTCTAACCATAGCTGACCAGGTCTGGTTGGCTTCATCTAACCATAGTTAAACCCCAAAAATTGACCAAAAATTCGGAATTAAATAAAACACTCTAGGGGCATTTTCGTAATTTTCCAATCCTGGACCGAAATTTCAATTTTTGTCCATACCGGTCCTATATATCCATTGGAGACATAATATGGTGTCGGATTCGCGAAATTCACTTTCTAAGCCCTCGAAAAACGCCCGCGAAGTCCCGGGAATAAAATAATATTATTTTCTAATTTTTGTCGAAATTTCACTTTTTGTCCAAAACCACTCTAAATGTGCGTGGCCACCCCAAAATGACCTTGGCCACGAAAAATAACCTCGAACGGCCTCCGAATCAGGCCTCGATGTCCACAGGGGCAAAACCGTCATTTTCTCAATTTCTGTCGAATTTTCAGTTTTCAACCAAACTAGTCCCAAACACGAATGGCCACTCAAAAATGACGTCCGTCCTACAAAATAGTCGTGAATACCCTTGAAATTTTGATATCGAAGTTCGGGTCCAATATCGCGATCTAATTTACTCGTTTTGCAGTTTTAGGGTCTCTTACTAACGGGCGGCTGTTTAGGTGTTACGCGTATCGACCTAAGATTGTCCGAGTCGTGATGGTCTCAATTTCGAGAGAACGAGAGGAATTATCACTAGCACCGGGGTCGCGATCGTTTGGATTAAAAACGGGTTTCATTTGTTAGGCGTACTTTCGGCCGTGCGAAATCACTCGCGATCCGATCGTGCTTCACTGACAATATCAACCTGTCATTTTCCTAAGATCGGCCTATATTGGCTCAAAATATTTTCTCAACGTTCGTCGAAATCGGCGATCCATCACGATCGGGTTCTCGGTCCACGTACCTATTCCTATTTAGCCTTTCCCATTTGGTTAGTATCCCGTGATTGATCAAGTCCGGGAGAGACTTACTAAAATCACACGAGAATCAATATACACTTTATCGGCCCCGATAACGGGTCAAAATTCAGGATGTTACACGTTGTGAGTTTACATAAATAATATAGAATCACATCATAATATTATTAAAGCAACTCATAAATAAAAATAACCCCATAAGGTCTTTAGACGGTCCATTTTCTGATTTCCAGGCCTATTTGTGCAAATAGGCCTGGAAGGCCCAAAATCGCTGATCAAGTTAAGATGCTCCGGCCCGAATTAACCCGGCCTGGCCGAAAATGTTTGTGACATTATATCTAAAATAAGGAAAAAATAATATTAAAAATTTAAAGATGAGTCACTTATGATTTGTGGACATGAATGATGTTATAGAAAATAATAAATTAACCATTAAACTTCAGACGAGTCATAAAAAATTATCTTGTGTCCAAGTTAAGATGTGCGAAATTTCATTTTGTTTGATGGAATTTACGAATTTCAAGTTAATTTGTTTTAGTTATTTGATAGTTGTGTGCTAGAGTTTGAAATTTGCTAATAAACAATATTTTCGAAAAAAAATTTAAAAACAAAAAATTATGGGATAACCGGTTCGGAGTGAACCGAGTAATTTTGGTTAGGGCCTTCTTTTCCTTTTTTTTTTTTTTTGAGCCAGGCTAACTATCGAGCCAATTAAGCAAAGATTTTCTAAGCCGATTGGTCATTGTATAAATGTACACGTGAATTTCATAAACATTAACTTATATGTTGCATAAATATTGCGGCAAATAGTTGGGAACAATGAGGTACATGTACATGTGTCGGGGAGGTTTGATGAAAGTGTTCCCACGCCAGAGAGTCGATGTATATGTAACAATGAATATATTTAATTGGCTTATGATTCATTGGCTTGAGTTTTAAGTGAAAAGTAAGTTTAATTGGATTTGTTAATGGAGGCATGGACTCGAGCTTCGGATCAGCAACTCCGCATACGACGTATGTGCCGAAAGAAAGCCCGAGATTATGTGCATTTTAATATGTTTAATTGGACATACTTTCTATTTGAAAACTTAAAAAATCTTCTTTTAATCGGGATATTTTTCGACTGGATGGATTGACGGGGAATCTCGTTTCATTTTGGATTATCCATATGCCCAACATTGTTCGAACCGAATTCACAATAAGATTTTTTTTTTTAATCTTTCGAGTTCTCTTTCGTTTCCGAATCAGGTTAAATCGATTGTGTATGTTTGATAGAAAAACCATAAAATATGTCCGAGAAATAATTTGTTTTTGAATCTTGTATATCTTAAAAGTTGAAAATTTTACACTATATAATATACCAAAATAATCTTAAGTAAACATTATTAAAACAACCCATAAGTAACAGCAACTCCAACGCCCATCGCATAGCATAGGTCTTTTCCACTTTCAAAGTCCGGGCCAAACGTAGAATGTTACTTCCGTAAAGTACCATACGAAATGGGGACGAATCCCTCTCTCCATTTAGGAGCTCCCCTCCCTATCCCAATGGTGATAGTTCTCCCCTCAAAACCTAATCCGGCCTTCCCCAGCTTTAATCCTTCTTTGTTTCCTTTCCCCGTGAGAAATCCCAACCTTCCCTTCCTCCCATAAATCCAGCAAGTCTAAATATCCATGTTCGTCATACTCTAATCCAAACCCCCATCGAGTCATCACTTCCTTAGTGGCGTGGAATCCTCAAGCACATGCCATCTGTTTCTTTGTGAATGGCAGATCATTCCCCTTCTGTGGCGTAGGATCGGGGTTCCTTTCGGTGGGTCAGGAAGATCCAAACCCCCCCATCGAGTCATCATTTCCTTAGTGGCGTGGAATCCTCAAGCACATGCCATCTGTTTCTTCGTGAATGGCAGAATATTCCCCCTCCGTGGCGTAGGGTTGGGGATTCTTTCGGTGGGTCGGGAAGAGCTGTTCCTCTACCGATTTAAACCCCAGCTTCGCTAACCTTTACCCTTCACACTAAGTAACAACCATCACGACCCTAAAAGTTCAGTCATCCCAAACTTCCTCTTCCATCCTCCACGTGCCTTGCTCATCTTCTAGTATAAAGTTTCGCACCAGAAGAAGATGAAGCTTTTAAACCATAGTGTAGTCTCGGGGCAAGAAGGAGCAGAAGCCGTAAACTATAGCGGTTCGATCATATTTCCAGATAAGTTGTCTTATTAAGGACAAATTTACAGCTGTTTATTTTAGTCGCTACTGTCTATAGAAGTACAACATTGTCGATCTCAGAGAAATGGGGATCAATCTGGAGTTCATGGTAAGTGCCATAATCAGAACAACATAGTGTAGTGAGTTTCACATCAGAACCCACTATGCCAAAGGAAGATGATAATGGAGCCCGGGTGGCAACCCTGTGTAAAGAACTGGGAAATCTATGGTCAGAAGATGACCTTGTGCGGTTAGATGGCGAAATCCCTGCAGAAAAACAACAAGAATGTGCATTAACTTTATATGAGAAACTGTACTCAAAACCAAATGTGAATGTTCAAGCATTCATTAACGCAATGAAGAAGTCGTGGAAAACGGACCAGTTAGAATGCGAGATCATCGAGCCGGGGCTCTTCTCTTTTTCCTTCATTTCGATAGAGGAAAAAAACAGGGTACTGAATTCAGGTCCATGGTCCTTCTCAAGTAACTTACTAGTTCTTCAATAAGGTGATCCGGATACTCCCGACCATTGCTACGAGTTCACACACTATGCCTTTTGGGTTCAGTTGGTAGGTATTCCCCGTGGGAGGTTATCAGAAGATACAGTTAAGGAAATAGCAAGGAAGATTGGTGAAGTGGTAGAAGTGAAACTCGACTCAAGAGGAGGAGGCCCTAGTAGAAGCTGTAAAGTAAGAGTTCTTGTGAACCTTTCAAACCCCCTAAAGACAGGAATTATTGTAGACCTGGAGCATAAGAAGATCTGGGTGGACTTTAGATACGAAAGACTCCCGCATTTCTACTATTCATGCGGGAGGATAGGGCATTATGCAACCTACTGCAAGGAAGTTCCCTTTGCAGAGTCGGGCCCCCTTATAAACACAAGGAGCAAATTTGGGCAATGGCCGAGAGCGGAAGTTCGAGAACCTAGCTCCTTTTGGAAGATCTTTTACGGTACATATAGTCCCTCTATGGAGGAAAACGAGGTCATCCTGGAAACACAAAGGGAACTTATTCTTAGAGAACTAGAGGTGTCTACATCTAAGGGTAAGACAATTATTGGGCTGATTGAAGACTCTCCTCAGAAGGAGAGATTATCAGAAGGGACACAACCATATTGCTTGAATGGGAAAGGTCAGCTAGGTTCCACAATTCAAGACACCCAGCTAACTCGGTCAGGGTCTGCAATGAAAGATGGACAATCGAAGAAACCAAGGAGGGAGAAGATTGGCACAAAAGCTTTTAAGAAAGTGGCCGCAACGAGGAAACAGGAAAAAATCGATTATCTAGGGGTATGCGAGATTCTCTATCCCTCCTTTAATGAAGGAACTCTCCTCGACACTCCGATCAAGTTGGTTGATGGAAGAAATGATTGGGCTCTAGTGGCTAGCCCTAATAAGCCACTGGGGATTATATGAAACTTTTGAGTTGGAATTGCCAGGGGCTAGGCAATTTCCTGACAGTCCAGCATCTTAGAGCCTTAGTGGCTCAAGAAAGGCCTGACTTAGTCTTCCCGATGGAAACTAAAAATAAGAGACCGGTCGTCAACAGAGTGAAAAGAAGAACCAACTTTCAAAACATAGAGATAATAGACCCCGAAGGTTTCGCGGGGGGTTTGGCTGTAGTGTGGAACGAAGGGGTGACGGTGGTGGTGGAAGATTCCTCTAGAGAATTTATAGACATTTTGTGTAGAGATCAAGACAGTGGGACTTTCATGCGCATCACTTTCCTGTATGCTCCCACAAATTTCCAAGAAAGACTCAGGCTGTGGCAGCATCTACAAGTAATAAAGGCCGCTAATCACCTCCCTTGGATATGTGCTAGAGATTTCAACGAAATATTGTATCATTGGGAAAAATCAGGTGGTAATGGGGCTGAGCACTACAGACTAGTTGCATTCCAAAACTGTTTAAATAGATGCTCACTAATGGATATCGAAAGTAAGGGATGCACATTCACCTGGTCCAACAATAGGGAAGGAAATGCACTCGTGCGGGAAAGATTAGATAAAGTACTTTGCAACATAAATTGGAGAGTGAGGTTCCCAAATGCGGAAGCATTCGCTTTACCTGCTATAGGGTCTGATCATAGTCCTATTATGCTGTCCCTCCAACCAAACAGGACTAAAAGGAAAAAAGTTTTTAAGTTTGAGGCGTATTGGCTGGCCGATGCGGAGTGCAAGGAGTTGGTAAAAGAAGCTTGGGGTGTATCGGAAGTCATTCCAATTTCGTTTGCTGGAAAATTGAAAAAGACCTCAGATACTCTAGAGTTGTGGAGTAAAAAGAAATTCTCTAATGCCCACAATAAGATCGAATTCTTAAAAAGAAGACTCACGACCCTTACAAATGCAGGTAATGGTGGCTCCGACAGACAAGAAATGCAGCAAATCAAAGTGCAAATCCAGAATTTGTGGAAACAAGAAGAGCAATATTGGGGCATGAGATCAAGAATTAATTGGATTAAATGGGAGACAAAAACACGAAATATTTCCACGCCGCCACGGTCCAAAGAAGACAAAGGAATAAAATTTCAATGTTGAAAATTGAAGACACATGGTGTAGAGATCCCAACAACATAAACCAGCACATCGCCAGTTATTATGAATCCTTGTTCGAAACAGTGGGTACCAGGAACTTCAGCCCAATTCTAGACTAATGCTCTTTTCCAAGCCAACATGAGATGAATGAGGCATTGATGGCAGCGGTTACCGTAGAAGAGGTCAAACAAGCAGTGTTTCAGCTAGGAGCAACAAAAGCCCCAGGACCAGACGAGATGAATGGCTAGTTTTACCATCACCATTGGGAGGAACTACAACATGATCTACACAGTCTTGTCAGAAAATTTCTTCCTATCAGGCTACCTCGATCCAGAACTCAACAAAACACACATTGTGATCATCCCTAAAGTCACCCATCCAGAAAGCATCACACAATTTAGACCCATTAGCCTATGCAATTTCAGCTACAAGATAATCTCAAAGGTGATGGCAAATCGACTCAAACCCTGGCTTCCGAATCTAATTGTCACAAAACAGAGTGCCTTTATGAGTGGGAGGTTGATTCAAGATAATATAATCATAGTCTAGGAGGTCCTACATCAACTAAGAATTCGGGAAAGGAAAAGGAAGTTTCAGGCGATCCTAAAGTTGGATATGCAAAAAGTTTACGACAGAGTAGAGTGGGACTTCCTTTGCGCTAGCATGGTGAAAATGGGCTTTAGCCAGAAGTAGGTGTCATTAGTGAAGCAATGTATTTCCTCAGTCACATTCAGCATTAAAGTGAATGGTGAGCCTTTAAAATACTTCCAACCATCACGAGGTGTTAGACAAGGAGATCCATTATCCCCTTATTTGTTTATAATCATGGCAAATATGCTTTCGTCTCTACTAAGAAAGGCTGTTGAGGATCAGAGTTTGAAAGGCATCAAACTAAATAGGAACTGCCCAACGTTGTCGCACTTACTTTTTGCTGATGACGCTATTTTCTTCCTGGATGGAACAATAGGGGAATGCCAAAATCTGGCAAACATCTTAAACCAATACTGCTTTGCTTCGGGACAAGCAATAAATCTAAACAAATCCGGAATCTTTTATAGTGCAAGCTGCCCTCAAATCCTCAAAAGAAATTTGGCGTATGAACTAAGAGTTCCAATTATGGAGAAAACAGGGAAATATCTGGGTATACCATCAGATTAGGGACAAACAAAAAAACAAATGTTCGCATGGATTTTGGCAAGGGTAAATATGAAGTTAGAAGGCTCGAAGGAAAAGCTGCTCTCAAAGGCGGGTAAGGAGATTCTAATCAAAACAATGGTACAATCACTTCCCCAATATGCAATGTCTATTTTCAAAATCTCAATCTCCGTGTGCAAAGCGATTGAACAGAAAGTAGCTTCCTTTTGGTGGAAACAGAATTCTTTAAAATCGGGAATCCACTAGAAAAAATGGGAACTCCTTAAAGAAAGGAAAATAGATGCGGGATTGGGCTTCAAGGACTTAGTTACTTTCAACAAAGCTATGCTAGGAAAGCAAGCGTGGAGACTGGTGTGAAATCCAACTGCGTTGTGGTGCCAACTACTAAAAGGCATTTATTTCCCAAACAAAAGTTTTTGGAAAGCAACTAAAGGCTCCCGGCCCTCGTGGAGGTGGCAAAGTATATTAATGGGAAGGGATACCATATGCCCTGATGTGAGATGGCATGTCGGCAATGGAGAGAGCATCAACATAAGAGAGGACAAATGGCTGGAAAGGAGAGTCATAGGAGGTCCAGCAAACCGGGAGGACCCACAGAGAGTCACAGAACTGATAGATCAAGGGACAAAAACGTGGGATGTTAATAAGCTAACAAGACTGTTTTCGGAGGAGATTGTGTCCGAAATCCAGGCCATAAGGATCAATCCTTTCCAGGACACCGATAGACAAATACGAATTGGAGCTACAACAGGAGAATATTCGGTAAAACATGGTTACTTCAGACTTCGAGCAGTTCCTTCCAAGCAAAATACAGAATTCGTGTCATCCTCTTACCAGCAGCCCCGCTCACTTTGGACAGAGATATGGAAATTACGCATAGAACTAAAAATTCGGTTTTTCATATGGTGTGTGTGTAGTAATGCTCTGCCAACTTCGGAAAATCTATATAAAAGATGGGCCCTACCTGACCCACTTTGTCCAATTTGCCGAAAACATCCCGAGACGATGGAGCACATCTTCACCATCTGTGACTGGACCAACAACATATGGTCAGACCCAAGAATCTAGATGGATGTATCACCAATAAATCTAACAAGGATGGATAAATGGATCGACGAAGCACTCACCAAAAGCTCAGTACAACCGGGTCGGGAAATGCTTGCGAGAGTCCTATGGCAAATTTGGAAGGCGAGGAACGCCTGGGTATTCAATCAAATTAGTCCAAGCTCCGGAACAATTGTGGAAGAAGCTATTTCTCTAAATAGGAACTATCGGAAGCAAAACTTACCTGAATCGAGGAGCCAGACGACAAAAGCTAAGACAGAACGCTGGACGCCCCTAGATCCAGGAATTCTGAAATTCAACGTTGATGGGTCTTGGATCGAAGGTAAAACAGAGGGATCGATGGCTGGGATATGTAGAGATTACAGGGGAGTGATTATTGTGGGGTTCGCCAAATCTGTGTCTGCTTCCTCCCCGCTGGAAACTGAAGGCAACGCTGTAAAAGAAGCTCTTCTCCGTTTGCGGGCAAAGACAGCGAAGACAAAGGAAATATCAGCAGAGAAGATTAGCTTACAGTCAGATAATGAAGCCTCTGTATTTCTCGCTTGTAATCCGACAGAAAGCCCATGGGCCTTGAGAAGCCTTTTTGTTGATTGTAATGTACTGCTCTCCCAATTAAAGGCGGTTTCCCTGGTCCACTGTCCACGAAGTAGCAATCAAGCAGCAGACTGGATAGCCAAATATCATCAGAAAGGATCTCTACCATCCAACTGGATGTCTAGACCACCCCTACCTCTTTGGGATTTATTTTGTATTGACTCTAATCATATTCTCCCTTGTAATACGTTTCCTAGTGTTTGAATGGAAAGTAATACTTTGACCCAAAAAAAAGTCGGGGCAAAGGTCGATGCCAAACTAGAATGTTACTCCGTAAAGTACCAATGACAAAATTTTGGGAAAATTTTTTAATCTACGTACTTCTATATAATTGCACCTAGTGGATGCAAGAATTTTGATTAAGATGGAGAAGAAAAAAAAAAGATTTTGCAATAGTCTAAGCCAATAGGTCATGATATAAAATTTCATATGAATTTCATAGATTTTGGCGTATATATTGCCTTAGAATTGCAGCCAGCGGCAGGAAGCAAAGAGGTACAGGTGTGCGGCGTTTCCATGGAACTTAAGTACGATGGAACAATTAGATTAATCTATCCAGTTTTCTCATAACTGAAAAGTGAGCTTAATAGGATTTGTTAATGGCACGGACTTGAGGTTCCGAACGTCGACTTCACGGGATGAGGTAAGTGCCGAAAGGAAGCCTTAGACATTGTGCGCGTTAATATATTTAGTTTGACACGGTTCCATTCAAAATCTTAAACAGATTTTAACACCCTACATTGTTTGAACCGGATTCACGATGAGACATTCCTAATTTCTTGAGTTCTCTTTCGTTTCCAAACAAATTGAATTAACATTCTTAGTTTAATTTCCACACAAAAAAAAACATTCTCAGTTTAATAGAAAAACCATATAATATTTTAGTGTTCAGAAAGAACTCAAAATTTGGATTTGGATATCTCATGGAATAGAATCCTTTAAAAGAATTGCAGAATTGGATTGCTTAGCACATCTAGGATTCAGCAACTACTTATGTTTTTTTAACCAAAAAATCTAACATTTATTTTAATAACTAAAAAAATAACAAATTAGAAGAACAGATCTGAAAAATGTTAGCAGAAGAAATACTAAAAATCATAAAAATAAAACAAACAGATCTACACCGTGCTCCTTGCCATTGCCACGGCCGCCGTCGAGGCCACCACCACGGCTATCACCGTGACTACCGCCACCATCGTCACTGCTTTTCCTCTTGGCATGACCAAGCATTGCTACAAGTGACTCTCACTGTCACTCTGAAACTCGAGCATGGCCATGGGGGTCACGGAGACTATGGAGTCGTCGAGCCACACCACCATGGTCATGGAGGTTGCCGGGCTCACGACACCCGGATCTGTGGTCTATGGAGGCCGGCGACCTCCATCGAAGCGAATTGAAGGAGGTCCCGACCTTCATGGCTGCGGCTCAAGAGAGGGTGAGAGGCTGGTGTCAAAGTTGGATGGAGGCGCAATGATGGGGCCTCGCGGCGGCGATGTTGCGGGCGGCAACGCGGCGGATCTATGTGGCCTTGGTTCGGGGTGGTAAAGAAAATCCTAATGTTAGAACATTTTCATCCAAACAATAGGAAAAAACAAAAGACTTTCATGGAATGTGAATGCTTGGATATATTCATTGTCCATTGAAATAGACGAGGCCTCAATTTTCGAATTTACCGTCAGATACTCACTCTGTGCCACTAATAAAGCAAAGATTGTGCACCGGATCGTGCATATTGAATAGCAAAGCCTCACCAAACTCCTCTGCTTCTTTCCGACACGATCTCCGCCAACTTCTTCCGGCACTCGGTTTTCATTCGACGGACATATCAGTCCACACGCGCTCGACAGATTACTCGATAGATAGCCACCGTGCCAGTAATCTTTCGGGAAACACGGGAAAAAAATGAAGCGAAACGACGTTTCATATGGCGTGGCATATCGTTGTAACTAAGTTTGAGCGTAGGAAGGATGTCATTTCGTCCTCCACTGATGATTCTCACACATTGCTACCGTCTCTTATCGATGCCCGTCATTGTTGATTGTGCATGAAGTAAGTCCCCCACCCCCAAGAGATTTCAGAGCAAGAAAAACTCCCTTAGATTTCTCGACGAAATGACAGGCATTCCAAACAATTATGAGCACGACCGTCGTCCTATAGATCGTCATGCCCTGATGAAAAATTTCTTATCGTTTGCTAAGTATCGCAAATGGGTCTATATTTGCTCAATGTGTTGGATATTTAATAGCAACTGGAATTCTGATCAAGCCTCGACTGATAGAATCTCTCGAGACTTTTTCGAAAGTTATCTTTACATCAAAATCATATGAAATGCAAACCCATATTCTGAAATCAAATTGTTCTCGGACCCTTTCGTTGTCACGCCCCGAACCCTATCGAGCTCACGACATCCTCCACTGGTCGATTCATGCGATATCCCAGGAATATCGCCGACCTCAATTCACCATCAGAGATATAAATCATCAGCGGAAACCACAAATCACCCGGACAATTTAAAATTGGGAAAGATCAGGGAGAAACATATTCTTTTCTCATTCACACTTACACTATAATATTCACGATATTGCAAACCATAATATACCTGTGCACATTACACTAACCCTCGAGATCAAAAGAAAACCGGTGATCTGACATTACACCCTCAAAAAGGGTTCTACTCAAAAACCCATTCCAAACTCTCCTACTAACCCCTAACGTCCCTTGCTCGGCGTCCACTTTGAATCTGACTCGCTAGCACTCGGATCTGTATCTTCTTGGATCATCGCTTCCACTGAGAACTCTGACTCAGTTCCCATCTCAATCGGGTGGTCTATGTCCCCCGACTCCCCTGGGATCTCCTCTCGCTCTTCCTCGACAGGCTCTTCAACTGGCTCATCTATTGGGTACTCCACAAAAGTATTATCAGTGTGCATAACTATACCAAAACGTTTTGGCGGCGGTTGGTTCATTGATCAGGCAGGTGATCTGAAATGGTTTGGTTGAAACAACCATGAGACTACATCTCAGTAAGCACACCCCTAAACCCAACCTAGGCTATCAGGTACCTCCAGACAATTACAAAGCATATTCGCACGCGTCAAATCTTCAAACAACATACATATTACACACAATCGCACGCATATACAATTTCCGACGTCGTGCTTTCCTTTCGTTCTTATCATCACTTTCCACATTTCTCGCCAGTGACCCGCGTAAACGTACACGCCTCAGGTACACTGCGACCACTAATCACTTTCCACATCACTCGCCAGTGACCCGCGTAAATGTACACGCCTCAGGTACACTGCGACCTCTTTCCACAACACTTCCGGGCCCGCGTAAACGTACACGCCTCAGGCCATGTTTCTTGCCCACATAAACGTACATGCCTCAGGCTCAACATCTTCCACCTACTGCGCAATCCGCGTAGAAGTTCACGCCTCAGACTGGCAGTCTTCCGGTAATACCGGGCATCGTCCCGCGTAAACGTACACGCCTCAGGACGGCACACTTTCCACAATCTCACTTTCCCAATCCACACAAAATTTCTCATTTAATTCACACGCGCAACACACACTTGCCACTCAACTGGCCCGTCACACGTGGCCCGTGCACGCAACATTTCACACATGATTATCATGCTCACAAAGCATTCCATATGGCCAATATCACAATTAATTTATTTTGGCCCATGCGTGCGCACTGCAAACATAATTCAATCAACCAATTGCACAATTGCACAATTAATTTCACCACCCCAACTCAATTATATATCAAATGCACATAAAACACGGAAATTGCTATTTTTCTCCCACCAAACGACGTCAAATCAAATCCGGTCCTTCACGGAACTTTCTCGCCATAATTTCTAGGTTCCAAAAATTCAACTCGCGCCTCGATCGAACCCTCACAGCCCCGTGAATAGTAATTCACAGATTGTGAACAGTGTTTCGAGGCATATGAACAGTAAATTCGCAGCCCCTATTTTCTGAATTTCTAATAAATAATGCTCGAATTAATTTCTACGGCCCGCCATAAAATTTCCCCTCCCTATTCATACCATTCCGCACCTAATTCCATACTGATTTCGTCCGAAAATTTCCGTCGATACCCGAAGTCCTAATTTGGGTTTAATTTCCATACGCACATTAAACACAGAAATCGCTATTTTTCTCCCACCAAATGACGTCAAATCGATTCCGGTCCTTCATGGGACTTTCTCACCATAAATTCTCGGTTCTAAAAATCCAACTTGCGTCCCGAACCAAGCATCACAGCCTCGTGAACAGTGAATCACAGCTCGTGAACAGTGATTCTTAGCTTAAAATTCCCTCAAATCGTCCTCCAAAAATTCCAAATTAATTCCTTAAGGCCTGCCATACATTCCCGGTCTAAAGCCCCAACATTTCACACCCGCACAAGTCCAATTTCATCCAAAATCAAATTGTTCGGTGATACCCAAAATCCTAAATCTGGATTAGAGTATGACTTACCGCGTTCTAGGCTAAAACGGCTAGAACGGAAAGCGGCGGCCCTTAATCGGGAACGGCGGCGACGGTGTACGGCTCCCGGGTGGCGGCGATCGGCTTGGGCGGCGATTGGGGCTCATGGCCAAGAGAGAAAGATCGAGAGGGAGAGAGAGAGAAAACGGCGGCTTGGGGGGCAACGTGGTGCGGTTCGGCGAGCGGACGGCGGCGGCTTGCGGGCGTGACCGGCGATCGGCGGTTCGGCGGCGGCGACGGCGAAGAGAGAGAGAGAAATCGGTGGAGGGGGCTTCACGGCCAAAATGGGGGAGGGGATTTCACGATGGAGAGAGGGAGAGAAAATGGAGGAGAGAGAAAAGGCCTTCTTGACCTAAATAGTAATTTTTTGACCCCTTTTTGGCATTTTACCAAAATGCCCTTGACCCTTAAAGCTTGTCCTTTAATAAATCCTAGGGGTATTTTGGTCACTTTCTCCGTTTCTTGTCCAAATCGAATTTTTCCGAAGGAATTAAGCACACAAAAAATTGACACGTGTCACGTGCAACGTCGTCCTAACGTTTCGGCGTGACTTCCTAATTTTCCGGTGTCCAATTTGGGCAAAAATTCAATAATTAAATTCTATTAAACGCAACTCGAGTGTTTCTCGAGCTAACGGGCGGCTTGCTGGGGAAATTCGGGAAATCGACTCATGACTGATACTAAATCGAGTCACGTGCAAGTCCGTTCGGTGCATGACGACCTCGGTGGTCATTAAAATCACGAAGATCAATCACTTGATCCGAGGGGTACGATCGTTCGGTATAATTTCAGAATCATCCGTCAAGTCGTTTCGTGGTCCAATGAAATCACCCGCGATCCACTACTAGGACAGTGGCGAATTGACCCCTAACTATACTTGGATCGGCCAACAATGGCTCAATATATCACTTCCGCGATTTAATGGTCGAAATCCATTCACGGTCGAATTTCCTTTAGTCGCTCGAATTTAATTTCCCCTATTAGCCTTTCCCTAATGGTTAGCATTCCAGGAATGATCAGTTCCGGGCGAGAATTTACTGCAAGCACATTTCATAAAACTCAGTTATTTCATAATTTTCAATTGGCGGAAATTTCGGAATGTCACATTCGTCGTTGTGCACGGCTTGGCAAGCACGGTTTTGCCTAAATATGCCATCCAAATTATTGGAAGGTATGCCGTCCGATGGTTGGCTCAGGCCACTCTTCGTGATTATGAAAAGCATCAATTTGGCCATTATCTTGCCTTGCCATTGGAAAAAACAGTAAGTGGGGAGTCTCAAGAGCACTTCATGAATTGCAGACGACGAATGCCAATGTTGTCTCGTCTCTGGCAGGCGATCGTACTGGCTATACTAAAAACCGTCCCGACTAAAATAATTGCTTTGCTTTATAAGCAATGGACTGAACATTAAGGTTTTAATATGGTGCGAGTCAATCATTGGTTCAGAGTTATCCTTTTATTTTATCGCTTTGAAGCTAAAAACCAGGATACCAATTTGGCTAAATCTATGGATTGCGCCCCCTCGACCTCATCTTCATCTTCAGGATGTCCGATCTGGGCAGTTCTGAGCACTAGTGTTATTATGAAATCGACCATGGCGATGCTGAACTTATGAGGAACTATATAGCATATACAATTTTGAGTTCAACTGACAAAGGCTTTCAGCAGATATAATTTTTTTTTCATGTAATTATCCTTTGTGCATTTACATTCATGAGTCCACTCTTAGGAGCAAAACGAAAAGAAGAACATAATCATCCTATGTAGGAGTGAGTTTAAACAAATTAAAAGCGAAAAAAATATGGTTTTTAAATGCATTATTCCTAGGAAACTCTTTAACTGGAACAACTCACAAAAAGATTGAATAACTGACACTTATTTACCAAATATAGATTCGATGGTGTGTCCATGAATGAAAGATTTTGTTCTAAGGAAATTCAAATGGACACAATGCTTCAGTTGGTCTCATACAATACAGATCGTGCATTTACTCAATAGAGAAATTTGCAATACAGACGCAAGCGAATAATATAAAACAACACTCATTCAGGGAAAGAAAGTAAAAGCTACAATAGCCATTGTTTTCATCATTGGAAATGAGAGAGATTGACGAAGATTAGCTGAGTGCACATCCAGATCTTTGTGAAGATCCACATGGCACGGCAAATAGATCATGGGAGTTCATCTGCACTCAAAGGAAAAAAAAAAAGGAAACGAGCTTAGAATATCTATAATATTGATTTATGGCACAGATTGTGGTTTCATGTGAAATTGTCATTCTTAGATATTCTATTTACAGAGATATTTTCCCTTAACTAGCAAAGTTAACTTTTATATGGATGTAAAATTTCTTTCAACAAAAAAAAACTATGTAGAGTTTTCTGTGTGGCAATTTTGCTTTTAAGGAGAGGGTCTCAGTTTAAAAAAACAATAATATCACGATGAAAGGGAGATGTATCCGATCAACAGGTGGGACCACACTTTTTATACGTTGTGTACACAGTATGGGAAAGTGCTTACATATTTGATGGTTCCCATTATTTTCTAAAAAACGTGCTAATGGTACTCAAGTAATGAATCTTGATTTATTAGCGATAGGTTACATCAAAATGAAGAGTTCTTATATAATCTCTAATCTAAATCTTAAGATGCATAAACTTTGACATTTTGTTAATTCAAAACATATGAAACTTTCACAATATGTAAATGTTAGCAAGGATATTCGCACTTATTTTTTTTTTTCATAATTTTCTGAAACTCGAATAAAATTTCATTGGCTATATTTGACCCTCCTACAATAGGTATTAAGCCAAGTGTCTTGCCAACAAAGATTATCCCAAAGCCTTCAAATAACGTTGTTCAGGCTAGCAATCATTTGCATACTATGCAGGAACAGGATTTGGGGTATATGATTTTGAATTTCATTTTATTATCTGAGTTACAAATCCTACTTAGTCTTACAAATATAATTGAGTGTGTAGTTTTAAGTATAACTACAATGTTGAAGGCAACGTTACGATTTCTAATCAAACTTAAATACGATTATTTACTTTAATATAAATTGTTTATATATAAATACTTGCCTTTTTCTCATTGCAATGTTTTGATTAAATAGTAATTCGACTGAGGAATTAACGCTCATTTTCTTTGGGATTAAGAATATTAATATCATGTATACAATTCGAAATAATAATTCTTTAATATTAAGATTCTTTTCAAATTTGATGTCCTCTTATTGGTTGTATTTTGGCAATTTCAAATTGGGTAAAAGTTGCTACATGTGGCAAGTTGGGATGAGAACCTGCAAAGCTTTCAATTTACTATATACTAATGATATTGGGTCAATATGAGATGGTTTATTTATCAGGAAACAGAGATTGAAAAGTGCCCCAAAGTACTTGTAAAGCCTGGCTAAATGCATTTTGAATACTTATTAAGGCCTTATTTGGTGCCTCAAAGGTTCCTAAATTTTCATATCCACTTCCATTTGATCGAGAATGAAAAGTCATCATGAAAATGCATTTGATTTTTTTGAAAACAATCGTCAACTTAAATTGAGAAAAACTGTTCTCGAATTAAACCTATAGACTTAGAATAACGATTCAATGTTGTCCGTGCTTTCAATCCAAATGAAACATGGAGTTTTGGAAGACCACCTATTTTACAATCTAGGTGGAATATAAGTACGTACTCCATGTAGCACTCCAAAAGAAAACCGTTACTTTTGATTAAAAATTTTAAACTTGCTTCTACTTTTTCTTTTAATAAAAGGATACATGAAAATTAAAAAAATTTCTTCAATTAAAGGAGTTGTAAAGTTTCTTATATAGGTGGCTTTCTAGTAAGTGCATTTGCTTCAATAAACTTCGAAATATTTCACGATTTCTTTTTGATATGGCTAGTGAACTTAACTAGTGCTTTTGGGACATTCGCAACAGATTCATTTGATTAAAATATATTCAACGACTAATGACGATGTGAACATGGTTGAGTAATAAAATTTAACATAGCTTCCTCAACAATTGTCATCAAAAGATAAAAATTTAACATTCAAAAAGTTGCATCAGATTCGAATTTCTAAAGTAAAAGCGAAATCGAGACTCCATTATTAGGGAATCAAGTTTTACTTTCAACACGGCAGATGGTACAGAGAAATTGGGATTTGTCTAAAAATTTTCCCAAACATAGAGTTAAAGATGTCAATATTATGTGCATAATGCATTGTCAACGAGGAAGTCAGGATTAAAAAAAAGTAAAAGGAGGGAATCTCAATAGACTGCTATATTATATCCAAGAGCGAAGAAGAAATGGAGGGAGAGGATTATATATGCATACCTAAACATCCATCCATTGTATTTTAATCGAATCAAGTATGATTCGAGGAATGTGAGCAATTTTGTGCCAATCCTCGCCGGTTAGTGGCTCACATCTTTCGCCCAGTTCACCACAATCTATTATGCGTAACTCTTTGAGGGCAGTGAGGGACCGGATTCCTTGCGGCATGGACGATAAGTTGGGACATCGGATGAAGCGAATTTCCCTAAGATGGGTATGATTGGGCAGCCATTCGGGTATAGCCGTGAAATTCGGGCAATCATAGATGCAAAACGATTCCAAAGTGTAGGCAGATTCATTGAGACACTGGAGCAGCTCCATCACTTGTTCGAAAGATGCCATTGAGAGTACACGAAGATGTGAAGGAAAGTTGGATTTTTTCTCCGGGATCAACATGCGCGGGCAACTATTAATGGTCAACAACTCTAGGGAGATTAAATCCCCAAAAGGCAGAGATGTTAGTCTCCCACAACGTAGAATTACTAACTTCCGAAGGCAAGTCAGTCGGCAAGTATCTTCAAACAAAACTTGGAGATTTTCACATGCTTTGAGTCCCAATAGCTGCAGGTTTTCCAAATATTGTATTCCGCTTTCTTGCAGACTCTTCTGTTTTGTTGTTATATATAAGTATCGAAGACTGACGAGCCTTTCCATATTTTTGGGTAACTCACCTAGCTCCGAGCAACCGCGGACGTCTAACTCTAACAAACCCTGCAGCTCACAAATGGTATCTGGAAGCTGCTTCAATCGCTTGTTCTTAAGGAGAAGTAACGATCTTAATTGCTTCAAGCTGCCCATGGAACTTGGCAACTCCTCAAAGTTACCATATCTCAAATCAAGAGTCCGTAAGTGCTTACACTTGGAGATGCATGTTCTAACAAATTTTCTACTAATAACTCCATCATCAACATTGTATTGAAATATTATTGCGCGTAGCCTCTTTGAAGTTTTCTTTCTCAAAAAAGGTGGAACTCCATCGTAGTTTGAGATTTCCTTTGAAGAAATGGTTGGGGTCGAAATGTACCGAACTCTTTCTGAAATCTCTGGAGTATGTAAGTCAACAATAGAGCAATAATTTTGCCCCACACTAGCTGCAAGAGAATGGACCAAATCGTGCACTTCAATTACTAACTCTGAGTCCCACTCCTGAATATCTTGGATCAAAGATCTCCTCCGCAGCTCTCTCACGTACTCAATACCAACGTCTTCCGGTGCTAGTCTTTCCCTTGTTGAACTAATGAGTCCTAAAGCCATCCATAGTCTAGTTAATGTCCCGGACATAATTTTTCCTCCTCTTGGAAAAAGTGATAAGATAGGAAAACATTGTTTTAAGTGGGATGGTAAATCATCATAGCTAAGCTTCAGGACCGGCAGAATGTCCTTTTCTACTTCCGCTAACTCCCACGTTTCACTATCTCTTACATGTGCCCAATACCTTTCTTCGTCCTTTGTGCGAAGCAGACTCCCCAAAATTATCACAAGGAGAGGCAAACCTTGTGATTTTTTAACAATATCATTTCCAATCTCAAAGAGTTCAGGACAAGGCTCCTTTTCCTTTTCGTCGAATGCCCATTTTCTGAACAAGGCCAAAGAGTCTTCATAGGAAAGACTTTCTAGCTTATGCGCGGGATGGGTTCCCATTATAGAAGCGACTTCCGAACTACGTGTTGTCACAATTATCTTGCTTTCACTAGCCCCAACGCTTAGCAGATCTTTCAATTCTTTCCATCTACGGGGGTCATTGCTCCACGGATTATCCAAGACAAGTAGATATTTTTTGTCTTTGATGGTGTCTTGCAAACGAGTTTGCAATTGCTGAATATCAAGGTTACTCAAACTTTGACTAGTTGCATCTTTAATAATTCCTTCAATGATTTTCTTTAAATCGAAGTCCTTCGGCACACTCACCCATAGTCGCAACTCAAATTGCTCTTTCACGCTATCGTCGTTGTAAACTAATTTAGCTAGGGTCGTCTTGCCCAAACCTGCTATTCCAACAATTGGAATCACCGAGAGGTTTTTGTCATCTGGCCGCATCAACATCTCAATTATCTTTTTTTTATCAATATCTCTTCCGATGACCTCTGACTTGTTTATGAACGAGTAAGTCATCTCTTGTGATTGAGTATGTGCCACACCATTGTCAACACTCTGCACATTAAGACCGAATTGATCTTTCTGTGTGGAAATTCTGGATAGCCTCTCCTGAATCTCCTTGATTTCATGACTGATTTTCGCACGGAACATGAGTGGATTAGAGAGGGAAACGAAGCGGCGTACCTTCCCTTTGATGCCGCCATAGCGACTTATAACCTGCTTCCGTAAGGCTTCACATTCGAGTTCATCGAGCACATCCTCCGCATCGTAAAATACCTGTTGAAGCCCATCTAACCACACTTGCAGACGGTCGCTCTTCGCCTGCTGCGCCTCAGCATCTGACACCACTGACTTAATGGCAGTCAACGTCTCCCTAAGCTCGCGGATCTGATCTTCAACGCTGTAAATAGCGACGGCTTCTTGGAGCGCCGGTGACGCTATTTTCCCCAGCACGCTCTCTGCGATGCTGAAAAGGAGCGACTCGGCCATGCCGAGTGATGAGGAAATCGATTCTGGTCGCTTGGTTTGAGGCGACAACGAACACACAATGTCTTCCTCTCCAGAGTTAGCAGCTACTATGATAACTTCCTTACAAATGAATGAAGGGGAGGTATTCACCTGCCTTTCAATATGGACGAAAAAGACCGGTGCCTGCCGGTCAAAGGAAACATGCTTTCCACCTTTTCTTCATCTAACTTTCCTGGGACCAATATAGATCCAGATTAGTTCAAAGATCTAAACAGGGTGTCTTCCAAGCGTCTATTGTGTTCTTTACTTCTGTACATAACTTACCTAAAAATATTTGTACGTTTCGCTTAAAATAATTAGTGGATAAAAAATTCTTTCATAATTAATAACAATCTATCCCTAAGTATTTTCATTGATGATGAAAATACATTTTAGTCAATTCAATTTTTTAAGCAATATAAGCGAATCACTTTTAATCAGAAAAATATTTTTTAATGTTTTCCGCGAAATAAACATATCATCAATGCACAAATATCTCTTACCCACTTTATACGGTTCTCTCGGCATTTCATTTTAGGGATGATCTTGAATAATAAGGGGGGATGGCTGTTATGAAACTCTTCCACATGAATATCTCAAATGTTGGAGTAATTATTCACCTATCAGACACGTAATACATTGCCGCAAAGACAGTGCAAAAAATTAAGCCTCGGCTTGATCATGCTTAAAGTTACTAACACCTATGTGATTCGCTTCCCGATCTTAGAACTAGTGATCAGTTGGAAAACGATAATGAATGAAAGGGGCCAAAAGAGTTTTAAGAAAAGGGAAGAGCACGTTTTCCATCAATATTCGTCCCTGATCTTAACCACAACAAGAGTTCACCTAGGAGCTTCTTCTAGATAATTGTAGTCTTAAGAGTAGAGTCTTAGGAAACTCTAGAAAATGGATAGATAATTTAACCCTAACGAATATCATAAGCTGCTTCTTTTTTTTTTTTTGGCCTTTTGTTTTTTGATGAGGGGTTTTTGAGAGTGATTGATTGATGAAACTATTACAATGCACGTTATCCGCCATTAAAGACAAAGGCAATAATTGAAGTAGTTTTTGAGGGTGGTCATTTCAGCCTTTTCCCACGGCTTTATGTAGAATTCAGGCCCACTTCTGTCCATGATGCTTTTCCCAAAAGAGAGAGCGTTAAAAGATGCGAAAAGAGATTTCGGTGGAATTGCTTTAGCCGAGTCCCTCCAAATTAGATAGCGACCCGATAGTTATTGACTGGCTTATGATAGTTCTGTCCCTATACTTATTAATGTAGTCCCAACAATGGAAATATCGACCTCCAAGGTCCAATGTATCTGATTGATTGACTGGAGATTATTTCAACAATTTTCTTTAGGTAAAAATTGTCAATAATGCATACCCATATTCAGATGTAGGGGTAACAAGGGAGCTTCTTGAACAGTACACGGATGCCACGAGCAGGGTTGAGTCTGTGACCGAAGTCTTACATGATGTACGTGGAAGAGACTGTTTTGCCAACGTTCGTGATTGGTGGACCTTAATTGAATCAAAAGTTTGGATATCTTTATTATCAACTCGGGAAAAAGAGAGAAATCTAACTAATACCAACCCCTGTTAGTTTTATCTAAAATATAACCCGATGGAATCACTTCTTACAATAATATACCCTTGGCATACGACAATTGCAACGCGACTCAAGAAGGTCGGCCCTCGAATTGAGGGCTCTCAATCCAACGAAAAGTTAACTAACATAGATATGAGTCTAAGTCGCCATCCTTTGGTTTTTCTTTTGGCACAATATTTCACTTTAGATAAGTTCTAAGCCATCATCTCTTAACATAGATAGACAAATAATTAGAGAAGGAACAAGACGTGGAATAGATATAAAGAGTAGTTCCGTATGCCAATGCTGGAAAGATTACCAATAATTTCTTTAACAAGATAAACCATATTTATTTATGGACGTCCTCCTTGAGAGAGAGAGATTAATATTAAGTTTCGGATAGACGGTCAAACATTATCTTAAAACAAAAAAGAAAAAAAATAGTAGGAAAGAAAAATTGAAATACCACCATGATAGATGTAAAAAGAGAGGAGACATACAAAAAAAAAGGGTCGGCAAAACTAGAATATCGGTATTTTACTTTGCATCTAAGCTATATTGGATTCTATCAATTAATAATTTTAAAACTGATGTACCAAAAACATCACGAAAGAGACCATTCCATGGTCCGGACAAAAGTCCTGTGATTCTTTGCTTGTTTTGATTGGCACGGAAGAAAAGTCACGTGCCTTGGACTTGGAGTTCCCAATGGCTTGCTTTAAATTAAATTACAGAAGCTGAGACAGCCTTTTGGTTCAAATGGTCGAGGCAGAATTAGCCTTTGATTCTTCTTTTGTCGTTACAGTCTTTCTTTTTATTGATCTCTTTAGGATGCCAACTTGACCTTTCCATCCGGTTTGATCAGCAATCCTTTTCATAACCTTCTTATAATTCTGAATCATCCCTAAAAAGGAAATGCCGAGAGAACCATATAAAAATGGGCCTAAGTCCCTAAAAAACAGAATGATATTATTATTTAAAAGAACAATTTTATATAGAACAAAATCTTCTACATCAGTTCTTATTGAAAAGAAAAATTATATCCATATAAAATTTAATTTAGCTAACTAATGCAAAATATCATGGCAAACGTAATATCAAAGAATGACAAATTCTTGAGGGCTCACTTCGTTGGTTTAGCTAACTCAGTATCATTCGATGCTAAAATGGATCTTTAGCTTGAAAGTAGGAAAACAAAAAGATAAATATTGACTCATATGTCGTACAAGAACTATTAATGGACTCGCACCCTATTAAAATTTTAATGTTCGATCCGTTGCTTATATAACATAATGATGCTTTCAGTCGGAAAGGTTTTTAGTGTAGTCATTGCCTCCGCCTGCTCGTTGGCATCCGTGTACTGTTCAAGAAGCTCCCTTGTTACCCCTACATCTGAATATGGGTATGCATTATTGACAATTTTTACCTAAAGAAAATTGTTGAAATAATCTCCAGTCAATCAATCAGATACATTGGACCTTGGAGGTCGATATTTCCATTGTTGGGACTACATCAATAAGTATAGGGACAGAACTATCATAAGCCAGTCAATAACTATCGTGTCGCTATCTAATTTGGAGGGAATCGGCTAAAGCAATTCCACCGAAATCTCTTTTCGCATCTTTTAACGCTCTCTCTTTTGGGAAAAGCATCATGGACAAAAGTGGGCCTGAATTCAACATAAAGCCGTGGGAAAAGGCCGAAATGACCACCCTCAAAAACCACTTTAATTATTGCCTTTGTCTTTAATGGCGGATAACGTGCATTGTAATAGTTTCATCAATCAATCACTCTCAAAAACCCCTCATCAAAAAACAAAAGGCCAAAAAAAAAGAAGAAGCAGCTTATGATATTAGTTAGGGTTAAATTATCTATCCATTTTCTAGAGTTTCCTAAGACTCTACTCTTAAGACTACAATTATCTAGAAGAAGCTCCCAGGTGAACTCTTGTTGTGGTTAAGATCAGGGACGAATATTGATGGAAAACGTGCTCTTCCCTTTTCTTAAAACTCTTTTGGCCCCTTTCATTCATTATCCTTTTCCAACTGACTAGTTCTAAGGTCGGGAAGCGAATCACATAGGTGTTAGTAACTTGAAGCACGATCAAGCCAAGGCTTAATTTTTTGCACTGTCTTTGCGGCAATGTATTACGTGTCCGATAGGTGAATAATTACTCCAACATTTGAGATATTCATGTGGAAGAGTTTCATAACAGCCATCCCCCCTTATTATTCAAGATCATCCCTAAAATGAAATGCCGAGAGAACTATATAAAGTGGGCAAGAGATATTTGTGCATTGAAGATATGTTTATTTCGCGGAAAATATTAAAAATATTTTTTCTGATTAAAAGTGATTCGCTTATATTGCTTAAAAAATTGAATTGACTAAAATGTATTTTCATCATCAATGAAAATGCTTAGGGATAGATTGTTATTAATTATGAAAGAATTTGTTATCGATTAATTATTTTAAGCGACACACACAAATATTTTTAGGTAACTTATGTACAGAAGTAAAGAACACAACAGACGCTTGGAAGACACCCTGTTTAGATCTTTGAACGAATCTCGATCTATATTGGTCCCAGGAAAGTTAGTTGAAGAAAAGGTGGAAAGCAAGTTGCCTTTGACGGGCAGGCCCCGGTCTTTTTCGTCCATATTGAAAGGCAGGTGAATACCTCCCCTTCATCCATTTGTACGGAAGTTATCATAGTAGCTGCTAACTCACGAGAGGAAGACATTGTGTGTTCGTTGTCGCGTCATAGCGAGCGACCAGAATCGATTTCCTCATCACTCGGCATGGCCGAGTCACTCCTTTTCAGGATCGCAGAGAGCGTGCTGGGGAAAATAGCGTCGCCGGCGCTCCAAGAAGCCGTCGCTATTTACAGCGTTGAAGATCAGATCCGCGAGCTTAAAGAGACTTTGACTGCCATTAAATCAGTGGTGTCAGATGCTGAGGCGCAGCATACGAAGAGCGACCGTCTGCAAGTGTGGTTAGATCGGCTTCAACATGTATTTTACGATGCGGAGGATGTGCTCGATGAACTCGAATGTGAAGCCTTACGGAAGCAGGTTATAAGTCGCTATGGCGGCATCAAAGGGAAGGTACGCCACTTCTTTTCCCACTCTAATCCGCTCATGTTCCGTGCGAAAATCAGTCATGAAATCAAGGAGATTCAGGAGAGGCTATCCAGAATTTCCACACAGAAAGATCAATTCGATCTTAATGTGCAGAGTGTTGACAATGGTGTGCCACGTACTCGATCACCAGAGATGACTTACTCGTTCATAAACAAATTAGAGGTCGTCGGAAGAGATATTGATAAAGAAAAGATAATTGAGATGTTGATGCTGCCAGGTGACAAAAACATCTCCGTGATTCCAATTGTTGGAATAGGAGGTTTGGGCAAGACGACCCTAGCTAAATTAGTTTACAACGACGATAGTGTGAAAGAGCAATTTGAGTTGCGACTATGGGTGAGTGTGCCGAAGGACTTCGATTTAAAGAAAATCATTGAAGGAATTATTAAAGATGCAACTAGTCAAAGTTTGAGTAACCTTGATATTCAGCAGTTGCAAACTCATTTGCAAGACACCATCAAAGACAAAAAATATCTACTTGTCTTGGATGACGTATGGAACAATGACCCCCGTAGATGGAAAGAATTGAAAGATCTGCTAAGCGTCGGGGCTAGTAAAAGCAAGATAATTGTGACAACACGCAGTTCGGAAGTCGCTTCTATAATCGGTACCCATCCAATGCATAAGCTAGAAAGTCTTTCCCATGAAGATTCTATGGCCTTGTTCAAAAAGTGGGCATTCGACGAAAAGGAAAAGGAGCCTCGTCCTAAACTCCTTGAGATTGGAAATGATATTGTTAAAAAATCACAAGGTTTGCCTCTCCTTGTGATAATTTTGGGGAGTATGCTTCGCACAAAGGACGAAGAAAGGTATTGGACATATATAAGAGATAGCGAAACATGGGGGATAGTAGAAGTACAAAAGGACATTCTGCCGGTACTTAAGCTTAGCTATGATGATTTACCATCCCACTTAAAACAATGTTTTCCTATCTTATCACTTTATCCCAGAGGAGAAGACATTCGCTCCCGGAGATTAACTAGGCAGTGGATGGCTTTAGGACTCATTAGTTCAACAAGGGAAAGACTAGCGCCGGAAGACATTGGTGTTGAGTACGTGAAAGAGCTGTGGAGGAGATCTTTGATCCAAGATGTTGAGGAGTGGGACTCAGAGTTAGTATTTAAAGTGCACGATTTGGTCCATTCTCTTGCAACTAGTGTGGGGCAAAATTATTGCTCTATTGTTGACTTACATACTCCAGAAATTCCAGAAAGAGTTCGTTACATTTCGACCCCAACCATTTCTTTAAAGGAAACCTCAAACTACAATGGAGTTCCACCTTTTCTGAGAAAGAAAACTTCCAAGAGGCTACGTGCAATAATATTTCAATACAAGGTTGATGATGGAGTTACTAGTAGAAAATTTGCTAGAACATGCATCTCCAAGTGTAAGCACTTACGGATTCTTGAATTGCCATTTGGTAACTTTGAGGAGCTGCCAAGTTCCATATGCACCTTAAAGCAATTAAGATCGTTAATTCTCGTTGAGAACAAGCAATTGAAGAAGCTTCCAGATACCATTTGCGAGCTACAGAGTTTACTATATTTAAACTTCAGTGGTTGCTCGGAGCTAGGCGAGTTACCCAAAAATATGGAAAGGCTCGTCAGTCTTAGATTCCTATATTTAACAACAAAACAGAAGAGTCTGCAAGAAAGCAGAATACAATATCTCGAAAACCTGCAGCAATTGGGACTCGACAAATGTGAAAATCTCCAAGTTTTGTTTGAAAGTACTTGCCGATTGACTTCCCTTCGGACGTTAATAATTCTACGTTGTGGGAGACTAACATCTCTGCCTTTTGGGGAATTAAACTCCCTAGAGTGGTTGACCATTGATAGTTGCCCGCTCATGTCGATCCCGGAGAAAAGGTCCAGCTTTCCTTCGCATCTTCGTGTACTGTCAATAGCAAATTTCGAACAAGTGATGGAGCTGCTCCAGTGTCTCAATGAATCTGCCTGCACTTTGGAATCGTTTTGCATCTATGATTGCCCAAGCTTCACGGCTATACCTGAATGGCTAACCAATCATACACGTCTACGGGAAATTCGCTTAATCCGATGCCCCAACTTATCGTCCATCCCGCAAGGAATCCGGTCCCTCACTGCCCTCAAAGAATTACGCATAGAAGATTGTGGTGAACTAAGCAAAAGATGTGAGCCACAAACCGGCAAGGATTGGCACAAAATCGCTCACATTCCTCGATTCCAACTTGATTTGATTAATAGACAATGGGCGGATGTTTAGGTACGCATCTATCATGCTCTCCCTTCATTTCTTTTTCGTTCTTACGTATAATGCAGCCTTCCATTGAGATTCTCTTCTTTTACTTTTTTGTCGTGACTTCCTCGTTGACAATGCATTATGCACATATTATCGACATCTTTAAGTCCAAGTTTGGGAAAATTTTTAGACGAATCCCAATTTCTCTGTACCATCTGCCATGTTGAAAGTAAAACTTGATTCCCTAATGATGGAATCTTATTTTCTGCTTTTACTTTGCAATTCGAATCTGATTTAACTTTTTGAATGTTAATTTTTTTTCTTTTTAAGATTATTATTGAAGAAGCTATGTTAAAATTTTATTACTCGACCATGTTCACATCATCATTGGTCGTTATATATCAAATGATAGTTTGAATATATTTAATCAGATGAATCTGCTGTGAATGTTTTAAAAGCACTAGTTAAAATCACTAGTCATACAAAAAGCAATAGCGAGATACTTGGAAGTTTATTGAAGAAAATGCACTTACTAGAAAGCCGCCTATATAAGAAACTTTACAACTCCTTTAATTGCAGAAATTTTTTTAATTTTCATGTATCCTTTTATTAAAAGAAAATGTGGAAGCAAGTTTAAAATGTTTAATCAAAAGTTACGGTTTTCTTTTGGAGTGCTACATGGAGTACGTACTTATATTCCACCAAGATTGTAAAATAGGTGGTCTTCCAAAACTCCTTGTTTCATTTCGATTGAAAGCACGGACAACATTGAATCGTTATTTTGAGTCTATAGGTTGAATTCGAGAACAGTTTTCCTCAATTTAAGTTGACAATTGTTTTCAAAAAAATCAAATGGATTTTCACGACGACTTTTCATTCTCGATCAAGTGGAAGTGGATATGAAAATTTAGGAAACTTTGAGGAACCAAATAAGGCCTTAAGTATTCAAATGCATTTAGCCAAGCTTTACAAGTACCTGGGGGCACCTTTCAATTTCTTTTTCCTGACAATTAAACCATGTCATATTGACCAAATATCATTAGTATATAGTAAAGTGAAAGCTTTGCTGGTTCTCATCCCAACTTTCTACAAGGAAAGATGATTGAGGGGGCAAGTAGCAACGTTTACCCAATTTGAAATTTGCCAAAATACGACCAATAAGAGGACATCGAATTTGAAAAGAATCTCGATATAAAAGAATTATGATTTCGAATTATATACATGAAATTAATATTCTTAATCCCAAAGAAAATAAGCATTAATTCCTCCATCGAATTACTACTTAATCAAAACATTGCAATAAGAAAAGGAAAGTATTTATATAGAAACAATTTATATTAAAGTAAATAATCCTATGTAAGTTTGATTAGAAATCATGACGTTGCATTCAACATTGTAGTTATACTTAAAACTACACACTCAATTATATTTGTAAGACTAAGTAGAATTTGCAACTCAGATAATAAAATAAAATTAAAAATTATATAGCCCCGAATCCTGTTCCTGCATAGTGCGCAAATGATTGCTAGTCTAAACAACATTATTTAAAGACTTTGGGATAATCTTTGTTGGTAAGACACTTGGCTTAATACCAGTTATAGGAATGTCAAATATAACCAATGAAATTTCATTCAAGTTTCAGAAAATTATGAAAAAAAAATAGATGCGAATATCCTTGCAAACATTTACATATTGTGAAAGTTTCATATGTTTTGGATTAACAAAATGTCAAAGTTTATGGATCATAAGATTTAGATTAGAGACTATATAAGAACTCTTCATTTTGATGTAAACTATCACTAATAAATCGAGATTCATTACTCAAGTACCATTAGCAAGTTGTTTAGAAAATAATGGGAACCATCAAATATGTAAGCACTTTCCCGTAGTGTGTACACAACGTATAAAAAGTGTGGTTCCACCTGTTGATCGGATACATCTCCCTTTCATCATGATATTTTGTTTTAAAAAAAATTGATGCACACTCCTTAAAAACAAAATTTCCGCACAGAAAACTCTACATCAGTTTTTGTTGAAAGCAATTTTACATCCGTATAAAAGTTAACTTTGCTAACTAATGGAAAATATCTCTGTAAATAGAATATCTAAGAATGACAATTTCACGTGAAACCACAATCTGTGCCATAATACAATATTATAGACATTCTAAGCTCATTTCCTCTTTTTTTTCCTTTGAGCGCAGATGAACTCCCATGATCTATTTGCCGTGCCATGTGGATCTTCACAAAGATCTGGACGTGCACTCGGCTAATCCTTCGTCAATCTCTTTCATTTCCAGTGATGAAAACAATGGCTATTGATATTGTAGCTTTTACTTTCTTTCCCTGAATGCGTGTTGTTTTATATTATTTGCTTGTGTTTGTATTGCAAATTTCTCTATTGAGTAAATGCCCGATCCGTATTGTATGAGACCAACTGAAGCATTGTCTCTATTTGAATTTCCTTAGAACGATCTTTCATTCACGGACACACCATCGAATCTATATTTGGTAAATAAGTGTCAGTTATTCAATCTTTTTATAAGTTGATCCGGTTAAAGAGTTTCCTAGGAATAATGCATTTAAAAACCATATTTTTTTCATTTTTAATTTGTTTAAACTCACTCCTACATAGGATGATTATGTTCTTCTTTTCCTTTTGCTCCTAAGAGTGGACTCATGAATGTAAATGCACAAAGGCTAATTACATGAAAATAAAAAAATTATATCTGCTGAAAGCCTTTGTCAGTTTTGCTCTCAAGCACTTTCAGTTGAACTCATAATTGTATATGCTGTATAGTTCCTCATAAGTTCAGCACCGCCATGGTCGATTTCATAATAACACTAGCGCTCAGAACTACCCAGATTGGACATCCTGAAGATGAAGATGAGGTCGAGGGGGCTCAGTGCATAGATTTAGCCAAATCGGTATCCTGGTTTTTAGCTTCAAAGCGATAAAACAAAAGGATAACTGTTAACCAATGATCAACTCACACCATATTAAAATCTTAATGTTCATTCCATTGCTTATAGAGCAGAACAATTATTTTGGTTGGGACGGTTTTTAGTATAGCTGTTATGATCGCCTGCCAGAGATGAGACGACGCTGGCGTTCGTCGTTTGCAATTCATGAAGCTCTCTTGAGACTCCCTACTTAATGTTTTTTTCCAATGTGGCAAGGAACACTACAAAAAAACAAGGATTTAGCCACGGAAATTTGCGACGAATAATTTTTCGTTGCTAATTTGCGACGAACTTTGCGACGAAAAATTATTCGTCGCAAATTAGCGACGGAAAAAAAATTCGTGGCTAATTTGCGACGGAATTTGCCACGAAAAAAATTCGTGGCTAATTTGCGACGGAATTAGCCACGAAAAAAAATTCGTGGCTAATTTGCGACGTGGATATTCGTGGCTAATTTGCGACGGAATTAGCCACGAAAAAAAATTCGTGGCTAATTTGCGACGGAATTAGCCACGAAAAAAAATGCGTGGCTAATTTGCGACGGAATTTGCCACCAAAAAATCATTCATGGCTAATTTGCGACGGAATTTGTTTCGTGGCTAATATGCGACGGAAAATAATTAGTGGTTAATTAGCGACGAAATTAGCGACGAATTTTTTTCCGTTGCTAATTTGCGAAGAAAAAAACATTTTGTCGCTAATTTGCAACGGAATTTGTGATTTCGTAGCTAATTTGCAACGGAGTTAGCGATGGATTTGGCCGTTATTTAGAGCCCGAACTTTGGTGTCGAATTTCTCGGAATTCTGGGACGAATTTAATTGGACGATGTCGATATTATTGTGTCCAGCCGCGATATTACTCGGGATAGGTGAAAAGTGAATTTTTGATCGGGTGCTGATTTGGACTGATAGACCTCTCTCGCAGTGTGTTTTTATTAATACCATTTGGGCAAATCCTAAATTATTAATTATAATTTTTCGGGACCGTTAGATTATTTTTTAATTCGAATCGTGGCCGTTGGATCGCAATTATTGCGATATGACTTTTCCTCTCTCTTTCTCTACCCTTTTTCCACGCCGGTCCCCCCTCATGCGCCTGACACCACTTACCCTGTGACATTCCGGATTTTGGCCCATTTTTGGGGTTTATAAAACGTGTAATTCGTCAGTGCGCTTATAATAGAATTTCGCCCGGGAACTGATCACTCTCGGGTTCTTGTTTTTAAAAATAGAAATTTTACTAGAATCGCACTCGATCGAATTTGGCCGTTATTTATACCCTGAACTTGGCAGTCGATTTCCGGGAGTTTCGGGACGAAATAAATTGGACGGTGTCGATATTATTGTGGCCAGCGTCGAAATTATCAGGAATAGTGGAAAAATGTATTTTCGTATCGGGTACGAATTTGGACTGGTAGACCTCCCTCGTAGTGTGGTTTGAGTTATTTTATTTTGGCCGTATGCCCTAGATTATTGTCGGGATTTATCGTGCAGTATTAGGCCTTTTTCCGAAATTAAATCGGGACCGATAGGTCGATTTTTAGTTCGGACCGTGTCCTTTGGTTCGCGCTTAAAAATTTGAATTTGCTTCTTTTCTCTCTCTTTCTCTCTCCTCTCTCTCTGCCGTGCGTGCTGTCCCCTCCGCGCGTCTCTTCCTCTCTCTTCCTTTCCTCTCTCTCTCTCTCTCTCTCTCTCTCTCTCTCTCTCTCTCTCTCTCCCTTTTTCCCTTTTTCTTCTGCCGGGCGCGCGTTCCCCATGCGCGTCACGTCCCCTTCCCGTTCTGCATGCGCCCATCCCTCTTCTGACATCCCTTTCTCTCTCCTCTCTCCTCCTTTCTTCTCCCCTTCCTTCTCTTCTTCTCTTCTTCTCCTTGTTGCTCGGCCCGACGGTCTCTGCTCGTTCTAGTTCTGCACCTCGCCGACCGCCCTCCACCTTCGCCCGGCGCTGCTCCGCCAGCCGCCGCCGCCCCGTCCGCCGGTCGCCGCCCTCGACCGGCTGGTCTCTCTCTCTCTCTCTCTCTCTCTCTCCCTTTCGCGCCTGGCTTGCTGCTCGAACCGTGACTGGACGCCGCTCCGCCCGACGTCGTCCTGCTCGCCGCCAGCTGCACCCCGTCGCCGGCGCGTCGCGCCATCCACCAGTCGCCCTCCGCCACAGCCCGACCGCCGCCCCACCTGCTCCCTCTCTCTCCCTCGCGCGGGCGCGACAGGAAGCCGTCGCCGCCGCCCTCCGCGCCCGACGTGGCTGTTGACACCTAATTTTTAGCCGATGCGTCATTAAAAATGAAAATTCAAGATTATGGTTTCCGATCGCGACGGAGCCCGTTTCTTGAGCAAAAACTGTCGTTTTTTAATTCCGTCTGTTGGATTAGTTTTTATAAGTGATTTTCTATTCGTTTCATACAAAAACCCGAAAAGTCAAATGTTTGACTTTGGCGTTGACTTTTTGGTCAACCCTTTGACCAAAAGTCAACCCCAGGTCAAATTAGGGCTTTTTGCATAAAAAGATTCCTTTCAAGTCCAATTTCACTTTAGAAGTGGAAATTTTAGAAAAATTCAAAGATTTGATCATAAAATCAAGCTCCTAGTGAAAAGTCAACTAGGGTTTGACTTTTGGTCAAACCTTTGACCAAAAAAATTGAAAAATTCAAAAATCCCCAAATCATATTATTTTACTTTCAATTTACCTTTGGCATTAGAAATTTTACAAAAATCGATTTTGAATCAACTTTTTCCCAAATTGCGGAAGTTGATCCAAATTGGCCAAAAATGAAATTACTTCATTTCTAGTCGTTTTTTAGATTAGTTTTCTTCACGACATTTGATCTAGAGGTCATTTTATATCCAATTTTTGAACCAATTTTGTGATTCCAAGCCAAATACAAAAACCCTCAATTTTAGCCCTGATCAGTGATTTTGATCAATTCTTCATGATGTGCGCAATTGAGACACGATTGAACCTCATTTCTTATATGAAGTCCAAATTCAAAATCAATTTTGGAAAAATCACATGAATTTGGGTCAATTTGACCAATTTGGTGATCCAATGATTAGGAAGTCTAAGAGTGATTGGTCTAATTAATGCAATTCAACTTGACCCACTCTAGACTAATATTCAATTTGATGAATTGAGACTCAATTTGGTTAATTAGACTTCTATTAAACTTGTTAGTCTAGCCGGGTCATGCGATTACCCAAAATTCTGAGCTAATTGATTCAAATCGGTTTAATTCAAATTGAACTGATCCGATCAAATTAGTCATTTTCCGATCGAAAATTTTGATAATCAATAATCCGGTCGGACCAACCAAGGTCAGTCGCATCCTCTTGAGTTCAAAAAATGACAAAAATGCCCTTAATTAAAAATGACAAAATTGCCCTTCTTCAAGGATTAAACAAATTAATTAGGGGATTAGCAAATCAATCATGGCCATTCATCTAAAATTGATCATGACCATCCATGATGCCATGTCATCAATCCTTAGCTATTAAGGAATATTCTTAATCATTAAGGATCCATTTTGAGCCATTTGATTGATCTAAGGGCTAAAATTCAAAGTTGGGGGAGGTATATAGCATTTTTCCCTCCAAAAATCAAAGGGGGGATGTCCATTTTCAGATCTGAATTCTCTCTCTTCTCTCTCTCTCTCTCTCTCTCTCTCTCTCTCTCTCTCTCTCTCTCTCTCTCTCTCTCCCACGATCAACTCTCCCTCTCTCGAGCTCCCTCTCGGCAGCCAGCCATCCGGCGCCTTGCCGGCCTCTTCCCGGTGAGCCGCCGCCACACCGGCGTCCCCCACGGCGGTCCAAGGCTGGTCGCAAGGCTAGCCACCTTCGCCGGTGGCCGGAGCTCCCTTTTCCGGCGCCTTTTCCTCCTCGGCAGCAGTACCGGCAATTCTGCCGGTGATCTGTCCAGCCGGTTCAGCCGGCTGAACCGGTCCTCCGGCGGCCTCCTCCGGCGATTCCAAACCTCCGACTACCTCCTTCGACGTCCTCAAGTCGCTGTGGTGGCCGGCCTCGCACCGAACAGCCACCGGATCACATAGTTTTCTCAATTTTTTACTGATTCGTTTACTTGAGTAAAAACGAATCGATTCTCACATCATCTCTTGCAATCTATTGTCGTAGATCGGCCGAGCTTTCCGAGGTCTCTCCATGCAATTCTAGATCAGAATACGGAGTCCGGATCGCTCGCTTGAGCGTTGGATCATCGCGAGACAAGGTAAGAACACTTGAACTCAATTCTGTAAATTCGTGTTCAGTGAGACCTGTTAGCTTGAGATGCTGTTTTGAGCTAGTAAACGTCGAAATCTGATGAAGTGATAAACTAGAGAGTCGTAGAACTCGTCTTAAGCTTCGATTTGATATATAATATGCTTCGATCGGACTTGATTTGCCATGTCAAAACACATTTAGAAGTTAGGATCAGAATCTGAAATATTCTGTTCATGTCTGTTCTGATGATTCCCTGACTGACGTTGTGCTGTTCATTGAATTTTATGATTTTCTATGATCATTTTCTGGAAAAACTTCCTTCATGAGAATCGTAGAACACATCCTGATCTGTTCACCATACAATTTTCACAAAATTTTGAGCATGTTAGCCTAGTACGATTTGCTACGTCATATGCATGTAGATCTGGTTTCATGCTAGTTTCAGTAGACCTTTGTGTGTTCTTCGATGTTCATAAATTCGTGTGTTAGAGATACGAAAAAATTTTCTTCACGAAAGTTCTTCCTGAGATCGAGATCTTTCTATTGATATTAATTTCATCAAAATCGGAGATCATTTGAATTTTCAAAAGGAATTATCATGATTTGATCAGTTCTGTGTCCAGATCTGATTTTTGTTCCTTTGGAATTCACAAAGTGTTTCTCCGAATTTGATGAAGTTGGAGCCCTTTTTTGCAAAAATTCAAAACTTCAAAGTTGTTCATTGGGGTCTCAATATACTAACCGGAGATTTTGAGGACCTAATAGCAATTTTTGAGGGGCCAATTTGCTTAAAATCTCTTGAAAGGTCTTCCCGGGGTCAAAACTGTATTTGCCATTGAGTCCCTCGCGAAATTTGAATTTTATAAAAATTTGGAGGGCTTTTTAGCAAAAACTCAAAACATGAAAGTTGTTGCACACAGGGAATCCTAACGGCACAAAAATTTTCGCGCTGTTTTGATGATGTTTGTTATTTTTCCCGCCTTTAATTTGAAATTCTTAACTGAATTGAATCCAGCCTGTCACTGAGATTAATTCGGCATTTTCGGGAAAATTGGCTAAGATTTAGAAAAGATGGTCTTCTTGAATTTTGTTCCTCATGTCATAAGCTTTCTAATGACACATAAATCACTTCATTTGGACGTCATTAGGATAGTTAATCATACTTGAACAGATTCAATCCGAATTAGGCTTTAATTGAATAAGTGGTCTTTTCATGAAGCCCACTTCTCTTTGTTTGATTGGATTCAAAACAAGGCCCATGGGCTTGCATGCATGTTCATTTATTATCATGCATGTGTTTGTTAGATGAATGTTAGGCCCGGTGCATGTTCGGCGGGTAGCCCATTCTTGATCATTAGAACCCGACTTTAGGGGTTAATTGATATGAGTTACCGTTTTGTGAATACAAATGGTAGCTCATTATCATTAACCATTAATCAATCAATGTTAGGTGATTAGATGGGTGATGAATCAAAATGCGTGAAAAACAAAGGCCGATCCCGAGGCCCGTGTTTGATTAGTGATTTGATTGCATCTTTGTTCTTTCATATGTCATTATGAATGAATGTTATGGATGTAAACATCGACACCCGAGAGGTGGTCCATGGAAGAAAAATCCGAAGTTGAGAAGATCAAGGTGATTGACCGATGTCCAATCCGGTCTCAATTTGTACGCAATTGACGATGATTCTAAACCGATGTCCAATCCGGTTTCAATTTGTACTTAATTCATTCATCCCCGACCATGTCTCGGGATTTCAATTCGTGTTGTAATAAACACCCGACGAGTTGCGGGTTCTTACTTTTTACTTTCTCGCACTTAGAATTAGCTCGTCTTTTCAATACTTCGAGTGTTTATTTTTATGTAAAGTCTTTCAATACAATTGATTGTTTCTTTCTTTTTCTAGACTAAGATAGGATTAGTTTAGAATTTTAAATGAAAAATGCAAAAACAAAATGCATGATCACCTAGCGGACTAAGACTTTGGCATGAAAATGGTAAAAAAAAATGCATGACGATTTAGATAACAACCATGTTAAGTTTAGCGGTACCGAAAGGGCGTTAATAGAAATATTAACGTAAGCTAGTCCCCGAACCTTTGATCTCTGGTTTTCGTAGAAACCGAAACGAAATTCCCGCGTTTCGGTTGGGTTTTCTAGCCGACCCCCAACCTAGGCTAGTGGCGACTCCTTAAAAAAATAATAAAAATCAATCCGCTGTCACGCGAGATATGGATTTAGGGAAAATCCACGTTCATGATCAATGGATCATATGGCTAAGCAAAAGATTTACACTTCAGTAAAAATCATTTTTTAAAGATGCCATATGAAACATCTCATGAACACTTATCTCTAAACCCGCCTCATCCGAGTTCGGACCCTCGAGGGGCAGGTCGCGACAGGCTTGGCGACTCCGCTGGGGACTAGGTTACAAACCTAAGTGGATTAAAGCCGTAATAAACTTGATTGGTTGTTATCTCACTTGTCTACATTTTGTAGCATCGACTGCAAGTCAAAGTCACGTGGAAAATGAGGTTAGTCCACTAACCATGTGTTAAATGGTTTTATAGGTGGGAGCCATAAGGGGTGGAGTGAATGCAAACCCTTTGTTTTGTAGGTGGTGTTCGGGTGAATGTCGAATGTATGAGATTATATTGAAGTGTTGTTTGCTTTAGATTTAAATGCATGTTTACTTGCTTTAGCACGACACAAATGCACCCACATCCCGCGGTCTAAAACCCCGGATCGCTTTAGGGTACCTTTAGGAGGTGTTAAGAGTGGAATCCGCATGTGAATCCATGTGGTAATCCATTCTTCAATACCGCTCATCTTAATTAGTAAGAAGTGCACCGGCCGACGTTAGTAGCGGTGGGTAAACTCTTCTTATCTAATTAAGATGGGGACCTTAAACCTTTAGAATCCTACCCTTAGGTGTCAAAACTCACATGTTCTCATGCGATGTGTCGATGTGTTTGCCATTTTCTCTCCATGGTAAGGTTGATTGTATCGTTCTATAATTTCAATTATGCCATTTCAAATTCCACGTTATTTTCCTTTCTATAATGCGTGGTGATTAATCTCGATACCCCAAATTAGGGTTAGTCAAAATGGATATGTCAGAGATTCGAATCATCCCCGTGCCAAGAGCTCTCGTGACTATGTGGGAAAGCCTCGAGTCAAAGCATAAAGAATACGTGGAAAAGAGGATTGGATATCTTCCCGCACTCTTATACATCGAGCCTCGGATCGCCATGATCAAGGCATTGTCTCATTTTTGGAACTCGAAGACATCCACTTTTGTGTTTGGTCGAAATGAGTTGACCCCTACAATTGAGGAGTATGATATTGCCATTGGTAGAGTCGGGTCTTTTGGTCTAGTTAGTCCTCCAATAGATATAGATCCTATAACTCTTTTGAGCCAATTCTTAGGAATCGATATTCTCCAAATCAAAGGCGTTCTTAGAGGAAATTCCAACGCACTCTCTTTCACATTCCTAGAACAACATTTTTCTAGCTTGTCAAAAGAATCGGGTAATCAAATCCCTCGAGTTTTTCTCTTAGCCTTCTTTGGTTTTGTGGTTTTCCCATTCACCAAAAAGACCATGGATCCTTTGGTAGTTCACATTGTCAACCAAGTGTGTATGTTCAAAAGATTCTCCAATATGATCTTAGGCGAGACCTTCGTATCACTCAATAGGTTCAAACAAAACAAAAATGGTATCTTTAGAGCCCCAATAGGTTTACTCCAAATTTGGTTGGTCTCTCACCTCAAAGATTTTGGTTTGAGCTTAAAAATCATAGATGTGTCCAAAGATTGTCATCCTATCTCACTTTTCCGAGAAAAGGAAAAAATCTTTCCCTTTTGGTCATTCTCAACTTGGTTTAGTTTTTTCAAAAACCTTGTTCCAAATCAAATCCAATGGCATGTTCGTTGGCTTGGAAATCCCGAGGTGCGCCTTAATAACGGATCCGACAACCCAATCCCACTTTTGGGTCTTACGGGGTCTACGTCATATTACCCTTTTAGGGTGATCCGTCAATATCGCGCGCTTCAAAAGATTCCACCATTCCTCAAGCTGGGGTTATATCATTTTGACTATCGCAAAGATGTCATCCAAAAGGACCAAATGACCGACGTGAAGGAAATGGTCAAATCTATCATTGATATGTGGTACAAATGCCTCCCGGAGCCGATTATCATTACCGATGAGTCGGAATTAGAAGGAGAAATGAAGATACATCATGCGTTGCCGGAGTACATACACCGTCGACTTGAGCCCGAGCTTAAAGTGGATCTTCCTAATGTTCCCGAGAAGCCAACTCAACAACAAGCTATAGCCGCAAGAGCTCTTAAAGAAAAGAATGAAGCTTTAGCCGAGGTTGAACGTTTGACCCAAGAAAACAAACGAATTCGCCTCGCACCTAAAGAGGATCCATTAGGAGTTTGGCTATATTCCATGAGGAAATCTCCTTTCATGTAATTTTCCTTTTATAGATTCGATGTATAGGGTTTCCTTTTTACTCATTTTTAGTAATGATGTAATAGGATTCTCTTCTTGTCTTTAAGGGATTGTATTTCACAAATTTTGTTGTTAATAGTGAAATTTCCCTTTGTGTGTGCTTTCTTTTCCGAGATTCCAATGGAATATAGATGGGGCATCTTGATTAATCATCGCGTGTTACCCCTTTAATTGTATAATTTCTTGTGAAGAAATTATGATAAGAGATTATTCACGTGATATTGGGATCATGAGAATATTTCTTATCTCTATTTCATCTAAAGAAAATATAAAATTGAAGGGTTTTATATTTTTGTCTCGATTCATTTTCCGTATGCTAATTTGATTTCTGTTTTTTACAGAGAGAGAATATTAAAATACGGCTGAATCGCGCTTTATTATACGCACCCGTCGCCAAGCAAGGATGGAGAACGAAGACACTCGTACCCGTGTTATTACCATCGAGAATCAAATGGCGCAAATGATGGCGCTCTTAACCGATCTTGCAAATCAAGTAAAGAACTTCACGCCCGTGGCTCCTGCTGCTGCGGCTTCTACTCCTAATGCGCCCACTAGTGCGCCGGTGATAGATCCAGTTGACAAAGGACCTGTTGAAGAAGTCCCCGTTAATGCCATTCCTACCGTCATCGATTTGGAAGCTCCACCTAAGGAGTCGCCTGTCGCTCATATGGATGAAGAGAGCGCGAGACGCCTCGCAAAATTGGAAGAACGCCTATGCATGTTGCAAGGTTATCAACTTCAAGGCTTTGATAAGTTGTCACCTTTTACAAAGGTGAAAGTTCCTGATTTTTACAAGGAGCCCGAATTCTCAAGGAAGTACGATGGAACTGGGTGTCCTAAAACCCACTTGAAGTATTATTTGAGCAAGATGGCTCGTTATTCCGATAACACCCCGCTTTTGATCAACAATTTTCAAGATAGCTTGGCAGACTCCGCCTTGACTTGGTTCATTGAATTGGATTTGGAGAAAATTTGCACCTGGGAAGATCTTGCAGATGAATTCCTTCAGCAATACAAGTTTAATACCGAAATTGCTCCAACCCGTGAAGAGCTGGTCCGGGTTGACAAAAGGAGGATTGAAACTTTTAGAGCATATGCCCAAAGGTGGAGAACTATGGCGTCTCAAGTCAAACCTCCGTTGTCCGAGAAAGAGATCATGCAGCTGTTTCTTCGAGCATTACCTCGAGAATACTTCGACAAGATGTTTAATAACACTTGCATCAATTTTCCCGCAATGGTTGAATTGGGAGAGCGTATTGAAGGAATAATGCGGGAAGGTCGATTGTCCGAGACGACGACTCGCAGATTTACCTTAAAGAAGGATAAAGAGCCAACTGTGGAGGTTGCCTATATTCAAAATCCTAATGCTCAAAAGCCACTAAACGCACCAGTTCAAAGGTCTGTTGTGGAAACAGGGGGTTCTTCCCGGAATTTTGACCGAAAAGGAAAAGCTCCGCAAAGGCAATTCACACCGTTACCAAGACCTATGTCTCAGTTGCTGCCGATGTTGATTGAACAAAGACTCGTAGCAAAAGAAATCCCGAGAGACAACCCGCCAAAGTTTGCTGGGTTTGATTTGGCAAAATCTTGTGTGTATCACATGGGTGAGAAGGGCCATGATGTGAACAATTGTTACACTCTCAAGGTCAAGATTCAGAACCTGTTGGATAAGAAGATCTTGTCATTTAAAGATGCCACGCCAAATGTTCAGCAAAATCCGCTCCCTAATCATACCGAAGCCGTTAACGTGATATTTGGAGATGAGAATGAGAAACCTTTCTTGTTCGATGTGACGAAGTTGGAAGAGCTATTGACTATAGCTAGAGATCAACCGAAAGAAGGAAATGTATCCCGGGAGGAGAAAATGTATTGCTTAGCCAAGATGTTTGCTTTAGGCATAATTCAGCCTCTTCAAGAAAGGAAGCCCGAAGGGTCCATCGAGACCGCTATAATTGATTTGTCGTCCGAGAAATTCTCGTGTAAGTTTGCAAGTGAAGCTTCATGCTCTAAGCCAAAAGATGATGGGTACGAGCCAGATGTTGATGAACCGTGGATTGACACTTATTCCGATAGTGATTCGGAACGTGAGAGTAATAATGCCTGTCGAGATCGTGAATTTATGAAGAAGGCTATCGAGAAAGGTGAAATTGTTGATACCCTCGGACAGCCGAGTGGTAAATATGACTTTATGGTCAAATATACGCCATCTCCAAGTTTCTTCGTTGACCTAAAGGATATCGTTCCCGATGGATGGGGAGGCATGGATGATGAAGGCATATCCGCCAATGAAGACAAGAAGTATGCTTCTAACATGGATTCTGATCTTAGTGTTAGTAAGACTCATTGGGATCGTGAATTTGTGATGACCGCTCGTGAGCATGATGAAGTGGTTGATACTCTAAGGCAACCAAGTAGGAAGTATGACACTTTTGTCAAATGTTTGCCTCCGCCAAGTTTCTTCATTGATTTGAAAGACATTGTTCCGACTGGATGGAGTGATGACGGAGATAATGAAGAAGCTCTTTCCGATGCTGATTCGGAATTTGAATACCATACCTCCCATTGGGATCGGGAGTTCGTTAGGAAAGCGATTGAAAAGGGCGAAATTGTTGACACTCTCGGGCAGCCAAGTGGAAAATACGATTTCATGGTGAAATACTCTCCTCCTCCAAGCGCTTCTATCGACCCTAAGACTATCGTCCCGAGTGGATGGGGGTCCGAATTTGAAGATGATGGCATGATAGCCATGATTGATCCTGTTGTGATTGAATTGAATGCAACTTGTGAAATCCAAGCGCACGTTGTGGAACCTGTGGTTATAGATCTAATGGCTGAGGGCTTCGGAGATATAAAGATCTCTAATGAAGATATTGGGCCTGTTGTGATCGAGTTGCCACCGAAGAAGAATGAGAATTTGAAAGCAAGAATTCCTCCTGTTTATGATTCCAAGGCAGTTCCATGGAATTATGAGTCTAACGAGATAGACGCTGTTACTCGGTCAGGCCGATGTTTTCCATCTCGTGAAGGTGTCGAGAAAAAGGCTGTAACCGAAGAAGAGGCGGAACAACTCCTCAAAACTCTCAAAACGAGTGAATCAGAGGTGATCGAGCAGTTAAGGAAAATGCCGGCTCAAATCTCGCTACTTGAACTATTCAAGTCTTCCGAGAAACATAGAAATGCTCTCTTAAAGGTTCTTAATGAAGTACATGTACCCGAAACAATTGGAGAGGTACAGTTGGAAGAGTTTGTAGGTGCTATCCTTCTTAAGGATCAAATTTCTTTCTCCGAAAAGGATTTGCCGCCGGAAGGGCGAGCACACTCTAAAGCATTATACATCTCTGTTCAGCACTTTGATACGAGGATATCAAGAGTGCTTATTGATAATGGTTCCGCTCTCAACATCTGTCCGTTATCAACTTTGCGCCGTCTAGGTGTGGGTATGGATAATGTTCGTCCTTCTAAGACTCCAGTCAGGGCCTTTGATGGCATGAAAAAGGAAGCTCTTGGAGAAATTGACTTACAACTGATGATTGGTCCAGTTATGTTCGCTCAGAAGTTTCAAGTGCTTGATATCCCAAGTAACTTCAGTTTGTTGTTGGGACGACCTTGGATTCACGCGGCGGGTGTTATACCCTCGAGCCTACATCAGATGATCCGTTTTGTCGTCTGTGGCAAGATTATAACGGTACATTGTGAGAAGGATACCGAAACTTTCAACAATACTGCAATTCCTTACGTGGAGCCAGAAGTAAAAGGAGAATCAAGTTACTACTCATTTGAGTTAGTGTCAGTATCTCATGTGCCCGCGGGCACTGTTGTGAGAAAGCCTCACTATTCAAAGGCGGCCCTTATGTCTAGCAAAGTGTTGATCGAGTATGGATTCACCATTGGCAAAGGATTGGGAAGACTGTCCCAAGGTATTCTCACACCCATTGAGGTGACTAAGAGAAAGAAGCGAGAAGGCTTAGGTTACCAAGGCGATCAACAAGATCAAGGTAATCAGAAAGGCTCGAGCATCAAAGAAAAGAGTTACCGACGTTTACTCCCTCCTCCGTTGAAAGATTTCTTCCCCGGACCGTCAAAGTTCCTCCAAGATGAAGAAATAGACATTTATGATATCGTCGACTTATTTGAAGAGAGTTCAGTGGGTGCCATTTCCGAGAGCTTCGAAGATGATCCACCTACCGATCCCGCTGTGTAAGGGATGTTTCCATTGTTTTACTTTGTTTTCAGTTGTAATCCATTTAATTCTCCCCTGCGAGGGAATTCCATTTGTTCATTTGTTTCGTTCATTTCAAGTGTTGTAATAATTCGGATCACGAGCTTCGGATCCAAAACACTATATAGCATTCACTTTCAATTCAATAAAAGCATATGCATGTTTTGTTAATAGACGTGCGAAAGTATACCAAACCAGCCCTATGATGATGCTTTGAGGCCTGGACTTTTGCACGATCTATAGTTTTCAAATTAATTTTTGGAACAAGGATGTCCAATGATATGAGGACGAGTTCCCCTTGAAATTTTCGAAAATTTAGAATTCGAAAAGTTTTTCATCACATCTTCATGCATTGCATTTCTTATTTTCATATACTAACCATTTTGTTTGTTGCATCTCAGGCATGACACTTTGCATAACCATAATAGTCATATGCATGGCTTGGATTCATGTCCAAAAAATTCATACGAATCTGATCATTCTGATCCCGAAAATGAAGAGGATTCTCAGGTTATTAAAAGGGAATGGATCCGACATGAAGAATCCGCACCTCCCACAGAAGAGCGAACTGTTGTTATAAATTTGGGCGATTCAGAAAATCCCAAAGAAACAAAAATTGGGACAAGTCTCTCTCAAGCAGATGCTGATCGACTGATCGAACTATTGAAGGAATATCAAGATGTCTTTGCTTGGTCTTATGCTGACATGCCGGGTCTGGACCCCAATATTGTAGAGCACACGTTGCCTCTTGATCCTACCATTCCACCTAAGAAGCAGAAGCTTAGGAGGACAAAGCCAGAATTATCCAAGAAGATTGAAGAAGAAGTCATGAAACTGTTAAAAGTGGATTTCATTGAAGTCACTCATTATGCTGATTGGATTGCTAATGTTGTCCCAGTCATGAAGAAGGATGGGCGAGTTCGAGTATGTGTCGATTACCGAGACTTGAACAAAGCAAGTCCTAAAGATGACTTCCCATTACCACATATTGACGTCCTGGTCGACAGCACCGCAGGATTCGAATTATTTTCTTTCATGGATGGTTTCTCTGGCTATAACCAAATCCGAATGAAGGAAGAAGATAAGACTAAAACATCATTCATCACCCCATGGGGGACATTCTGTTACAAGGTTATGCCCTTCGGCTTGAAGAACGCAGGGGCAACTTACCAAAGAGCCATGGTGACATTATTCCATGATATGATGCATAAAGAAATTGAAGTTTATGTCGATGACATGATCGCTAAATCGCGACAAGGTGAAGACCACATTGAAGTTTTGAAGAAACTTTTTGATCGACTTAGAAAATTCAAGCTAAGACTTAACCCCGCCAAGTGCATGGGAACAAAATCAATGCTCCCCCAAATGAATTACATCAAATGTCCGAAGCATGGCCTTTCTCAATGTGGGGGATTGATATTATTGGACCAATCAATCCTAAGGCATCAAATGGACACCGCTTCATTCTAGTGGCTATTGATTACTTCACCAAATGGATCGAAGCCAATTCTTATGCTCATGTCACCGCGAGAAGTGTGGCAAAATTTATTCGTCGAGACATTATTGCTCGATATGGGGTTCCCGAAGCAATTATCACGGATAATGGATCAAACTTGAATAACAAAGTAGTGGATGAGCTACTCAGTAAGTTTCACGTTCGACATTTGAATTCTTCTCCTTACCGCCCACAAATGAATGGAGCTGTGGAGGCGGCAAATAAGAATATAAAGAAGATTCTGTCCAAGACGGCAGAAAATTACCGAGATTGGCATGATCGGTTGCCGTATGCGTTAATGGCTTATCGAACTTCCATTCGCACCTCGACTGGGGCAACACCATTCTCATTGGTATATGGGATGGAAGCAGTTTTACCTGTGGAAGTGGAAATTCCTTCATTAAGGGTACTTTCGCAAATAAAGCTTTCCGAAGCAGAATGGATTCAACAGAGATTTGAACAGCTTAATATGATTGATGAAAAAAGGGTAAAAGCCCTATGCCATGGACAAAGCTACCAAAAGCGAGTGGCCAAGTCATTCAACCGTAAGGTTCGACCCAGACATTTTGAGATCAATGATCTGGTTTTAAGGAAGGTCTTACCCATTATTCCAGATCGTGGAAAGTTTACTCCCAATTATGAAGGGCCGTATGTCATCAAGAAAGTGTTGCCTGGTGGAGCATTAATTCTTGTAGAAATGGATGGCCGAGAGTTGCCAAAACCTGTGAACGCAGATGCTGTCAAGAAATATTTTCCCTGAATAAAATGTTTCGAGTTGCTTTGGACTGAATCCAAGTCTCCTTAAGAACATTTGCATCATGCATTTCATGCATACATAGCATTTTTGCATGATTGTTCATTTTGTAGGTACTCAACTGTTCCCCAGGGAAGCTATTCCAAACCTCAAGGAGTCAAGCCCGAGGAAGTTGCTACATCAAATCAATCTTCTCCCTAGAATTTAGGAAGCAGATCCTATGTGTGAAAACCTTTTTCTGTCCAAAAGGTTTTTCAAGTTTGAAATAAAAATCCCCAGAGGAGTCAAAAAAATCAAATGTCTTGATTTATCAAAATTCCTCACAGACGGGAGATTTAACTAGATGATCCTTTGGAAAAACAAAAAGAGGATTTCTCAAAAATGCCGAATGGAAATGCCTAGGATGATAAAAGGCAAACCTTTGATCAAACACGTCCCTATACTCATTTTGAGAGAATTGAGCGAAAAAGCCATGTCGTAGGACGTAGGGTTCGTTCACATTGAATACATGGATTGAGATGATAAAAGGCATTTCATTTCTCTATCCTAAACACTCATGTTATCCTTTGCTAGCCACTTTGAGCCAAATAAGGAGAATTCTCAAAATACCCCTGTCAAGAACCACCCCACATTGGGGCAAAATAAGAAGTTATGGTTGATCATTTTTGGAGCAAAAAGATTAAGAAAGATTTTATTGCTTTCACTTGCATCAACCTTCTTGTGATAGTTTCAGATGGATCTTTATGGAAGCTCGAAGCATCCCAAAGTGAAGAAGAGCATTTCTTTTCATCTACCCCAAACACAATTATCCTTTGCTTAGCCAAATTGAGCCTTAAGCATGTTCATTTCAAAGCCCAAAATGATGATTATCTCCCCACATTGGGGCAATGCATATGATTTACCAAGGAGATTGAGAAATTGGTGAATATGTATAAAATGTCTCGAGAGTCCAAAGAACTCAAAAGATAAACATTAGGGGGCATGAAAAAGCAGTGTGCCTGGTAAAAGCAAGGCCGATGCCCATGAAAAAACATGTCAAAAGCAAAAGCAAAAGCAAGAAAAAGCAATATGCTTATGATGAAAAGCAAAATTCCATTTGCAAAAGGATGCTTAGAAAGAGCAAAGCTCTTATGTTGCAAGAAAAATGGACTCTCGAGACAGTTTGGTTTTCAAGAATCAAATGATGTCAAACTTGAATGATTTGGTAATGATGCCAAGATAATCATCATTCTTCTTTCAAACCCATTCTATCAAGTTTCAAGCCTTTTGAGCCTAACCCGAACCGACATTACAACCCTCTCCGAAGTCTCTTCCGATTGGGATGGTTTGAGTTAATGTGAAGATTTCACAAAGGAACTACCGCTAGAAGGAGTGGAAGTAATCCTATCTTATCTTATCTTCAAGGTTCTTGACTTGTAAACCCGTTGAAGATGTTGATGATATGTTTCTTTTCTTGGCCTCAAAGCAAATACCCTTTGTGTAAGCCCATGACCAAGCCTATATTACGGTCCTTTGGAAAGACCTTTCTGATCAACCAGTTGTATTCAATGTGAATGTTTCTGAAAACCTTTGACATAGGTTCGTGAGGCATCACCAGTGAGAATTGAATAGCTTTCCCGCATCGATGAATGGGAATCAAAGCCTTTATGAGAGCCAGTGTGAAAGACCTTTTTGATTAGGTTATTTCCAATTTGGCATTTTTATCTAACCTCTTTAAGTGGTTATTCAAAGATTATTTTGTTAAAATTTCCTCTTAAGGATTTTGATAATCTTTGCCTTTCACTAAAAGTTGAAAAATTCCGTTTGATTTGTTGTTAAACAATCTCGGAACTTTTTTTCAAAATATCTTTCCCCAGTGGATCGGTTTTTGGTCAGCCTAAACCATAACTTTCATTTTCGGTTTTTGGTCAGCCTAAACCATAACTTTCATTTTCGGTTTTTGGTCAGCCTAAACCATAACTTTCATCTTCGGTTTTTGGTCATCCTAAACCATAACCCTTGTCTTAGGTTCTAGGTCATCCTTAAACCTTGTCTTAGGTTCTAGGTCATCCTTAAACCTTGTCTTAGGTTCCTGGTTATCCTTAAACCTTACCCTAGGTTCTAGGTCATCTTTAAACCTTGTTCTTAGGTTCTAGGTCATCCTTAAACCTTGTCTTAGGTTCCTGGTTATCCTTAAACCTTACCCTAGGTTCTGGGTCATCCTTAAACCTTGTCCTTAGGTTCTAGGTCATCCTTAAACCTTGTCTTAGGTTCCTGGTTATCCTTAAACCTTACCCTAGGTTCTAGGTCATCCTTAAACCTTGTTCTTAGGTTCTAGGTCATCCTTAAACCTTGTCTTAGGTTCTAGGTCATCCTTAAACCTTGTCTTAGGTTCTAGGTCATCCTTAAACCTTGTCTTAGATTCTAGGTCATCCTTAAACCTTGTCTTAGGTTCCTGGTCATCCTTAAACTTTACTTTAGGTTCTAGGTCATCCTTAAACCTTGTTCTTAGGTTCTAGGTCATCCTTAAACCTTGTCCTTAGGTTCTAGGTCATCCTTAAACCTTGTCCTTAGGTTCTAGGTCATCCTTAAACCTTGTCCTTTGGTTCTTGGTTTTCCTTAAACCATAGATTTCCCATAAAACCATTTCTATTTCTTTTCTTCCTTCATTCCACCCCGTGAGAGAGAGAAGAACACATGAACGGTCTGACAATCCAACGGTAAGTGCTTCAGGTAAGACTCTGATCAAATGTCTGTTTTTATTTTCTTTTTCCCAAGTGGAATCGACTAAAAATTTGCAGGTGCCAATTGGTCTTTGAGCAGAACCTCTTCGAACTCCCACTCAAAGAGGGGCAGCTGTTGACACCTAATTTTTAGCCGATGCGTCATTAAAAATGAAAATTCGAGATTATGGTTTCCGATCGCGACGGAGCCCGTTTCTTGAGCAAAAAGTGTCGTTTTTTAATTCCGTCTGTTGGATTAGTTTTTATAAGTGATTTTCTATTCGTTTCATACAAAAACCCGAAAAGTCAAATGTTTGACTTTGGCGTTGACTTTTTGGTCAACCCTTTGACCAAAAGTCAACCCCAGGTCAAATTAGGGCTTTTTGCATAAAAAGATTCCTTTCAAGTCCAATTTCACTTTAGAAGTGGAAATTTTAGAAAAATTCAAAAATTTGATCATAAAATCAAGCTCCTAGTGAAAAGTCAACTAGGGTTTGACTTTTGGTCAAACCTTTGACCAAAAAAATTCAAAAATTCAAAAATCCCCAAATCATCTTATTTTACTTTCAATTTACCTTTGGCATTAGAAATTTTACAAAAATCGATTTTGAATCAACTTTTTCCCAAATTGCGGAAGTTGATCCAAATCGGCCAAAAATGAAATTACTTCATTTCTAGTCGTTTTTTAGATTAGTTTTCTTCACGACATTTGATCTAGAGGTCATTTTATATCCAATTTTTGAACCAATTTTGTGATTCCAAGCCAAACACAAAAACCCCCAATTTTAGCCCTGATCAGTGATTTTGATCAATTCTTCATGATGTGCGCAATTGAGACACGATTGAACCTCATTTCTTATATGAAGTCCAAATTCAAAATCAATTTTGGAAAAATCACATGAATTTGGGTCAATTTGACCAATTTGGTGATCCAATGATTAGGAAGTCTAAGAGTGATTGGTCTAATTAATGCAATTCAACTTGACCCACTCTAGACTAATATTCAATTTGATGAATTGAGACTCAATTTGGTTAATTAGACTTCAATTAAACTTGTTAGTCTAGCCGGGTCATGCGATTACCCAAAATTCTGAGCTAATTGATTCAAATCGGTTTAATTCAAATTGAACTGATCCGATCAAATTAGTCATTTTCCGATCGAAAATTTTGATAATCAATAATCCGGTCGGACCAACCAAGGTCAGTCGCATCCTCTTGAGTTCAAAAAATGACAAAAATGCCCTTAATTAAAAATGACAAAATTGCCCTTCTTCAAGGATTAAACAAATTAATTAGGGGATTAGCAAATCAATCATGGCCATTCATCTAAAATTGATCATGACCATCCATGATGCCATGTCATCAATCCTTAGCTATTAAGGAATATTCTTAATCATTAAGGATCCATTTTGAGCCATTTGATTGATCTAAGGGCTAAAATTCAAAGTTGGGGGAGGTATATAGCATTTTTCCCTCCAAAAATCAAAGGGGGATGTCCATTTTCAGATCTGAATTCTCTCTCTTCTCTCTCTCTCTCTCTCTCTCTCTCTCTCTCTCTCTCTCTCTCTCTCTCTCTCTCTCTCTCTCTCTCTCTCTCTCTCTCCCACGATCAACTCTCCCTCTCTCGAGCTCCCTCTCGGCAGCCGGCCATCCGGCGCCTTGCCGGCCTCTTCCCGGCGAGCCGCCGCCACACCGGCGTCCCCCACGGCGGTCCAAGGCTGGTCGCAAGGCTAGCCACCTTCGCCGGTGGCCGGAGCTCCCTTTTCCGGCGCCTTTTCCTCCTCGGCAGCAGTACCGGCAATTCTGCCGGTGATCTGTCCAGCCGGTTCAACCGGCTGAACCGGCCCTCCGGTGGCCTCCTCCGGCGATTCCGAGCAACCGACGACCTTCCTCGACGTCCTCAAGTCGCTGTGGTGGCCGGCCTCGCACCGAACAGCCACCGGATCACATAGTTTTCTCAATTTTTTACTGATTCGTTTACTTGAGTAAAAACGAATCGATTCTCACATCATCTCTTGCAATCTATTGTCGTAGATCGGCCGAGCTTTCCGAGGTCTCTCCGTGCAATTCTAGATCAGAATACGGAGTCCGGATCGCTCGCTTGAGCGTTGGATCATCGCGAGACAAGGTAAGAACACTTGAACTCAATTCTGTAAATTCGTGTTCAGTGAGACCTGTTAGCTTGAGATGCTGTTTTGAGCTAGTAAACGTCGAAATCTGATGAAGTGATAAACTAGAGAGTCGTAGAACTCGTCTTAAGCTTCGATTTGATATATAATATGCTTCGATCGGACTTGATTTGCCATGTCAAAACACATTTAGAAGTTAGGATCAGAATCTGAAATATTCTGTTCATGTCTGTTCTGATGATTCCCTGACTGACGTTGTGCTGTTCATTGAATTTTATGATTTTCTATGATCATTTTCTGGAAAAACTTCCTTCATGAGAATCGTAGAACACATCCTGATCTGTTCACCATAAAATTTTCACAAAATTTCGAGCATGTTAGCCTAGTACGATTTGCTACGTCATATGCATGTAAATCTGGTTTCATGCTAGTTTCAGTAGACCTTTGTGTGTTCTTCGATGTTCATAAATTCGTGTGTTCGAGATATGAAAAAATTTTCTTCACGAAAGTTCTTCCTGAGATCGAGATCTTTCTATTGATATTAATTTCATCAAAATCGGAGATCATTTGAATTTTCAAAAGGAATTATCATGATTTGATCAGTTCTGTGTCCAGATCTGATTTTTGTTCCTTTGGAATTCACAAAGTGTTTCTCCGAATTTGATGAAGTTGGAGCCCTTTTTTGCAAAAATTCAAAACTTCAAAGTTGTTCATTGGGGTCTCAATATACTAACTGGAGATTTTGAGGACCTAATAGCAATTTTTGAGGGGCCAATTTGCTTAAAATCTCTTGAAAGGTCTTCCCGGGGTCAAAACTGTATTTGCAATTGAGTCCCTCGCGAAAATTGAATTTTATAAAAATTTGGAGGGCTTTTTAGCAAAAACTCAAAACATGAAAGTTGTTGCACACAGGGAATCCTAACGGCACAAAAATTTTCGCGCTGTTTTGATGATGTTTGTTATTTTTCCCGCCTTTAATTTGAAATTCATAACTGAATTGAATCCAGCCTGTCACTGAGATTTAATTGAGCATTTTCGGGAAAATTGGCTAGGATTTAGAAAAAATGGTCTTCTTGACTTTTGTTCCTCATGTCATAAGCTTTCTAATGACACCTGAATCACTTCATTTGGACGTCATTAGGATAGTTAATCATACTTGAACAGATTCAATCCGAATTAGGCTTTAATTGAATAAGTGGTCTTTTCATGAAGCCCACTTCTCTTTGTTTGATTGGATTCAAAACAAGGCCCATGGGCTTGAATGCATGTTCATTTATTATCATGCATGTGTTTGTTAGATGAATGTTAGGCCCGGTGCATGTTCGGCGGGTAGCCCATTCTTGATCATTAGAACCCGACTTTAGGGGTTAATTGATATGAGTTACCGTTTTGTGAATACAAATGGTAGCTCATTATCATTAACCATTAATCAATCAATGTTAGGTGATTAGATGGGTGATGAATCGAAACGCATGAAAAACAAAGGCCGATCCCGAGGCCCGTGTTTGATTAGTGATTTGATTGCATCTTTGTTCTTTCATATGTCATTATGAATGAATGTTATAGATGTAAACATCGTTGACACCTAATTTTTAGCCGATGCGTCATAAAAAATAGAAAATTCGAGATTATGGTTTCCGATCGCGACGGAGCCCGTTTCTTGAGCAAAAAGTGTCGTTTTTTAATTCCGTCTGTTGATTTAGCTTTTATAAGTGATTTTCTATTCATTTCATACAAAAACCCGAAAAGTCAAATGTTTGACTTTGGCGTTGACTTTTTGGTCAACCCTTTGACCAAAAGTCAACCCCAGGTCAAATTAGGGCTTTTCATTTAAAAAGATTCCTTTCTAGTCCAATTTCACTTTAGAAGTGAAAATTTCAGAAAAATTCAAAGATTTGACCATAAAATCAAGCTCCTAGTGAAAAGTCAACTAGGGTTTGACTTTTGGTCAAACCTTTGACCAAAAAAATTGAAAAAATTCAAAAATCCCAAATCATCTTATTTTACTTTCAATTTACCTTTGGCATTAGAAATTTTACAAAAATCGATTTTGAATCAACTTTTTCCCAAATTACGGAAGTTGATTCAAATCGGCCAAAAATGAAATTACTTCATTTCTAGTCATTTTTTAGATTAGTTTTCTTCACGACATTTGATCTAGAGGTCATTTTATATCCAATTTTTGAACCAATTTTGTGATTCCAAGTCAAACACAAAAACCCCCAATTTTGGCCCTGATCAGTGATTTTGATCGATTCTTCATGATGTGCGCAATTGAGACACGAATGAGCCTAATTTCTTATATGAAACCCAAATTCAAAATCAATTTTAGAAGAATCACATGAATTTGGGTCAATTTGGTCAATTTAGTGATCCAATAATTAGGAAGTCTATGAGTGATTGGTCTAATTAATGCAATTCAACTTGACCCACTCTAGACTAATATTCAATTTGATGAATTGAGACCCAATTTGGTTAATTAGACCTCGATTACACTTGTTAGTCTAGCTTGGTCATGCAATTACTCAAAATTCAGTGCTAATTGACTCAAATCGGTTTAATTCAAATTGAACTAATCCGATCAAATTAGTCATTTTCCGGTCGAAAATTTTGATGATCAATAATCCGGTCGGACCAACCGAGGTCAATCACATTCTCTTGAGTGCGAAAATGACAAATTTGACCTTAATTGAGAATTACAAAAAAAATGACCAAAATACCCTTCTTCAAGGATTAAACAAATTAATTAGGGGATTATCAAATCAATCATGGCCATTCATCTAAAATTGATCATGACCATCCATGATGCCATGTCATCAATCCTTAGCTATTAAGGAATATTCTTAATCATTAAGGATCCATTTTGAGCCATTTGATTGATCTAAGGGCTAAAATTCAAAGTTGGGCAAGGTATATAGCATTTTTCCCTCCAAAAATTGGGGGGGATGCTCATTTTCAGATCTGATTTTCTCTCTCCTCTCTCTCTCTCTCTCTCTCTCTCTCTCTCTCTCTCTCTCTCCCACGATCAACTCTCTCTCTCTCGAGCTCCCTCTCGGCGTGGCCAACTCCGGCGCCTTGCCGGTCACTTTCCGGCGAGCCACCGCCCCTCCGGCGTCCCCCACGGCGGCCTGAGGCTGGTCGCAAGACCAGCAACCCTCGCCGGTGGCCGGAGCATCCTCCTTCCGGCGGCATTCTCTCCTCGGCAGAATCACCGGCAAAACTGCCGGTGATCTGTCCAGCCGGTTCAACCGGCTGAACCGGCCCTCCGGCGGCCTCCTCCGGCAATTCCGAGCAACCGACACCTTCCTCGGCGTCCTCAAGTCGCTGTGGTGGCCGGCCTTGCACCGAACAGCCGCCGGATCACATCGTTTTCTTAGTTTTTTACTGATTCGTTTACTCGAGTAAAAACGAGTCGGTTCTAACATCATCTCTTGCAATCTATTGTCGTAGATCGGCCGAGCTTTCCGAGGTCTCTCCGTGCAATTCTAGATCAGAATACGGAGTCCGGATCGCTCGCTTGAGCGTTGGATCATCGCAAGACAAGGTAAGAACGCCTAAACACAACTCTGTAAATTCGTGTGCAGTAAATCCTGATTGCTTGAGATGCTGTTTTGAGCTAGTAAACGTCGAAATCTGATGAAGTGATAAACTAGAGAGTCGTAGAACTCGTTCTTAGCTTCGATTTGATATATAATATGCCTCGATCGGACTTGATTTGCTATGTCAAAACCTGTTTAGAAGTCACGATCAGAATCTGTAATTGTTGTGCAAAGTCTGTTCTGATGATTCCCTGACTGACGTTGTGCTGTTCATTGAATTTTATGATTTTCTACGATCATTTTCTGGAAAAACTTCCTTCATGAGAATTGTTAAGAACATCTAGATCTGTTCACTGTAAAATTTTCAAAAATTTCTGAGCATGATAGCCTAGCACGATTTACAACGTCATCTGCATATGGATCGGATTTCATGCTAGTTTCAGTTGACCTTTGTATGTTCTTCAATTTTCATAAATTCGTGTGTTCGAGATATGAAAAAATTTTCTTCACGAAAGTTCTTCCTGAGATCAAGATCTTTCAATTGATACTAATTTCATCAAAATCGGAGATCATTTGAATTTTCAAAAGGAATTCTCACAATTTGATCAGAATCTGTGTTCAGATCTGATTTTCATTCCTTTGAAGTTCAAAAGATGTTTCTCCGAATTTGATGAAGTTAGGGTCCTTTTTTGCAAAAAATCAAAACTTCAAAGTTGCTCATTGGGGTCTCATTATGTCAACTGAACATTTTGAGGACCTAATTGCAATTTTTGGAGGGTTGATTTGCTTGAAAAATCTTCTCGGGCTAAAATTTCATTTGCAATTGAGTCCCTCGCGAAAATCGAATTTTATAAAAATTTGGAGGGCTTTTTAGCAAAAACTCAAAACACAAAAGTTGTTGCGCACAGGGAATCCTAACGGCACAAAAATTTTCGCGCTGTTTTGATAAGGTTTGTTATTTTTCCCGTCTTTAATTTGAAATTCGTAACTGAACCGAATCCAGCCTGTCACTGAAATTTAATTGAGCATTTTCGGGAAAATTGGCTAGGAATTAGGAAAAATGGTCTTCATGACTTTTGTTCCTCATGTCATAAGCTTTCTAATGACACCTGATTCGCTTCATTTGAACGTCATTAGGATAGTTAATCATGCTTGAACAGAATTGGTCCGAATTAGATGTTAATTGAATAAGTGGTCTTTCTCATAAAGCCCACTTCCCCTTGCTTGATTGGTTTTGAAATAAGGCCCATGGGCCTAAACGCATGTTCATTTATGATTACGCATGTCTATGTTAGATGAATGTTAGGCCCGATGCATGTTCGGCGGGTAGCCCATTCATGATCATTAGAACCCGACTTTAGGGGTTAATTGATATGAGTTACCGTTTTGTGAATACAAATGGTAGCTCATTATCATTAACCATTAATCAAACAATGTTAGGTGATTAGTGGGTGATTGAATCGAAACGCATGAAAAACAAAGGCCGATCCCGAGGCCCGTGCTTAATTAGTGATTTGATTGCATCTTTGTTCTTTCATATGTCATTATGAATGAATGTATGGATGTAAACATCGACACCCGAGAGGCGGTCCAAGGAAGAAAAATCCGAAATAGAAGACCAAGGTGATTGACCGATGTCCAATCCGGTCTCAATTTGTACTCATTTGATGATGGTTCTAAACCGATGTCCAATCCGGTTTCAATTTGTACTTAAATTCATTCATCCCCGACCATGTCTCGGGTTTTCAATTCGTGTTGTAATAAACACCCGACGAGTTGCGGGTTCTTACTTTTTATTTTCTCGCACTTAGAATTAGCTCGTCCTTTCAATACTTCGAGTGTCTACTTTACGTAAAGTCTTTCAATACAATTGATTGTTTCTTTCTTTTTCTAGACTAAGATAGGATTAGTTTAGAATCTTAAATGAAAATGCAAAAACAAGATGCATGATCACCTAGTGGACTAAGACTTTGGCATGAAAATGGTAAAAAACAAATGCATGATGACTTAGATAACAACCATGTTAAGTTTAGCGGTACCGAAAGGGCGTTAATAGAAATATTAACGTAAGCTAGTCCCCGAACCTTTGATCTCTGGTTTTCGTAGAAACCGAAACGAAATTCCCGCGTTTCGGTTGGGTTTTCTAGCCGACCCCCGACCTAGGCTAGTGGCGACTCCTTAAAAAATAAAATCAATCCGCTGTCACGCGAGATATGGATTTAGGGAAAATCCACGTTCATGATTAATGGATCATATGGTTAAACAAGAGATTTACACTTCAGTAAAAATCATTTTTAATACCATATGAAACATCTCATGAACACTTATCTCTAAACCCGCCTCATCCGAGCATTCGGACCCTCGAGGGGCAGGTCGCGACAGGCTTGGCGACTCCGCTGGGGACTAGGTTACAAACCTAAGTGGATTAAAGCCGTAATAAACTTGTTGGTTGTTATCTCACTTGTCTACATTTTGTAGCATCGACTGCATGTCAAAGTCGCGTGGAAAAATGAGGTTAGTCCATTAACCATGTGTTAAATGGTTTTATAGGTGGGAGCCATAAGGGGTGGAGTGAATGCAAACCCTTTGTTTTGTAGGTGGTGTTCGGGTGAATGTCGAATGTATGAGATTATATTGAAGTGTTGTTTGCTTTAGATTTAAATGCATGTTTACTTGCTTTAGCACGACACAAATGCACCCACATCCCGCGGTCTAAAACCCCGGATCGCTTTAGGGTACCTTTAGGAGGTGTTAAGAGTGGAATCCGCATGTGAATCCATGTGGTAATCCATTCTTCAATACCGCTCATCTTAATTAGTAAGAAGTGCACCGGCCGACGTTAGTAGCGGTGGGTAAACTCTTCTTATCTAATTAAGATGGGGACCTTAAACCTTTAGAATCCTACCCTTAGGTGTCAAAACTCACATGTTCTCATGCGATGTGTCGATGTGTTTGCCATTTTCTCTCCATGGTAAGGTTGATTGTATCGTTCTACAATTTCAATTATGCCATTTCAATTCCACGTTATATCCTTTTCTATAATGCGTGGTGATTAATCTCGATGCCCCAAATTAGGGTTAGTCAAAATGGATATGTCGGAGATTCGAATCGTCCCCGTTCCAAGAGCTCTCGTGACTATGTGGGAAAGCCTCGAGTCAAAGCATAAAGAATATGTGGAAAAGAGGATTGGATATCTTCCCGCACTCTTATACATCGAGCCTCGGATCGCCATGATCAAGGCATTGTCTCATTTTTGGAACTCAAAGACATCCACTTTTGTGTTTGGTCGAAATGAGTTGACCCCTACAATTGAGGAGTATGATATTGCCATTGGTAGGGTCGGGTCTTTTGGTCTAGTTAGTCCTCCAATAGATATAGATCCTATAACTCTTTTGAGCCAATTCTTAGGAATCGACATTCTCCAAATCAAAGGCGTTCTTAGAGGAAATTCCAACGCACTCTCTTTCACATTCCTAGAACAACATTTTTCTAGTTTGCCAAAAGAATCGGGTAATCAAATTCCTCGAGTTTTTCTCTTAGCATTCTTTGGTTTTGTGATTTTCCCATTCACCAAAAAGACTATGGATCCTTCAGTAGTTCATATTGTCAACCAAGTGTGTATGTTCAAAAGATTCTCAAATATGATCTTAGGCGAGACCTTTGTGTCACTCAATAGGTTCAAACAAAACAGAAATGGTACCTTTAGAGCCCCAATAGGTTTACTCCAAATTTGGTTGGTCTCTCACCTCAAAGATTTTGGTTTGAGCTTAAAAATCATAGATGTGTCCAAAGATTGTCATCCTATCTCGCTTTTCCGAGAAAAGGAAAAAATCTTTCCCTTTTGGTCATTCTCAACTTGGTTTAGTTTTTTCAAGAACCTTGTTCCAAATCAAATCCAATGGCATGTTCGTTGGCTTGGAAATCCCGAGGTGCGCCTTAATAACGGATCCGACAACCCAATCCCACTTTTGGGTCTTACGGGGTCTACGTCATATTACCCTTTTAGGGTGATCCGTCAATATCGTGCACTTCAAAAGATTCCACCATTCCTCAAGCTGGGGTTATATCATTTTGACTATCGCAAAGATGTCATCCAAAAGGATCAAATGACCGACGTGAAGGAAATGGTCAAATCTATCATTGATATGTGGTACAAATGCCGCCCGGAGCCGATTATCATTACCGATGAGTCGGAATTAGAAGGAGAAATGAAGATACATCATGCGTTGCCGGAGTACATACACCGTCGACTTGAGCTCGAGCTTAAAGTGGATCTTCCTAATGTTCCCGAGAAGCCAACTCAACAACAAGCTATAGCCGCAAGAGCTCTTAAGGAAAAGAATGAAGCTTTAGCCGAGGTTGAACGTTTGACCCAAGAAAACAAACGAATTCGCCTCACATCTAAGGAAGATTCATTAGGATTTGGGCTATATTCCATGAGGAAGTCTCCTTTCATGTAATTTTCCTTTTATAGATTTGTTGTATAGGGTTTCCTTTTTACTCATTTTAGTAATGATGTAATAGGATTCTCTTCTTGTCTTTAAAGGGATTGTATTTCACAAATTTTGTTGTTAATAGTGAAATTTCCCTTTGTGTGCGCTTTCTTTTCCGAGATTCCAATGGAATATAGATGGGGCATCTTGATTAATCATCGCGTGTTACCCCTTTAATTGTATAATTTCTTGTGAAGAAATTATGATAAGAGATTATTCACGTGATATTGGGATCATGAGAATATTTCTTATCTCTATTTCATCTAAAGAAAATATAAAATTGAAGGGTTTTATATTTTCGTCTCAATTCATTTTCCGTATGCTAATTTGATTTCTGTTTTTTACAGAGAGAGAGTATTAAAATACGGCTGAATCGCGCTTTATTATACGCACCCGTCGCCAAGCAAGGATGGAGAATGAAGACACTCGTACTCGCGTTATTACCATCGAGAATCAAATGGCGCAAATGATGGCGCTCTTAACCGATCTTGCAAATCAAGTAAAGAACTTCACGCCCATGGCTCCTGCTGCTGCGGCTTCTACTCCCAATGCGCCCACTAGTGCGCCGGTGATAGATCCAGTTGATAAAGGACCTGTTGAAGAAGTTCCCGTTAATGCCATTCCTACCGTCATCGATTTGGAAGCTCCACCTAAGGAGTCGCCTGTCGCTCATATGGATGAAGAGAGCGCGAGACGCCTCGCAAAATTGGAAGAACGCCTATGCATGTTGCAAGGTTATCAACTTCAAGGCTTTGATAAGTTGTCACCTTTTACAAAGGTGAAAGTTCCTGATTTTTACAAGGAGCCCGAATTCTCAAGGAAGTACGATGGAACTGGGTGTCCTAAAACCCACTTGAAATATTATTTGAGCAAGATGGCTCGTTATTCCGATAACACCCCGCTTTTGATCAACAATTTTCAAGATAGCTTGGCAGACTCCGCCTTGACTTGGTTCATCGAATTGGATTTGGAGAAAATTTGCACCTGGGAAGATCTTGCAGATGAATTCCTTCAGCAATACAAGTTCAATACCGAAATTGCTCCAACCCGTGAAGAGCTGGTCCGGGTTGACAAAAGGAGGATTGAAACTTTTAGAGCATATGCCCAAAGGTGGAGAACTATGGCGTCTCAAGTCAAACCTCCGTTGTCCGAGAAAGAGATCATGCAGCTGTTTCTTCGAGCATTACCTCGAGAATACTTCGACAAGATGTTTAATAACACTTGCATTAATTTTCCCGCAATGGTTGAGTTGGGAGAGCGTATTGAAGGAATTATGCGGGAAGGTCGATTGTCCGAGACGACGACTCGCAGATTTACCTTAAAGAAGGATAAGGAGCCAACTGTGGAGGTTGCCTATATTCAAAATCCTAATGCTCAAAAGCCACTAAACGCACCAGTTCAAAGGTCCGTTGTAGAAACAGGAGGTTCTTCCCGGAATTTTGACCGAAAAGGAAAAGCTCCGCAAAGACAATTCACGCCATTACCAAGACCTATGTCTCAGTTGCTACCGATGTTGATTGAACAAAGGCTTGTAGCAAAAGAAATCCCGAGAGACAACCCACCAAAGTTTGCTGGGTTTGATTTGGCAAAATCTTGTGTATATCACATGGGTGAGAAGGGCCATGATGTGAACAATTGTTACACTCTCAAGGTCAAAATTCAGAACCTGTTGGATAAGAAGATCTTGTCGTTTAAAGATGCCACGCCAAATGTTCAACAAAATCCGCTCCCTAATCATACCGAAGCTGTTAACGTGATATTTGGAGACGAGAATGAGAAACCTTTCTTGTTCGATGTGACGAAGTTGGAAGAGCTATTGACTATAGCTAGAGATCAACCGAAAGAAGGAAATGTATCCCGGGAGGAGAAAATGTATTGCTTAGCCAAGATGTTCGCTTTAGGCATAATTCAGCCTCTTCAAGAAAGGAAGCCCGAAGGGTCCATCGAGACCGCTGTAATTGATTTGTCGTCAGAAAAATTCTCATGTAAGTTCGCGGATGAAGCCTCATGCTCTAAGCTAAAAGATGATGGGTACGAGCCAGATGTTGATGAACCGTGGGTTGATACTTATTCCGATAGTGATTCGGAATGTGAGAGTAATAATGCCTGTCGAGATCGTGAATTTATGAAGAAGGCTATCGAGAAAGGTGAAATTGTTGATACCCTCGGACAGCCGAGTGGTAAATATGACTTTATGGTCAAATATACGCCATCTCCAAGTTTCTTCGTTGACCTAAAGGATATCGTTCCCGATGGATGGGGAGGCATGGATGATGAAGGCATATCCGCCAATGAAGACAAGAAGTATGCTTCTAACATGGATTCTGATCTTAGCGTTAGTAAGACTCATTGGGATCGCGAAATTGTAACAACCGCTCGTGAGCATGATGAATTGGTTGATGCTCTAAGGCAACCAAGTATGAAGTATGACACTTTTGTCAAATGTTTGCCTCCACCAAGTTTCTTCATTGATTTGAAAGACATTGTTCCGACTGGATGGAGCGATGATGGAGATAATGAAGAAGCTCTTTCCGATGCTGATTCGGAATTTGAATACCATACCTCCCACTGGGATCGGGAGTTCGTTAGGAAAACAATTGAAAAGGGCGAAATTGTTGACACTCTCGGGCAACCAAGTGGAAAATACGATTTTATGGTGAAATACTCTCCTCCTCCAAGTGCTTCTATCGACCCTAAGACTATCGTCCCGAGTGGATGGGGGTCCGAATTTGAAGATGATGGCATGGTAGCCATGATTGATCCTGTTGTGATTGAATTGAATGCAACTTGTGAAATCCAAGCGCACGTTGTGGAACCAGTGGTTATTGATCTAATGGCCGATAGCTTCGGAAATATAGAGATTTCTAATGAAGATATTGGGCCTGTGGTGATTGAGTTGCCACCGAAGAAGAATGAGAATTTGAAAGCAAGAATTCCTCCTGTTTATGACTCTAAGGCAGTTCCTTGGAATTATGAGATAGACGCTGTTACTCGGTCAGGCCGATGTTTTCCATCTCGTGAAGGTGTCGAGAAAAAGGCTGTAACTGAAGAAGAGGCGGAACAGCTTCTCAAAACTCTCAAAACGAGTGAATCAGAGGTGATCGAGCAGTTAAGGAAAATGCCGGCTCAAATCTCGTTACTTGAACTATTCAAGTCTTCCGAGAAGCATAGAAATGCTCTTTTAAAGGTTCTTAATGAAGTACATGTACCCGAAACAATTGGAGAGGTACAGTTGGAAGAGTTTGTAGGTGCTATCCTTCTTAAGGATCAAATTTCTTTTTCCGAAAAGGATTTGCCGCCGGAAGGGCGAGCACACTCTAAAGCATTATACATCTCTGTTCAACACTTTGATACAAGGATATCAAGGGTTCTTATTGATAATGGTTCAGCTCTCAACATCTGTCCGTTATCAACTTTGCGCCGTCTAGGTGTGGGTATGGATAATGTTCGTCCTTCTAAGACTCCAGTCAGAGCCTTTGATGGCATGAAAAAGGAAGCTCTTGGAGAAATTGACTTGCAACTGATGATTGGTCCAGTTATGTTCGCTCAAAAGTTTCAGGTGCTCGATATCCCGAGCAACTTCAGTTTGTTGTTGGGACGACCTTGGATTCACGCGGCGGGTGTTATACCCTCAAGTCTACATCAGATGATCCGTTTTGTCGTCTGTGGCAAGATTATAACGGTTCATTGTGAGAAAGATACCGAAACTTTCAACAATACTGCAATTCCTTATGTGGAGCCAGAAGTAAAAGAAGAATCAAGCTACTACTCGTTTGAGTTAGTGTCAGTATCTCATGTGCCCGCGGGCACTGTTATGAGGAAGCCTCACTATTCAAAGGCGGCCCTTATGTCTAGCAAAATGTTGATCGAGTACGGATTCACCATTGGCAAAGGATTGGGAAAGCTGTCCCAAGGTATTCTCACACCCATTGAGGTGACTAAGAGAAAGAAGCGAGAAGGCTTAGGTTACCAAGGCGATCAACAAGATCAAGGTAATCAGAAAAACCCGAGCATCAAGGAAAAGAGTTACCGACGTTTACTCCCTCCTCCGTTGAAAGATTTCTTCCCTGGACCGTCAAAGTTCCTTCAAGATGAAGAAGCAGACATTTATGATATCGTCGACTTATTTGAAGAGAATTTTGTGGGTGTCATTTCCGAGAGCTTCGAAGATGGTCTACCTACCGATCCCGCTGTGTAAGGGATGTTTCCATTGTTTTACTTTGTTTTCAGTTGTAATCCATTTAATTCTCCCCTGCGAGGGAATTCCATTTGTTCATTTGTTTCGTTCATTTCAAGTGTTGTAATAATTCGGATCACGAGCTTCGGATCCAAAACACTATATAGTATTCATTTTCAATTCAATAAAAACATATGCATGTTTTGTTAATAGACGTGCAAAAGTATACCAAACCAGTCCTATGATGATGCTTTGAGGCCTGGACTTTTGCACGATCTATAATTTTCAAAATATGTTTTTTGGAACAAGGATGTCCAATGATATGAGGACGAGTTCCCCTTGAAATTTTCGAAAATTCAGAATTCGAAAATTTGTTTTCATCACATCTTCATGCATTGCATTTCTTATTTTCATATACTAACCATTCTTTTGTTACATCTCAGGCATGACACTTTGCATAACCATAGTAGTCATATGCATGGCTTGGATTCATGTCCGAAAAACTCATACGAATCTGATTATTCTGATCCCGAGAATGAAGAAGATTCACAGGTTATTAAAAGGGAATGGATCCGACATGAAGAATCCACACCTCCTACAGAAGAACGAACTGTCGTTATAAATTTGGGCGATTCAGAAAATCCCAAAGAAACAAAAATTGGGACAAGTCTTTCTCAAGCAGATGCAGATCGACTGGTTGAATTATTGAAAGAGTATCAAGATGTCTTTGCTTGGTCTTATGCTGACATGCCGGGTCTGGACCCCAACATTGTAGAGCACACGTTGCCTCTTGATCCTACCATTCCACCTAAGAAGCAGAAGCTTAGGAGGACAAAGCCAGAATTATCCAAGAAGATTGAGGAAGAAGTCATGAAACTGTTAAAAGTTGATTTCATCGAAGTTACTCATTATGCTGAGTGGATTGCTAATGTCGTCCCAGTCATGAAGAAAGATGGGCGAGTTCGGGTATGTGTCGATTACCGCGACTTGAACAAAGCAAGTCCCAAAGATGACTTCCCATTACCACATATTGACGTCCTGGTCGACAGCACCGCAGGATTCGAATTATTTTCTTTCATGGATGGTTTCTCTGGCTATAACCAAATCCGAATGAAGGAAGAAGATAAGACTAAAACATCTTTCATCACCCCATGGGGGACATTCTGTTACAAGGTTATGCCCTTCGGCTTGAAGAATGCGGGGGCAACTTACCAAAGAGGCCAATTTATTAATGAAGGAGATACATGAAGGAGAATGTGGTCCTCATATGAATGGCCATCTTCTAGCAAGGAAGATCATGAGGCTAGGTTATTATTGGTTAACCATGGAAGCCGACTGCATTCAACATGTCAGATGTTGTTATCAATGTCAAATTTATGGGAACAAAATCAATGCTCCCCCAAATGAATTACATCAAATGTCCGAAGCATGGCCTTTCTCAATGTGGGGAATTGACATTATCGGACCAATCAATCCTAAGGCGTCAAATGGACACCGCTTCATTCTAGTGGCTATTGATTACTTCACCAAATGGATCGAAGCCAATTCTTATGCTCATGTCACCGCGAGAAGTGTGGCAAAGTTTATTCGTCGAGACATTATTGCTCGATACGGGGTTCCCGAAGCAATTATCACGGATAATGGGTCAAATTTGAATAACAAAGTAGTGGATGAGCTACTCAGTAAGTTTCACATTCGCCACTTGAATTCTTCTCCTTACCGCCCACAAATGAATGGAGCTGTTGAGGCGGCAAACAAGAACATAAAGAAGATTCTGTCCAAGACGGCAGAAAATTACCGAGACTGGCATGATCGGTTGCCATATGCGTTAATGGCTTATCGAACTTCCATTCGCACCTCGACTGGGGCAACACCATTCTCATTGGTATATGGGATGGAAGCAGTTTTACCTGTGGAAGTGGAAATTCCTTCGTTAAGGGTACTTTCGCAAATAAAGCTTTCCGAAGCAGAGTGGATTCAACAGAGATTTGAACAGCTTAATATGATTGATGAGAAGAGGGTAAAAGCCCTGTGTCATGGACAAAGCTACCAAAAGCGAGTGGCCAAGTCATTCAACCGTAAGGTTCGACCCAGACATTTTGAGATCAATGATCTGGTTTTGAGGAAAGTCTTACCCATTATTCCAGATCGTGGAAAGTTCACTCCCAATTATGAAGGGCCGTATGTCATCAAGAAAGTGTTGCCTGGTGGAGCATTAATTCTTGTAGAAATGGATGGCCGAGAGTTGCCAAAACCTGTGAACGCAGATGCTGTCAAGAAATATTTTCCCTGAATAAAATGTTTCGAGTTGCTTTGGACTGAATCCAAGTCTCCTTAAGAACATTTGCATCATGCATTTCATGCATACATGGCATTTTTGCATGATTGTTCATTTTGTAGGTACTCAACTATTCCCCAGGGAAGCTATTCCAAACCTCAAGGAATCAAGCCCGAGGAAGTTGCTACATCAAATCAATCTTCTCCCTAGAATTTAGGAAGTAGATCCTATGTGTGAAAACCTTTTTCTGTCCAAAAAGTTTTTCAAGTTTGAAATAAAAATCCCCAGAGGAATTGAAAAAAATCAATCAAATGTCTTGATTTATCAAAATTCCTCACAGACGGGAGATTTAACCAGATGATCCTTTGGAAAAACAAAAAGAGGATTTCTCAAAAATGCCAATTGGAAATGCCTAGGATGATAAAAGGCAAACCTTTGATCAAACACGTCCTTATACTCATTTTGAGAGAATTGAGCGAAAAAGCCATGTCGTAGGACGTAGGGTTCGTTCACATTGAATACATGGATTGAGATGATAAAAGGCATTTCATTTCTCTATCCTAAACACTCATGTTATCCTTTGCTAGCCACTTTGAGCCAAATAAGGAGAATTCTCAAAATACCCCTGTCAAGAACCACCCCACATTGGGGCAAAATAAGAAGTTATGGTTGATCATTTTTGGAGCAAAAAGATTAAGAAAGATTTTATTGCTTTCACTTGCATCAACCTTCTTGTGATAGTTTCAGATGGATCTTTATGGAAGCTCGAAGCATCCCAAAGTGAAGAAGAGCATTCTTTTCCTCTACCCAAACACAATTATCCTTTGCTTAGCCAAATTGAGCCTTAAGCATCTTCATTTCAAAACCCAAAATGATGATTATCTCCCCACATTGGGGCAATGCATGTGATTTACCAAGGAAATTTAGAAGAATTGGTGAATATGTATAAAGTGTCTCGAGAGTCCAAAGAACTCAAAAGATAAATATTAGGGGGCATGAAAAAGCAGTGTGCCTGGTAAAAGCAAGGCCGATGCCCATGAAAAAACATGTCAAAAGCAAAAGCAAAAGCAAAAGCAAGAAAAAGCAACATGCTTATGCTTAAAACAAAATTCCATTTGCATAAGATGCTTAGAAAGAGCAAAGCTCTTATGTTGCAAGAAAAATGGACTCTCGAGACAGTTTGGTTTTCAAGAATCAAATAATGTCAGATTTGAATGATTTGGTAATGATGCCAAGATAATCATCATTCTTCTTTCAAACCCCTTCTATCAAGTTTCAAGCCTTTTGAGCCTAACCTGAACCAACATTACAACCCTCTCCGAAGTCTCTTCCGATTGGGATGGTTTGAGTTAATGTAAAGATTTCACAAAGGAACTACCGCTAGAAGGAGTGGAAGTAATCCTATCTTATCTTATCTTCAAGGTTCTTGACTTGTAAACCCGTTGAAGATATTGATATATTTCTTTTCTTGGCCTCAAAGCAAATACCCTTTGTGTAAGCCCATGACCAAGCCTATATTACGGTCCTTTGGAAAGACCTTTCTGATCAATCAATTTGTATTCAATGTGAATGTTTCCGAAAACCTTTGACATAGGTTCGTGAGGCATCACCAGTGAGAATTGAATAGCTTTCCCACATCGATGAATGGGAATCAAAGCCTTTATGAGAGCCAGTGTGAAAGACCTTTTTAATTAGGTTATTTCCAATTTGGCATTTTTACCTAACCTCTTTAAGTGGTTATTCAAAGATTATTTTGTTAAAATTTCCTCTTAAGGATTTTGATAATCTTTGCCTTTCACCAAAAGTTAAAAAATTCCGTTTGATTTGTTGTTAAACAATCTCGGAACTCTTTTTCAAAATATCTTTCCCCAGTGGATCGGTTTTTGGTCATCCTAAACCATAACTTTCACCTTCGGTTTTTGGTCATCCTAAACCATACCTTCGGTTTTTGGTTAGCCTAAACCATAACTTTCATTTTCGGTTTTTGGTTAGCCTAAACCATAACTTTCATTTTCGGTTTTTGGTCAGCCTAAACCATACCTTCGGTTTTTGGTCATCCTAAACCATACCTTCGGTTTTTGGTCAGCCTAAACCATACCTTCGGTTTTTGGTCATCCTAAACCATACCTTCGGTTTTTGGTCAGCCTAAACCATACCCTAGGTTCTAGGTCATCCTTAAACCTTGTCCTTAGGTTCCTGGTCATCCTTAAACCTTACCCTAGGTTCTAGGTTATCCTTAAACCTTGTCTTAGGTTCCTGGTCATCCTTAAACCTTACCCTAGGTTCTAGGTTATCCTTAAACCTTGTCTTAGGTTCCTGGTTATCCTTAAACCTTACCTTAGTTTCTAGGTCATCCTTAAACCTTGTCCTTTGGTTCTTGGTTTTCCTTAAACCATAGATTTCCCACAAAACCATTTCTTTGTCTTTTCTTTCTTCCTTCATTCCACCCCATGAGAGAGAGAAGAACACGTGAACGGTCTGACAATACAACGGTAAGTGCTTCAGGTAAGACTCTGATCAAATGTCTTTGTCTTTATTTTCTTTTTCCCAAATGGAATCGACTAAAAATTTGCAGGTGCCAATTGGTCTTTGAGCGAAACCTCTTCGAACTCCCACTCAAAGAGGGGCAGCTGTTGACACCTAATTTTTAGCCGATGCGTCATAAAAAATAGAAAATTCGAGATTATGGTTTCCGATCGCGACGGAGCCCGTTTCTTGAGCAAAAAGTGTCGTTTTTTAATTCCGTCTGTTGATTTAGCTTTTATAAGTGATTTTCTATTCATTTCATACAAAAACCCGAAAAGTCAAATGTTTGACTTTGGCGTTGACTTTTTGGTCAACCCTTTGACCAAAAGTCAACCCCAGGTCAAATTAGGGCTTTTCATTTAAAAAGATTCCTTTCTAGTCCAATTTCACTTTAGAAGTGAAAATTTCAGAAAAATTCAAAGATTTGACCATAAAATCAAGCTCCTAGTGAAAAGTCAACTAGGGTTTGACTTTTGGTCAAACCTTTGACCAAAAAAATTGAAAAAATTCAAAAATCCCAAATCATCTTATTTTACTTTCAATTTACCTTTGGCATTAGAAATTTTACAAAAATCGATTTTGAATCAACTTTTTCCCAAATTACGGAAGTTGATTCAAATCGGCCAAAAATGAAATTACTTCATTTCTAGTCATTTTTTAGATTAGTTTTCTTCACGACATTTGATCTAGAGGTCATTTTATATCCAATTTTTGAACCAATTTTGTGATTCCAAGTCAAACACAAAAACCCCCAATTTTGGCCCTGATCAGTGATTTTGATCGATTCTTCATGATGTGCGCAATTGAGACACGAATGAGCCTAATTTCTTATATGAAACCCAAATTCAAAATCAATTTTAGAAGAATCACATGAATTTGGGTCAATTTGGTCAATTTAGTGATCCAATAATTAGGAAGTCTATGAGTGATTGGTCTAATTAATGCAATTCAACTTGACCCACTCTAGACTAATATTCAATTTGTTGAATTGAGACCCAATTTGGTTAATTAGACCTCGATTACACTTGTTAGTCTAGCTTGGTCATGCAATTACTCAAAATTCAGTGCTAATTGACTCAAATCGGTTTAATTCAAATTGAACTAATCCGATCAAATTAGTCATTTTCCGGTCGAAAATTTTGATGATCAATAATCCGGTCGGACCAACCGAGGTCAATCACATTCTCTTGAGTGCGAAAATGACAAATTTGACCTTAATTGAGAATTACAAAAAAAATGACCAAAATACCCTTCTTCAAGGATTAAACAAATTAATTAGGGGATTATCAAATCAATCATGGCCATTCATCTAAAATTGATCATGACCATCCATGATGCCATGTCATCAATCCTTAGCTATTAAGGAATATTCTTAATCATTAAGGATCCATTTTGAGCCATTTGATTGATCTAAGGGCTAAAATTCAAAGTTGGGGAAGGTATATAGCATTTTTCCCTCCAAAAATTGGGGGGATGCTCATTTTCAGATCTGATTTTCTCTCTCCTCTCTCTCTCTCTCTCTCTCTCTCTCTCTCTCTCTCTCCCCTCTCCCACGATCAACTCTTCTCTCTCGAGCTCCCTCCCGGCGTGGCCAACTCCGGCGCCTTGCCGGTCTCTTCCCGGCGAGTCACCGCCCCTCCGGCGTCCCCCACAGCTGCTTGAGGCTGGTCGCAAGACCAGCAACCCTCGCCGGTGGCCGGAGCATCCTCCTCCGGCGGCATTCTCTCCTCGGCGACATCACCGGCAAAACTGCCGGTGATCAGTCCAGCCGGTTCAACCGGCTGAACCGGCCCTCCGGCGGCCCCTTTCGGCGATTCCGAGCAACCGATCACCTTCCTTGGCATCCTCAAGTCGCTGTGGTGGCCGGCCTCGCACCAAACAGCCACCGGATCACATCGATTTCTTAGTTTTTACTGATTTGTTTACTTGAACAAAAAACGAGTCGGTTCTAACATCATCTCTTGCAATCTATTGTCGTAGATCGGCCGAGCTTTCCGAGGTCTCTCCGTGCAATTCTAGATCAGAATACGGAGTCCGGATCGCTCGCTTGAGCGTTGGATCATCGCAAGACAAGGTAAGAACGCCTAAACACAACTCTGTAAATTCGTGTGCAGTAAATCCTGATTGCTTGAGATGCTGTTTTGAGCTAGTAAACGTCGAAATCTGATGAAGTGATAAACTAGAGAGTCGTAGAACTCGTTCTTAGCTTCGATTTGATATATAATATGCCTCGATCGGACTTGATTTGCTATGTCAAAACCTGTTTAGAAGTCACGATCAGAATCTGTAATTGTTGTGCAAAGTCTGTTCTGATGATTCCCTGACTGACGTTGTGCTGTTCATTGAATTTTATGATTTTCTACGATCATTTTCTGGAAAAACTTCCTTCATGAGAATTGTTAAGAACATCTAGATCTGTTCACTGTAAAATTTTCAAAAATTTCTGAGCATGATAGCCTAGCACGATTTACAACGTCATCTGCATATGGATCGGATTTCATGCTAGTTTCAGTTGACCTTTGTATGTTCTTCAATTTTCATAAATTCGTGTGTTCGAGATATGAAAAAATTTTCTTCACGAAAGTTCTTCCTGAGATCAAGATCTTTCAATTGATACTAATTTCATCAAAATCGGAGATCATTTGAATTTTCAAAAGGAATTCTCACAATTTGATCAGAATCTGTGTTCAGATCTGATTTTCATTCCTTTGAAGTTCAAAAGATGTTTCTCCGAATTTGATGAAGTTAGGGTCCTTTTTTGCAAAAAATCAAAACTTCAAAGTTGCTCATTGGGGTCTCATTATGTCAACTGAACATTTTGAGGACCTAATTGCAATTTTTGGAGGGTTGATTTGCTTGAAAAATCTTCTCGGGCTAAAATTTCATTTGCAATTGAGTCCCTCGCGAAAATCGAATTTTATAAAAATTTGGAGGGCTTTTTAGCAAAAACTCAAAACACAAAAGTTGTTGCGCACAGGGAATCCTAACGGCACAAAAATTTTCGCGCTGTTTTGATAGGGTTTGTTATTTTTCCCGCCTTTAATTTGAAATTCGTAACTGAACCTAATCCAGCCTGTCATTGAAATTTAATTGAGCATTTTCGGGAAAATTGGCTAGGAATTAGGAAAAATGGTCTTCATGACTTTTGTTCCTCATGTCATAAGCTTTCTAATGACACCTGATTCGCTTCATTTGAACGTCATTAGGATAGTTAATCATGCTTGAACAGAATTGGTCCGAATTAGATGTTAATTGAATAAGTGGTCTTTCTCATAAAGCCCACTTCCCCTTGCTTGATTGGTTTTGAAATAAGGCCCATGGGCCTAAACGCATGTTCATTTATGATTACGCATGTCTATGTTAGATGAATGTTAGGCCCGATGCATGTTCGGCGGGTAGCCCATTCATGATCATTAGAACCCGACTTTAGGGGTTAATTGATATGAGTTACCGTTTTGTGAATACAAATGGTAGCTCATTATCATTAACCATTAATCAAACAATGTTAGGTGATTAGTGGGTGATTGAATCGAAACGCATGAAAAACAAAGGCCGATCCCGAGGCCCGTGCTTAATTAGTGATTTGATTGCATCTTTGTTCTTTCATATGTCATTATGAATGAATGTATGGATGTAAACATCGACACCCGAGAGGCGGTCCAAGGAAGAAAAATCCGAAATAGAAGACCAAGGTGATTGACCGATGTCCAATCCGGTCTCAATTTGTACTCATTTGATGATGGTTCTAAACCGATGTCCAATCCGGTTTCAATTTGTACTTAAATTCATTCATCCCCGACCATGTCTCGGGTTTTCAATTCGTGTTGTAATAAACACCCGACGAGTTGCGGGTTCTCTTTTTATTTTCTCGCACTTAGAATTAGCTCGTCCTTTCAATACTTCGAGTGTCTACTTTACGTAAAGTCTTTCAATACAATTGATTGTTTCTTTCTTTTTCTAGACTAAGATAGGATTAGTTTAGAATCTTAAATGAAAATGCAAAAACAAGATGCATGATCACCTAGTGGACTAAGACTTTGGCATGAAAATGGTAAAAAACAAATGCATGATGACTTAGATAACAACCATGTTAAGTTTAGCGGTACCGAAAGGGCGTTAATAGAAATATTAGCGTAAGCTAGTCCCCGAACCTTTGATCTCTGGTTTTCGTAGAAACCGAAACGAAATTCCCGCGTTTCGGTTGGGTTTTCTAGCCGACCCCCGACCTAGGCTAGTGGCGACTCCTTAAAAAATAAAATCAATCCGCTGTCACGCGAGATATGGATTTAGGGAAAATCCACGTTCATGATTAATGGATCATATGGTTAAACAAGAGATTTACACTTCAGTAAAAATCATTTTTAATACCATATGAAACATCTCATGAACACTTATCTCTAAACCCGCCTCATCCGAGCATTCGGGCCCTCGAGGGGCAGGTCGCGACAAACATCGACACCCGAGAGGTGGTCCATGGAAGAAAAATCCGAAGTTGAGAAGATCAAGGTGATTGACCGATGTCCAATCCGGTCTCAATTTGTACGCAATTGACGATGATTCTAAACCGATGTCCAATCCGGTTTCAATTTGTACTTAATTCGTTTATCCCCGACCATGTCTCGGGATTTCAATTCGTGTTGTAATAAACACCCGACGAGTTGCGGGTTCTTACTTTTTACTTTCTCGCACTTAGAATTAGCTCGTCTTTTCAATACTTCGAGTGTTTATTTTTATGTAAAGTCTTTCAATACAATTGATTGTTTCTTTCTTTTTCTAGACTAAGATAGGATTAGTTTAGAATTTTAAATGAAAAATGCAAAAACAAAATGCATGATCACCTAGCGGACTAAGACTTTGGCATGAAAATGGTAAAAAAAAATGCATGACGATTTAGATAACAACCATGTTAAGTTTAGCGGTACCGAAAGGGCGTTAATAGAAATATTAACGTAAGCTAGTCCCCGAACCTTTGATCTCTGGTTTTCGTAGAAACCGAAACGAAATTCCCGCGTTTCGGTTGGGTTTTCTAGCCGACCCCCAACCTAGGCTAGTGGCGACTCCTTTAAAAAAATAATAAAAATCAACCCGCTGTCACGCGAGATATGGATTTAGGGAAAATCCACGTTCATGATCAATGGATCATATGGCTAAGCAAAAGATTTACACTTCAGTAAAAATCATTTTTTAAAGATGCCATATGAAACATCTCATGAACACTTATCTCTAAACCCGCCTCATCCGAGTTCGGACCCTCGAGGGGCAGGTCGCGACAGTGGCCCAGCCGCGTCTGGTCGTCATCGCCGTCGTCGTTCCGCCGACCAGCTCGCCGCCGTCGCTGTCACCGCCGCTCGTCGCCGCCGCCTCGCTGCCGTCGCCGGTCGTTGCCTCGGCCAACCGGCCAGTGACCACCACCCCCGAACCCGCGCCCTAGCCGTCATTATCCATTTCTGAGCACTGTTCACCGCCTTCACGCCGGTTACTGTTCACCGCCGGCGAGCACTGTTCACCCGGGGCCGAGTACTGTTCATCCGGCCATTTTAAGCGTAGGACACCCGGTGAGTTTGACCCTAAACCCTAATTAGGCTAATTTACATTTCTAGACGGGTTTAGGGGTTAATTAGGGTATTTTAGGGGTTAGATTGTGAATGTGATTAGGGATTGTTATTGTGGTTGATTCGGTGGATTATTATGATAAATTAGTGGAGGAATAGTGGCCCGAGAGGCGCGATAAATGGGCTGGACAATTAGGATTAAATAGGCCCGATTTCGGGGAAGTTCGGGTTTATTATGTGGATTATAGTACGTGTGGTATTTGGTCTAGTGGTGGCGGATTTGGATGATAATTTTGGAGAATCTAATGGAATATTTTGAGGATATTTATAGGCCCGGATTAATTTGTTTGGAGGCTGACCATATCGTGATTCGATTGGACAAGACGCGATCAATTCGAGGTTTAATTGTGTAATTACCTGGAGTGTTTAGGTTGGCAGACTAAGTGGTTGATTTGTACTTGGTTGTGCTCAATTATGTGAATTTGTGCATGGATAGTGTGCTGATTTGATGCTATGGCTGATTTAAATTGATTGTCTGATTTGGGCATGTTGATTTATGAATTTGAATATGCGCGATACAAGTTGAGTATGTTACATCATAATTCGCGCATGTGGATGCCCAAGTGTGAACTTTATGGCCATGGGTGCACATCTCAAGCATTGGCACGGCATTTGCATTTATAAGTGTGCCCGAGTGACATGTGCATTGTGATCACCTAAATTGCCCTGATGCGTCTAACGCGGGGTTCAGATAAAATTGAGATTTGTGAATGTGTGATCACAATAAACCCTGATGCGTGTTACGCGGGGTAGTGAACCCGTCCTGAGGCGTGTTACGCGGGACGATGCCCGGATTACCGGAAGATGTCCGGCCTGATGCGTTTTACGCGGGCTGTGTGGCATGAGCCTGCGGGCTAGAGATCGATCTCGAAGTGATAGACCTGATGCGTGTTACGCGGGTCGGACCTGATGCGTTTAACGCGGGTCGGAGGAGAAATTGAGAAATGGCTGAGTGCTAGTATGCAAGTATGCGGTAATGCATCGATGAGGCATGAGCATGAGTGCGAGCACTGGCATATGCATAACATGCGTTGTGACATAGGAATGCGCGTGTACGTACTGTGATTAAATTCTGTTGCGTGATTATTATTATTCATGGAATGCCTAACCTGCAGGGTTAAGTGATTTTTAGATTCGGGTCTAGGGCCTGAGTCATATACTGTTTGGACTGTGTGCTGTTGTTTAGTACTTGTCAGGAGGTGCATGTTAGCCTAGTTTAGGTTTAGGGGATTACTCGCTGAGATTTATTCTCACGGTTGTTGTAAAACCGACTTTTCAGATCCCCGACCTTGAGGGCGACAGGCGTGTCGATGCATTTTTTTGGGAAGAGCCCCGGCTAATTGTAGTACCTGAACCCCGAGCCACTTACCCCTTTTTGTCAGTAGTGGCCTTGATCCGCTTTTGATTTTTGGCGTTCGGGTTGTACTTGGATATTGTATTTAATTTCCAATATCAGTGCAAGTGTTAAATTCTGTGGTTGCCCTCGGTTATGTATTCATATTTGTATGGGTGGTTTTAATTGCTTCCGCATGTGCTTTAAATCGTTGTCTTGGGTTTGGGTCGGCGACGCGTCCTGGGACGTCGCACACGAATCGACCTCTGCGAGGGATGTGGCGCACCGAGAAGTGCGGGGCGTGACATACCCCCATCATTTCCCCTTTCTTCCTTTTCTTCCTTTTCTTTTTCTTTTTAACGTATGGACTACCACCAAATGAGTTCGACCGTTTGTGCGATGAACAATTTGCAGCATGGTTCAAAACATATGTAAGTTGCATATAAACCAAAACCTTTAGGTTCACCGTAATCATGATCAAGTTGAAGAGCAAGGATTGTTATATTATCTGTCATGGGGTCCACAGGCAAGCATACGAACTTGGCCAGCATATTTCATAAACGGGTATAATTTTCACACTCAAGCATATGGAATGGGAAAAGCCACAATGAATAGTGGTGTGTGTGTTCGGTCATCCAATTGTGGTAGTTCAAAAGATGATTTTTATGGCTTGTTGGATGAAATCATTGAGATAGAGTACCCCGGACCATTAATGCGAGTTGTATTATTTAAGTGCATGTGGTTCGACCCCGTCAAAGGAATGAAGGTGCATACGAAGTTTAATTTGGTTGAAATAAATCACAAGAAAATGTATAAGAAATATGAACCATTTGTATTGGCACAACAAGCAATTCAAGTATATTATACATCATATCCTAGTTTGAAACGTGACAAAGATGATTGGTGGGCTGTATGTAAAACTAAAGCACGAAGAAAAATCGAGGAACACTGGAAGAATACAGCATATCAACAAGAGGAAGTTTGTAACGCGGTTCAAACTGAGGAATATAACATTCCTACTCTACGAGATCCATGTGGAGCAATGATAGATGTAGATGTAACTGAAATTCGCGAATCAAATTTAGAAGGTGTTGCAGAATCAGATTTTGAGACAGAGGATGATGAGGATGATGATGATGATGATGATGATGATGCTCAAGAAGAAGATCAATATGAAGACGAAGGTGAAGGTGAAGATGAAGATTTAGATTTTTGAGACATTTTACTAATTATGTCGTAATTAATATTATGACAAAAGTTTATTGTTGTTGTCATATATATTTATTATTGTTGTTGAATATTATTATTGCTATTACTGTTTGTTTTTTTTTGGTAATCTAGGGAATCCCCGCACGGCCGATAGCCGGGGAGTAAATCCTGGGGGCACCAATATTATTATTGCTATTACTGTTAATGTTATTGTCCGGACCAAAAAATGAATTACGCGAGTGTGGGATAGGTGTGGGATAGGTGTGGGATAGTAGAAATGAAATCCGTGGCAAATTAGCCACGGATTTTTGCCACGAATTTCTCTAAAATCGAATTTTTTTTATTTTTATGAAATTCGTGGCAAAAATCCGTGGCAAATTTGCCACGGATTTTAGCCACGAATTTCCAAAAATCGAATTTTGTTTTCTTTTTTTTGAAATTCGTGGCAAAAATCTGTGGCAAAAATTTTATAAAAATAAAATTTTTCGGGCTTTTTTTGGAAATCCGTAATTAGCCACGGATTTTAGCCACGAATTTCATAAAAATCGATTTTTTTTTATTTTTTGAAATTCGTGGCTAAAATCCGTGGCAAATTAGCCACGGATTTTTGCCACGAATTTCTCTAAAATCGAATTTTTTTTCTTTTTATGAAATTCGTGGCAAAAATCCGTGGCTAATTTGCCACGGATTTTAGCCACGAATTTCATAAAAATCGAATTTTTCGGGCTTTTTTTTGGAAATTCGTGGCTAAAATCCGTGGCAAATTAGCCACGGATTTTTGCCACGAATTTCATAAAAATCGAATTTTGTTTTCTTTTTTGCCACGGATTTTAGCCACGAATTTTCAAAAATCGAATTTTGTTTTCTTTTTTTTGAAATTCGTGGCAAAAATCCGTGGCAAATTTGCCACGGATTTTTGCCACGAATTTTATAAAAATAAAATTTTTCGGGCTTTTTTTGGAAATCCGTGGCAAAAATCCGTGGCTAATTAGCCACGGATTTTAGCCACGAATTTCATAAAAATCGATTTTTTTTTCTTTTTTGGAAATTCGTGGCTAAAATCCGTGGCAAATTAGCCACGGATTTTTGCCACGAATTTCTCTAAAATCGAATTTTTTTTCTTTTTATGAAATTCGTGGCAAAAATCCGTAGCTAATTTGCCACGGATTTTAGCCACGAATTTCATAAAAATCGAATTTTTCGGGCTTTTTTTGGAAATTCGTGGCTAAAATCCGTGGCAAATTAGCCACGAATTTCATAAAAATCGAAGTTTGTTTTCTTTTTTATGAAATTCGTGGCTAAAATCCGTGGCAAATTTGCCACGGATTTTAGCCACGAATTTCAGAAAAATCGAATTTTGTTTTCTTTTTTTTGAAATTCGTGGCAAAAATCCGTGGCAAATTAGCCACGGATTTTTGCCACGAATTTTATAAAAATCAAATTTTTCGGGCTTTTTTTTGGAAATTCGTGGCTAAAATCCGTGGCAAATTAGCCACGGATTTTTGCCACGAATTTCCAAAAAGAAAAAAAATACGATTTTAGAGAAATTCGTGGCTAAAATCCGTGGCTAATTTGCCACGGATTTTAGCCACGAATTTCAAAAAATATTAGGGTTTGCCGCGAGAATTTTAGATTTCGATTTGAATTTGCCGCTAGAAAATAAAAATTCGTGGCTAATTCCGTGGCAAATTAGCCACGAATTTTAATCCGTGGCTAATTTGCGACGAAATTAGCCACGAATTTTAATCCGTGGCTAATTTCAGCGGAAATTCACAAAACGACGTCGTCTTCGTGAGCCGATAGAAATTAGGGTTTTTCACTCACTTTTCAAGATCAGACCAATCCAATCTCCGTCTTCTCTGTCTCTGTTGCAAGTCTTGGCGACCTTCGGCGTTCTTCGGCGTTCTTCGGTGCGAGCGATTGTTGGCGTTCTTCGGCGGCGGACGCTGGGAAGCGAGGACACCCAACGCGCGGTTTGCTTCTGTTGGGTTCTTCGGCAGCGTTGGGAAGCGAGGACACCCAACACCCACACTGTTCGGTCTGCTTCCGTTGGGAAGCCGAGAGGTACGTTTGGGTCTGCTTCTGTGCTTCTGCTTCTGTGTTGGCTGGTTTCTGCTTCTGCTTCTGCTTCTGCTTCTGTGTTGGCTAGCTTCTGCTTCTCTGTTGGTGGGCGAAACAGACCCAATCTGTTTCGCACACGAATTTGGGTCTGCTTCTGTGCTTCGGCTTCTGTTCTGCTTCTGTGCTTCGGCTTCTGTTCTGCTTTTGTGTTGGGTCTGCTTCTGCGCGTCTGTGTTGGCTGGCTTCTGTGTTGGTTCTGCTTCTGCTTCTGTGCTTCTGCGTCTGTGTTGGCTGGCTTCTGTGTTGGTCTGCTTCTGCTTCTGTGCTTCTGCGTCTGTGTTGGCTGGCTTCTGTGCTTCTGCGCCTGTGTTCGTGGGCGAAACAGAATGGTTCTGTTCGTGGGAGAAACAGAAATAGAACCATTCTGTTTCGTGGGCGAAACAGACCCAATCTGTTTCGCCCACGAAACAGAGTCAAAATGTGGAAATTTGATTGGATTTAGGTTGAACTTTGGTTGGAATAAGCTGGAATTTGATCAGATTTGGGTTGAAATTTGGTCGGAATGAGGTGAAATGTGGTCGGAATGAGCTGAAATTTGGTCGGTCAAGTGGAAACGGTCCGCTGATCCAAAATCACGCCTTCGGCCGTGACGCAAGTCATTTTTTGGCATTTCGGAGTCGTTTAGATGGGTTTTTTTGTGAAAAACGATTCTGGTGAATAGTATTTTTCGTGATATTTGTGTTTTTTTTCGTTTCGGAGTCATTATACGGCACCTGCGTTTATGTTTTGTGATGGGGTTGTGTATTTTCACATTAAGTTGGCTTTCTCTTACTTGAGTTTATGAATTGGTGGGAAATAATTAGATTACATTAAGTGACACTCTGCTTTACATACTCTCCTACTTTGGAACTGCATTGCTGATTATTCATGGTAGTATATCTCTCTCTCCTCTGTTTTGTTAACTCCTTCAATAAGGAAATAATATATAGGATCTTGTTTGAATTAAAGTTTAGTTGTGGTCTTATAGGGAAGAAAAATGAGAATTCATCTTTGATAGAAGGTCGGTTCTCTACAATCTGTTATGAAGCTTGCTCAGTCATTGAATGCAATCAAGATAAATCTCAAAATTTCCCGAAAACATAAACATTTTTATTTTGCTGCGCCAATATGTATAATGCAACATGCATAGAGCAATCATACTTTTTTTTTCTTTTGCATGTATTGATCTTCTCTTCATATTTTGATTCTTTGATCGAATGTGATGGTGTGCTGTGTTGTATTTTTAATTGCTCTTTGGCCCAATCTTTTGCAGAAACTTGTGATATCTTTGTTGGAGAATGGCTACCTGACCCATCCGGTCCCTTTTACACCAATGAGAGTTGCCACGCGATTGAAGCTCATCAAAATTGTATGAAAAATGGACGTCCTGATTCCGGTTACCTCTATTGGAGGTGGACTCCCCGGGACTTCGAGTTGCCCAAGTTTGACCCTGAGAAATTTCTTGACACGATGAAGAATAAGTCGTGGGCGTTTATAGGTGATTCCATCTCTCGTAACCATGTTCAGTCATTGCTCTGCATCCTCTCTCAGGTACGTGATCTCAGCATCAGCCTCATAATTTCTACTGCCACAATTGTTCTGTCGCTTCCCATGAGCTTTTGTCCAGTCAATGTAAACCCAACGGAGAAAGAAACTCGTTTTAAACAGCTTATAAATGTTCATTGTAAGTGCCATACCAGAGCTATTTGCTTCAAACGACTCATGAATACGAAAGTGAGTGGAAGGTCATGAGTTATTCCTTGAGTTCTTTCCATTGTTCCTCTAGGACTCTTTCTTGCAGATTGTTTCTGGGGCAGGCTATATTTTGGTAGACTGTCTGGCAGATTTTGGCCACACAATTATTTTGGCTTGATGTCAGAATTGGTTTAATTTCTTGATGTTGCATCACCTACAAATTGGTGTTTCAAGAGCTTATTTTATGTGGTCGATACCTGCAACTTTTTTGGTTGGACTACTGCTTTTGAAGAGACTACCAAGTCTTTTTCCTGGCTGGCTGGTTTACCCACCACCCTTTTAGGGAGTCAATTCTTTGTTCTTTTCATACTACAATAATTTGTGATGTTTTCTTGTAATTTTCCACAACAACAGGTTTCGAATATGCATACAGAAAAGCTCTGCAGCTAGTTTTGGACTTTGTCACTAATTCTGAAAATCGGGCATTTGCTTTCTTTAGAACCACCACACCTGATCATTTCGAGAATGGGGAATGGTTTAGTGGGGGGACTTGCAATAGAACGATTCCATTCAAAGGCGGACAAGGATGTGGACACGGTTAGACCTGAAGGACTTGCAATAGAACGATTCCATTCTAGTCATATTAACTTTTTTGTTTTGTGTATGTTCAAGTTGAATCAATCAGGCCTCTAACTGTGATGTTTGCGCTGCAGATGGCCAGGACTTCGATTCTTGGACAACACTATCGACAACGTGCCAGAACTCTTCTTGGAAAGATGAACAGTTTGCGAACTGACTAATTTAGAACTTTGTTTCATTTCTTTCTTTTTGGGATTTGTTCTTGTTAATTTAGAACTCTTCTTAGCAAGATGAACAGGATTTGTCTTGACATTGATTTTCTATCAATGTTAATTAGATTTCAAATTGAATTCGTCCGTAAACAACATTCGTCGCTAAATTATTCATTAAATTTCATCGCCAAATTCGTTTTCGAATAATGTCCGTCGCAAAAGTCAAAATTTTTTCGTGCAAAAATACTGACCCAAAAAAAAATTTTGCAAATTAGCCACGAATTTTGTCAACGAATAAGTTCGTCGCAAAAATTTGACAAAAAAAATGTCCCAATTTTAGCCACGAATTTTGCCACGAAATTTTTTTGTGGTAAATTAGCCACGAATTTTAGCCACGAATAAGTTCGTCGCAAATAATTGAAAAAAAAATTAGCCACGAACTTTGCCACGATGCCACAAAAAATTTTCGTCGCAAATTGGCCACGAATAATTTCGTCGCAACAAATGACATAAATTTGATTTTCGCAAATTAGCCACGAATTTTGCCACGAATAATTTTCGTGGCAAATTAGCGACGGAAATTTGCCACCAATAATTTTCGTGGCAAATTAGCCACGAATTTTGGCACAAATAATTGGCGACGAATTTTTTTCGTTGCAAATTAGCCACGAATTTTGCCACGAAAAATTAGCGACGAATTTTGCGACGAATTTTTTTCGTTGCAAATTAGCCACGAATTTTGCCACGAATTTTTCCACAAAAAATTAGCGACGAATTTTGCGACGACTTTTTTCCGTGGCAAATTAGCCACGAAAATTGAAATTTTCCGTGGCAAAATTTTGCGACGGCCTATTAGCGACGGATTTTTTTCCGTCGCTAATTTCGTCGCAAATTCATTTTGCCACGAATTTTTCCGAATTTTTCGTGGCAAAATTCGTGGCAAAACCCGGCTTTTTTTGTAGTGGAAAGATGATAGCCAAATTGATCCTTTTCATCATCGCGAAGGGTGGTCTGAGCCAACCCTCGGATGGCATACCCTCCAATAATTTGGATGGAATATTTAGGCAAAACCGTGCTTGCCAAGCTGTGCACAACGACAAAAAGGTCCAAGAACACTTTGTTTTCAGAATATGGGTTTGCATTTCATATGATTTGATCTAAAGAAAACTCTCGAAAAAGTCTCGAGAGATTCTATCAGTCGAGGCTTGATCAGAATTCCGGTTGCTAGTAAATATCCAATACATTGAGCAGCTATAGACCCATCTACGACACTTAGCAAACGATAAAAAAAATTTCCTCAGTGCTTGACAATCTATAGGACGACGGTCGTGCTCATAATTGTTTGGAATGCCCGTCATTTCGTCGAGAAATGTAAGGGAGCTTTTCTTGCTCTGAAATCTCTTGTGGGGGCTTACTTCATGCACAATCAACAAAGACGAGCATCGATGAGAGACAATAGCAATGTGTGAGAATCATCGGTGGAGGACGAAATGACATCCTTCCTACGCTCGAACTTAGTTACAACGATATGCCGCACCATATGAAACGTTGTTTTGCTTTCTTTTTTTCCCATGTTTCCAGAAAGATTACCGGCACGCCGGCTATCTATCGAGTAATCTATCAAGCGTGTGCGGCTGATATGTCCGTCAATTGAAAACCAAGCGCCGGAAGAAGTTGGAGATCTTGTCGGAAAGAAGCAGAGGAGTTTGATGAGGCTTTGCTATTCAGTATGCACGATCCAGCGCACAATCTTTGCTTCATCAGTGGCACAGAGTAAGTATCTGACGGTAAATTCGAACATTGAAGCCTCATCTAGTTCAATGGACAATGAATATATTAATGGATTTCCATTCCAAGCATTCACATTCCGTGAAGCAGTATTTTTTTTCCTATTGTTTTGATGAAAATGTCTAGGAAAACCCAATTCAACCCTTGAGCATCCTCAAAGGTCGAGATGTGTTTTATATTTTTCCTGTTGTGCTGTTTTTCTGTTTCCTCTTCTTCCCCACCCCGAACCAAGGCCACATAGATCTGCCGCATCGCCGCCCGCAACATCGCTTCCAGGCCCCATCATCGCCCAAGCCCTCGCCAGATCTGGGCGAGGGTCTACGTGGCCTTGCTCGCGGCTGGTGAGGCTACGATGGCCCTGGGCAAGGCCCATCACGGTAGCCTTCGCCGGCCAAAGTGAAAAGAAAAGAAAAGAAAGAAAGAAATAATTAAAAATTCAATTTTTTAATAAAAATCATTAAAAATTATCCTCATTAGCGTCGGCCGTACCACTAAAACAATCGATATTTACATCAGTAATTTCCGACCAAAATTGGCCGGATGGACTCGATTCGTACAAATGTAAAATGTTTATAACTTTTTTTGTACTTTTCCCAAATCTCAAGGTAGTTGAAACCATAAAATATAAATCCACTTGGTGTTTCACATATAGCATATTTAACCTCAGAACATTGATATTTAGCAAAAAAAAAAACCTCAGAACATTGATTACGTGGTCCAACGACTCATCATAATGCCGGGAGCCGCTTGTCCAAATGGAATGCGGACATAGTCCACTTTGTCTAAATTGACCTTGAGAGTCAGACCTTTAACTCTGTGACCGACGTCTTACATGATGTACGTGGAAGAGACTGTTTTGCCAACGTTCGTGATTGGTGGACCTTAATTGAATCAAAAGTTTGGATATCTTTATTATCAACTAGGGAAAAAGAGTGTTTACCAAAAAAAAAAACTAGGGAAAAAGAGAGAAATCTAACGAATACCAACCCCTGTTAGTTTTATCTACAATATAACCCGATGGAATCACTTCTTACAATAATATACCCTTGGCATACGACAATTGCAACGCGACTCAAGAAGGTCGGCCCTCGAATTGAGGGCTCTCAATCCAACGAAAAGTTAACTAACAATAATTAGAGAAGGAACAAGACGTGGAATAGATATAAAGAGTAGTTCCGTATGCCAATGCTGGAAAGATTACCAATAATTTCTTTAACAAGATAAACCATATTTATTTATGGACGTCCTCCTTGAGAGAGAGAGATTAATATTAAGTTTCGGATAGACGGTCAAACATTATCTTAAAACAAAAAAGAAAAAAAATAGTAGTGTTGATACCTAAATTTTAACTAATCATTTAGTGATTAATTGCACAAAAAATTAGGGATTAAATTTTAGTCCCTAACAAAAATATTAAAGTTAAATTACATAGTATTTAGTTTTAAGAACATTTATTAAGTAGTTGCATTTGCATCGGATTGGTGACGGATGGGCTTAACAAAATTTAATTGAACTGGAGTTAATGGACTTAAGTACAGAGGTTCTAAACCCAATGGAATTAATTGGATCAAGCCCGTGTGAATTAAAGATTCGGCCCAGCTCGTTATTGACATGTGCGTTGCACGTGTGGCACATTGGATTAGGAAATATTGAGAAAATATCATGAAAATATTTGGGTCAAGAAACAATTGGAAAGCAAAGCGTTGTCAGAGCAAAGAATAAAAGAAAATATTTGGCTGAGCTGGTGCTGTGCAGACAAAGGGAGGCAAGAAAAGATTTTTAGCATATAATAAATATTGAATGAGAGGTAACGTTGCACGTGGGACATATAGTGGATCTTGAGCAATATATCTTTCTGACAAATATTTATTATACACGAAGAAGAAAGTCGATGGGTGGTTTTTCATATATTCATATTTCCTCTTTTGAAGAACACAGGAAAAGAACATATATTTGGAAGGCAAATGCAGCGTATGCTAGAATCAGGAAAGGAAATAAGGAAGGAAAGAAGTCAGAACATATCTCAAATATCCCTACGTGATTTCTTTCTCTGAAAAGCTGAGGTCTCTCTCACCTATAAAAAGAACTTCCTACAGACGTGACAGGGGGGACCATTCAGAAAAAAATCACAAAAATCGTGAGCAGTGAAGGGAGATAATTCCATTGGCCACAATATAGAGAAAAAGGGAGAAAAGAGAAGGCGTGAAGAAGAGAAAAGGAGTCTCTCGACCAAACCTTGGCCGAGATCCCCACACGGCCAGACCTGTGGCCGTGCCGCTCGACTCAACGCCATACTGTCCTCCTCCGTGGCGTCCAACCTCTCAGCTGCGTCACGTTTGCTGCTCCGCTACTGCGCCACCTGCTATTTCCACTACGAGCCAAAAGCCCCCGTGACAAGCTGCTCCAATATCGAGTCCGCTGCTGCTCTTCTAGCGTCCGTCCATTCTTCCGGCAAGCCAACGCACAAAGTCAAACTTTCATCCGCCGTTTGCAAGGAGTCAAGCAGTGGCCAATAGAGCAACAATTAAACAAAGAAGTGCTTCAGTGGAGAAAGAAGCAAAAGATTTCATCCTCTTCTCTCCCTGTCAGAGACGATTTTTGTTTGCAGGTTCACAGGAGGACAAAACCGAGTGCAATTGATGTTCGCTGCCGAAGGAGACAATATCATGCTCTTGGGATCCTGTGTTCTCCGAAAACAAATAACATAAAAGGAAGGACAAACGTGTGGAGTCAAGCTTCGTCCCCGCGCTCTCGCCACGGGCTCTCCTCACTCTACTGTTTTGCCACCTCTTGCCAATCACGCGAGTCACTACAAGCTCTTCGCGGCTAACTTCATCCGCGCCACCATCCGCCGGTCCAAACTCGGAAACAAAATATTCAAATTAGGTAAGATCTCATTTAATTTGATTTTCGAGTATATTGCTTCCTTGTTTGAAATATTACAATTTCGTGTGAATCTTTGAATGATATTATCACATCTATTACGCCCCCGAATAGTCTTTAAATTAGGAATTATTTCCTAATTTCACAACGTGCATATGATCGATAGTCCGATTTCATGCTCGAAATATGACTCGCGATCGCACGGAAAATCGTCAATCCGATCTCCCGCCCGAGATATGATTCACGATTGCGTGAAAAATTGGCCAATCCGATCCTCATGCCCGAGATACGATTTGTCAATCTTAGTTTCTAAATTTAAATGGATGTCGGTGATATTTTGTGATATGGTGTCGTTTGATTTTTTCTTTTTTTTAATAAAGAAAATCAAAAAAAATATGTTAGTTAGGATTTCAATTAAAAATTTTGCATGTCTAGGGAATCTTAAATATATCCAAAAGAATAAAATAATTATTTGATTTAAATTGGGATTTAGGGTAGCATATTTCCTAGTTTAAATTAGAAATTGTTTTAATCTTTATGGATTATTTAGGATATTTAATTATTTCGAATTTTCATAAAATACCAAAAAGAATCACTTTAGGATAGATCAAATCATTTTTATTAGAATAGATTGCATGTTAATTTAGGTTTTTTTTTAATTCCAAATTTCATTTGAAAATACCAAAAATAAATCATTTGTCCGTCATTAAAATTAGGTCACGTTGTCGCATGACATATAGTTTGCATGTTAGGCTGCATTAATCGCATGTTAATTTTTGCACGTCATTACATATAGGTAAGCTTTCATTTAAATAAGTGAAAATCCTAAAAAATATTGAGTGAACTGCTTGTTAATTAGAAATCATATTAGGATTGTTGATGTGATTTTCTAGCTAACAACGCAGATGCTTACGTTGCTTCGAGGTAAGTAATTCTCCCAATCTTGCAATTTATTTAATGTTTTGATTATTGGGTGTTACTTTGATGGTTTGTGCACCCGCATGAACACCTCATATGTTAGTGATTAGACTATACAGTGGATCCAGACTGCATACAAAACATTTTTTAGAAAAGAAAAGGTACCGAAAGGGCGTTAGACTAGATCTAACGTAATCAAGTCCCCGTACTTAGAATCTCTGGTTCGTAGGAATAAAACATATCTCCCTATGTTTTATTTAGGTTTCTAATCGACCTACCATAAATAGATTAGTGGCGACTCCAAGCATGAAAACATTTGCACGTTAAGAACTTAAATCCTAAGTTGCGAATTGGTAGGGCTTGAGAGAGCCCGAGTTAAGCTTAGTCTTAATAATCCATTAGCCTGAGAGCGAAAATTTTAGGTCGCGACAAGTAGGAAAGAAAAATTGAAATACCACCATGATAGATGTAAAAAGAGAGGAGACATACAAAAAAAAAGGGTCGGCAAAACTAGAATATCGGTATTTTACTTTGCATCTAAGCTATATTGGATTCTATCAATTAATAATTTTAGAACTGATGTACCAAAAACATCACGAAAGAGACCATTCCATGGTCCGGACAAAAGTCCTGTGATTCTTTGCTTGTTTTGATTGGCACGGAAGAAAAGTCACGTGCCTTGGACTTGGAGTTCCCAATGGCTTGCTTTAAATTAAATTACAGAAGCTGAGACAGCCTTTTGGTTCAAATGGTCGAGGCAGAATTAGCCTTTGATTCTTCTTTTGTCGTTCCAGTCTTTCTTTTTATTGATCTCTTTAGGATGCCAACTTGACCTTTCCATCCGGTTTGATCAGCAATCCTTTTCATAACCTTCCTATTATTCTGAATCATCCCTAAAAAGGAAATGCCGAGAGAACCATATAAAAATGGGCCTAAGTCCCTAAAAAACAGAATGATATTATTATTTAAAAGAACACTTTTATATAAAACAAAATCTTCTACATCAGTTCTTATTGAAAAGAAAAATTATATCCATATAAAATTTAATTTAGCTAACTAATGAAAAATATCATGGCAAACGTAATATCAAAGAATGACAAATTCGAGAGGGCTCACTTCGTTGGTTTAGCTAACTTAGTATCATTCGATGCTAAAATGGATCTTTAGCTTGAAAGTATGAAAACAAAAAGATAAATATTGACTCATATGTCGTACAAGAACTATTAATGGACTCGCACCCTATTAAAATTTTAATGTTCGATCCGTTGCTTATATAACATAATGATGCTTTCAGTCGGAAAGGTTTTTAGTATAGTCATTGCCTCCGCCTGCTCGTTGGCATCCGTGTACTGTTCAAGAAGCTCCCTTGTTACCCCTACATCTGAATATGGGTATGCATTATTGACAATTTTTACCTAAAGAAAATTGTTGAAATAATCTCCAGTCAATCAATCAGATACATTGGACCTTGGAGGTCGATATTTCCATTGTTGGGACTACATCAATAAGTATAGGGACAGAACTATCATAAGCCAGTCAATAACTATCGGGTCGCTATCTAATTTGGAGGGAATCGGCTAAAGCAATTCCACCGAAATCTCCTTTCGCATCTTTTAACGCTCTCTTTTTTGGGAAAAGCATCATGGACAAAAGTGGGCCTGAATTCAACATAAAGCCGTGGGAAAAGGCTGAAATGACCACCCTCAAAAACCACTTTAATTATTGCCTTTGTCTTTAATGGCGGATAACGTGCATTGTAATAGTTTCATCAATCAATCACTCTCAAAAACCCCTCATCAAAAAACAAAAGGCAAAAAAAAAAAAAAAGAACAAGCGGCTTATGATATTCGTTAGGGTTAAATTATCTATCCATTTTCTAGAGTTTCCTAAGACTCTACTCTTAAGACTACAATTGTCTAGAAGAAGCTCCTAGGTGAACTCTTGTTGTGGTTAAGATCAGGGACGAATATTGATGGAAAACGTGCTCTTCCCTTTTCTTAAAACTCTTTTGGCCCCTTTCATTCATTATCGTTTTCCAACTGACTAGTTCTAAGGTCGAGAAGCGAATCACATAGGTGTTAGTAACTTGAAGCACGATCAAGCCGAGGCTTAATTTTTTGCACTGTCTTTGTGGAAATGTATTACGTGTCCGATAGGTGAATAATTACTCCAACATTTGAGATGTTCATGTGGAAGCTAGAGTTTCATAACAGCCATCCCCCCTTATTATTCAAGATCATCCCTAAAATGAAATGCCGAGAGAACCGTATAAAGTGGGTAAGAGATATTTGTGCATTGATGATATGTTTATTTCGCGGAAAATATTAAAAAATATTTTTTCTGATTAAAAGTGATTCGCTTATATTGCTTAAAAAATTGAATTGACTAAAATGTATTTTCATCATCAATGAAAATGCTTAGGGATAGATTGTTATTAATTATGAAAGAATTTTTTATCGATTAATTATTTTAAGCGACACGCACAAATATTTTTAGGTAACTTATGTACAGAAGTAAAAGAACACAACAGACGCTTGGAAGACACCCTGTTTAGATCTTTGAACGAATCTCGATCTATATTGGTCCCAGGAAAGTTAGTTGAAGAAAAGGTGGAAAGCAAGTTGCCTTTGACGGGCAGGCCCCGGTCTTTTTCGTCCATATTGAAAGGCAGGTGAATACCTCCCCTTCATCCATTTGTACGGAAGTTATCATAGTAGCTGCTAACTCACGAGAGGAAGACATTGTGTGTTCGTTGTCGCGTCATAGCGAGCGACCAGAATCGATTTCCTCATCACTCGGCATGGCCGAGTCACTCCTTTTCAGCATCGCAGAGAGCGTGCTGGGGAAAATAGCGTCGCCGGCGCTCCAAGAAGCCGTCGCTATTTACAGCGTTGAAGATCAGATCCGCGAGCTTAAAGAGACTTTGACTGCCATTAAGTCAGTGGTGTCAGATGCTGAGGCGCAGCATACGAAGAGCGACCGTCTGCGAGTGTGGTTAGATCGGCTTCAACATGTATTTTACGATGCGGAGGATGTGCTCGATGAACTCGAATGTGAAGCCTTACGGAAGCAGGTTATAAGTCGCTATGGCGGCGTCAAAGGGACGGTACGCCACTTCTTTTCCCACTCTAATCCGCTCATGTTCCGTGCGAAAATCAGTCATGAAATCAAGGAGATTCAGGAGAGGCTATCCAGAATTTCCACACAGAAAGATCAATTCGATCTTAATGTGCAGAGTGTTGACAATGGTGTGCCACGTACTCGATCACAAGAGATGACTTACTCGTTCATAAACAAATTAGAGGTCGTCGGAAGAGATATTGATAAAGAAAAGATAATTGAGATGTTGATGCGGCCAGGTGACAAAAACATCTCGGTGATTCCAATTGTTGGAATAGGAGGTTTGGGCAAGACGACCCTAGCTAAATTAGTTTACAACGACGATAGTGTGAAAGAGCAATTTGAGTTGCGACTATGGGTGAGTGTGCCGAAGGACTTCGATTTAAAGAAAATCATTGAAGGAATTATTAAAGATGCAACTAGTCAAAGTTTGAGTAACCTTGATATTCAGCAGTTGCAAACTCATTTGCAAGACACCATCAAAGACAAAAAATATCTACTTGTCTTGGATGACGTATGGAACAATGACCCCCGTAGATGGAAAGCATTGAAAGATCTGCTAAGCATCGGGGCTAGTAAAAGCAAGATAATTGTGACAACACGCAGTTCGGAAGTCGCTTCTATAATCAGTACCCATCCAATGCATAAGCTAGAAAGTCTTTCCCATGAAGATTCTATGGCCTTGTTCAAAAAGTGGGCATTCGACGAAAAGGAAAAGGAGCCTCGTCCTAAACTCCTTGAGATTGGAAATGATATTGTTAAAAAATCACAAGGTTTGCCTGTCACGCCCCGTACCCCACGAAGGCTGAACATCCGCTCATAGGTCGAATTAAAGTGTGACGCTCCCAGGATTTTGCGTCACGGACCCGAAAACCCAAATCAGAGATAATACACGCCACATGCGGAAACAACGTATATATATAAATATATACACCCAGACATAAAAAAAAACAAACTTAACCATGAGCAGCAATAGACATCAACATGCTAAAGATAATATTAACATATATGCACTCCTATTAAAATTTATACAAACTATTTATTTACAATCAAAAGGAATACACCAAACAGGCCACTAAACAAAAAGGATCGGTGGCCTAGGGTTATCAGCTTACTACCTGGGAGAGGGTTACAATCCAAAAAGAGGGTTAGATTTGACTCCTAACACGGGAATCTACTCTAAGGCTCCCAGCCTGGATCAGACGGTGCTGCAGATTCCTCAGAAGAGTCTTCCTCCAATCTTACTTCCTCATCCGATCCAACTTCTTCCACTTCCCCAGCTGCCTCGGCATTCTCTCCTACCACTTCCAGATTTAACTCTTCATCTTCCTCGAGGTTCGCATCGACAGCTATCACTTGCTGTTCTCCTTGCTCCTCGTCCATGGCTATTGGTCCATCCACTGTATCGCCTACGCTACTCACACTAAGGGAGGCTGGAGGATCAGAGATTTCTCCACTCACCATCTGGGGAATCATAACGCCATTTATGTCTATCGGAACATCAAAAGTCCTGATCGGAGGTCCAGTTACGCCATCAGCTCCCCTATAACACCAGGCTACGTACTCCTGGGTTTCGCCGTAGGCCTCTCCCACATTCACATGCACCACAGAGAGATATCTAACGTAAGCTGATCCGTCTCCACAGGGATGTACACTAACATCTCGCTGAATCCGCTGCGGAAATCCAAAAAGAGGGGCCTTCCTCGGCATTCTATGGACGGGGGTCTGAAAATCGGTTTTACCACAACCGTGAGATAAACTCAGCAAGTAAAACTCCTATTCCTAAACTAGGCTAACGTGCACCTCCAGAGGTAAATAAAATGCATGAATTACTGAACCAGTAAATAAATCACATTAACATCACTCGGGCCCTCAGCCCTAATTCTTTTGCTACACCAGCCCTACAGGTTAGGTTTTCAATATCATTATAACTCGTAAGCAGTTAAATCGACCCGGAGGCCATGACCCAATGGTCATAAATCATTCGACCCGGAGGCCCGACCCGAAGGCCCACAGTTGTATAAATCGACCCGAAGGCCATGACCCAATGGTCATCACATTTAAATCGACCCGAAGGCCTACAGTTGTATAAATCGACCCGAAGGCCATGACCCCATGGTCATCACATTTAAATCGATCCGAAGGCCCGACCCGAAGGCCCACAGTTGTATAAATCGACCCGAAGGCCATGACCCCATGGTCATCACATTTAAATCGACCCGAAGGCCCGACCCGAAGGCCCACAGTTGTATAAATCGACCCGAAGGCCATGACCCAATGGTCATCACATTTAAATCGACCCGAAGGCCATGACCCAATGGTCATCTTTTAATCTCAATTCATATAGAAACCAACGTGGAAATTCATACCAATGGAATTCACATTAATCGCCATATCACAATATATCAAGCACGTTGGATTATAATTTTTCACTCCGACAACGTACTATCGGCAATTAATTCAAAACTCAACATGCCTAATTAGTCTCAATCCTTAAATCCATAGTCATGGCATTATTCCACAATGCCTCCACAAGTTCCAATTGGCCTCTAATAATTATAATTTCAAGCCAATACTCATCAATTCAATTAATGACTACATTAGGCAATTTAGCACAAATTCGGTTCTATGAGGGACCACCCCTAAACAGCCACTAATTTGGCTCCAAACCACCATTAAACCACCACAACTAATCCCAATTAGGTCCCCTAATCAACCAATGCACAAAATGCACAATATTAGTCCTTAATTTAGCCTAATCCTCCTAATTAAACCCCTAATTGCACAATTAAGACTAATTCAAGGATTAGGTGTTTTACTCGCCTATTAACGACGCGAGGCGACGGAAGCGAGCGGCCGATTACCGACAAGCGGTGCAATCGACAGCGGCGCTCCAAATGCAAGCCGGCGGACACGGCGGCTCCGGCGAGCACACGGCCACCTCTCGACCAAAACAGGGGAAGCGCCGGCGAGGATGGGCTGAGGTTAAGGGAGAGAGAGACGGTAAGGGTGAGGTCGGACGGTGGGGTGGCGCACGGCGGCGCGGCCAGGCGGGACGAGCCCGGCGACGGCGACGGCGTCCTGCACGTTCTCGGCTGGAACGGCGGCCACGGGCGACGGTTCAAGGGGAAACTTGGTCAACGGGACTAGGACGGCACCAGGAGGCAGTACACGGCGGGACAGCACCAGCAGCTCCGGCACCCAGCTGCTTCCGACGTGAACAGCAGCTCCGGCGGGACTGAAACGGCGAAGGGAAGCAGCCGAGAGAGAGAATCGGGAGGAGAGAGAGTGAGACGCGGGGAGAGAGTGAGCTGAGGAGAGAGAGAGGGTCAAAGATGGTCAATAAAATGGTGAGTGGGGTCCACTTGTCAAAATCTAAGGGCTTAGGACCAAAATGCCCCTAATCCAAGGGCTAAGAATGCTTCTAGACCAATAATGCAAGGGTAAAATGGTCAATTGCCCCTAACCATGGTTAACCCATCCTAGTTAACCTTAACCAACCTTGGTTAAATCCCAAAATTGCCCCCAAAATTCGGAATAATAAAAAATGGCCTAGGGGCATTTCCGTCATTTTTTCATCCCGAACCGAAATTCCAATTTTCACTCATACCGGTCCTAAATATTCATGTGAGACCTAATCCAGAGTCGGAATCGCGAAATTCACTTTCTAAGCCTTCGAAAATCATCTGCGAAGTTTCAGGGAATAAAATAATATTATTTTCCAATTTTTGTCGAAATTCCACTTTTTGTCCAAAATCACTCCAAATGAGCGCGACTACCCCAAAATGACCTTGGCCGGGAAAAATAACCTGAAACGGCCTTCGAATTCGGCCTCGATGTCCCCAGAGGCAAAACCGTCCTTTTTCTCAACTTCTGTCAAATTTTCAGTTTTCAACCGTTTTAATCCCAAACATGAATGGCCATTCCAAATTGACGTCCGTCTTGCAAAATAGTCGTAATTACCCTTGAAATTTTGATATCGAAGTCCGGGTCCAATATCGTGATCTAATTTACTCGATTTGTCGTTTTAGGGTCTCTCACTAACAGGCGGCTGTTTAGGTGTTACGCGTATCGACCTAAGATTGTCCGAATCGTAAGGGTCTCAATATCAAGAGAACGAGAGGAATTATCACTAGCACCTGAGGTCACGATCGTTTGGATTAGAATCGGGTTTCCTTTGTCAGGCGCACTTTCGGTGGTGCGAAATCACTCGCGATCCGATCGTGCATCACTGACAATATCAACCTGTCATTTTCCTAAGATCGGCCTATATTGGTTCAAAATATTTCCTCAACGTTCGTTGAAATCGGCGCCCCATCACTATCGGGTTCTCGGTCCACGTACCTGATCCCATTTAGCCTTTCCCATTTGGTTAGTATCCCGTGATTGATCAATTCCGGGCGAGACTTACTAAAATTACACGAGAATCAATATACACTTTATTGGTCCCGATAACGGGTCAAAATTCAGGATGTTACATTGCCTCTCCTTGTGATAATTTTGGGGAGTATGCTTCGCACAAAGGACGAAGAAAGGTATTGGACATATATAAGAGATAGCGAAACATGGGGGATAGTAGAAGTACAAAAGGACATTCTGCCGGTACTTAAGCTTAGCTATGATGATTTACCATCCCACTTAAAACAATGTTTTCCTATCTTATCACTTTTTCCCAGAGGAGAAGACATTCCCTCCCGGATATTAACTAGGCAGTGGATGGCTTTAGGACTCATTAGTTCAACAAGGGAAAGACTAGCACCGGAAGACATTGGTGTTGAGTACGTGAAAGAGCTGTGGAGGAGATCTTTGATCCAAGATGTTGGGGAGTGGGACTCAGAGTTAGTATTTAAAGTGCACGATTTGGTCCATTCTCTTGCAACTAGTGTGGGGCAAAATTATTGCTCTATTGTTGACTTACATACTCCAGAAATTTCAGAAAGAGTTCGTTACATTTCGACCCCAACCATTTCTTTAAAGGAAACCTCAAACTACGATGGAGTTCCACCTTTTCTGAGAAAGAAAACTTCCAAGAGGCTACGTGCAATAATATTTCAATACAAGGTTGATGATGGAGTTACTAGTAGAAAATTTGCTAGAACATGCATCTCCAAGTGTAAGCACTTACGGATTCTTGAATTGCCATCTGGTAACTTTGAGGAGCTGCCAAGTTCCATATGCACCTTAAAGCAATTAAGATCGTTAATTCTCGTTGAGAACAAGCAATTGAAGAAGCTTCCAGATACCATTTGTGAGTTGCAGAGTTTATTACAGTTAGACGTCAGCGGTTGCTCGAAGCTAGGCGAGTTACCCAAAAATATGGAAAGGCTCGTCAGTCTTAGATACCTATATTTAACAACAAAGCAGAAGAGTCTGCAAGAAAGCGGAATACAATATCTCAACAACCTACAGCAATTGGGACTCGACGAATGTGAAAATCTCCAAGTTTTGTTTGAAGATACTTGCCGACTGACTTCCCTTCGGACGTTAATTGTCACGCCCCGTACCCCACGAAGGCTGAACATCCGCACGTAGGTCGACTTAAGGTGCGACGCTCCCAGGATTGCGTCACCGACCCGAAACCCGAATCAGAGCAAATGCACGTCACATGCGGAAGCAACGTATATATATATATATATATATATATATATATATACACACAGACATGCAATTATAACCATGAATAGCAATAGACAATAATATGCTAAAGAAATACTAACATATAAACACCCTTTTTAAAACTTATACAAACTAGTTATTTACAACCAAAAAGAATACATCGAAAGGCCACTAAACAAAAAGGATTGGTGGCCTAGAGGTGTCAGCTTACTATCTGGGAGAGGATACAACAAAAGAGGGTTAGCCTAACTCCTAACACTGAAACCAGCTCTACGGTTCCTGGTTTGGATTGGATGGTGCTGCAGATTCCTCAGAAGAATCCTCCTCAGATAGTATTTCTTCGTCCGATCTAACCTCTGCTATTTCTCCTGCTGCTTCAGCATTCTCTCCTACCACTTCCAAATTCTGTTCTTCGTCTTCCTCTTCGATCACATCATCAGCTATAACTTGCTCCTCTCCTTGCACCTCATCCATGAGTATCGGTCCATCCACGGTATCACCTACACTGCTCACACTAAGGGAGGCTGGAGGATCAGAGACTTCACCACTCACCATCTGTGGAATCATGACGCCATTAACATCGACTGGAACATCAAAAGTCCTCATCGGGGGTCCTATTACACCGTCTGCACCCCTACGGCACCACGCCACATACTCTTGAGTATGATTGAAATCTTCTCCCACGTCTACTAACACCACTGAATGAAACCTAACATAAGATGTTCCATCCCCACACGGGTGTACACTAGACGATCTCTGAATGCGGTGTGGGTATCCAAAAAGAGGGCCGTTCCTCGGTATGCTATGGACGGGGGTCTGAAAATCGGTTTTACCACAACCGTGAGATAAACTCAGCAAGTAATAACCCCTAATTCTAAACTAGGCTAAAGTGCACCTCCAGAGGTAAATGAAACACATAAAACACTGAACCAGTACATTTGCCATTACAAAATTCATTAGGACACTCAGTCCAATTCTTCCACTCCAGCCCTGCAGGTTAGGCTCTCACATCGTTATAATTCACAAACAGAACATCGACCCGAAGGCCATGACCCAATGGTCATCAATCATTCGACCCGAAGGCCCGACCCGAAGGCCCACAGTTGTATAAATCGACCCGAAGGCCATGACCCAATGGTCATCATTATTAATTCGACCCGAAGGCCCGACCCGTCGGTCACAATTATATTCGACCCGTAGGCCTGACCCGTCGGTCACAATTATACTCGACCCGTAGGCCTGACCCGTCGGTCACAATTATACTCGACCCGTAGGCCTGACCCGTCGGTCACAATTATACTCGACCCGTAGGCCTGACCCGTCGGTCACAATTATATTCGACCCGTAGGCCTGACCCGTCGGTCACAGAACATTCTTAAATCATATCAAAACCAACGTGGAATTTCACAATCAAAGGCCCATTTAATTCCCAATGGGCTGCAAACAATTTCAAGTAAATCCACAATCAAAGGCCCAATTAATTCCCAAATGGGCTTCCACAATTCAAGTCAATTCACATCAAGGCCCATTCCATTTTCCAATTGGGCTTCAAACAATTTCAATTTAATTCCAACTTCATGGGCCCATTTCATTTCTAATTCCAAGGCCCATTTAAATTTCCAATTGGGCTATTTGCACAAAATTCGGAGCCCATGAAGCCCATCCCAATTCAGCCCTCATTTCTTCTCTAAATTACCACTAAACCATTGTAATTAGTCCTAATTAAGTCCACTAATCATCCATTACACAAAACACACTCAATTAGGCCCTAATTACCATAATTAAGCCCATAATCTAGCACAATTAAGACTAATTTAGGGATTAGTGGTTTTACTCGCCTATTAGCGACGCGAGACGACGGGAACGAGCGGCCGATCACCGGCAAGCGGTTCAATCGACGGCGGCGTCTCAAGGCAAGCCGGCGGCTCACGGCGGTCCGGCAAGCTCACGGCCAAGCTCGGCCAAAAACAGGGGAGGAGTCGGTCGGATTGGTGGCTGGGGTGATGGAAGAGAGACGGCGGAGGCTAGGCTGGTCGGAGGGGAGGCGCACGGCGGCGCGGCTTGGCAGGACACGCCCAGCGACGACGACGGCGTCCTTGCTCGCCTCGGCTGGAGCGGCGGCTGTGGACGGCGGAGACGGGGAAAAATGTTGCGACTAGGCTGGGGGTGATGGCTGGGGATGAGACACGGCGGCTGGCGGCCAGCAGCTCCGGCAAGGGCCACTTTCCGGCGTGACCAGCAACCGGCGGTGCTGAAACGGCTGGAACGGAGCAGCTGCCGAAGGGAATTCGGGAGAGAAGAGAGAGAAACGCGGGGAGAGAGAGAGCTGAGGAGAGAGAGAGAAGGTCAAAGATGGTCAAGAGAGAGAGTGAGTGGAGGACACTTGTCAAAATCCTAGCCTAAATGACCAAAATACCCTTGATCCAAGGGCTCAAATCCATTCTAATCCAATAATGCAAGGGTAAAATGGTCATTTGCCCCTAACCATGGTTAATCAACTCTAGTTAACCTTAACCAACCTTGGTTAATCTCCAAAATTAATCCAAAATTCGAAATAAATCAAAAATGGCCTAGGGGCAATTCCGTCATTTTTCCGCCCGGAACCGAAATTCCAATTTTCGCTCATACCGGTCCTAAATATTCATGTGATACCTAATCCAGAGTCGGAATCGCGAAATTCACTTTCTAAGCCCTCGAAAATTGTCTGCGAAGTTTCTGGGAATAAAATAATATTATTTTCCAATTTTTGTCGAAAATCCACTTTTTGTCCAGAATCACTCCAAACACACTTGGCTACCCCAAAATGACGTTGGCTGCGAAAAATAACCTCAAACGGCCTCCGAATTCGGCCTCGGTGTTCCCAGGGGCAAAATGGTCTTTTTCTCACTTTCTGACAGATTTTCAGTTTTCAACCGTTTTAATCCCAAACATGAATGGCCATTCCAAATTGACGTCCGTCTTGCAAAATAGTCGTAATTACCCTTGAGATTTTGATATCGAAACTCGGGTCCAATATTGTAATCTCAATATACTCGTTTTGCAGTTTTAGGGTCTCTCACTAACGAGCGGCTGTTTAGGCGTTACGCGTATCGACCTAAGATTGTCCGAATCGTGATGGTCTAAATTTCGAGAGAACGAGAGGAATTATCACTAGCACCAGGGTCGCGATCGTTTGGATTAAAATCAAGTTTCATTCGCCAGGTGTACTTTCGGTCATGCGAAATCACTCGCGATCCGATCGTACGTTACTGACAAAATCAACCAGTCATTTTCCTAAGATCGGCCTATATTGGCTCAAAATATTTCCTCAACGTTCTTCGAAATCAGCGTTCAGTCGCGATCGGGTTCTCGGTCCACGTACATGTTCCTATTTAGCCTTTCTCATATGGTTAGTGTCCCGAGACTGATCAGGTTCAGGCGAGACTCACTAAAATTACACGAGAATGAATATACACTTTATTGGTCCCGATAACGGATCAAAATTTAGGATGTTACATTAATAATCCTACGTTGTGGGAGACTAACATCTCTACCTTTTGGGGAATTAAACTCCCTAGAGTGGTTGACCATTGACAGTTGCCTGCTCATGTCGATCCCGGAGAAAAGGTCCAGCTTTCCTGCGCATCTTCGTCTACTGTCAATAACAAATTTCGAACGAGTGATGGAGCTGCTCCAGTGTCTCAATGAATCTGCCTGCACTTTGGAATCGTTTTGCATCTATGATTGCCCAAGCTTCACGGCTATACCTGAATGGCTAACCAATCATACACGTCTATGGGAAATTCGCTTAATCCGATGCCCCAACTTATCGTCCATCCCGCAAGGAATCCGGTCCCTCATTGCCCTCAAAGAATTACGCATAGAAGATTGTGGTGAACTAAGCAAAAGATGTGAGCCACAAACCGGCGAGGATTGGCACAAAATCGCTCACATTCCTCGATTCCAACTTGATTTGATTAATAGACAATGGGCGGATGTTTAGGTACGCATCTATCGTGCTCTCCCTTCATTTCTTTTTCGTTCTTACATATAATACAGCCTTCCATTGAGATTCTCTTCTTTTACTTTTTTGTCGTGACTTCCTCGTTGACAATGCATTATGCACATATTATCGACATCTTTAAGTCCAAGTTTGGGAAAACTTTTAGACGAATCCCAATTTCTCTGTACCATCTGCCATGTTGAAAGTAAAACTTGATTCCCTAATGATGGAATCTTATTTTCTGCTTTTACTTTGCAATTCGAATCTGATTTAACTTTTTGAATGTTAATTTTTTTTCTTTTTAAGATTATTATTGAAGAAGCTATGTTAAAATTTTATTACTCGACCATGTTCACATCATCATTGGTCGTTATATATCAAATGATAGTTTGAATATATTTAATCAGATGAATCTGCTGTGAATGTTTTAAAAGCACTAGTTAAAATCACTAGTCATACAAAAAGCAATAGCAAGATACTTGGAAGTTTATTGAAGAAAATGCACTTACTAGAAAGCCGCCTATATAAGAAACTTTACAACTCCTTTAATTGCAGAAATTTTTTTAATGTTCATGTATCCTTTTATTAAAAGAAAATGTGGAAGCAAGTTTAAAATTTTTAATCAAAAGTTACGGTTTTCTTTTGGAGTGCTACATGGAGTACGTACTTATATTCCACCAAGATTGTAAAATAGGTGGTCTTCCAAAACTCCACGTTTCATTTGGATTGAAAGCACGGACAACATTGAATCGTTATTTTGAGTCTATAGGTTGAATTCGAGAACAGTTTTCCTCAATTTAAGTTGACAATTGTTTTCAAAAAAATCAAATGGATTTTCACGACGACTTTTCATTCTCGATCAAGTGGAAGTGGATATGAAAATTTAGGAAACTTTGAGGAACCAAATAAGGCCTTAAGTATTCAAATGCATTTAGCCAAGCTTTACAAGTACTTGGGGGCACCTTTCAATTTCTTTTTCCTGATAACTAAACCATGTCATATTGACTCAATATCATTAGTATATGGTAAAGTGAAAGCTTTGCTGGTTCTCATCCCAACTTTCTACAAGGAAAGATGATTGAGGGGGCAAGTAGCAACGTTTACCCAATTTGAAATTTGCCAAAATACGACCAATAAGAGGACATCGAATTTGAAAAGAATCTCGATATAAAAGAATTATGATTTCGAATTATATACATGAAATTAATATTCTTAATCCCAAAGAAAATAAGCATTAATTCCTCAATCGAATTACCACTTAATCAAAACAATGCAATGAGAAAAGGAAAGTATTTATATAGAAACGATTTATATTAAAGTAAATAATCCTATGTAAGTTTGATTAGAAATCATGACGTTGCATTCAACATTGTAGTTATACTTAAAACTACACACTCAATTATATTTGTAAGACTAAGTAGAATTTGTAACTCAGATAATAAAATAAAATTAAAAATTATATAGCCCTGAATCCTGTTCCTGCATACTGCGCAAATGATTGCTAGTCTAAACAACATTATTTAAAGACTTTGGGATAATCTTTGTTGGCAAGACACTTGGCTTAATACCAGTTATAGGAATGTCAAATATAACCAATGAAATTTTATTCAAGTTTCAGAAAATTATGAAAAAAAAAATAGATGCGAATATCCTTGCAAACATTTACATATTGTGAAAGTTTCATATGTTTTGGATTAACAAAATGTCAAAGTTTGTGCATCATAAGATTTAGATTAGAGACTATATAAGAACTCTTCATTTTGATGCAAACTATCACTAATAAATCGAGATTCATTACTCAAGTACCATTAGCAAGTTGTTTAGAAAATAATGGGAACCATCAAATATGTAAACACTTTCCCATACTCTGTACACAACGTATAAAAAGTGTGGTTCCACCTGTTGCTCGGATACATCTCCCTTTCATCATGATATTTTGTTTTAAAAAAACTTGATGCACACTCCTTAAAAACAAAATTTCCGCACAGAAAACTCTACATCAGTTTTTGTTGAAAGAAATTTTACATCCGTATAAAAGTTAACTTTGCTAACTAATGGAAAATATCTCTGTAAATAGAATATCTAAGAATGAAAATGTCACGTGAAACCACAATCTATGCCGTAATACAATATTATAGACATTCTAAGCTCATTTCCTCTTTTTTTTCCTTTGAGCGCAGATGAACTCCCATGATCTATTTGCCGTGCCATGTGGATCTTCACAAAGATCTGGACGTGCACTCGGCTAATCCTTCGTCAATCTCTTTCATTTCCAGTGATGAAAACAATGGCTATTGATATTGTAGCTTTTACTTTCTTTCCCTGAATGCGTGTTGTTTTTATATTATTTGCTTGTGTTTGTATTGCAAATTTCTCTATTGAGTAAATGCCCGATCCGTATTGTATGAGACCAACTGAAGCATTGTCTCTATTTGAATTTCCTTAGAACGATCTTTCATTCACGGACACACCATCGAATCTATATTCGGTAAATAAGTGTCAGTTATTCAATCTTTTTATAAGTTGTTCCGGTTAAAGAGTTTCCTAGGAATAATGCATTTAAAAACCATAATTTTTTTCGTTTTTAATTTGTTTAAACTCACTCCTACATAGGATGACTATGTTCTTCTTTGCGTTTTGCTCCTAAGAGTGGACTCATGTGTTGAAAATATGTCTCGAGTTTGAGCCCGATAAATAAAGCCCGACTCGAAATTATTTGTGTAGATGTCTGAATATTTTAAATTGGATATTTCCTGATACGAAATTGGAATCAGCGAAGAAAGAAAGAATATTATTCTTTCCTAATTCTTGTGGAATTCACGGCGAGAAGAGGAAAGAAGAAAATATTCTTTCCTATATTATGTTGGTCTCTTGGACTGAAATTGGAAAGTCCGACGTGGGGATAATATTCAGTCAACTTTGATTTCCTTCTTGACCAATATGTGCTGACCGAACTGGACTTCTTCCGAGGCGGTGGACGTATATTATATTTATAGCTTATACGTTGGTTTACAAGGTAGAGCTATTTGTTGATAAAGAAGTCTTGAAGCGCCGCGGTTGACGTGAAGACGTTCATGAGTGCTTGGCGGTAGGTGTTTCCGTGAATTCTCGTTCGTGAATTATATCTAAGAAGAATTAGTGTTCAAGCATAAATCTTGTGATAAGATTTGTGTACAATTCTTTTGCGAGATTGAGATATTATTTCGTGAGGAATTGTGGGGCTAAACACTGCGTGAGTTATTGGGTGTAATTGGGGCTTGGGAAACACTGAGAGTGTTTGAGTGACTCGAGTGTGGTTGTAATCTCCGTTGTATCGCTTGATCTATAGTGGAATTCCGTGCTGCTCTCCCCGTGGATGTAGGTCACTACGACCGAACCACGTAAATCTGATGTCTGATTTATTTTCTTATTCTGTCAAATTTATTGTTCGATCGCTTGGATTCCGCAACATCATGAATGTAAATGCACAAAGGCTAATTGCATGAAAATAAAAAAATTATATCTGCTGAAAGCCTTTGTCAGTTTTGCTCTCAAGCACTTTTAGTTGAACTCATAATTGTATATGCTATATAGTTCCTCATAAGTTCAGCACCGCCATGGTCGATTTCATAATAACACTAGCGCTCAGAACTACCCAGATTGGACATCCTGAAGATGAAGATGAGGTCGAGGGGGCTCAGTGCATAGATTTAGCCATATCTTTATCCTGGTTTTTAGCTTCAAAGCGATAAAACAAAAGGATAACTGTTAACCAATGATCAACTCACACCATATTAAAATCTTAATGTTCATTCCATTGCTTATAGAGCAGAACAATTATTTTGGTTGGGACAGTTTTTAGTATAGCTATTATGATCGCCTGCCAGAGACGAGACGACGGTGGCGTTCGTCGTTTGCAATTCATGAAGCTCTCTTGAGACTCCCTACTTAATGTTTTTTTCCAATGTGGCAAGGAAAGATGATAGCCAAATTGATCCTTTTCATCATCGCGAAGAGTGGTCTGAGCCAACCCTCGGATGGCATACCCTCCAATAATTTGGATGGAATATTTAGGCAAAACCGTGCTTGCCAAGCTGTGCACAACAACAAAAAGGTCCAAGAACACTTTGTTTTCAGAATATGGGTTTGCATTTCATATGATTTGATCTAAAGAAAACTCTCGAAAAAGTCTCGAGAGATTCTATCAGTCGAGGCTTGATCAGAATTCCGGTTGCTAGTAAATATCCAATACATTGAGCAGCTATAGACCCATCTACGACACTTAGCAAACGATAAAAAAAATTTCCTCAGTGCTTGACAATCTATAGGACGACCGTCGTGCTCATAATTGTTTGGAATGCCCATCATTTCGTCGAGAAATGTAAGGGAGCTTTTCTTGCTCTGAAATCTCTTGTGGGGGCTTACTTCATGCACAATCAACAAAGACGAGCATCGATGAGAGACAATAGCAATGTGTGAGAATCATCGGTGGAGGACGAAATGACATCCTTCCTACGCTCGAACTTAGTTACAACGATATGCCGCACCATATGAAATGTTGTTTTGCTTTCTTTTTTTCCCATGTTTCCAGAAAGATTACCGGCACGCCGGCTATCTATCGAGTAATCTATCAAGCGTGTGCAGCTGATATGTCCGTCAATTGAAAACCAAGCGCCGGAAGAAGTTGGAGATCTTGTCGGAAAGAAGCAGAGGAGTTTGATGAGGCTTTGCTATTCAGTATGCACGATCCAGCGCACAATCTTTGCTTCATGAGTGGCACAGAGTAAGTATCTGACGGTAAATTCGAACATTGAAGCCTCATCTAGTTCAATGGATAATGAATATATTAATGGATTTCCATTCCAAGCATTCACATTCCGTGAAGCAGTATTTTTTTTCCTATTGTTTTGATGAAAATGTCTAGGAAAACCCAATTCAACCCTTGAGCATCCTCAAAGGTCGAGATGTGTTTTATATTTTTCCTGTTGTGCTGTTTTTCTGTTTCCTCTTCTTCCCCACCCCGAACCAAGGCCACATAGATCTGCCGCATCGCCGCCCGCAACATCGCTTCCAGGCCCCCAGGCCCCCATCATCGCCCAAGCCCTCGCTAGATCTAGGCAATGGTCTACGTGGCCTTGCTCGCGGCTGAGGCTGCGATGGCCCTGGGCAAGGCCCATCACGGTAGCCTTCGCTGGCTAAAGTGAAAAGAAAAGAAAATAAATAAATAAATAATTAAAAATTCAATTTTTAATAAAAATTATTAAAAATTATCCACATTAGCGCCGGCCGTACCACTAAAACAATCGATGTTTACATCAGTAATTTCCGATCAAAATTGGCCGGATGGACTCGATTAGTACAAATATAAAATGTTTATGACTTTTTTTTGTACTTTTCCCAAATCTCAAGGTAGTTGAAACCATAAAATATAAATCCACTTGGTGTTTCACATATAGCATATTTAACCTCAGAACATTGATATTTAGCAAACAAAAAACCTCAGAACATTGATTACGTGGTCCAACGACTCATCATAATCCAGGGAGCCGCTTGTCCAAATGGAATGCGGACATAATCCAATTTGTCTAAATTGACCTTGAGAGTCACACCTTTAACTCTGTGACCGAAGTCTTACATGATGTACGTGGAAGAGACTGTTTTGCCAACGTTCGTGATTGGTGGACCTTAATTGAATCAAAAGTTTGGATATCTTTATTATCAACTAGGGAAAAAGAGTGTTTACCAAAAAAAAAACTAGGGAAAAAGAGAGAAATCTAACGAATACCAACCCCTGTTAGTTTTATCTACAATATAACCCGATGGAATCACTTCTTACAATAATATACCCTTGGCATACGGCAATTGCAACGTGACTCAAGAAGGTCGGCCCTCGAATTGAGGGCTCTCAATCCAACGAAAAGTTAACTAACATAGATATGAGTCTAAGTCGCCATCTTTGGTTTTTCTTTTGGCACAATATTTCACTTTAGATAAGTTCTAAGCCATCATCTCTTAACATAGATAGACAAATAATTAGAGAAGGAACAAGACGTGGAATAGATATAAAGAGTAGTTCCGTATGCCAATGCTGGAAAGATTACCAATAATTTCTTTAACAAGATAAACCATATTTATTTATGGACGTCCTCCGTGAGAGAGAGAGAGATTAATATTAAGTTTCAGATAGACGATCAAACATTATCTTAAAACAAAAAAGAAAAAAAATAGTAGGAAAGAAAAATTGAAATACCACCATGATAGATGTAAAAAGAGAGGAGACATACAAAAAAAAAGGGTCGGCAAAACTAGAATATCGGTATTTTACTTTGCATCTAAGCTATATTGGATTCTATCAATTAATAATTTTAAAACTGATGTACCAAAAACATCACGAAAGAGACCATTCCATGGTCCGGACAAAAGTCCTGTGATTCTTTGCTTGTTTTGATTGGCAGGGAAGAAAAGTCACGTGCCTTGGACTTGGAGTTCCCAATGGCTTGCTTTAAATTAAATTACAGAAGCTGAGACAGCCTTTTGGTTCAAATGGTCGAGGCAGAATTAGCCTTTGATTCTTCTTTTGTCGTTCCAGTCTTTCTTTTTATTGATCTCTTTAGGATGCCAACTTGACCTTTCCATCCGGTTTGATCAGCAATCCTTTTCATAACCTTCTTATAATTCTGAATCATCCCTAAAAAGGAAATGCCGAGAGAACCATATAAAAATGGGCCTAAGTCCATAAAAAACAGAATGATATTATTATTTAAAAGAACAATTTTATATAAAACAAAATCTTCTACATCAGTTCTTATTGAAAAGAAAAATTATATCCATATAAAATTTAATTTAGCTAACTAATGCAAAATATCATGGCAAACGTAATATCAAAGAATGACAAATTCGAGAGGGCTCACTTCGTTGGTCTAGCTAACTCAGTATCATTCGATGCTAAAATGGATCTTTAACTTGAAAGTAGGAAAACAAAAAGATAAATATTGACTCATATGTCGTACAAGAACTATTAATGGACTCGCACCCTATTAAAATTTTAATGTTCGATCCGTTGCTTATATAACATAATGATGCTTTCAGTCGGAAAGGTTTTTAGTGTAGTCATTGCCTCCGCCTGCTCGTTGGCATCCGTGTACTGTTCAAGAAGCTCCCTTGTTACCCCTACATCTGAATATGGGTATGCATTATTGACAATTTTTACCTAAAGAAAATTGTTGAAATAATCTCCAGTCAATCAATCAGATACATTGGACCTTGGAGGTCGATATTTCCATTGTTGGGACTACATCAATAAGTATAGGGACAGAACTATCATAAGCCAGTCAATAACTATCGGGTCGCTATCTAATTTGGAGGGAATCGGCTAAAGCAATTCCACCGAAATCTCCTTTCGCATCTTTTAACGCTCTCTCTTTTGGGAAAAGCTTCATGGACAAAAGTGGGCCTGAATTCTACATAAAGCCGTGGGAAAAGGCCGAAATGACCACCCTCAAAAACCACTTTAATTATTGCCTTTGTCTTTAATGGCGGATAACGTGCATTGTAATAGTTTCATCAATCAATCACTCTCAAAAAACCCCTCATCAAAAAACAAAAGGCCAAAAAAAAAGAAGAAGCAGCTTATGATATTAGTTAGGGTTAAATTATCTATCCATTTTCTAGAGTTTCCTAAGACTCTACTCTTAAGACTACAATTATCTAGAAGAAGCTCCTAGGTGAACTCTTGTTGTGGTTAAGATCAGGGACGAATATTGATGGAAAACGTGCTCTTCCCTTTTCTTAAAACTCTTTTGGCCCCTTTCATTCATTATCGTTTTCCAACTGACTAGTTCTAAGATCGGGTAGCGAATCACATAGGTGTTAGTAACTTTAAGCACGATCAAGCCGAGGCTTAATTTTTTGCACTGTCTTTGCGGCAATGTATTACGTGTCCGATAGGTGAATAATTACTCCAACATTTGAGATATTCATGTGGAGGAGTTTCATAACAGCCATCCCCCCTTATTATTCAAGATCATCCCTAAAATGAAATGCTGAGAGAACCGTATAAAGTGGGTAAGAGATATTTATGCATTGATGATATGTTTATTTCGCGGAAAATATTAAAAAATATTTTTCTGATTAAAAGTGATTCGCTTATATTGCTTAAAAAATTGAATTGACTAAAATGTATTTTCATCATCAATGAAAATACTTAGGGATAGATTGTTATTAATTATGAAAGAATTTTTTATCGATCAATTATTTTAAGCGACGCACACAAATATTTTTAGGTAACTTATGTACAGAAGTAAAGAACACAACAGACGCTTGGAAGACACCCTGTTTAGATCTTTGAACGAATCTCGATCTATATTGGTCCCAGGAAAGTTAGTTGAAGAAAAGGTGGAAAGCAAGTTGCCTTTGACGGGCATGCCCCGGTCTTTTTCGTCCATATTGAAAGGCAGGTGAATACCTCCCCTTCATCCATTTGTACGGAAGTTCTCATAGTACCTGCTAACTCACGAGAGGAAGACATTGTGTGTTCGTTGTCGCGTCATAGCGAGCGACCAGAATCGATTTCCTCATCACTCGGCATGGCCGAGTCACTCCTTTTCAGCATCGCAGAGAGCGTGCTGGGAAAAATAGCGTCGCCGGCGCTCCAAGAAGCCGTCGCTATTTACAGCGTTGAAGATCAGATCCGCGAGCTTAAAGAGACTTTGACTGCCATTAAATCAGTGGTGTCAGATGCTGAGGCGCAGCATACGAAGAGCGACCGTCTGCAAGTGTGGTTAGATCGGCTTCAACATGTATTTTACGATGCGGAGGATGTGCTCGATGAACTCGAATGTGAAGCCTTACGGAAGCAGGTTATAAGTCGCTATGGCGGCATCAAAGGGAAGGTACGCCACTTCTTTTCCCACTCTAATCCGCTCATGTTCCGTGCGAAAATCAGTCATGAAATCAAGGAGATTCAGGAGAGGCTATCCAGAATTTCCACACAGAAAGATCAATTCGATCTTAATGTGCAGAGTGTTGACAATGGTGTGCCACGTACTCGATCACAAGAGATGACTTACTCGTTCATAAACAAATTAGAGGTCGTCGGAAGAGATATTGATAAAGAAAAGATTATTGAGATGCTGATGCGGCCAAATGAAAACAACCTCTCGGTGATTCCCATTGTTGGGATAGGAGGTCTGGGCAAGACGACCCTAGCTAAATTAGTTTACAACGACGATAGTGTGAAAGAACAATTTGATTTGCGACTATGGGTGTGCGTGCCGAAGGACTTCGATTTAAAGAAAATTATTGAAGGAATTATTAAAGATGCGACTGGTCAAAGTTTGAGTAACCTTGATATTCAGCAGTTGCAAACTCGTTTGCAAAACATCATCAAAGACAAAAAAAATCTACTTGTCTTGGATGACGTATGGAGCAATGACCCCCGTAGATGGAAAGAATTGAAATCTTTGTTAAGCATAGGGGCTAGTGAAAGCAAGATAATTGTGACAACACGTAGTTCGGAAATCGCTTCTATAATCGGTACCCATCCAGTGCATAAGCTAGAAAGTCTTTCCCATGAAGACTCTTTGGCCTTGTTCAAAAAATGGGCATTCAACGAAAAGGAAAAGCAGCCTCGTCCTGAACTCCTTGAGATAGGAAATGATATTGTTAAAAAATCACAAGGTTTGCCTCTCCTTGTGATAATTTTGGGGAGTATGCTTCGCACAAAGGACGAAGAAAGGTATTGGGCACATATAAGAGATAGTGAAACGTGGGAGTTAGCGGAAGTAGAAAAGGACATTCTGCCGGTCCTGAAGCTTAGCTATGATGATTTACCATCCCCCTTAAAACAATGTTTTCCTATCTTATCACTTTTTCCCAGAGGAGAAAAAATTGAGACCTGGATATTAACTAGGCAATGGATGGCTTTAGGACTCATTAGTTCAACAAGGGAAAAAATAGCACCGGAAGACGTTGGCGTTGAGTACGTGAAAGAGTTGTGGAGGAGATCTTTGATCCAAGATGTTGAGGAGTGGGACTCAGAGTTAGTATTTAAAGTGCACGATTTGGTCCATTCTCTTGCAACTAGTGTGGGACAAAATTATTGTTCTATTGTTGACGTACATACTCCAGAAATTCCAGAAAGAGTTCGTTACATTTCGACCCCAACCATTTCTTTAAAGGAAACCTCAAACTACGATGGAGTTCCACCTTTTCTGAGAAAGAAAACTTCCAAGAGGCTACGTGCAATTATATTTCAATACGAGGTTGATGATGGAGTTGTTAGTAGAAAATTTGCTCGAACATGCATCTCCAAGTGTAAGCACTTACGGATTCTTGATTTGGCATACGGTAACTTTGAGGAGCTGCCAAGTTCCATATGCAGCTTGAAGCAATTGAGATCGTTAATTCTCGCTGAGAACAAGCGATTGAAGAAGCTTCCAAATACCATTTGTGAGCTGCAGAGTTTGTTAGAGTTAAACGTCAGCGGTTGCTCGAAGCTAGGTGAGTTACCCAAAAATATGGAAAGGCTCGTCAGTCTTAGATTCCTATATTTAACAACAAAGCAGAAGAGTCTCCAAGAAAGCGGAATACAATATCTCGAAAACCTACAGCTATTGGGACTTAAAGAATGTGAAAATCTCCAAGTTTTGTTTGAAGGTACTTGCCGACTGACTTCCCTTCGGACGTTAATAATTCTACGTTGTGGGAGTCTAACATCTCTGCCTTTTGGGGAATTAATCTCCCTAGAGTGGTTGACCATTCATAGTTGCCCGCTCATGTCAATCCCGGAGAAAAAGTCCAGCTTTCCTTCGCATCTTCGTGTACTGTCAATAATAAATTTCGAACAAGTGATGGAGCTGCTCCAGTGTCTCAATGAATCTGCCTGCACTTTGGAATCGTTTTGCATCTATGATTGCCCGAGCTTCACGGATATACCCGAATGGCTACCCAATCATACACGTCTAAGGGAAATTCGCTTGATCCAATGTCCCAACTTATCGTCCATGCCGCAAGGAATCCGGTCCCTCACTGCCCTCAAAGAATTACGCATAGCATATTGTGGTGAACTGGGCAAAAGATGTGAGCCACAAACCGGCGAGGATTGGCACAAAATCGCTCACATTCCTCGAATCGAACTTGATTATATTAAAATACAATGGACGGATGTTTAGGTATGCATCTATAATCATCTCCCTTCGTTTCTTCTTCGCTCTTAGATATAATATAGCCGTATATTGAGATTCCTTTCTGATACTCTTTTTTATCCTGACTTCCTCGTTGACAATGCATTATGCACATAATATTGACATCTTTAACTCTATGCTTGGGAATTTTTTTCTCTGTTCCATCTGCCATGTTGAAAGTAAAACTTGATTCCCTAAGGATGGAATCTCGTTTTTCGCTTTTACTTTAGAAATTCGAATCTGATGCAACTTTTTGAATGTTAAGTTTTTATCTTTTGATGAAAATTGTTGAAGAAGCTATGTTAAATTTTATTACTCAACCATGTTCACATCGTCATTGGTCGTTGAATATATTTTAATGAAATGAATCTGTTGCGAATGTCCTAAAAGCACTAGTTAAGTTCACTAGCCGTATCAAAAAGAAATCGTGAAATATTTGGAAGTTTATTGAAGCAAATGCAATTACTAGAAAGCCACCTATATAAGAAAATTTACAACTCCTTTAATTGCAGAAATTTTTTTAATTTTCATGTATCCTTTTATTAAAAGAAAAAGTAGAAGCGAGTTAAAAAAATTTTAATCAAAAGTTACGGTTTTCTTTTGGAGTGCTACATGGTGTACGTACTTATATTCCACCAAGATTGTAAAATAGGTGGTCTTCCAAAACTCCATGTTTCATTTGGTTTGAAAGCACGGCCAACATTGAATCGTTATTTTGAGTCTATAGGTTGAATTCGAGAACAGTTTTCCTCAATTCAAGTCGACGATTGTTTTCAAAAAAATCAATAGCATTTTCACGGCGACTTTTCATTCTCGATCAAATGGAAGTGGATATGAAAATTTAGGAAACTTTGAGGCACCAAATAAGGCCTTAAGTATTCAAAATGCATTTAGCCAGGCTTTACAAGTACTGTGGGGCAATCTCTTTTTCCTGATAAATAAACCATCTCATATTGACCCAATATCATTAGTATATAGCAAATTGAAAGCTTTGCAGGTTCTCATCCCAACTTGCCACATGTAGCAACTTTTACCCAATTTGAAATTGCCAAAATACAACCAATAAGAGGACATCAAATTTGAAAAGAATCTCAATAGAAAAGAACTATTATTTCGAATTATATACATGATATTAATATTCTTAATCCCAAAGAAAATAAGCATTAATTCCTCAGTCAAATTACTATTTAATCAAAACATTGCAATGAGAAAAGGCAAGTATTTATATAGAAACAATTTATATTAAAGTAAATAATCCTATTTAAGTTTGATTAGAAATCATAACGTTGCCTTCAACATTGTAGTGATACTTAAAACTACACACTCAATTATATTTGTAAGACTAAGTAGGATTTGTAACTCAGATAATAAAATGAAATTAAAAATCATATACCCCAAATCCTGTTCCTGCATAGTATGCAAATGATTGCTAGCCTGAACAACGTTATTTGAAGGCTTTGGGATAATCTTTGTTGGCAAGACACTTGGCTTAATACCTATTGTAGGAGTGTCAAATATAGCCAATGAAATTTTACTCGAGTTTCAAAAAATTATGAAAAAAAAAATAGATGCGAATATCCTTGCTAACATGTCCATATTGTGAAAGTTTCATATGTTTTGAATTAACAAAATATCAAAGTTTATGCATCTTAAGATTTAGATTAGAGATTGTATAAGAACTCTTCATTTTGACGTAACCTATCCCTAATAAATCAAGATTCATTACTTGAGTACCATTAGCACGTTGTTTAGAAAATGATGGGAACCATCAAATATGTAAGCACTTTCCCATACTCTGTACACAACGTATAAAAAGTGTGGTCCCACCTGTTGATCGGATACATCTCCCTTTCATCATGATATTATTGTTTTTTTAAATTGAGACCCTCTCCTTAAAAGCAAAATTGCCACACAGAAAACTCTACATAGTTTTTTTTTGTTGAAAGAAATTTTACATCCATATAAAGTTAACTTTGCTAGTTAAGGGAAAATATCTCTGTAAATAGAATATCTAAGAATGACAATTTCACATGAAACCACAATCTGTGCCATAAAACAATATTATAGATATTCTAAGCTCGTTTCCTTTTTTTTTTTCCTTTGAGTGCAGATGAGCTCCCATGATCTATTTGCCGTGCCATGTGGATCTTCACAAAGATCTGGACGTGCACTCAGCTAATCCTTCGTCAATCTCTCTCATTTCCAATGATGAAAACAATGGCTATTGTAGCTTTTACTTTCTTTCCCTGAATGAGTGTTGTTTTATATTATTCGCTTGTGTCTGTATTGGAAATTTCTCTATTGAGTAAATGCACGATCCGTATTGTATGAGACCAACTAAAGCATTGTCTCCATTTGAATTTCCTTAGAACAAAATCTTTCATTCATGGACACACCATCGAATCTATATTTGGTAAATAAGTGTCAGTTATTCAATCTTTTTGTGAGTTGTTCCAGTTAAAGAGTTTCCTAGGAATAATGCATTTAAAAACCATATTTTTTTCGCTTTTAATTTGTTTAAACTCACTCCTACATAGGATGATTATGTTCTTCTTTTCGTTTTGCTCCTAAGAGTGGACTCAAGAATGTAAATGCACAAAGGATAATTACATGAAAAAAAAAATTATATCTGCTGAAAGCCTTTGTCAGTTGAACTCATAATTGTATATGCTATATAGTTCCTCATAAGTTCAGCACCGCCATGGTCGATTTCATAATAACACTAGCGCTCAGAACTACCCAGATTGGACATCCTGAAGATGAAGATGAGGTCGAGGGGGCGCAATCCATAGATTTAGCCAAATCGGTATCCTGGTTTTTAGCTTCAAAGCGATAAAATAAAAGGATAACTGTGAACCAATGATTGACTCGCACCATATTAAAACCTTAATGTTCAGTTCATTGCTTATAAAGCAAAGCAATTATTTTAGTCAGGACGGTTTTTAGTATAGCCATTACGATCGCCTGCCAGAGACGAGATGAGATGACATTGGCATTCGTCGTCTACAATTCATGAAGCTCTCTTGGGACTCCCTACCTAATGTTTTTTTCCAATGGCAAGGAAAGATAATGGCCAAATTGATGCTTTTCATAATCACGAAGAGTGGCCTGAGCCAACCCTCGGACGGCATATCCCCAATAATTTGGACTGGATGTTTAGGCAAAACCGTGCTTGCCAAGCCGTGCACAACAACGAAAAGGTCCGAGAACAATTTGATTTCAGAATATGGGTTTGCATTTCATATGATTTCGATCTGAAGAAAACTCTCGAAAAAGTCTGGAGAGATTCTATCAGTCGAGGCTTGATCAGAATTCCAGTTGCTATTAAATATCCAACACATTGAGCAATTATAGACCCATCTGTGATACTTAGAAAACGATAAGAAATTTTTCCTCAGTTTTTGACGATCTATAGGACGACGGTCGTGCTCATAATTGTTTGGAATGCCCGTCATTTCGTCGAGAAATGTAAGGGAGTTTTCCTTGCTCTGAAATCTCTTGGGGGGGCTTACTTCATGCACAATCAACAATGACGGGCATTGATAAGAGACGATAGGAATGTGTGAGAATCATCAGTGGAGGACGAAATGACATCCTTCCTACGCTCGAACTTAGTTACGACGCTACGCCACACCACATAAAACGTGGTTTCGCGTCATTTTTTTCCTTTGTTTCCCGAAAGATTACCGGCACGCCATCTATCTATCGAGTGATCTGTTGAGCGCATGCGGACTGATAAGTCTGTCGAATGGAAACCGAGCGCCGGAGGAAGTTGGCGGAGATCAGGTCGTAAAGAAGTAGAGGAGTTTGGCGAGGCTTATATGCACGATCCAGCACACAATCTTTGCTTTATCAGTGGCACAGAGTGAGTATCTGACGGTAAATTCGAACATTGAAGCCTCGTCTAGTTCAATGGACAATGAATAAATGGATGGATTTCCATTCCAAGCATTCACATTCCATGAAAGTCTTTTTTTTTCCCTATTGTTTCGATGAAAATGTTCTAACATTAGGATTTTCTTTACCACCCCGAACCAAGGCCACATAGATCTGCCACGTCGCCACCCTCAACATCGCCGCCACGAGCCCCCATCATTGCGCCTCCATCCACCTTCGACACCAGCCTCTCGCCCTCTAGCGAGCTGCGGCCATGAAGGTCGGGACCTCCTTCAATTCGCTTCGATGGAGGTCGCCGGCCTCCATCGACCACAGATCCGGGTGTCGCTAGCCCGGCGACCTCCATGACCGCAGTGGTGTGGCTCGATGACTCCATAGTCTCTGTGACCCCCATGGCCATGCTCGAGTTTCAGAGTGACAGAGAGTCACTTGCAGCAATGCTCGGTCGTGCCAAGAGGAAAAGCAGTGACGATGGTGGCGGCAGTCACGGTGACAGCCGTGGTGGCGGCCTCGACGGCGACCTTGGCAATGGCAAGGAGCACGGTGTAGATTCGTTTGTTTTATTTTTATGATTTTTAGTATTTCTTCTGCTAACATTTTTCAGATCTGTTCTTCTAATTTGTTATTTTTTTTTAGTTATTAAAATAAATGTTATATTTTTTTGGTTAAAAAAACATAAGTAGCTGGTGAATCCTAGATGTGCTAAGCAATCCAATTCTGCAATTCTTTTAAAGGATTCTATTCCATGAGATATCCAAATGCAAATTTTGAGTTCTTTCTAACCCTAAAATATTATATGGTTTTTTTTATTAAACTGAGAATGTTTTATTTTTTTGGAAATTAAACTAAGAATGTTAATTCAATTTGTTTGAAACGAAAGAGAACTCAAGAAATTAGGAATGTCTCGTCCTGAACCCGGTTCAAACAATGCAAGGTGTTAAAATCAGTTTAAGATTTTGAATGGAGCCGTGTCCAACTAAATATATTAACGCGCACAATATCTAAGGCTTCCTTTCAGCACTTACCTCGTCCCGTGAAGTCAACGTTCGGAACCTAAAGTCCATGCCATTATCAAATCCTATTAAGCTCACTTTTCAGTTATGAGAAAACTGGAAACATTAATTTAATTGTTCCATCTTACTTAAGTTCCATGGTAACGCCGCACACATGTACCTCTCTACTCCCTGCCGCTCGCTGCAATTCTAAGGCATAAGCCAAAATCTATGAAATTCATATGAAATTTTATATCATGACCCGTTGGCTTAGACTATTGCAAAATCTTTTTTTTTTCTTCTCCATCTTAATCTAAATTCTTGCATCCACTAGGTGCAATTATATTGAAGTATGTAGATTAAAAAAATTTCCCAAATTTTTTGTCATTGGTACTTTACGGAGTAACATTCTAGTTTGGCCCGGACTTTGAAAGTGGAAAAGACCTATGCTATGCGATGGGCGTTGGAGTTGCTGTTACTTATGGGTTGTTTTAATAATGTTTAGTTAAGAGTATTTTGGTATATTATATAGTGTAAAAGTTTCAACTTTTAAGATATACAAGATTCAAAAACAAATTATTTCTCGGACATATTTTATGGTTTTTCTATCAAACATACACAATCGATTTAACTTGATTCGGAAACGAAAGAGAACTCGAAAGATAAAAAAAAATCTTATTGTGAATTCGGTTCGAACAACTTTGGGCATATGGATAATCCAAAATGAAATGAGATTCCCCGTCAATCCATCCAATTGAACAATATCCCGATTAAAAGAAGATTTTTTAAGTTTTCAAATAGAAAGTATGTCCAATTAAACATATTAAAATGCACATAATCTCGGGCTTTCTTTCGGCACATACGTCGTATGCGAAGTTGCTGATCCGAAGCTCGAGTCCATGCCTACATTAACAAATCCAATTAAACTTACATTTCACTTAAAACTCAAGCTAATGAATCATAAGCCAATTAGATATATTCATTGCTACATATCACATCAACTCTTCGATGTGGGAACACTTTCATCAAACCTACACATGTACATGTACCTCATTGTTCCCTACTATTTACCGCAATTTTTACGCAACACATAAGTTAATGTTTATGAAATTCACGTGTACGTTTATACAATGACCAATCGGCTTAGAAAATCTTTGTTTAATTGGCTCGATAGTTAGCCTGGCTCAAAAAAAAAAAAAGGAAAAGAAGGCCCTGACCAAAATTACTCGGTTCAGTTCGAACCAGTTATCCCATAATTTTTTGTTGTTAAATTTTTTTTCGAAAATATTGTTCACTAGCAAATTTCAAACTCTAGCACACAACTATCACATAACTAAAACAAATTAACTTGAAATTCGTAAATTCCATCAAACAAAATGAAATTTCGCACGTCTTAACTTTGACACAAGATAATTTTTTATGACTCGTCTGAAGTTTGATGGTTAATTTATTATTGTCTATAACATCATTCATGTCCACAAATCATAAGTGACTCATCTTTAAATTTTTAATATTATTTTTTCCTTATTTTAGATATAATGTCAAAAACATTTTCGGCCAGGCCGGGTTAATTCGGACCGGAGCATCTTAACTTGATCAGCGCTTTTGGGCCTTCCAGGCCTATTTGCACAAATAGGCCTGGAAATCAGAAAATGGACCGTCTAAGGACCTTGTGGGGTTATTTTTATTTATGAGTTGCTTTAATAATATTATGATGTGATTCTATATTATTTATGTAGACTCACAATGTAATTTTCCAACCTTTTTTAGCAATGTGTGAGTCAAAATGTGATCATGTCTTGAAAATATTGTAAGATTTTTCTGTTGAACTGACAACGACAATCGAATTCGATTTGGAAACAAAAGGATCCTCAAAATAAGAGATATTTAGCTGTGAGTCGGATTCGAACAATGCAAAAAAAAAAATTTGAGTTTTTGAATAAAAGTGTGTATGAGTAATGCATTGATGCACACGATATCTTAGGCTTCCCTTTCGACCCATACTTCATCTTTGCTGTCCGGAAGCTTGAATCCGTGCTCATTAACAAATCCAACTAAGCTTGCCTTTCACTTGAGGAACTTAAACCAACAAATACGAGTCCGCTTGATATATTAATATTCTATATCGCATTAATTCTCCAATGCGAGATTACTTTTATCTAGCACCCTCTGATATATCCCTAATTATTCTTTGCCGTTTGAGCTTATATGTATGTGAGTAAGAAATAGAAAATAATGAGACCTAAGAGAAACAAGAATACAAATGTGAGGATTTCATTTAGATTTTGCTAGCAAAATGCATTCCATCTATTTTTTTTTGTTTTTTTAATTGAAATACTGAATGAGATATTTCTTATGCCGATATAAAGGAACGTTGAATATATGGATGGAAGACTATATATTGTAACGAAATTAGTTGTGAAATATTTTTAACGTAATTGCCCTATTACATTTCGATTCGGTGTGTTAAAATTATAAAGTTGTTGGTTTTTTTTTATTTATTTCGTGCTAATTTGTATTTTTCTCCCTTTCATACATTAAGTATAGTATAAGTTTACTAAGGTCAAAGTTGGAATATGGAGGGTTCCTCTCCTTGAAATTAGGAACCCCTTTTTCCTTTGTGATGTTGCAGATAATGCGTGGCATATTATTTAAATGCGATGTCGTATAAGCTATACCTATCTCTAATCACGCGCTGCGCACATGCCCGTTCAATAATTACTTATATTTTATATTTTAGTTTCGATTAATTTTTTCTCGATTATTTCTGTACTCGCCATTAAGCACAAGTCAAACAGATTCCATTGAAGGTACACATGTGGCGAGGATTGAAAATTCAATTTGAAAGACTAAGAGAACATAAATCCAAATTAAGCAATTACTTTTTATCGAAATACCAACGACCCGTTGCGCCTCGCGACTCCAAAACCCTTTTTCTTTCGGTGTTATTTTAATAATATTTATGGATGTTTAGTATGATCTTAGGACCTTCCTATTCATATCGTAAACTTATCCCGGGACATTGACGATAAGAAAAAGGCCGTGCTTTTTCCACCCCTTCTTTCACTAATACACTCCCTTTCACAGTGTCTTGATCATATTATCCTCGGTGAGTCCCGCGTTTTTGACATTCGAAAGTTCAAACGCGGCGCCTCTCCTTTTATTTGGTTTCTTTCCTTTCCTTGCGGGTCACACTCCTCCTCCTTCTTAGTTAACTTCATTGCGTCCTCTCTGCGTGCTTCCGCAATCCATTTCCTTGTTGGCTGGCAAGGACGAGAAACAAACTGAACGAATGCATCGAGAGCAATACATGAGACTTTGCATATCCCGTCATCAATTGCTCCCGGTTCTAGTTTAGGTACAAGCTCAAAAAACGATTGGCTTGGTGGTCGTAGTGCACGGAGGGCCGAGGCAGACATAGACCGCCCCTACTCTATTTTCACCTCCGTCTCTATCTGCCCCCAACATTGACCCATGAATCGAAGAGAAAAAAACCAACAACAGCAACAACAAAAGATATAGTCCGAGCTGAATCGGATTAGTCTACTGTAATTGCTTCATTGGTGATGGTGATGATTACTGTGGAGAGCGGTGATAGAGCTCCAAATTTGAAAGAGGGAGCTCAGCATGTGAGGCATGATGCTCCCCTTTCCATTGAGGGCGGCCCCCGGAAGCCGCCCCAATGGCTAAAGCCTCTCCATGCCCGGGCTTGGAGACCGCCTTCATCTCCAGCACGGCGAGCCGGCCATTCGCGGTGGTCAGCGAGGATCGAGGAGAGGGGGAGGAGACCGGTAGCGGCGGGCCATAACTGGAAGGAGAGTTCCTGAAATCAAGCTAGCGGATGGTGATGGTGATGGTGGCGGTGATTGATCGGAGGTGGTCATACTCCAATTGGTTCGATGCGGCGGGATTGTCTTCTTTTTGTCTTCTTTTTCTTGGTCATGGTTGTTTACCATTGCCATCGGGGAAGGAGGAGCGGGACTCGCAAGGAAAATAACGGAAAAAAAAAACCAAATAAAAGGAGGGGCACCACAATTGAACTTTCGGATGCCGAAAACACGGTAGCCAGAAAGGATAAAATGGTCGAAATACGGTAAAAGGGAATGTATTAGTGAAGGGGGAGTGGAAAAAAACTGCGACCCCAAGAAAAAAAAAATCAATCGTCCTTGTCAAGTATTATCTCGTCGTTTTAATGGATATTACCATAAAATTATTTCCGGCCAAATTCTTCGGAGCTCGGCTCCTCCTCGCCCGAAATTCCCTTTGTGATTTGGTACTAAAAAATATCTAGTAACCGATCTATTTGAAAATTTCTTGTGGCCAACTTTACTGGCGCGAGATTTTTGAGCCATTTAAATATTTTGACTCTATCTCGCGACAAAAATATTGGTAAAACAACCAAGTCAGGTACTAAATTAAAGGGATAAGTGCGCTGAAAGTCTTAAAATTAATAAAAAAAATGCAATCAAATCCTAAAAGATGTCATGAAAATGTAATCAAGCCCTAAAATTTTCAAAAAGTACATTCGAGTCCTAAAACAAGTCATGAAAATCCAATCGAGTCCTAAATATTTTCAAAAAATTGTAATCAACGAAATGCTTGATTGGATCAATCTGACACTCGATTGCACTTTTTGAAAGTATTTAGGATTCGATTTCGCTTTTTTGATAAATTTTAAGGCTTAATTGTACTTTCATAATAAATTTTAGTACTTTCCATACCTTTATCCCTAAATTAAATAAATTTTAGTCCTACTGTAGCATGTGGATGTGGCGCGGTGTAGTCGAGCTTGGATCAGCTGTGCTCTCTTTTTTCTTTGCTGCACCATTTGTGTTGTTAGATTGTTGATGCTTGTTGCTCCTTATGGATGTGAGCAAGAGTGTACATATGCACGGGCTAATGAAATTAATAGTTTACAAGATATGCTGCCGTAGCAGAAGCAGCACACGGTTTGTAAAAGACCTGGACTTTTTTCTCGTTGGTTGTGCGAAATGGGGGAGTTAGGTTGTGTTTATGATTGGGAATTGAATGTGGGTTTTCCCAATGATGTGTGTGGTAGCTCTCCTGGATATCCATGTGTCGCTGGCAATTGATTTTTCAATGGTGGCGTGTTGTTTACGTTTGGCTCGTCCCCTTTGTGCAGAATGGATTCTCAGATTAAGCACGCTGTCGTGGTGAAAGTCATGGGCCGAACTGGGTCGAGAGGGCAGGTGACTCAGGTCAGAGTCAAGTTCTTGGACGACATGAACCGGTTCATCATGAGGAATGTGAAGGGACCGGTGAGGGAAGGAGATGTCCTCACCCTTCTGGAGTCTGAGAGAGAAGCCAGGAGGCTCCGCTGAGCGAACCATTTCTATGTTCTCGAGATTTTGGTACGACTATATTGGGTTTCTGTGCTGGTGGATTGAATGTGAGAGTGTTTAAACTTTATTTTCAGTTCACTTTTTGGTCACTTTGTGTCAGAGATTTGAACTTGAGCATGAATGAATAGTGGGAAGCATCTCTACCTTTAATGATGCGTTATGTATCACCATTTTTTGGTATCTGAGATATGATGTGAATTTTCAGCTTCTCCTTTGTGTTTCTGAGATGTTCTGTAGGCGCCGGGGTCAATGCCATTTCGTCTGAGGGATCGATTTGAGCCAAGGAGCTTTGATCAAATAGCTAATTGAACTCTAGGGTAACTTGTGGAGAGTATGTTCTAAATGAGGTTTTATCTGATTTTGCCTTATCGTTGTTGGGAAATTTTGAGATGTAGATATAGTATAGGGATCCTACTGGAATTGATGACTTCGGTTATTCTTGTTATTACACCGCATGGTCAAAACGTTGTCTACCGGGTGTTTCCCTAATTCGATATCCTTAGTTGTTCCACCTTAATTAACACAAATTATATTAATGATATCAATTGTCCGAGTTTGAATCTGTATTTGTATACTCAATTGTCAAAAAATAATTCTGAAGAGAGGTAGCATTCTCTCAGTTTTCATAAGAATTGGATTGACCATCGAGTTAAAATAACTTGTCGGCTCCAATGTACGTTCAAACAATCGCAACAGAACAAGTAGTGGAGAGAATTAATAGGGATCACTTTCAAAAATTGAGGTTCTAATGTGGTTCTTATATGGAACCTTTATCACTTTGTAAACCAGCAACACGGAATAAGGACATAGCTGTCTATCAACAGCTTGACCAGGGGCGATGACGCTACCCAAGTGATGGTCGGTTTCAGAGACTCCGAAACCAAGTGCATAAAGCCGAGATTTCCACTTGCCTCACCTTGAGATGAAAGCATCCTCGTCACAATTACCAGCATCGCCTCGAGGACTTTGTTCTGATCTTTAAGCTGTCAAAAGAGCCAGCAAAATGTCGCTCTAAGCAACCATTAGAGAGTGTTAAGCTTGTTATGTGATGCGGAAAGTAGATGACATTCAGGCAGTCGTCTAATTCCATGAAAGTACAAAAAATTCGCGCCGAGACTTCAATTTCAAAATGAGCCGGTAACTCGATTCTCAGTCACCACATCAGACTTTCTCTCACTGTAAAATGGCCTTGAATCATCTCGTGGTCAAAGAAAAAGTGTAACATAAGCTGATGAGTGCAACATATAAAGTCTCGACTAACCAGCTCGACAGCGGAGGCAAGTTCCTCCACGTCTTGTTGGAATGGAATATCAGTGGGTGCAGCAACCTCCCCCCAGTCAAATTCCAAGTCCTCAAGAAAATTAGGATCGAGTGCTCTTCCCTCCCATGTGAACAAATCCTGAAGCAACTTGACATCTTCAGCTTCCATGCTCTCCCTTGACTACAAATGTGGAACGTGAGAGGGTGAAATAGAGTGATCAATTGATTTTTATGAAAAAGTAGTGTAAACCTTAACCTTCTCCATAACTTTGTCACGCGATTCATCTTCGGATGGGAAGGATGTTCCAAGTTTCTTCGCATGTTTATCTCTGGTACAGTGGACACGCGGTGATGCTTTTATATGCTTTGCCCTGGACAAATGATAGAAATGGGAATAAGAAACCACACGCGGCATCCACACACCCGCATGGCACACATCATCTGAGACAGGATACGTGGTTGAAGAATCAGAACTTGATACTCACGGTGTAATTTCTATAACTAGTAGATATTGCATTTATGCGTCTGTCTCAACTAGTTGAATGAAAAAGAAATCTTGTCTACTCATAAATGGATTGCTTCTGGTGGATACACTTTAGAACTCAAACGATTTTTTCTTATTTTACTATTCTCCTCTGCATGCCTTTTACACACATAGAGAAAGCTAGAACTTCCTGATTTTAAGACTTTTTTTCTTTTTCTTTGTATTCCTTAAGAACATGTCCATCAGAATAAGAACATACCCTGCCCTATATGATTTTGACTTCAAATTTTCATACCTGGCACCAAACCTGAGGGTTGATAGAGTTTCTGACACATTCGAAGGGCTGGGTGAACAACAGCATAGTAATGCCATGTGAGAGTTCCCTCCCTGTGAGACGAACTTATGGTTTATGTTTTGAATACAAGCTAGTAGGATAATGGAAGGGCTAATGTGGGGCAGTCTCACAAGAGAATCTTGCAAAATCCGAGTAAGTTTGGAGTTGCGATACGGAATATAATTTCCTTTCAAGCTTGGACCACATGTCAAGGCATGTACTACATTTCCAAGTGCTGACAGGGACTTATTGATGGTTTTAGCTTCTTCAAGAACCCTGCCCTCTGCTCCTGTTTTCTCAACTTTCTCAGAGCCAGCCAGGTCCACGAGAATCAGTTTTCCAAATGTTCTGGCCACGCTCATGACATGAAATTTTATATGAGAAAGGAAAAATTACCAAGAAATTGCAATCGCGTAAGAGACCAACCATACCTCGTCTGTTTGGTTGATTCTTGGTGCACCGAGAATATGTAAATACAATGGCTTCTGCTGCTGCCCACATTCATTTCTGTTTCAGCTTAAGTTTGAAACAGTATGAATAATTAGGGAAGGTGGCAGATATTTTAAAAGAAAATACTGATATGGCTATGCAAGATGAAGTACAAGTACAAGCCAAAACGGAAAAGAGAGGATACGGGTCTCTCCAACTGCTCTGTTGCATATACCACTCTGGAGTTCAGAGGATGGAACGAGAAGATCAACCCAGGGAAGATTGGAATACAGTCAAATAAAAAGGAGCTTGTATCTTACAGATAAGCATCGTACTGCTTCAGCAATGTCTGATAGAGATATCTGGAGAGAAGGGAGAAAACATCAAGGGGGTCTCACAGAAAGAAAGCATAAGATGATACGTAAGCATAGGTGGTTTTAACTCAATAAGCCATCCAGTTTTCCGTATACAACAAAGGATAGTTAGATTTATGTCAGTAGATCAGCAAACCAATTTCTAGTTGTTCCACCTGTGGTATTGTCGGAAGACCATTCGAGTCTAAAGAGCAAAATAACATCTTATTCTCAAAAACATTTTGTGAATGTGTGCGAGGCGCATAAGCATCTTAAGATGCACGCTTCTTCAGGCCCACTGCACATAAAAAACCGGCGACTCAAACGGCCTAACTACTCTCCGTATGTTATTTGGATTGAAAGCAGTTGTGTGAGCTGGAAAAATTCATCACCTCTGTAACTTCAGGTAACGATATTCCATGTGATTTAGTCTCTTTAATTTGTATGTTGTCCTTTGAAAGATCCAAAAGGTCCCTGGAAGAAGAAAAATAAATGATGTCCATGAGGTTTTATTTATAAACTTCCTGGGATTATTGGACGAGAGCCATTATCTCAACGTGAATGTCTTTAAATGCAGTCATGGTAATCTGTACCTTACTTTCTCCATGTAGATTTCTACCTGAAAAAGTTGGAAAACGTTGAAAATAGAGCATTGCATCAATAATTAAGTGAAGCACCAGGTAGCAGCTTGAATAGTCGCACCATGGACAATTTGATTGTATACTTGACTGAATCAGCAGAAGCGATTTCTCTGAAAATTCCATCAACCACTCTTGCAAGGAGACCTTTCTTGGCATCATCACATTCGAGGATGCTTGGTCCCTGAATCATAAATATTGTTACTGAACTGGTATATATCAATGGCCATCAACTAACGCTATTCCGGTGGGTGAACTGATCACCTCCATGCTATATGTCTTTCCAGCTCCAGTCTGCTCAAGAAAAAATAGAGTTTGTTGTTAGAAAATAGGAAATGATCAGTATAATTTATTTAACATATCAAGAAGATAAGTTATGTAAAGTATGATATATGCAGTTCTAGTTCTGCAACGACTTGAACTATGATTGTAACATCTAGTCATAACGAGGACAGGGGATTCCTCTACATGGAGATCCGATGCAAAATGTCAGACTGGAAAACTTTGAAAGAATTCCGAACCCAATTTCCTGAAATAGAACAAACAACATTGGGCAACTTCAGATCCATACACCCTTTTCCACTTGATCACGCAAAAAGAGGTTGTTCGAGATATACTATGGCACTAATCATAGGATCACATCTACTCCATTCACTTGTAAATCACCTACTAACATCCTCTCCTCCACATTTAAGCATGCATGCATCCAGTCACGCCACTCTACCTCATAACAGATCTACTTTGTTCGAGCAAAACATCAAGGTAAAGAGTTAAGGAATCAATTAGACAACAGAAACCATGAGTCGTTTGTCGCAGCATAGCGTCTCACCTGTCCATACGTAATGACCGTCCCGTTTATTGCATTTACCACATCTGTTACATTTGAGAGCAACGCATAAAAACTAAAATATCAGTACACCTGGAAGTAAACTCGATATGTGCATGCCGTGTACACCTACTAACAGAAGAAAGCAGGGGATTTGGATGAAAATAACCGATTTATCTCGATCATCAATTGAAGGATGAGAGAGCAGTGGATTCGCATGAAAATAGTTGATTAATCTCATGTACTGAAAAAGGATTAGGAAAATGCGCATGTCGACACAAGCACCTAATGCTGTGATCAATGATTCTCACTGACTCGCTCTATGGACCGAATAAACTTCACATCCAGAAATGAATACAAAGGACTAGACATCATGTTAGACATCGCAATGCAGCGGTGATGCTAGATATACCTCGAACAATAGGACGAGCCAGAAACGAATAGACATCATCTTGCTTGGAGTCGTCGTAGAACACCTTATCGAAGCCGAACTTCAGCTCTCCTTCCTTTTCATCCTGACAACCATCGACGTCGAGATCACCACAGCTTGATCGATCAAAACCGGCGCGATCTCAGCCAATACGAGACGAGAGAATTCACAAGATCTCACTCGAAAGTACGGATTCCACAACTCAGATGCAGCCAACGAGAACAGCCTAATCAACCGCAACTACCGTTTCTTCCGGTGCGCACACTGCAGAAGTAGGAAAGAGAGCATCGTCGAAGCACCTTGAGATTGAAGGCCTCATCGTCGATCCGGTCAATGCAGACGGAGCCGTCGCCATGATCGCGCCTCTCTCTCGAGCTCAGAGGCCTAAACCGCGCGCAGACGGTGATGTTGGCCATGCCCTCGGCGCTCGCGCCGCCGTGGAGAAGGCCGGATCGAGCCGAGGAATTCGACGAGCGCCTGCGAAAACGCAGGAGGAAATCTGAAAGATCGAAGGCGGAAAAAATGAGCGAGAAGAAGAAGAAGAAGGGAGGAGGGAGGAGAAGGAGGCGATCTTTGATACCGAGGAAGAAAAGAGAAGAGAGAAAACTTGAAATGTTTGGGTCAGGGCGTGAGGAGAGAGAAGCTCCTCCCCTTTTCATAGCGACGGAAAATGGAGGGAAAAAGAGGAAGTGCACGGGGGTAATTTTTTCGATTTTCTTTTATTTTTTTAAGGACGCGACGACACTTTCTTTTCCAATCAAATATTGGAAATGGGAAACAGATTATCTTAGATTTCAAAAGCAAATTCAAAGTAATGGTGACGGTACGTACTTTAATATATTTCCTAAAAGCTTATATAAACTCCAAAAATTCATGGAAAAAATGGTAAATTTTCTAAAAAGAATTTCTCTAAGAACTCGAAAATTGATGATGTGCACGCAAAGAGAGAGGGGGAGAGAGAGAAATGGTTATACACAAGTTATGTGTACTGGTAAGAGAAACGATATATATCCTCGACCGTTGGATGGAAGCGGCATCTATCGTTGGATTAATGTGACGAGGAATGTCCTCTACAGTTAGATCAAGTGGATCCCTACTGTCAGATCGATTAAATCAGAATCGTAATCCTCTTCAGTTAGATCGTATAGAAGATCAATGATTGTAATTATAGAGACTTTTGTATAAATGGAAAAGCCCTCCTACTCATTGGTATCGTCCACTCTCATTTGAGCATCAGAACATTTTCCATAGATTTTAGCACTTTGTACAAGTGAAATTTGAACAAAAACATCATTTTGTGAAGATTCGGGCATAGAAACTTTGTCAAATGTGAAACAATATTTTTGTCTTGTTCACAGCAGAAAAGACACATGAATTTCTACATCACACAACATATATAGCAAATTGCCAAAAACAAAACAAAAAAAAAAAGAAAGAACGAAAATTACGGCGCTTGATCGTGACTTTGCAGCCATTGTGTTCATATACCCTCACCTGATAAACTCACGCAGGAAAAAATAACGAGTTGAGAGTTCTACTTCCAATTGATAGTGGAAGCAATAATGACTTATATAGTATGAAATCCAGCCTCGAGATAACTTTATCTTGATTATCAGACGGTTGTAATTTGATTTCATTTGCCTAATGGGTGAGCGTCAGTCGACAAGTGGCGGCCTAGTCGTGACGAATGTCAGCTTATCATGACAAGTGGCGATATATCATGACAAGTGTAACACGTCTTAACATGTGGCGGTCAAACCGTGCTTAAAAGACCAATGTGCGTTTAGTCTTTAGATAGTAATTACACCGTTGAGCTCAAATGACGGGTTCTATCATTAAAGGAGCATGTACCGATCTGGATACCCGTCGGATGGGGAGAGTCTGTTATTGACACTCTTAAGCGGCAATTGAAAAAACTCTTTCCTCGTAAAATTTTGATTAAAAAAATGAAAATTCTGGAACATCAAATCTGTCACACACGCAATTGTTCAATAAAATTACTAATTCGGCTCTAATTATTAGTCCAAATTATTTTGGGCCCATTTATTTTAGCATTAGTAAATTTATTAAAAGCTCAAAGTTCAATTTTCGTGTATTACAAAAGTACAGATCATTGACAAATGTTAATTAGTGTTGGATCGATGTTTTTAAGCAACTAATTATTATGGTACGGTCTTGTCGCCATCACACGACATTATGGAAGAGATGAAAGGGATAGATTTGTGATCGAGCAATGACCTCGAATTGAAATTGAAAAATTCTATCATTGCATGAGGCTTTTTCGTGCACAAGGTCATCTAATTCAGAAAGCTAACACGAAACGATCATTAACTTCCGGGCGGCAAGTCTTGTTGGTCCACATTAATATTAATCCTAGATAGCTATATTTCTAGGTGCAAACATCATGACTGTGGTCCATCCACTGACCATTTGGAATTGTGTGGGATCTTATCAATGAATATTTCGGGACACTTGCTAGGTAATGTAAATTCTTAAAACTATTCTATTTATGTGATGCGGGGTGCTTGATGCTTTAAGAATTGGGAAAATGACAGCATTAACGCCTTAATTTTTGTGCGGCGCCTACTTTGGTACCAAGACTTTTAAAAGCAATTACTTAAGTAACTTCCCTGACTTAGTCCGTCAAAATATTTGATGTGACTTGCTAGAGTCGATTAAATATATGCTTTTATAATGTTTCAGCACTAAAGTGATCGTTCATCCGCCATTTGTAAATTTTTGGTTCTAAACTTTTTTTTAATTTGACCAAACAACATCCTGAACCAAAAACAGAAATCACAAGACAAATATTCTAGTCTGGCCACTATTTTTCTTAATTTTGTCAGGCTTAAAGGAAAAATAATTGAGCAAAGGTTCTCTTCAAACTATCGCATTTAAAATTACGGAGATTTATTTGCTTTGATCAACCGTGAGATCAATACTGTTGTACGTCTGGAGACCAATTTGGCCCCTATTTTTCAATATGTGAAAAATAAATGCATTTAACGAGATTGTTCAGTACATAGATTGTGCACCACACAATTTAAAATGCTTTGTGCCGAAAATTTAAGAGCACTTTAGTGCCAAATTTCATGAACAATCAATTTAGTGCCAAATTTCTTAAGAGCATCCATCTAAGTGTCTCCGCCGTGTCACGTCATGTCATATTTTTTGTGACCAAAATCACTAAAGCGGTTGCTTTTTTAAAATTTGGGACACATATATTGTTATTTTTGAAAAGTTTTGACAAAACAATGAGTGTGATATAATGGTTGTGGCATTGATGTTATCTTTATCCCTTTAAAATCAAATTGAGTATAAGACCTCATTTTATACAAGGGTTAATACCACGAAAAATCCCAAACTGATACACTTATGATAAATTTATCCCAAATTAATTTTGTGACTACCAATAACCCCAAACTAGTACACCTGTGATAAATTTATGTAAAACTAATTTTTTTACCACTAAAAATCTCAAATTGATATATTTGTGACAAATTTACCCTCCATCGGTTTATGTTAAATTGGATTAATACAAAAAAAAATGACAAACTAGTACATATGTAACAAACAGATGGTAAAATCCAAAAACTGGTACATCTGTCAATTGCCGTATGTCATTTAACAAAGCAATTTCACAGTAAAATTTAACGGAAACTGACGGAAGGTAAATTTACCGCAGGTATACCAGTTTGGGGTTTTTGGTGGTCAAAAAATTAATTTGTAGTAAATTTATTATAAATGTATCAGTTTGAGATTTTTCGTGGTATTAACCCTTTATACAAATTAATAGTTCAGATTTGTTGAGAAACCCAAAGGAGCACCTTGCCAGATCGAGGATCCACGCCTCACTCGTGAGGCATATTTCATGAATGCCCTTCTAGAAACACTCATTATATGACGTGTGTGTGAGACGGGGGAGACGATAATTTTGAAACTCTCTTTATTATCATTCTAGAGTGTTTCTAGAACTTTCAAACTTTTTCTCTTGTATAACTAAGGAGCACGAGTGAAGAGATCTAACTAGTTCCAATATGCAAGTGTGCAGTTCGACTCGGAGTAGCTTCCCTCACAAAATCCTTTAGGTTGCATTTGGTGGCCCAGACAGGATAAAAGTTACCCTATCCGGCGTTTGGTGGATGCACATCAATCGGGATAAATCCGGATGTCTAGACGAAAACCCGAATTTCCCTTACAAACTACACCCCTCTCAGGCTCCTGTCCGTGCTATTACCCTATCAAAAATGCTTTATTAAGTGATGGCGACATCATTAAATGATTAAACTATTTTAGCTCATGGCAAATACTTTTTAGGATAAATTGTCCATGGCACGTTATGCTAGATGTCAGTAATGTCGCGCACAATTAGTAAGTAATGATTTCGTGACATCGCGTTAACATGTTACTTGAAATAACAATAAGCATCCCGCAAACGTACCATCTCTCCGCCTTATCACAATCAAGTCCTTCTCACGGCAATTGAAGGATGTCTTAAACATAGATAGGATCCCCCATTACAAATTCCTCAAGCAAATAAGTTTAGGACTGGTACGTCAAGAGGATTCCTAGCCACGAAACAGTTTGGTCCTCACAGCCCCTTGACCCTCTTCATGTCCCAAGAACTTTTTGATGTGGTCCTTATACAACTGTAGCCCTTATCTTTTGGTAGCATATTGAGATAAGATCTCAAGTCAAGTCAATTTTGATCAATGACCTAGCCAACACGATGACAACGAAGCGCTTTTCGGAACGCATATATTAAAAAGTGACGTAATAAAGGACATTCTGATAAGTTATAAATTTCAATACGTAATCAAATTACCCACATGACTTTAAAAATTGACCTTTTCTCCAAAAAGGATGAATTAACCTTGAAATCAACCGCACTACATCTAACATTCATAACTCTTGATTGATAACCATGCACGTATATGCCAGCCATGAACACAAAACAAAGTGGAGTAGCTGAAACATCATTTTCAAAGAAAGAAACAAGAGGCACGCATGAAATTGCTTGAACACTCCAAGCCTCAAGGGCATACCTACAACACACAACATTCACCATCTTGCCCTTCTTGAAAACTTTTGATACATAACGACTGTTGCATTGGCGAAGAGGCAGAGAGACCGAAAAAGAATGAGTGAATCACCGTGCAGCAGCGGAGGCATCTTCCAAGCCCTAAACGGCAATGTCTACGGCAACGGGACGCGGACTCTGGTCCCGTCCCACGGCTTCGAGGCCAACCAGACCATTTGGCACCACGTCGTGCCGTTCTTGGCGTGCTTCTTCAAAGTGGCGGTCTACGACTTGGCCTTCGTCCACCCGGGAGTGTATGGCGCTGCCGCAGGAAAGTACTCGGACTTGGGGGGTTACGCTGAAGACTTGGTGCGCCTTCTCGATGGGCTGAAGGTGAAGAGGAGCATTTACGTCGGTCACTCCATGTCGGCCATGATCGGGTGCTTGGCCGCAATCCGCAGGCCCGACCTCTTTGAACACCTTGTGCTGCTCAGTGGATCTCCAAGGTAGGTCCTCTCTCTCTCTCTCTCTCTCTCTCTCTCTCTCTCTCTCTCTCTCTCTCTCTCTCTCTCTCTCTCTCTCTCTCTCTCTCTCTCTCTCTCTCTCTCTCTCTCTCTCTCTCTCTCTCTCTCTCTCTCTCTCTCTCTCTGGACACATATGTTCTAAGTTGTTTTACTGAGGGAGCTGGAGCCAGACATATTGTCTGTAGATCCACATGCACACATAAACAAACACTGTATACCAAGTTGAAATGAGAGAATTTTTGTGTATATTACTTGCCTTTTTGAACTACAAGACCAAGTCCCTTTTTATATGGAAAGAATGAACAGTAAACCTATAATATATATTATATTTAACATCCCCCCGCAAACTCAAGATGAGTTGAAACAAGTCAACTGGAGTTTGGAGAGAAGATCTAGGAAGCGCCCGGGTGGATGTGTCTTTGTGAAGATATCGGCAATCTGATCAGCTGATGAAGTAAAGACAAGTCGTAGAGTGCCACGAAGAACATGAGAGCGGATGAAATGACAATCTATCTCAATGTGTTTGGTGCGTTCGTGGAAAACATCATTATGTGCAATTTGGATAGCACTACGATTGTCGCAATGAAGGATTGTCCCGCTATGATGATGGACTCCCATATCTTCCAGTAGCCATCGCAACCATAATAACTCCGATGTGGTATCAGCAAGAGCTCGATATTCAACTTCTGTACTAGAACGAGCAATAGTGGATTGTTTCTTGCTACGCCAGGAGATAAGCGAAGTACCCAAGAAAAAACAGTAACCCGTAGTGGAACGACGATCTTGAGGGTCCCACCCCAGTCAGCATCTGAATAGGCAGTCAACTCCAATGTCGAATGAGCAGAAAAGTGAAGGCCATGAAATAATGTACCCTTGACATAGCGAAGAATACGAAGAACTGCAGCAAAGTGAGTTGTACGAGGCGCTGTCATGTACTGGCTGACAATATGAACAGCATGAGCGATGTCAGGGCGAGTAACAGTGAGATATATAAGACTGCCAACTAGCTGTCGATAGAGGGTAGGGTTTTGGAGAGGAGTCCCATCACCAGCATCAAATTTGGCATTGATCTCAAGAGGGGTCGTAACGACCTTGGTGTCCGTGAGTCCTGCTTGAGAAAGAAGATCAGTGGCATATTTGGCTTGCGAAAGATAATATCCGGATGTGTCTGAAGTAACCTCCAAGCCTAAAAAATAACTAAGTTGTCCAAGATCCTTCATCTCGAATTGTTGACCAAGATAATGCTTGAGTTTTGAAATTCCGGGACGATCATCTCCAGTAATAACCATATCGTCGACATATAGGAGCAGGAGAATAGATCCATGAGAAGTATGTCGAACAAAAAGAGCATGGTCGTGGGGACTAGATTTAAAGCCAAGAAATGTCATGGTGGAGCTAAACTTGGAATACCATGTACGAGGAGATTGTTTCAATCCATATAATGCACGACGTAATCGACACACTTGGTGGGATGAATGAGTGTAGCCAGGAGGAGGTACCATATAAACTTCCTCGGCGAGATCGCCATTTAGGAATGCATTTTTGACATCCATCTAAAACGCAGGCCAACGCTTAACAGCGGCAACAGCAAGAAGACTACGAACAGAAGTAAGACGTGCAACAGGGGCAAAAGCCTCTTCATAGTCAATGCCATATTCCTGAGTGAAGCCTTTTGCAACGAGGCAAGCTTTATAGCGGTCCACAGTACCATTTGCTTTTGTCTTAATTTTGTACACCCATTTACAACAGACAGCGGACTTGCCAGGAGGCAGAGCAACTAAATCCCAAGTATGAGATTTGTCTAAAGCTTGTAACTCATCTGCCATTGCCTTTTGCCAAAGAGGGTTAGTACTAGCTTCTCTGTATGTGCGAGGTTCATGAAGGGAAGCTATCGTAGAATAACAATGGTAATCTCGAAGCCAAACAGAAGGTTGACTTACTCTGGTGGGGCGACGATCAGAGGAGGAAGGAATGACCGCTGGTGGAGAATCCGCGGAAGGTGCAGACACGTCAGAAGTGGTCAAAGTGGGGTCTCCAGAAGGCCGTGCTTCAAGATGAGGGAAAGGTACATCTGGAATGGAAGAGTCAGATGTGGACGGAGGTGTGGTGTCTTCCGGAAATAAGTCCACGGAAGGATTGGTAAAGAAAGGAACATGAGTAGAGGGGTCGAAGGGATGAATAGAGGAGAACATCTTGTGTTCCCAAAAAGTGACATGACGGGACACACGAAGACGATTGGAAGTGGGATCCCAACATCTATACCCTTTGTGCTCAATGCCATATCCAAGGAAGCAGCATACATGGGCACGAGGTTCTAATTTCGTGCGCTCATGTGAATGAAGGTGCACAAAACAGGCACTACCAAAAACACGTAGAAGAGAGTAATTTGGGATACTACCATACAAACGCTCGTAAGGAGAGATGTGACCTATAATAGGTGATGGAATACGATTTATAGTGTAAACAGCAGTGTGACAAGCTTCTCCCCAAAACCGTTCAGGGCAAGAGGCAGAGATGAGCAAAGTGCGTACAACATCTAAGATATGCCTATGCTTATGTTCAGCTCTACCATTTTGTTGAGAGGTGTCAGGGCAAGAGCGATGAATGATAGTACCATTTTGAGAAAGAATTTGAAGAAATTCTGTATCTCTATATTCCATAGCATTATCAGCACGAAAAATCTTAATATCTCGTGAAAATTGGGTTTTAACCATAGCAACGAAATCACGATAAATACGAGAAAGTTCAGAACGATTTTTCATAAGATAAACCCAGGTATATCGAGAATGGTCATCCACAAAAATGACAAAATAGCGAGAGCCACCCATGGTGGGAGTGGGAGAAGGTCCCCATATATCAGAGTGAATGAGATCAAAAGGAGCATGAGACACAGAATCACTAGTATGAAACGGTAAAGCATGATGTTTTCCCAACTTACAAGGCAGACAGTCAAAATGTTTAGTGTCAACAAGGCCTAAATGACCACTCGAAATTAAAGAGCTTAACCTAGAAAAGGAAGCATGACCTAATCTAGAATGCCAAGTTTCAGATGACACTGTGGCAACACAAGCAGCAAAAGAGGTCGGAATATTTAGGGAAACAAGCTCAAAGAGACGCCCCACTTTACGGCCTATCCCAAGTGTCTGTCCCGTCCGAGAATCCTGCACATGACAACCATGAGAAGAGAAGTGAATATCAAGACCAAGTTCACACAATTGGCCGACAAAGATCAAGTTAAGTGAGAGTTTAGGAACTAGGAATGTATTAGTTAAGGATAATGTAGGTGTGGAAATGTTTCCTGTATGACTAACTCTCATATGTGAATTATCGGCAGTAAGAATATGAGGTGCATGTAAAGCGGAGGATTTAGACCGAAATAAGGCAGAGTTTGATGTCATGTGATTGCAACAAGCAGAATCAAAGAACCAAGAATCAGAAATACCTGGAGTAGTAGACATAGTAGAAGTGCTAGGAATAGCAGGGGTAAAGGTACCAGATTCTCGGAGAATGGTGCAAAGATCCTCTAGAGATACTAGTGTGGGAGACGATCCATGGGAAGACGCTTCTACAGTGGTAGCATTGGCAGATGGACCGACAGAGGGACCTCGTGAGGGACCTCGGCTACGAGGCTGAGTGGTCGATCCTGTGGGTTGCATAGGTCATAGCCGATAACAATTTGATGCCATATAACCATGTTGGCGACAACGTTTGCAAAATGGACGGCGCATGGAGGAAGAACTCAAAGCGGCAAGTACTGCATCTGTAGGCATGGATATAGGCACAGCAGGGCGTTGCATTTTCAATGTAGCTAGCCGAGTCTCCTCATTCAGTAAATCTGATACAACTGTCTCAATATAAGGAAAGGGATCTCTATGTAGAATGGAAGCTCTCACAGATTCAAACTCATCATTTAGAGCCATAAAAAATTGCATAACACGAATACGATCACGATGTTCAACAACTTTGCGAATGTTACTATCCCCTTCCAAGCATGGTTCACATAAGGTCAACTGATCCCAAATAGCATGCATAGATGATAGAAAATCATTAATGGACTGACCTGGCTCTTGACGCATGTGAAATAAAGTCCCTAACAACCGATATTGATGGGCAACATCAGAACTAGAATAACGACGATCAAGAAGATCCCAAGCTTCCTTAGCTGTATTAAAAAAGCCAAACTGGAGTCGGATAGATGGGATCGAAGTGTTTCGAAACCATGTGAGAATCTGATGATTTCTACTATCCCATTCATCCAAACGATCCACAAATTGATCATCAGTTTCTTCAACAGTTCTAGTAGGTTCCCTAATTTGTCCAGTGACATAACGCCAAAGCCGACGTCCTTTTAAGAAACTTGATATCTCTTGAGACCATAAAATATAGTTGGAACCATTCAAAATAGTCTGAATTGGCATTGAGACTTCCATTCTATCCGTTCTATCCATGAAAGGCACTTTACTACTATAGAATCAGCGGAATATAGTATACCGAGCGCAAGTATGGGAAAAGTAACACCAAAAACTAGCTTAGGATGTTGGAATACCTCAAGAACCGGTTGAAAAACACCGAAAACCGGTCAGGAAATGGTCGAACCGGTCGAAAAAAACGACAAAACCGTTTTGTTCGACGCCGGTCAATGCCAGTCAAAAGGGATAACGTGGCGGTGACGTGGCAAATGACGTCAGCTGGAGCGTGGGCCAGGCGTGTGCCTGACGCGTCAAGCACGTGGAGGCGCGTGCCGGCGCGTGGATCTCACGCGCAGAGCTTGGAGCGGCGCGTGAGGGCGCGTCCGGCGGAGGAATGCGGCGAAACTTGATTGGCGGACTCGACTGAGGGCGGCGAGTCGAGGGTTGATGTTGGTCTTTGGAAAAACACGGCGGAAGATGTTCAAAACACCGGTGAACAGCGGTGAACGGCGGTGGCCTTCCTGGGTTCAAGGCGCGGTGGCGTGGGGCGGTGCGTGCGGCGGCGTCCGGCGGCCGTTGATGATGAAATTTCAAGATGTGGGTCGTCTAAGGGCGGCGAGTCTACTGGTGGTCTCAGTTTTCCGAAATGAGCAACGGAAGTATGTCGAGCAAAGACGAAAAACTTCGGTCTTGACAGAGAACCGGGATGGCGCGGCCGGTGCGGCTGGCGTCGTGGCGACCACAGTGTGGCAGACTCAATGGGCGCTCCTCAGGTAACAGCGGCTCTGATACCAAGTTGAAATGAGAGAATTTTTGTGTATATTACTTGCCTTTTTGAACTACAAGACCAAGTCCCTTTTTATATGGAAAGAATGAACAGTAAACTTATAATATATATTATATTTAACACTCAAATATCTTTTGAGTATTAACAGAATATCCTTTTTGCCTCACAGCCTATGGTTAAAACATAAAGAAAGATAAAAGTTTATATAGATTGTGTTAAATACACGACATGGGTCATCTCGAATTCAAAATTTTCTCTAACCGAATGTGTTTCTTGGCGACTAGCTTGAGCGCTACAAAAAGCTGATATGATTCTTGATCTTTTAACGTCATTTTATTAACATATGTCTGTGAATTACAGGTACCTCAACGCCAAAGGATACACCGGAGGGTTCGATGAACCGGCAATCAACTCGATACTACAATCAATGCGTGTAAACTACTCAGGTTGGGTCCATGATTTCGCTCCAGCAGCAATTGCACTGAACAGCACGAGTGCACTGGTGGAATTCGAGCACAGCTTGGGACGAATAGAGCCTGAAATCGCGGTAAGCGTAGCTAAAACCGTGTACCTGAGTGATCTGAGATGGGCTCTGCCGGAAGTGCCGGTTCCGTGCTCCATCATTCAATCCCGAAAGGACATCATCGTGCCAGCGTCCGTCTCGCATTACATGAAGAAGAAGATTGGGAATGGCACCTCCAAGGTGAAGTTACTAAGGACACAAGGCCACTTTCCAATGCTCACTGCTTATCCTTTGCTTCTGGATGCCTTGAAGGGAGCAAATTAACTTCGTTCAAACGCCCGGTTTGCGCGAAAGTGTCGAAGAAGCGATCAAAATCTTTGCTAGAGACGGTCCACCTCATTATTTAGCTGGGAATACGAATATTACCCAATTTGTCTTTAGTTAAATTTGCATGTAGGTAACATTCATATTGGGAACCCACTCACGGAGGCCTTTCTCTGAGCCACGAGAAAACCCACAACCCCTTTTGATTATGGTTCAATCCCGACCCTCTTTTTTATCTCTCATATGGTCTTTGTTTTTATATATAGCAATATAAATACACTTTAGGTCCACTTACCTTATCAAATGTGTCATTGGTTTCTTAGACATTTTTATGCAACCAAGTCCTCAACTTTTTTTATTTGAGCAATTAATTTCTGTCTGCTATATATCTACTGCCAGTTATTTGCATTTAGCTTTTCTATGATATGTTCTTAGCGTCCTCCATCGAAAAATGATTAAATAGAAAGTGATAAAAGGGAGAAGGGGGTGGCCACCAATGCTCCACCACACCGCAAAGGGGGCCTAATAGTTTCGATTTTGCGCATTTTTAATTTCTTTTTTGCTTCATATCATCTCTCTGGTTATTCTACATATAATAGTTTTTACTAAGCAGAAGAAAGATGCATTAGTTGATTCAACTTGCTGACTATCTAAACAAGAAACATTTTACAAAATATGGATTTTATATATTAAAATATTTAATGATAGAATTACAGAGATGAAGAATTCTTAAATTCTTTCCAAACACTGTTTTTATTAAATAAAGAATAAAAGGGTTTTTGCCAAAAAATAAATTTAACAAATACGGAAGTAAATAAAAGTTCCATTTAATATGAGAGTTTTATAAACAAAAAAACGAGAAATTTATTGGTCTTAAATATAGGTTGAGCGAGGAAACTAGAAAGGCAAGTTATATATATAAATATTTGGCTAGACATTCATGGTTATTGAAGGTCGTTTGGAGTAGTTTACTTAAAAAGGGCGAGGTTTAAGTTGAAAAAGGCGTGGAAATAGTCACAACCTTACTAAATTAATCTGGGATTTCCATGGGGACGAGTTTCCAATGGTAAGAAAAGCGTTAGCATTCGCGTGGCATTTTACGATGTACCGGGTAACATTGCTGGGTGAAAGCCGCAAAGTATTGGTGTCAATTATTTAGTGTGACTATTTTTACTTTGTCGGACTGCATGATCGAAAATGTAATGTAATCATGCCTCGGATATACTTTGTAATTCTCGTATTAAGATAACAATGTCCAAGTAATTCGATTTAGAAAAAGAAACATGAAATGTAGCCCGAAAATAAAAAAAGTCCGGTTGTGAGTCCTGTCCAAATAATGTATGGGCAAAAATGGACGGCCCAAAATGAAGAGAGATTCGTCATTAATTCAACTGTACAAACTTTCGATTCCCAAAATGCATTTAAGCTTTAAAATAGGCAAGTCCGCGCCATTAATCTATTCAATTTGAACCAATGAATAACAAGTGAATTGGATTACTTTCATCTAACAAACTCACGAGTATATCTCATTATGCCTGCCATTTTCTGCAAATTTTAGGCGATATATATGCGTCGAGACTTATGAAATCCGTATAAAACTTTTTAGGGAAAATTGTCCAAAAAGTTCTAAATCTATTGCACTTTTGCTAATTGAGTCATAAACTTTTCAAGTTTGCTAATTGAATAATAAACCTTTACACTTCGTGCCAATTAAGTCTATCCAGCCAATTTTAGCTAGAAATCGCTGATGTGGACGTCAGTTGGTCACGTGGCATTGACGTGGACATTTTTAAATAACATTTTAATAGTTTTCTGAATTTTTATGGTTTTTTTATTTTTTTTTCATTTTCTCTATTTTTTTTTAGGTTTCAGAGTTGGTCGGAAAGGGTGGCCAGCCGACTCTCGCCGGCCATAGGCATGGGCCGATGACCCTCGCCAGCCATAGGCGTGGGCCAGCCGACCATCGCCGGTTCTAGGTGAGGGCGTCGCGGCCCTTGCCGACCAACTCTAAAACCTAAAAAAAAAAACAGAGAAAGGAAAAAAAAGAAAAAATCCATAAAAATTTTAGAAAATTATTAAAATATTATTTAAAAATATCCACGTCAGTGCCTGGCGTCCCCGTTAGCGATTTCCGGCCAAAATTGGCCAGATGGACTCAATTGGCAAGAAGTGTAAATGTTTAGGAATCAATTGGTAAATTTAAAAGGTTTAGGACTGAATTGGCAAAAGTGCTATAGGTTTAGGACTTTTTGGATAATTTTCTCAAAATTTTTATATCATATTTGCTAAGGCTACTGCAAAATGTTTGTTTCTTTTTCTCTCTCTTAGGCTCCGTTCGTTTCGCGAAAAATGTAACGTTTCTAGAAAATGTTTTTTAGGAAGCCATTTTCCAGGAAAATGACAATATTTCCCCTCTGTTCGGCTGAAACCTGAAAATGAAGTGAAAAATATTTTCCGCAGTTCAGTATGGAAAATCTGGTTTGATTTTCTTCCTTGCACTCCTTTTAATCATTTTTTATTTTATTTTTTAAAAAAATTCGAATTTTAATTATTTTCAATTATTTAATAATTTTTCATATTTCTTTTCTTTTCTTTTTTTTTTCTCTTCTTCCTTCCTTTGTTGATCGCTGGCCACAAGCTAGCCTCACCGGCCTTGCTCGCCTAGGCCGGCAAGCTCTCGCCTCGCCTCGCTGGCCTCGAGCGAGGCCGAGCCAGATCCAATGAGGCAAGGCTTGAGCTCGCCAGCCTTGAACTCAGCCTTGCCTCGCATCAAGCTCGCCAACCTTGCCTGTGATCGGTCATCAGCCATCGGCGGCCTGCAGAGGAAGGAAGAAGAAAAAAAATAAGAGAAAGAAAAAGAAAAGAAAAAAAAGAAAAAGAAAAATATTAAAACCAATAAAAAATTCGATTAAAAAAAATAAAATGTGTTTTGTGAAAGGAAGTGAGGTAAAAGAAGATATGGAAAATGTTTTCCTCTTTTTGAAAAGAGGAAAACATTTTCCACACTTTTGAAGATGTTTTATCCATTGAGGGAAAATGTTTTTCCTGGTTAATTCATTCCCCATGAAACGAATGCTGGAAAACTTGAAAAACGTTTTCCCGGAAGTTATTTTCCATGAAACGAATAGAGCCTTGATCCAAGTTCTTGCATCCGCGGAAGGAAATTATATAAAAGTATATAGTTTACGAAATTTCCCCATTTTTTACACATTCGTACTTTAAGGAACAACATGCTAGTTTGGCATCAACTTCTTCCCCCCTTAAGTGCAACTTGAAACTGGACTAGTCGAAGATCTATGCTATGTGGCGCGAGTTATTTTTATTTATGGGTCATTTTAACGATATAATAATGTGAACTGTATTATTTAAAAGTATTGCTGTAAACTATATAATGTGAATTTTTGGACTTTTATGGAATGCACGATTCATAATGTAATCATGTCTTGGATATGATTCAAGGTTGGGTCTCATAAGACCAAAAGAACAAAAAGGGTTGGATCTCAAAATAAGATTGACTGCTTTTGGTTTCTCCCTTAATGATCCTCAAAAATTGTAAAATGTCCTGTATAGCTTATCTTTGCGTTTCCGGTTTTAAGGTAGCGGTTCCAATGGTAGGAGTCATGGTTGCGCTGGTTAATCTTAAAGGATACGCTCATTCGAGTAATAAATCCACTTTGTGTTTGACATGGAGCATATCTAACCTCAAAGCATTCATCAAGTGGTCCGACGACTTAACATAATCCGGGCACCGATTGTCCAAATGGGAATTATCTCCCACCTAAATTAACCATGAGAGTCACAACTCTATGCCCGAGGTCTTACATGATGTACGTGGGAGAGACCATTTGCCTTGCATTTGTGATTCGGGGGCTTTACGAATCAAAAGTTGCGATGTCTTTATTACTCAGTACGAAAAAGAGAGAGAGAGAGAGAGAAATTTAACGTATACCAACCCCAATTACTTCGCTCTACAATATTACTTGATGGAATGAATTCTTACGATGGTATGCCCTTGGCATACGACACTTGTAATGTGGCTCAAGAAGGTTGGTCTTCGAATTGAGGGCTCTCGATCCAACGAAAAATTGAATAACCATTACATATAGAGTCGAGAAAAGTATAAAAAAAAAGTCTTAAATCAATTACATTTGTACCAATTTAGTTCTAAACTTTTTTTGTGTCAATTTAGTCATAAACATTTTGACATAGTACCAATTCAGTCCTTATGGCTAATTTTAGCTGGATTTTGCTGACGTGGACACCAATCTACCTACGTGACATCGCCAGCGCTGACGTAAATAATTTTTATTAATATATATTTTTTTATTTTTTTATTATTATTTTTTCTTTCTTCCTCCCTTTGCCAATGACCGACCACCGGCCATGGCTGGGCGGGCTGCCCTCGCTTGAGTGAGGGTCGCTGTTGCTCGGCCAGGTTCGGCCCGGTGTAGCCTGGGTGTCACGCCCCGTACCCCACGAAGCATGATCATCCGCGTAGGTCGAAATAAAATGTGACGCTCCCAGGATTGCATCACCGACCCAAAACCCAAATCAGAGAAAAACAAACGTCACATGCGGAAACCACGTATATATATATATATACACCCAGACATGCAATTATAACCATGAATAGCAATAGACAATAATATACTAAGGAAATACTAACATATAAACACCCTTTTTAAAACTTTATACGAACTATTTATTTACAACCAAAAAGAATACATAACAAGGCCACTAAACAAAAAGGATCGGTGGCCTATAGGTGTCAGCTAACTACCTAGGGAGAGTTACATCAAAAAGAGGGGTTAATCTACTCTCCTACGCTTGGGATCTGCCCTACGGCTCCTCGCCAGGATTGGATGGCGCTGCTGACTCCTCAGACAAGTCCTCCTCCGATAGTATCTCCTCGTCTGATCCCACTTCTGCCACTTCTCCAGCTGGCTCGCCATTCTCTCCCACTACTTCCAGATTCAGTTCTTCCTCTTCCTCCTCAATATTATCGTCAGCTATGACTTGTTCACCGCCTTGCACCTCGTCCACCGGTAACGGTCCATCCACCGTATCGCCCACGCTGCTTACACTAAGGGAGGCTGGAGGATCAGAGACTTCTCCACTCACCATTTGGGGAATCATAACGCCATTAATATCTACTGGAACATCAAAAGTCCTCATCGGAGGTCCAGTAACCCCATTAGCTCCCCGATAACACCAGGCTACATACTCTTGTGTTTGGGGGTACTCCTCTCCCACGTCAATAAGCACCACTGATTGGCGCCTAATGTATGCTGATCCGTCCCCGCAGGGATGCTCACTAACACCTCGCTGGATTCGGTACGGGTATCCAAAAAGAGGACTTTTCCTCGGCATTCTACTGGCGGGGGTCTGAAAATCCGGTTTTACCACAACCGTGAGATAAACTCAGCAAGTAAAATCTCTAATCCTAAACTAGGCTAACGTGCACCTCCAGAAATAAATAAAATACACAATTTACTGAACCAGTAATTAAATCAATATAAGTTCACATGGGCTCACAGCCCGATTCTAATATTCCAGCCCTGCAGGTTAGGCTTTCGATATCCATATAATTCATAGACAATTAAATCGACCCGAAGGCCATGACCCAATGGTCATCAATCACTCGACCCGAAGGCCCGACCCGTCGGTCACAGTTATAAATCGACCCGAAGGCCTGACCCGTCGGTCACAATCACACTCGACCCGTAGGCCTGACCCGTCGGTCACAGTTATATATCGACCCGAAGGCCTGACCCGTCGGTCACAATCACACTCGACCCGTAGGCCTGACCCGTCGGTCACAGTTATATATCGACCCGAAGGCCTGACCCGTCGGTCACAATCACACTCGACCCGTAGGCCTGACCCGTCGGTCACAGTTATATATCGACCCGAAGGCCTGACCCGTCGGTCACAATCACACTCGACCCGTAGGCCTGACCCGTCGGTCACAGTTATATATCGACCCGAAGGCCTGACCCGTCGGTCACAATCACACTCGACCCGTAGGCCTGACCCGTCGGTCACAGTTATATATCGACCCGAAGGCCTGACCCGTCGGTCACAATCACACTCGACCCGTAGGCCTGACCCGTCGGTCACAGTTATATATCGACCCGAAGGCCTGACCCGTCGGTCACAATCACACTCGACCCGTAGGCCTGACCCGTCGGTCACAGTTATATATCGACCCGAAGGCCTGACCCGTCGGTCACAATCACACTCAATGTGGAATATCACAATCAAGATCCATTTGATTCCCATCGGGCTTAAGACAATTTCAATTTATTTCATATCAAGGCCCGTTCAAATTCCAATTGGGCTCAATCTAGTCCAAGCCAATCCACATTCAAAGGCCCAATTTAATATTCTAATGGGCTCAATCAATTCAAGACAATTTACATTCAAGGCCCCTTTAAATTCTCATTGGGCTCATTTAATTTCCAATTGGGCCCATTTAAAAATTCTCCAATTTGGGCCCAAATAACACAAAATTCGGAGCCCATGAGGCCTATCCCAATTCAGCCCACAAATCCTCTCCTAATTACCACTAAACCAATGTAATTAGTCCTAATTAAGTCCACTAACCATCCATTACACAAAACACACTTAATTAGGTCCTAATTACCACAATTTAATCCCTAATCAAGCACAATTAAGACTAATTCAGCGATTAGTGGTTTTACTCGCCTAATGACGACGCGAGACGACGGGAGCGAGCGGCCGATGACCGGCGAGCGGTACAATCGACGGCGGCGCTCCAAGGCAAGCCGGTGGCCTACGGCGGTCCGGCGAAGCTCACGGCTTCCTCACGGCCAGAACAGGGGAAGCTTCGGCTGAGGGGGGCTGAGGACGGATGAGAGTGAGATGGGGAGGCGAAGCTGGTCGGCTGGGGTGGCGCACGGCGGCGCGGCCAGGCGGACGAGCCCAGCGACGGCGACGGCGTCCCTGTCGCGCCTCGGCTGGAGTGGCTGCAACGGGCGGTCACGGGCGGCGGGAGAGGGAGGCAGGGTTGCGACTGGGCTGGGGATGAGGTCTAGGGGTGGCACACGGTGGCCGGTGACCAGCAGCTCCGGCTAGGACCTCTACTCCGGCATGAACAGTGGCCGGCGGTGCTGATCAGCTTGGACGAAGCAGCTGCCGAAGGGAAACGGGAGAGAAGAGAGAGAAATACGGGGAGAGAGAGAGCTGAGGAGAGAGAGAGGAGGTCAAAGATGGTCAAGGGAGGGGGTGAGTGGATGCCACATGTCACAATCCTAGCCTATTTGCCCAAAATGCCCTTGATCCAATGGCCCATATTCAATCCAATCCAATAATGCAAGGGTAGAATTGTCATTTGCCCCTAACCATGGTTAACCAACCCTAGTTAACCTTAACCAACCTTGGTTAATCTCAAAAATTAAATCAAAATTCGAAATAAATCAAAAATGGCCTAGGGGCAATTCCGTCATTTTTCCGTCCGGAACTGAAATTCCAATTTTCGCTCATACCGGTCCTAAATATTCATGTGATACCTAATCCAGAGTCGGAATCGCGAAATTCACTTTCTAAGCCCTCGAAAATCCTCTGCGAAGTTTCCGGGAATAAAATAATATTATTTTCCAATTTTTGCCGAAATTCCACTTTCTGTCCAGAATCATTCCAAACACACTCGGATACCCCAAAATGATGTTGGCCGCGAAAAATAACCTCAAACGGCCTCCGAAATCGGCCTCGGTGTTCCCAGGGGCAAAATGGTCTTTTTCTCACTTTCTGCCGAATCTTCCGTTTTCAACTGTTTTAATCTCGAACATGAATGGCCATTACCATTTGACGTCCGTCTTGCAAAATAGTCGTAATTACCCTTAAGATTTTGATAATGAAACTCGGGTCCAATATTGTAATCTCAATATGCTCGTTTCGCAGTTTTAGGGTCTCTCACTAACGAGCGGCAGTTTAGGCGTTACGCGTATCGACCTAAGATTGTCCAAATCGTGATGGTCTAAATTTCGAGAGAACGAGAGGAATTATCACTAGTACCAGGGTCGCGATCGTTTGGATTACAATCAGGTTTCATTCGTCAGATGTACTTTCGGTCGTGCGAAATCACTCGCGATCCGATCGTACGTTACTGACAAAATCAACCAGTCATTTTCCTAAGATCGGTCTATATTGGCTCAAAATATTTCCTCAACGTTCTTCGAAATCAGCGTTCAGTCGCGATCGGGTTCTCGGTCCACGTACCTGTTCCTATTTAGCCTTTCTCATATGGTTAGTATCCCGAGACTGATCAGGTTCAGGCGAGACTTACTAAAATTACACGAGAATAAATATACACTTTATTGGTCCCGATAACGGGTCAAAATTCAGGATATTACAACTCTTCCCCCCTTACAAAAATTTCGTCCTCGAAATTTGCACTTCAAACCGGCTCCTCAAACAACTGGGGGTGTTGACGTCGCATGGCTTCTTCGCTTTCCCAAGTAGCGCCCTCTGTTCCGTGGTGCTCCCAAACTACCTTCACCATCGGGATTGTCTTGTTCCGAAGTACTCGATCCTTTCTATCTTCGATTCTGACTGGTCTCTCCACGTACGACACCCTGTCGTCCACGTCTATTTCTTCGTATCTTAGAACGTGTGTCGGATCCGGTTCATACTTTCTCAACATCGACACGTGGAAGACATTATGTATTTGGGACAAATTCGGTGGCAAGGCTAGTCTGTACGCCATGTCGCCAATCTTTTCCAAAATTTCAAACGGCCCAACAAATCTCGGACTCAACTTTCCTTTCTTGCCAAATCGGGATAATCCCTTCATAGGTGACACCTTGAGAAATACATGATCCCCAACTTGAAATTCCAGATGTCGTCGTCTCCGATCGGCATAACTTTTCTGCCTACTCTGTGCTGTTTTTAACCTCTCTCTAATGATCTCAACAGCTTCCACTGTTTGCTGTACCAACTCTGGGCCTGTAATGCTCCGTTCTCCCACTTCATCCCAGCACACGGGAGTCCTACACGCTCTGCCATACAAGGCTTCAAACGGGGCCATCTGAATACTCTGTTGATAACTGTTATTGTATGCAAACTCCACCAGATGTAACTGTTCTTCCCATTTGCCCTGAAAATCCACTACGCAAGCCCTCAACATATCCTCAAGGGTCTGGATTGTTCTTTCTGATTGCCCATCAGTCTGTGGATGATAAGCTGTACTGAACTGCACCTTTGTCCCCAAAGCTGTCTGCAAGCTTTTCCAGAAGTTCGCCGTAAACCTCGGATCACGATCTGAAGTAATCGTCACTGGCACTCCGTGCAGTCTCACGATCTGTCTTACATACAGCTCCGCATACTTTTCTAACTCTAAATCCTTGCGCACTGCCAGAAAATGCGCTGACTTAGTCAGTCTATCCACTATCACCCAAATGGAATCGTGCCCTCTCTGACTCCTTGGTAGTCCCGTCACAAAGTCCATGGTAATATGTTCCCATTTCCATTCGGGAATTTCTAATGGTCGCAGCAATCCTCCAGGTTTACAGTGCTGTGCCTTTACCTGTTGACACGTCAAACACTTAGCCACATGCTTGGCTACATCCGCTTTCAATCCATTCCACCAATAATGTTGCCTTAAATTCTGATACATTTTCGTACTGCCAGGGTGGATACTGTAATTGCTGCGATGAGCTTCTCTCAATATTTCTTCCTTAAGCTCAATATCATCCGGTACACACCATCGTCCTCTATACTTCAGGACTCCATCTTCTGATACCTGGAAGTCTGGCTTCCTTGCCGAGGCATCCATTTCCACAATTTTCTGAATTTCCTGATCCGTGGGTTGTAAAGCCTTAATCTTAGTTTGAATCTCCGGCTCGATCCTCAAAGTAGCCAGCAGATTCGACACATGGCTTAATTCCAATCTAAATTCTGAGTCTCGGATCTTTTCCAATAACGCCCACTCCTTGATCATCATGTGTGCCATGCTAGACTTGCGACTCAGTGCATCTGCCACTCTATTCGCTTTTCCAGGGTGATACATGATGTCGCAGTCATAATCCTTTAAAAGTTCCATCCACCTACGCTGTCTCATATTCAACTCTTTCTGTGAGAACAGGTATTTGAGACTCTGATGATCCGTATAAATCTGAAACTTTTCCCCACATAAATAATGTCTCCAAATTTTGAGTGCAAAGACGATGGCAGCCAACTCTAAGTCATGCGTCGGATAATTCACTTCATGAGGTCTCAACTGACGCGACGCATACGCAACTACTTTTCCATGTTGCATTAACACACAACCAAGTCCTTTGAACGAAGCATCGCTATAAACCTCAAATCCACCAGGTCCAGAGGGAATAGTCAAAACTGGAGCTGTCGTCAATCTATGCTTAAGTTCCTGAAAACTTCGTTCGCACTTATCGTCCCATTCAAACTTACTTTCCTTTTTCAGTAATCGCGTCAATGGCATGGCTATCGACGAGAATCCTTCCACGAAGCGTCGATAATAGCCAGCCAATCCTAAGAAACTTCTGATCTCTGTCACTGACGTCGGCTTGGGCCACTTAAGTACCGCTTCAATCTTAGTCGGATCCACTGATATTCCTTCTCCCGACACGATATGTCCAAGAAAGGCTACCTTGCTAAGCCAAAATTCACATTTACTAAACTTCGCATAAAGCGCATGTTCTCTCAACGTCCGTAGAACTTCAGTCAAATGCACTTCATGCTCCTCTGAACTCTTCGAATACACTAGAATATCGTCAATGAACACTATGACGAACTGATCCAGAAATTCCTTAAAAACTCTGTTCATCAGATCCATAAAAGCTGCAGGGGCATTCGTTAAACCAAAGGGCATGACTGTAAACTCATAATGCCCGTACCTCGTCCTGAATGCAGTCTTGGGTATATCCTCTTTCCGAATTCTCAACTGATGATACCCTGTCCGTAGATCAATCTTGGAGAACACTGACGCACCTTGTAACTGATCGAACAAGTCATCGATCCTTGGCAGTGGATATTTATTCTTTATAGTCACCTGATTCAACTGCCGATAATCTATACATAATCTCAACGTCCCGTCCTTTTTCTTCACAAACAGGACTGGCGCTCCCCATGGAGATGCACTAGGACGAATAAATCCCTTATCTAGTAACTCTTGCATCTGAACTTTCAACTCTTTCAGTTTTGACAACGACATCCGATACGGGGCCTTAGAAATTGGCTCAGTTCCTGGGGCCAACTCTATTACAAATTCCACTTCTCGTTCTGGCGGCAAACCCGGCAACTCTTGAGGAAAAACCTCGGGGAAATTACACACTACAGAGATTTCTTCCAATTTAGGCTCTACCAATGTCGGATCTTTGACGTTAACCAAATACCCCTCACAACCTTCCTCAAGCATTTCTGTTGCTTCCACTGAGGAAATCCAAGGGATCGAGGTTCCTCCTCGGTTTCCCTGAAACTCAAACTTAGGACGACCAATCGGATTAAATTGGATCGTCCTGCTGCCGCAATCCATAACGGCTTTCTGTTTAGTCAGCCAATCCATACCAATAATCACATCAAAGTCATACATGGCTAACACGGCTAAATCAATTCTTTCCTCAACATTTCCAATCACAATTTTACAATCCAAACACCCCAACGATACTAGCACCCTATCATGCAGTGGGGTCGTCACACACAACATAATCTCAAGTAGAATAGGCTCCAGACCAACCAATCTAACAAACTGCTCAGAAATAAATGAATGGGTTGCCCCGGGATCAAATAACGCATATGCCGAATGATTGCAAAGAGATATGGTACCTGTGACCACACCCGGTGCGTCCTCAGCATCCTTTCGTGCCAACGCGTATACTCGTCCTTGCGCAGGCGGTCTGCCCTGAATAGCCGGTGGGGGATTTCCGGCCTGATTTCCAATTCTGAGCGGCTGCTGCGGTTGTCCTGGGGGTCCCAAAAGTCGTTGCTGGGGGCAATTCTTTATCTGGTGCCCCATACTTCCACAACGAAAGCAAGGTCCGATCCTATGTGGCGTCTGACCGGGCTTCCCGATAATCCTTCTCGGGGGTGGAACAAACCGTCTATTACTAGCCATTGGTCTCCTTACAAAGCGACGATTGTCCCGGTTAGGAATAAATCTCGAACCCGATGCTGATGCCCTTTCAATCTGATCCCGTTCCATAGTCTGGGCTCGCTCATATAACTCTCTATAGTCTCGAATATTCAACAAAAGCATCTGAGTACGAAGTTCCGGTTTCAGTCCATCCCGGAACCTTCGAGCCTTGTCCAGGGGATTCTCAACCATTCTCGGGGCAAACTTGGATAATCTAATAAACTCTGCCTCATACTGTACTACTGTCATTGACCCCTGACGAAGTCTCATAAATTCTGCCATCTTCTTCTCCTGGGCACTCTCAGAGAAAAACTGTCCATAGAAGTGCTCGACGAATATCGCCCAGGTCGGTTCCATAAATTCTGGAAACACTCTATCCTTAACCGCCTTCCACCAGTCATGTGCATTGTCCTGCAGTTGGTACGATGCCAATAAGATCTTTTCCCTCTCAGTACACTCTAACAGCTCAAATGCCTTTTCCAATTCCTCCACCCAACGCGGGGCGGCTTCGGGGTCACTTCTACCCGTGAACTTAGGCGGTTTCAGCTTAAGAAAATGCTCTACCAACTGGTGCATTGGTCTCGGTGCCACCATTGGTTGGGCCTGCACTGGCTGAGCTTGAGCTTGATTCTCATGGACGGCAGCAACGGCTGCGGCCTCAGCAGCCTGAGCGGTCGCATTCTCTCTTTCCTGCGCCTGTCTATCCATCACATTTCCGATTCGATCTAAAGCTCTGAGAACTCCTTCCATACGCGGATCTTCCGCCTGTCTAACATCAGCTCTGGGGTCTGCTGCAGCCCCAACACCAATTCTAGGATTCCCTTCCTCTCTAGCACCTGCAACTATATTCTCTATCGCTCTGGCTCTACCACGACCTCTACCACGAGCTTCTCTGCCTGCGCCCCTCCTTGGGGGTCCTCTCACTCTACCTCTTTCACTGCTCATCTTTCTATCCTGAGTGCTCGACTACCTGCTATAATTCCATCCGGGAATTAGAGACCTAAACCAACTAACCGGTCTAAGTCCTAGGCAGGTATAAACACAGAAACAATTAAGCACTCAGCATGCGGCTAACACAACAGCACAAAATTTTCACCCAAGAACTCGCACACTAACCTTGGGTCCTGCCGCACCTGCACAATACTGGTTCACTCAATCACCACAATAGTCAAGCACAAACATTCTGGAGGTACACTTAGCACACTAAGTCACCCTATAGCTACCCATGGTCATTTCTCCTTATCACTCCAAGGCTCAACTAGGTCAAACAGAGCTGTCCTTGCTCTGATACCAATTCTAACGGGGATGTCACGCCCCGTACCCCACGAAGCATGATCATCCGCGTAGGTCGAAATAAAATGTGACGCTCCCAGGATTGCATCACCGACCCAAAACCCAAATCAGAGAAAAACAAACGTCACATGCGGAAACCACGTATATATATATATATACACCCAGACATGCAATTATAACCATGAATAGCAATAGACAATAATATACTAAGGAAATACTAACATATAAACACCCTTTTTAAAACTTTATACGAACTATTTATTTACAACCAAAAAGAATACATAACAAGGCCACTAAACAAAAAGGATCGGTGGCCTATAGGTGTCAGCTAACTACCTAGGGAGAGTTACATCAAAAAGAGGGGTTAATCTACTCTCCTACGCTTGGGATCTGCCCTACGGCTCCTCGCCAGGATTGGATGGCGCTGCTGACTCCTCAGACAAGTCCTCCTCCGATAGTATCTCCTCGTCTGATCCCACTTCTGCCACTTCTCCAGCTGGCTCGCCATTCTCTCCCACTACTTCCAGATTCAGTTCTTCCTCTTCCTCCTCAATATTATCGTCAGCTATGACTTGTTCACCGCCTTGCACCTCGTCCACCGGTAACGGTCCATCCACCGTATCGCCCACGCTGCTTACACTAAGGGAGGCTGGAGGATCAGAGACTTCTCCACTCACCATTTGGGGAATCATAACGCCATTAATATCTACTGGAACATCAAAAGTCCTCATCGGAGGTCCAGTAACCCCATTAGCTCCCCGATAACACCAGGCTACATACTCTTGTGTTTGGGGGTACTCCTCTCCCACGTCAATAAGCACCACTGATTGGCGCCTAATGTATGCTGATCCGTCCCCGCAGGGATGCTCACTAACACCTCGCTGGATTCGGTACGGGTATCCAAAAAGAGGACTTTTCCTCGGCATTCTACTGGCGGGGGTCTGAAAATCCGGTTTTACCACAACCGTGAGATAAACTCAGCAAGTAAAATCTCTAATCCTAAACTAGGCTAACGTGCACCTCCAGAAATAAATAAAATACACAATTTACTGAACCAGTAATTAAATCAATATAAGTTCACATGGGCTCACAGCCCGATTCTAATATTCCAGCCCTGCAGTTTAGGCTTTCGATATCCATATAATTCATAGACAATTAAATCGACCCGAAGGCCATGACCCAATGGTCATCAATCACTCGACCCGAAGGCCCGACCCGTCGGTCACAGTTATAAATCGACCCGAAGGCCTGACCCGTCGGTCACAATCACACTCGACCCGTAGGCCTGACCCGTCGGTCACAGTTATATATCGACCCGAAGGCCTGACCCGTCGGTCACAATCACACTCGACCCGTAGGCCTGACCCGTCGGTCACAGTTATATATCGACCCGAAGGCCTGACCCGTCGGTCACAATCACACTCAATGTGGAATATCACAATCAAGATCCATTTGATTCCCATCGGGCTTAAGACAATTTCAATTTATTTCATATCAAGGCCCGTTCAAATTCCAATTGGGCTCAATCTAGTCCAAGCCAATCCACATTCAAAGGCCCAATTTAATATTCTAATGGGCTCAATCAATTCAAGACAATTTACATTCAAGGCCCCTTTAAATTCTCATTGGGCTCATTTAATTTCCAATTGGGCCCATTTAAAAATTCTCCAATTTGGGCCCAAATAACACAAAATTCGGAGCCCATGAGGCCTATCCCAATTCAGCCCACAAATCCTCTCCTAATTACCACTAAACCAATGTAATTAGTCCTAATTAAGTCCACTAACCATCCATTACACAAAACACACTTAATTAGGTCCTAATTACCACAATTTAATCCCTAATCAAGCACAATTAAGACTAATTCGGCGATTAGTGGTTTTACTCGCCTAATGACGACGCGAGACGACAGGAGCGAGCGGCCGATGACCGGCGAGCGGTACAATCGACGGCGGCGCTCCAAGGCAAGCCGGTGGCCTACGGCGGTCCGGCGAAGCTCACGGCCAGAACAGGGGAAGCTTCGGCTGAGGGGGGCTGAGGACGGATGAGAGTGAGATGGGGAGGCGAAGCTGGTCGGCTGGGGTGGCGCACGGCGGCGCGGCCAGGCGGACGAGCCCAGCGACGGCGACGGCGTCCCTGTCGCGCCTCGGCTGGAGTGGCTGCAACGGGCGGTCACGGGCGGCGGGAGAGGGAGGCAGGGTTGCGACTGGGCTGGGGATGAGGTCTAGGGGTGGCACACGGTGGCCGGTGACCAGCAGCTCCGGCTAGGACCTCTACTCCGGCATGAACAGTGGCCGGCGGTGCTGATCAGCTTGGACGAAGCAGCTGCCGAAGGGAAACGGGAGAGAAGAGAGAGAAATACGGGGAGAGAGAGAGCTGAGGAGAGAGAGAGGAGGTCAAAGATGGTCAAGGGAGGGGGTGAGTGGATGCCACATGTCACAATCCTAGCCTATTTGCCCAAAATGCCCTTGATCCAATGGCCCATATTCAATCCAATCCAATAATGCAAGGGTAGAATTGTCATTTGCCCCTAACCATGGTTAACCAACCCTAGTTAACCTTAACCAACCTTGGTTAATCTCAAAAATTAAATCAAAATTCGAAATAAATCAAAAATGGCCTAGGGGCAATTCCGTCATTTTTCCGTCCGGAACTGAAATTCCAATTTTCGCTCATACCGGTCCTAAATATTCATGTGATACCTAATCCAGAGTCGGAATCGCGAAATTCACTTTCTAAGCCCTCGAAAATCCTCTGCGAAGTTTCCGGGAATAAAATAATATTATTTTCCAATTTTTGCCGAAATTCCACTTTCTGTCCAGAATCATTCCAAACACACTCGGATACCCCAAAATGATGTTGGCCGCGAAAAATAACCTCAAACGGCCTCCGAAATCGGCCTCGGTGTTCCCAGGGGCAAAATGGTCTTTTTCTCACTTTCTGCCGAATCTTCCGTTTTCAACTGTTTTAATCTCGAACATGAATGGCCATTACCATTTGACGTCCGTCTTGCAAAATAGTCGTAATTACCCTTAAGATTTTGATAATGAAACTCGGGTCCAATATTGTAATCTCAATATGCTCGTTTCGCAGTTTTAGGGTCTCTCACTAACGAGCGGCAGTTTAGGCGTTACGCGTATCGACCTAAGATTGTCCAAATCGTGATGGTCTAAATTTCGAGAGAACGAGAGGAATTATCACTAGTACCAGGGTCGCGATCGTTTGGATTACAATCAGGTTTCATTCGTCAGATGTACTTTCGGTCGTGCGAAATCACTCGCGATCCGATCGTACGTTACTGACAAAATCAACCAGTCATTTTCCTAAGATCGGCCTATATTGGCTCAAAATATTTCCTCAACGTTCTTCGAAATCAGCGTTCAGTCGCGATCGGGTTCTCGGTCCACGTACCTGTTCCTATTTAGCCTTTCTCATATGGTTAGTATCCCGAGACTGATCAGGTTCAGGCGAGACTTACTAAAATTACACGAGAATAAATATACACTTTATTGGTCCCGATAACGGGTCAAAATTCAGGATGTTACACTGGGTGAGCCGTCGATGAGGGCTCCCCTTGCCAAATTTGGCGAGCTGGCCCTTACTGGGGCGCCCCCAGCTTGGCCGAGGCTCACCTAGGCCACACCAGGCCAATCTTGGTTCGGGGGCAGCGCCCCCCGACGGGGGTTCCGCTGCCCGGTCAGCGGACGGCTGTCCCGCTCGCCGGTGAGCGGGCGGGGGCTCGGGGGCAGCGCCCCCGAAACCTCAACGGGTTTGGGCTGGCCCGTATGGTGCGAAATTAAGAGATTTGATATAGGTTTAGGTTTTGGGCCCGTTTAGGGCATATATATATTTTGCTCGTTTTTCTGATCATTGTAACGAGTTGAGTGGCTGTAAACCGAAAATATAGTGAAATCTCTTTGCAGGACGTAGCCCTACTCGAGGGTGAACCTGGGTAAATTCGTGCATCGTCTCTTTTTCTCTGTTTTCTGCGTGATCGTTCTGTTTCGGTTCTCGATATATCCCTTCAATCTTGGCTGGTAGCCAGCCATCACCTATGGCCGATCATCGGCAATGGGAGGAAGAAAGAAATAAAAAGAAAAAAAGAAAAAACTATGAAAAAATAATTAAAATATTATTTAAAATTGTATACGTCAGCGTCGGTGGTGCCACGTAGGCTGGTCAATGTCCACGTCAGCAAAATCAGTCAAAATTAGCCGAAAGGACTGAATTGACTCAAAGACAAAAAGTTCAGGACTGAATTGGCACAAAAGAAAGTTTTATAACTAAATTGATACTAATGCAATAGATTTAAGACTTTTCTGACACTTTCCCCTATAGAGTCTAAGTTGTCGTCTTTGGTTTTTCCTTTGGCACAAACATCCCTCTTATTCCCCCACTTTAGACAAGTTCTAAGACATCATCTCTTCAAATAAATAGACAAATAATTAGAGAAGGAACAAGACGTGGATTAGATACAAGAGAGTAGTTCAATATGCCAATGCTGAAAAGATTACCAATCATTTCTTTAACAAGATAAAGAGAGAGATTAATACTAAGTTTTGAAAAATTGAAACTTCACCGTGATAGATTTAAAAAGAGAGGAGACGTGCAAAAGAAAAGGAGAAATTGGAATATCAGTATTTTACTTTGCATCTAAGTTACAGCGGATTCTATTAATTAATAATTTTAGAACTGATGAACCCAAAACATCACGAAAGAGTTCATTCCATGGTCCGTACAAAGTCTTGTCCATATCTCACTTTGTTCCATTTTGCTTTATGCGTTCACCATCACTATAAGCTGTCTTGTGATTCTTTGCTTGTGTTGTTTGGCATGGAATAAAACTTATAGAAGCGGAGAATGGCTTTTGGTTCAAATGGTCGTGGCAGAATTAGCCTTCGATTCTTCTTTGTTGTTCCGTCTTTCTTTCTTTTTATTGATCTCTTAGGATGCTAACTTGACTTTTCCTTTCGGTTTAATCAGTAATTATTTTCATAACCTTCTTATTATTCGGAATCATCCCTAAAAGGGAAATGCCGAGAGAAGCATATAAATTGGGTAGAAAATATCTATATATTAAGGGTCCGTTTGTTTTAAGGAAGAACAACCGTTTAGGTATATTACTTACACAAGTACCCTGCTGGATCTTTGAAGTAATCTCGATTCTTTGTTGTTCCCAGGAAAGTAAGATAAATAAGGCAGAAAGCATTTTCCTGTTAACTTGCAGGCCACTCGCAAGAAAAGAACCTTCCTTTCATCCACTTTTAAGCAAGTTCTCATCATGCCAAATAACTTACAAAAGGAAGTAATTGTGTGTTCGTTTTCTTCTCAAACCAAAAAGCCAGAATCAGTTTCCTCATTACTCAGCATGGCCGGATCACTCCTTTTCAGCATTGCAGAGGGTGTGCTGGGGAAGATAGCATCACCGGCGCTCCAAGAAGCCGTAAAAATTTACTGCATCGAAAATCAAATTTACGAGCTTAGAGAGACGGTGACTGCCATTAAGGCAGTGTTGCTAGGTGCTGAGGAGCAGCAGGCGAAGAATCCGGGTCTGCAAGTGTGGTTAGATCGGCTTCAACATGTATTTTATGATGCGGAGGATGTGCTTGATGAACTCGAGTGTGAAGCCTTACGAAAGCGGGTAATCAGTCAGTACGAGGGCATCAAAGGGAAGGTGCGCCATTTCTTTTCCCTCTCTAATCCACTCATGTTCCGTGTGAAAATCAGTCATAAGATCAAGGAGATTGAGGAGAGAATATCCAAAATCTCCACCGAGAAAGATCAATTCAATCTTAATAGGCAGAGTGTTGACAATGGTGTGGCACATACGCGATCACGAGAGATGACTTACTCGTTCATAAACAAGTCAGATATTGTCGGAAGAGATATTGATAAAAAAAAGATTATTGAGATGCTGATGCGGCCAGATGAAAACAACCTCTCGGTGATTCCCATTGTTGGGATAGGAGGTCTGGGCAAGACGACCCTAGCTAAATTAGTTTACAACGACGATAGTGTGAAAGAACAATTTGATTTGCGACTATGGGTGTGCGTGCCAAAGGACTTTGATTTAAAGAAAATTATTGAAGGAATTATTAAAGATGCGACTGGTCAAAGTTTGAGTAACCTTGATATTCAGCAGTTGCAAACTCGTTTGCAAAACATCATCAAGGACAAAAAATATCTACTTGTCTTGGATGACGTATGGAGCAATGACCCCCGTAGATGGAAAGAATTGAAAGCTTTGCTAGGCATAGGGGCTAGTGAAAGCAAGATAATTGTAACAACACGCAGTTCGGAAGTCGCTTCTATAATCGGTACCCATCCAGCGCATAAGCTAGAAAGTCTTTCCCATGAAGACTCTATGGCCTTGTTCAAAAAATGGGCATTCGACGAAAAGGAAAAGGAGCCTCGTCCTGAACTCCTTGAGATTGGAAATGATATTGTTAAAAAATCACGAGGATTGCCTCTCCTTGTGATAATTTTGGGGAGTCTGCTTCGCACAAAGGACGAAGAAAGGTATTGGGCATATATAAGAGATAGCGAAACATGGGGCTTAGTGGAAGTACAAAAGGACATTCTGCCGGTACTTAAGCTTAGCTATGATGATTTACCATTTTACTTAAAACAGTGTTTTCCTATCTTATCACTTTTCCCCAGAGGAGGTGAAATCAGGGCCGATCTATTAATCGGGCAATGGATGGCTTTAGGACTCATTAGTTCAACAAGGGAAAAAATAGCACCGGAAGACATTGGCGTTGAGTACGTGAAAGAGCTGTGGAGGAGATCTTTGATCCAAGATGTTGAGGAGTGGGACTCAGAGTTAGTATTTAAAGTGCACGATTTGGTCCATTCTCTTGCAACTAGTGTGGGACAAAATTATTGTTCTATTGTTGACTTACATACTCCAGAAATTCCAGAAAGAGTTCGTTACATTTCGACCCCAACCATTTCTTTAAAGGAAACCTCAAACCATGATGGAGTTCCACCTTTTCTAAGAAAGAAAACTTCCAAGAGGCTACGTGCAATAATATTTCAATACAAGGTTGATGATGGAGTTGTTAGTAGAAAATTTGCTCGAACATGCATCTCCAAGTGTAAGCACTTGCGGATTCTTAATTTGGCATATGGTAACTTTGAGGAGCTGCCAAGTTCCATATGCAGCTTGAAGCAATTGAGATCGTTAATTCTCGTTGAGAACAAGCAATTGAAGAAGCTTCCAGATACCATTTGTGAGTTGCAGAGTTTATTAGAGTTAGACGTCAGCGGTTGCTCGAAGCTAGGCGAGTTACCCAAAAATATGGAAAGGCTCGTCAGTCTTAGATACCTATATTTATCAACAAAGCAGAAGAGTCTCCAAGAAAGCGGAATACAATATCTCGAAAACCTGCAGCTATTGGGACTCAACGAATGTGAAAATCTCCAAGTTTTGTTTGAAAGTACTTGCCGATTGACTTCCCTTCGGAAGTTAATAATTCTACGTTGTGGGAGACTAACATCTCTGCCTTTTGGGGAATTAAACTCCCTAGAGCAGTTGGGCATTCATAGTTGCCCGCTCATGTCGATCCCGGAGAAAAGGTCCAGCTTTCCTTCGCATCTTCGTGTACTGTCAATAGCAAATTTCGAACAAGTGATGGAGCTGCTCCAGTGTCTCAATGAATCTGCCTGCACTTTGGAATCGTTTTGCATCTATGATTGCCCGAGCTTCACGGCTATACCTGAATGGCTAACCAATCATACACGTCTAAGGGAAATTCGCTTAATCCGATGCCCCAACTTATCGTCCATCCCGCAAGGAATCCGGTCCCTCACTGCCCTCAAAGAGTTACGCATAGTAGATTGTGGTGAACTGGGCAAAAGATGTGAGCCACAAACTGGCGAGGATTGGCACAAAATCGCTCACATTCCTCGAATCGATCTTGATTATATTAAAATACAATGGACGGATGTTTAGGTATGCATCTATAATCATCTCCCTTCATTTCTTCTTCGCTCTTAGATATAATATAGCCGTATATTGAGATTCCTTTCTTATACTCATTTTTATCCTGACTTCCTCGTTGACAATGCATTATGCACATAATATTGACATCTTTAACTCTATGCTTGGGAATTTTTTTCTCTGTTCCATCTGCCATGTTGAAAGTAAAACTTGATTCCCTAAGGATGGAATCTCGTTTTTCGCTTTTACTTTAGAAATTCGAATCTGATGCAACTTTTTGAATGTTAAGTTTTTATCTTTTGATGATAATTGTGGAAGAAGCTATGTTAAATTTTATTACTCAACCATGTTCACGTCGTCATTGGTCATTGAATATATTTTAATCAAATGAATCTGTTGCGAATGTCCTAAAAGCACTAGTTAAGTTCACTAGCCGTATCAAAAAGAAATCGTGAAATATTTGGAAGTTTATTGAAGCAAATGCACTTGCTAGAAAGCCACCTATATAAGAAAATTTACAACTCCTTTAATTGCAGAAATTTTTTTAATTTTCATGCATCCTTTTATTAAAAGAAAAAGTAGAAGCGAGTTAAAAAAATTTTAATCAAAAGTTACGGTTTTCTTTTGGAGTGCTACATGGAGTACGTACTTATATTCCACCAAGATTTTAAAATAGGTGGTCTTCCAAAACTCCATGTTTCATTTGGTTTGAAAGCACGGACAACATTGAATCGTTATTTTGAGTCTATAGGTTGAATTCGAGAACAGTTTTCCTCAATTCAAGTCGACGATTGTTTTCATAAAAATCAATAGCATTTTCACGGCGACTTTTCATTCTCGATCAAATGGAAGTGGATATGAAAATTTAGGAAACTTTGAGGCACCAAATAAGGCCTTAAGTATTCAAAATGCATTTAGCCAGGCTTTACAAGTACTTTGGGGCAATCTCTTTTTCCTGATAAATAAACCATCTCATATTGACCCAATATCATTAGTATATAGCAAATTGAAAGCTTTGCAGGTTCTCATCCCAACTTGCCACATGTAGCAACTTTTACCCAATTTGAAATTGCCAAAATACAACCAATAAGAGGACATCAAATTTGAAAAGAATCTCAATAGAAAAGAACTATTATTTCGAATTATATACATGATATTAATATTCTTAATCCCAAAGAAAATAAGCATTAATTCCTCAGTCAAATTACTATTTAATCAAAACATTGCAATGAGAAAAGGCAAGTATTTATATAGAAACAATTTATATTAAAGTAAATAATCCTATTTAAGTTTGATTAGAAATCATAACGTTGCCTTCAACATTGTAGTGATACTTAAAACTACACACTCAATTATATTTGTAAGACGAAGTAGGATTTGTAACTCAGATAATAAAATGAAATTAAAAATCATATACCCCAAATCCTGTTCCTGCATAGTATGCAAATGATTGCTAGCCTGAACAACGTTATTTGAAGGCTTTGGGATAATCTTTGTTGGCAAGACACTTGGCTTAATACCTATTGTAGGAGTGTCAAATATAGCCACTGAAATTTTATTCGAGTTTCAAAAAATTATGAAAAAAAAAATAGATGCGAATATCCTTGCTAACATGTCCATATTGTGAAAGTTTCATATGTTTTGAATTAACAAAATATCAAAGTTTATGCATCTTAAGATTTAGATTAGAGATTATATAAGAACTCTTCATTTTGACGTAACCTATCCCTAATAAATCAAGATTCATTACTTGAGTACCATTAGCACGTTGTTTAGAAAATGATGGGAACCATCAAATATGTAAGCACTTTCCCATACTCTGTACACAACGTATAAAAAGTGTGGTCCCACCTGTTGATCGGATACATCTCCCTTTCATCATGATATTATTGTTTTTTTAAATTGAGACCCTCTCCTTAAAAGCAAAATTGCCACACAGAAAACTCTACATAGTTTTTTTTTGTTGAAAGAAATTTTACATCCATATAAAAGTTAACTTTGCTAATTAAGGGAAAATATCTCTATAAATAGAATATCTAAGAATGACAATTTCACATGAAACCACAATCTGTGCCATAATACAATATTATAGACATTCTAAGCTCATTTCCTTTTTTTTTTCCTTTGAGTGCAGATGAACTCCCATGATCTATTTGCCGTGCCATGTGGATCTTCACAAAGATCTGGACGTGCACTCAGCTAATCCTTCGTCAATCTCTCTCATTTCCAATGATGAAAACAATGGCTATTGTAGCTTTTACTTTCTTTCCCTGAATGAGTGTTGTTTTATATTATTCGCTTGTGTCTGTATTGCAAATTTCTCTATTGAGTAAATGCACGATATGTATTGTATGAGACCAACTGAAGCATTGTGTCCATTTGAATTTCCTTAGAACAAAATCTTTCATTCATGGACACACCATCGAATCTATATTTGGTAAATAAGTGTCAGTTATTCAATCTTTTTGTGAGTTGTTCCAGTTAAAGAGTTTCCTAGGAATAATGCATTTAAAAACCATATTTTTTTCGCTTTTAATTTGTTTAAACTCACTCCTACATAGGATGATTATGTTCTTCTTTTCGTTTTGCTCCTAAGAGTGGACTCATGAATGTAAATGCACAAAGGATAATTACATGAAAAAAAAATTATATCTGCTGAAAGCCTTTGTCAGTTGAACTCAAAATTGTATATGCTATATAGTTCCTCATAAGTTCAGCACCGCCATGGTCGATTTCATAATAACACTAGCGCTCAGAACTGCCCAGATTGGACATCCTAAAGATGAAGATGAGGTCGAGGGGGCGCAATCCATAGGTTTAGCCAAATCGGTATCCTGGTTTTTAGCTTCAAAGCGATAAAATAAAAGGATAACTGTGAACCAATGATTGACTCGCACCATATTAAAACCTTAATGTTCAGTCCATTGCTTATAAAGCAAAGCAATTATTTTAGTCGGGACGGTTTTTAGTATAGCCAGTACGATCGCCTGCCAGAGACGAGACGACATTGGCATTCGTAGTCTGCAATTCATGAAGCGCTCTTGAGACTCCCTACCTAATGGTTTTTTCCAATGGCAAGGAAAGACAATGGCCAAATTGATGCTTTTCATAATCACGAAGAGTGGCCTGAGCCAACCCTCGGACGGCATACCCCCAATAATTTGAACTGGATGTTTAGGCAAAACCGTGCTTGCCAAGCCGTGCACAACAACGAAAAGGTCCGAGAACAATTTGATTTCAGAATATGGGTTTGCATTTCATATGATTTCGATCTGAAGAAAACACTCGAAAAAGTCTCGAGAGATTCTATCAGTCGAGGCTTGATCAGAATTCCAGTTGCTATTAAATATCCAACACATTGAGCAATTATAGACCCATATGTGATACTTAGAAAACGATAAGAAATTTTTCCTCAGTTTTTGACGATCTATAGGACGACGGTCGTGCTCATAATTGTTTGGAATGCCCGTCATTTCGTCGAGAAATGTAAGGGAGCTTTTCTTGCTCTGAAATCTCTTGTGGGGGGGGTGGGTGGGGGGCTTACTTCATGCACAATCAACAATGACGGGCATCGATAAGAGACGATAGGAATGTGTGAGAATCATCAGTGGAGGACGAAATGACATCCTTCCTACGCTCGAACTTAGTTACGACGCTACGCCACACCACATAAAACGTGGTTTCGCGTCATTTTTTTCCTTTGTTTCCCGAAAGATTATCGGCACGCCATCTATCTATCTAGTGATCTGTTAAGCGCATGCGGACTGATAAGTCCGTCGAATGGAAACCGAGCGCCGGAGGAAGTTGGCGGAGATCAGGTCGTAAAGAAGTAGAGGAGTTTGGCGAGGCTTATATGCACAATCCAGCACACAATCTTTGCTTTATCAGTGGCACAGAGTGAGTATCTGACGGTAAATTCGAACATTGAAGCCTCGTCTAGTTCAATGGACAATGAATAAATGGATGGATTTCCATTCCAAGCATTCACATTCCATGAAAGTCTTTTTTTTTTCCTGTTGTTTCGATGAAAATGTTCTAACATTAGGATTTTCTTTAACACCCGGAACCAAGGCCACATAGATCTGCCACGTTGCCGCCCGCAACATCGCCGCCATGAGGCCCCATCATTGCGCCTCCATCCACCTTCGACACCAGCCTCTCGCCCTCTCGCGAGCTGCGGCCGTGAAGGTCGGGACCTCCTTCAGTTCGCTTCGATGGAGGTCGCCGGCCTCCATGTGATCATGTCTTGAAAATATTGTAAGATTTTTTGTTGAACTAACAATGACATTTGAATTCGATTTGGAAACGAAAGGATCCTCAAAATATTGGGCGAGCCTATTTAGCTGTGAATCGAGTTCGAACAATGCAAAAAAAAAAATTGAGTTTTTGAATAAAAGTGTGTATGAGTAATACATTGATGCGCACGATATCTTAGGCTTCCCTTTCGACCCATACTTCATCTTTGCCGTCCGGAAGCTTGATTCCGTGCTCATTAAGAAATCCAATTAAGCTTGCTTTTCACTTGACGAACTTAAACCAACAAATACGAGTCCGCTTGATATATTAATATTCTATATCGCATTAATTCTCCAAAACGAGATTACTTTTGTCGAGCACCCTCTGATGTATACCTAATTATTCTTTGCCATTTGCTGCGATTTTTAGGCAAATATATATGAAAGTTACAATTAATCTTTTTTATGTACAATAATATAAAAGATGATCAAGGTCGATAGCAACCGAAAAAATATATTGTTTTTACAATTTTGGAAAAAAAATCAGGGTTTTAGTATAACTAAAAAGTAAATGTCATTTGAGCTCATATGTATGTGAGTACAAAATAGAAAATAATGAGACCTAAGAGAAAAAGAAACAAGAATACAAATGTGAGGATTTCATTTAGATTTTGCTAGCAAAATGCATTCCATCTATTTTTTTTTGTTTTTTTAATTGAAATACTGAATAAGATATTTCTTATGCCGATATAAAGGAACGTTGAATATATGGATGGAAGACTATTGTAACGAAATTATTTGTAAAATATTTTTAACGTAATTGCCCAATTACATTTCGATTCGGTGTGTTTAAATTATAAACTTGTTGGTTTTTTTTTATATTTATTTCGTGCTAATTTGTATTTTTCTCCCTTTCATACATTAAGTGTAGTATAAATTTACTAAGGTCAAAGTTGGAATATGGAGGGTTCCTCTCCTTGAAATTAGGAACCCCTTTTTCCTGTGTGATGTTGCAGAAAATGCGTAGCATATTATTTAAATGCGATGTCGTAAGCTCTACTTATCTCTAATCACGCGCTGCGCACATGCCCGCTCAATAATTACTTATATATTTTTTTTTTGGTAAGGATAATTACTTATATTTTATATTTTGGTTTCGATTAATTTTTTCTAGATTATTTCTATACTCGCCATTAAGCACAAATCAAACAAATTAATTCCATTGAAGGTAAACATGCGGCGAGGATTGAAGATTAGTTTAGGTACGTGAGACTTATCAACATCGAGAGAAACAAACTGAACGAATGCATCGAGAGCAATACATGAGACTTTGCATATCCCGTCATCAATTGCTCCCGGTTCTAGTTTAGGTACAAGCTCAAAAAACGATTGGCTTGGTGGTCGTAGTGCACGGAGGGCCGAGGCAGACATAGACCGCCCCTGCTCTATTTTCACCTCCGTCTCTATCTGCCCCCAGCATTGACCCATGAATCGAAGAAAAAAACCAACAACAGCAACAACAAAAGATATAGTCCGAGCTGAATCGGATTAGTCTACTGTAATTGCTTCATTGGTGATGGTGAGGATTACTGTGGAGAGCGGTGATAGAGCTCCAAATTTGAAAGAGGGAGCTCAGCATGTGAGGCATGATGCTCCCCTTTCCACTGAGGGCGGCCCCCGGAAGCCGCCCCAATGGCTAAAGCCTCTCCATGCCCGGGCTTGGGGACCGCCTTCATCTCCAGCACGGCGAGCCGGCCATTCGCGGTGGTCAGCGAGGATCGAGGAGAGGGGGAGGAGAGCGGTAGCGGCAGGCCATAACTGGAAGGAGAGTTCCTGAAATCAAGCTAGCGGATGGTGTGATGGTGACGGTGATTGATCGGAGGTGGTCATACTCCAATTGGTTCGATGCGGCGGGATTGTCTTCTTTTTGTCTTCTTTTTCTTGGTCATGGTTGTTTACCATTGCCATCGGGGAAGGAGGAGTGGGACTCACAAGGAAAATAACGGAAAAAAAAAACCAAATAAAAGGAGGGGCACCACATTTGAACTTTCGGATGCCGAAAACACGGTAGCCAGAAAGGATAAAATGGTCGAAATACGGTAAAAGGGAATGTATTAGTGAAGGGGGAGTGGAAAAAAACGCGACCCCAAGAAAAAAAATCAATTGTCCTTGTCAAGTATTATCTCGCCGTTTTAATGGATATTACCATAAAATTATTTCCGGCCAAATTCTTCGGAGCTCGGCTCCTCCTAGCCGAAGTTTCCTTTGTGATTTGGTACTAAAAAATATCTAGTAACCGATCTATTTGAAAATTTCTTGTGGCCAACTTTACTGGCGTGAGATTTTTGAGCCATTTAAATATTTTGACTCTATCTCGCGACAAAAATATTGGTAAAACAACCAAGTCAGGTATTAAATTAAAGGGATAAGTGCGCTGAAAGTCTTAAAACTAATGAAAAAAAATGCAATCAAATCCTAAAAGATGTCATGAAAATGTAATCAAGCCCTAAAATTTTCAAAAAGTACATTCAAGTCCTAAAACAAGTCATGAAAATCCAATCGAGTCCTAAATATTTTCAAAAAATGTAATCAACGAAATGTTTGATTGGATCAATCTGGCATTCGATTGCACTTTTTGAAAGTATTTAGGATTCGATTTCGCTTTTTTGATAAATTTTAAGGCTTAATTGTACTTTCATAATAAATTTTAGTACTTTCCATACCTTTATCCCTAAATTAAATAAATTTTAGTCCTACTGTAGCATGTGGATGTGGCGCGGTGTAGTCGAGCTTGGATCAGCTGCGCTCTCTTTTTTCTTTGCTGCACCATTTGTGTTGTTAGATTGTTGATGCTTGTTGCTCCTTATGGATGTGAGCAAGAGTGTACATATGCACGGGCTAATGAAATTAATAGTTTACGAGATATGCTGCCGTAGCAGAAGCAGCACCCGGTTTGTAAAAGACCTGGACTTTTTTCTCGTTGGTTGTGCGAATTGGGGGAGTTAGGTTGTGTTTATGAATGGGAATTGGATGTGGGTTTTCCCAATGATGTGTGTGGTAGCTCCTCTGGATATCCATGTGTCGCTGGCAATTGATTTTTCAATGGTGGCGTGTTGTTTATGTTTGGTTCGTCCCCTTTGTGCAGAATGGATTCTCAGATTAAGCACGCTGTCGTGGTGAAAGTCATGGGGCGAACTGGGTCGAGAGGGCAGGTGACGCAGGTCAGAGTCAAGTTCTTGGACGACATGAACCGGTTCATCATGAGGAATGTGAAGGGACCGGTGAGGGAAGGAGTTGTCCTCACCCTTCTGGAGTCTGAGAGAGAAGCCAGGAGGCTCCGCTGAGCGAACCATTTTTATGTTCTTGAGTTTTTGGTACGGCTATATTGGGTTTCTGTGCTGGTGGACTGAATGTGTGAGTGCTTAAACTTTATTTTCAGTTCACTTTTTGGTCACTTTGTGTCAGAGATTTGAACTTGAGCATGAATGAATAGTAGGAAGCATCTCTACCTTTAATGATGCGTTATGGATCACCATTTTTTGGTGTCTCGGATATGATGTGAATTTCAGCTTCTCCTTTGTGTTTCTGAGATGTTCTGTAGGCGCCGGGGTCAATGCCATTTCTTCTGAGGGATCGATTTGAGCCAAGGAGCTTTGATCAAATAGCTAATTGAACTCTAGGGTAACTTGTGGAGAGTGCCTTATCAATGTTGGGAAATTTTGAGATGTAGATATAGTATAGGGATCCTGCTGGAATTGATGACTTCGGTTATTCTTGTTATTCCACCGCATGGTCAAAACGTTGTCTACCGGGTGTTTCCCTAATTCGATCTCCTTAGTTGTTCCACCTTAATTAACACAAATTATATTAATGATATCAATTGTCCGAGTTTGAATCTGTATTTGTATACTCAATTGTCAAAAAATAATTCTGAAGAGAGGTAGCATTCTCTCAGTTTTCATAAGAATTGGATTGACCATCGAGTTAAAATAACTTGTCGGCTCCAATGTACGTTCAAACAATCGCAACAGAACAAGTAGTGGAGAGAATTAATAGGGATCACTTTCAAAAATTGAGGTTCTAATGTGGTTCTTATATGGAACCTTTATCACTTTGTAAACCAGCAACATGGAATAAGGACATAGCTGTCTATCAACAGCTTGACCAGGGGCGATGACGCTACCCAAGTGATGGTCGGTTTCAGAGACTCCGAAACCAAGTGCATAAAGCCGAGATTTCCACTTGCCTCACCTTGAGATGAAAGCATCCTCGTCGCAATTACCAGCATCGCCTCGAGGACTTTGTTCTGATCTTTAAGCTGTCAAAAGAGCCAGCAAAATGTCGCTCTAAGCAACCATTAGAGAGTGTTAAGCTTGTTATGTGATGCGGAAAGTAGATGACATTCAGGCAGTCGTCTAATTCCATGAAAGTACAAAAAACTCGCGCCGAGACTTCAATTTCAAAATGAGTCGGTAACTCGATTCTCAGTCACCACATCAGACTTTCTCTCACTGTAAAATGGCCTTGAATCATCTCGTGGTCAAAGAAAAAGTGTAACATAAGCTGATGAGTGCAACATATAGAGTCTCGACTAACCAGCTCGACAGCAGAGGCAAGTTCCTCCACGGCTTGTTGGAATGGAATATCAGTGGGTGCAGCAACCTCCCCCCAGTCAAATTCCAAGTCCTCAAGAAAATTGGGATCGAGTGCTCTTCCCTCCCATGTGAACAAATCCTGAAGCAACTTGACATCTTCAGCTTCCATGCTCTCCCTTGACTACAAATGTGGAATGTGAGAGGGTGAAGTAGAGTGATCAATTGATTTTTATGAAAAAGTAGTGTAAACCTTAACCTTCTCCATAACTCTGTCACGCGATTCATCTTCGGATGGGAAGGATGTTCCAAGTGTCTTCGCATGTTTATCTCTGGTACAGTGGACACGCGGTGATGCTTTTATATGCTTTGCCCTGGACAAATGATAGAAATGGGAATAAGAAACCACAAGCGGCATCCACACACCCGCATGGCACACATCATCTGAGACAGGATACGTGGTTGAAGAATCAGAACTTGATACTCACGGTGTAATTTCTATAACCAGTAGATATTGCATTTATGCGTCTGTCTCAACTAGTTGAATGAAAAAGAAATCTTGTCTACTCATAAATGGATTGCTTCTGGTGGATACACTTTAGAACTCAAACGATTTTTTCTTATTTTACTATTCTCCTCTGCATGCCTTTTACACACATAGAGAAAGCTAGAACTTCCTGATTTTAAGACTTTTTTTCTTTTTCTTTGTATTCCTTAAGAACATGTCCATCAGAATAAGATCATACCCTGCCCTATATGACTTTGACTTCAAATTTTCATACCTGGCACCAAACCTGAGGGTTGATAGAGTTTCTGACACATTCGAAGGGCTGGGTGAACAACAGCATAGTAATGCCATGTGAGAGTTCCCTCCCTGTGAGACGAACTTATGGTTTATGTTTTGAATACAAGCTAGTAGGATAATGGAAGGGCTAATGTGGGGCAGTCTCACAAGAGAATCTTGCAAAATCCGAGTAAGTTTGGAGTTGCGATACGGAATATAATTTCCTTTCAAGCTTGGACCACATGTCAAGGCATGTACTACATTTCCAAGTGCTGACAGGGACTTATTGATGGTTTTAGCTTCTTCAAGAACCCTGCCCTCTGCTCCTGTTTTCTCAACTTTCTCAGAGCCAGCCAGGTCCACGAGAATCAGTTTTCCAAATGTTCTGGCCACGCTCATGACATGAAATTTTATATGAGAAAGGAAAAATTACCAAGAAATTGCAATCGCGTAAGAGACCAACCATACCTCGTCTGTTTGCTTGATTCTTGGTGCACCGAGAATATGTAAATACAATGGCTTCTGCTGCTGCCCACATTCATTTCTGTTTCAGCTTAAGTTTGAAACAGTATGAATAATTAGGGAAAGTGGCAGATATTTTAAAAGAAAATACTGATATGGCTATGCAAGATGAAGTACAAGTACAAGCCAAAACGGAAAAGAGAGGATACGGGTCTCTCCAACTGCTCTGTTGCATATACCACTCTGGAGTTCAGAGGATGGAACGAGAAGATCAACCCAGGGAAGATTGGAATACAGTCAAATAAAAAGGAGCTTGTATCTTACAGATAAGCATCGTACTGCTTCAGCAATGTCTGATAGAGATATCTGGAGAGAAGGGAGAAAACATCAAGGGGGTCTCACAGAAAGAAAGCATAAGATGATACGTAAGCATAGGTGGTTTTAACTCAATAAGCCATCCAGTTTTCCGTATACAACAAAGGATAGTTAGATTTATGTCAGTAGATCAGCAAACCAATTTCTAGTTGTTCCACCTGTGGTATTGTCGGAAGACCATTCGAGTCTAAAGAGCAAAATAACATCTTATTCTCAAAAACATTTTGTGAATGTGTGCGAGGCGCATAAGCATCTTAAGATGCACGCTTCTTCAGGCCCACTGCACATAAAAAACCGGCGACTCAAACGGCCTAACTACTCTCCGCATGTTATTTGGATTGAAAGCAGTTGTGTGAGCTGGAAAAATTCATCACCTCTGTAACTTCAGGTAACGATATTCCATGTGATTTAGTCTCTTTAATTTGTATGTTGTCCTTTGAAAGATCCAAAAGGTCCCTGGAAGAAGAAAAATAAATGATGTCCATGAGGTTTTATTTATAAACTTCCTGGGATTATTGGACGAGAGCCATTATCTCAACGTGAATGTCTTTAAATGCAGTCATGGTAATCTGTACCTTACTTTCTCCATGTAGATTTCTACCTGAAAAAGTTGGAAAACGTTGAAAATAGAGCATTGCATCAATAATTAAGTGAAGCACCAGGTAGCAGCTTGAATAGTCGCACCATGGACAATTTGATTGTATACTTGACTGAATCAGCAGAAGCGATTTCTCTGAAAATTCCATCAACCACTCTTGCAAGGAGACCTTTCTTGGCATCATCACATTCGAGGATGCTTGGTCCCTGAATCATAAATATTGTTACTGAACTGGTATATATCAATGGCCATCAACTAACGCTATTCCGGTGGGTGAACTGATCACCTCCATGCTATATGTCTTTCCAGCTCCAGTCTGCTCAAGAAAAAATAGAGTTTGTTGTTAGAAAATAGGAAATGATCAGTATAATTTATTTAACATATCAAGAAGATAAGTTATGTAAAGTATGATATATGCAGTTCTAGTTCTGCAACGACTTGAACTATGATTGTAACATCTAGTCATAACAAGGACAGGGAATTCCTCTACATGGAGATCCGATGCAAAATGTCAGACTGGAAAACTTTGAAAGAAATCCGAACCCAATTTCCTGGAATAGAACAAACAACATTGGGCAACTTCAGATCCATACACCCTTTTCCACTTGATCACGCAAAAAGAGGTTGTTCGAGATATACTATGGCACTAATCATAGGATCACATCTACTCCATTCATTTGTAAAGCACCTACTAACATCCTCTCCTCCACATTTAAGCATTCATGCATCTAGTCACGCCACTCTACCTCATAACAGATCTACTTTGTTCGAGCAAAACATCAAGGTAAAGAGTTAAGGAATCAATTAGACAACAGAAACCATGAGTCCTTTGTCGCAGCATAGCGTCTCACCTGTCCATACGTAATGATCGTCCCGTTTATTGCATTCACCACATCTGTTACATTTGAGAGCAACGCATAGAAACTAAAATATCAATACACCTGGAAGTAAACTCGATATGTGCATGCCGTGTACACCTACTAACAGAAGAAAGCAGTGGATTTGGATGAAAATAACCGATTTATCTCGATCATCGATTAAAGGATGAGAGAGCAGTGGATTCGCATGAAAATAGTTGATTAATCTCATGTACTGAAAAAGGATTAGGAAAATGCGCATGTCGACACAAGCACCTGACGCTGTGATCAATGATTCTCACTGACTCGCTCTATGGACCGAATAAACTTCACATCCAGAAATGAATACAAACGACTAGACATCATGTTAGACATCGCAATGCAGCGGTGATGCTAGATATACCTCGAACAATAGGACGAGCCAGAAACGAATAGACATCATCTTGCTTGGAGTCGTCGTAGAACACCTTATCGAAGCCGAACTTCAGCTCTCCTTCCTTTTCATCCTAACAACCATCGACGTCGAGATCACCACAGCTTGATAGATCAAAACCGGCGCAATCTCAGCCAATACGAGACGAGATAATTCACAAGATCTCACTCGAAAGTACGGATTCCACAACTCAGATGCAGCCAACGAGAACAGCCTAATCAACCGCAACTACCGTTTCTTCCGGTGCGCACACTGCAGAAGTAGGAAAGAGAGCATCGTCGAAGCACCTTGAGATTGAAGGCCTCATCGTCGATCCGGTCAATGCAGACGGAGTCGTCGCCATGATCGCGCCTCTCTCTCGAGCTCAGAGGCCTGAACCGCGCGCAGACGGTGATGTTGGCCATGCCCTCGGCGCTCGCGCCGCCGTGGAGAAGGCCGGATCGAGCCGAGGAATTCGACGAGCGCCTGCGAAAACGCAGGAGGAAATCTGAAAGATCGAAGGCGGAAAAAACGAGCGAGAAGAAGAAGAAGAAGAAGAAGGGAGGAGGGAGGAGAAGGAGGCGATCTTTGATACCGAGGAAGAAAAGCAAAGAGAGAAAATTTGAAATGTTTGGGCCAGAGCGTGAGGAGAGAGAAGCTCCTCCCCTTTTCATAGCGATGGAAAATGGAGGGAAAAAGAGGAAGTGCGCGGGGGTAATTTTTTCGATTTTCTTTTATTTTTTTAAGGACACGACGACACTTTCCTTTCCAATCAAATATTGGAAATGGGAAACAGATTATCTTAGATTTCAAAAGCAAATTCAAAGTAATGGTGACGGTACGTACTTTAATATATTTCCTAAAAGCTTATATAAACTCCAAAAATTCATGGAAACAATGGTAAATTTTCTAAAAAGAATTTCTCTAAGAACTCGAAAATTGATGATGTGCACGCAAATGTGTACTGGTAAGAGAAACGATATATATCATCGACTGTTGGATGGAAGCGGCATCTATCGTTGGATTAATGTGACGAGGAATGTCCTCTACAGTTAGATCAAGTGGATCTCTATTGTTGGATCGATTAAATCAGAATTGTAATCCTCTTCAGTTAGATCGCATAGAAGATCAATGATTGTAATTATAGAGACTTTTGTATAAATAGAAAAGCCCTCCTACTCATTGGTATCGTCCACTCTCATTTGAGCATTAGAACATTTTCCATAGATTTTAGCACTTTGTACGAGTGAAATTTGAACAAAAACATCATTTTGTGAAGATTCGGGCATAAAAACTTTGTCAAATGTGAAACAATATTTTTGTCTTGTTCACAGCAAAAAAGACACATGAATTTCTACATCACACAACATAGCAAATTGCCAAAAACAAAAAAAAGAAAGAAAAAAAATTACGGCGCTTGATCGTGACTGTGCAACCATTGTGTTCATATACCCTCACCTGATAAACTCACGCAGGAAAAAATAACGAGTTGAGAGTTCTATTTCCAATTGATAGTGGAAGCAATAATGACTTATATAGTATGAAATCCAGTCTCGAGACTTTATCTTGATTATCAGACGGTTTTAATTTGATTTCATTTGCCTAATGGGTGAGTGTCAGTCGACAAGTAGCGGCCTAGTCGTGACGAATGTCAGCTTATCATGACAAGTGGCGATATATCATGACAAGTGTAACACGTCATAACATGTGGCGGTCAAACCGTGCTTAAAGACCAATGTGCGTTTAGTCTTTAGATAGTAATTGCACCGTTGAGCTCAAATGACGGGTTCTACCGTTAAAGGAGCGTGTACCCATCTGGATACCCGTCGGATGGGGAGAGTCTGCGATTGACACTCTTAAGTGGCAATTGAAAAAACTCTTTCCTCGTAAAATTTTGATTAAAAAATGAAAAATCTAGAACATCAAATTTGTCACACACGCAATTGTTCAATAAAATTACTAATTCGGCTCTAATTATTAGTCCAAATTATTTTGGGCCCATTTATTTTAGCATTAGTAAATTTATTAAAATTAAGCTCAAATATTAATATTAATCCTCGATAGCTATATTTCTAAGTGCAAACATCATGACTATGGTCCATGCACTGACCATTTGGAATTGTGTGGGATCTTATCAATGAATATTTCGGGACACTTGCTAGGTAATGTACAAACTAGTACATATGTGACAAACGGATGGTAAAACCTAAAATCGATACATCCGTCAACTGCCGTGTGTCATTTAACAAAGTAATTTCACAATAAAATTTAACGGAAATTGATAGAAGGTAAATTTGTCACAGGTGTATCAGTTTGGAGTTTTTAATGGTAAAAAAATTAACTTGAGATAAATTTATCACAGATATATTAATTTTGAATTTTTCGTGGCATTAACCTTTTATATAAATTAATTATTCAGATTTGTTGAGAAACCAAAAGGAGCACCTCGCCAGATGGAGGATCCACGCCCCACTTGCGAGGTTTATCTCACGAGTGCCCTTCTAGAAACACTCATTATATGACGTGTGTGTGAGACGGGGGAGGGGAGACGATAATCTTGAAACTCTCTTTATTATCATTCTAGAGTGTTTCTAGAACTTTTAAACTTTTTCTCTTATATAACTAAGGAGCACGAGTGAAGAGATCTAACTAGTTGCAGTATGCAAGTGTGCAGTTCGACTCCGAGTAGCTTCCCTCACAAAATCCTTTGGGTTGCATTTGGTGGCCCAGACAGGATAAAAGTTACCCTATCCAGCATTTGGTGAATGCACATCAATCGGGATAAATCCGGATGTCTAGACGAAAACCCGAATTTCCCTTGCAAACTATACCCCTCTCAGGCTTGGGTCCGTGCTGTTACCCTATCAAAAATGCTTTATTAAGTGATGGCGACGTCATTAAATGATTAAACTATTTTAGTTCATGGCAAATACTTTTTAGGATAAATTGTCCATGGCACGTTATGCTAGATGTCAGTAATGTCGCGCACAATTAGTAAGTAATGATTTCGTGACATCGCGTTAACATGTTACTTGAAATAACAATAAGCATCCCACAAACGTACCATCTCTCCGCCTTATCACAATCAAGTCCTTCTCATGGCAATTGAAGGATGTCTTAAACATAGATAGGATCCCCCATTACAAATTCCTCAAGCAAATAAGTTTAGGACTGGTACGTCAAGAGGATTCCTAGCCACGAAACAGTTTGGTCCTCACAGCCCCTTGACCCTCTTCATGTCCCAAGAACTTTTTGATGGGGTCCTTATACAACTGTAGCCCTTATCTTTTGGTAGCATATTGAGATAAGACCTCAAGTCAAGTCAATTTTGATCAATTAGCCAACGCGATGACAACGAAGCACTTTTCTTTTATGACAACGAAGCACTTTTCTTTTGGTAGCATATTGAGATAAGACCTCAAGTCAAGTCAATTTTGATCAATGACCTAGCCCTAACTCTTGATTGATAACCATGCACGTATATGCCAGCCATGAACACAAAACAAAGTGGAGTAGCTGAAACATCATTTTCAAAGAAAGAAACAAGAGGCACGCATGAAATTGCTTGAACACACCAAGCCTCAAGGGCATACCTACAGCACACAACATTCACCATCTTGCCCTTCTTGAAAACTTTTGATACATAACGACTGTTACATTGGCGAAGAGGCAGAGAGACCGCAAAAGAATGAGTGAATCACTGTGCAGCAGCGGAGGCATCTTCCAAGCCCTAAACGGCAATGTCTACGGCAACGGGACGCGGACTCTGGTCCTGTCCCACGGCTTCGAGGCCGACCAGACCATTTGGCACCACGTCGTGCCGTTCTTGGCGTGCTTCTTCAAAGTGGCGGTCTACGACTTGGCCTTCGTCCACCCGGGAGTGTATGGCGCTGCCGCAGGAAAGTACTCGGACTTGGGGGGTTACGCTGAAGACTTGGTGCGCCTTCTCGATGGGCTGAAGGTGAAGAGGAGCATTTACGTCGGTCACTCCATGTCGGCCATGATCGGGTGCTTGGCCGCAATCCGCAGGCCCGACCTCTTTGAACCCCTTGTGCTGCTCAGTGGATCTCCAAGGTAGGTCCTCTCTCGCTCTCTCTCTCTCTCTCTCTCTCTGGACACATATGTTCTAAGTTGTTTTACTGAGGGAGCTGGAGCCAGACATATTGTCTGTAGATCCACATGCACACATAAACAAACACTGTATCTCAAATATCTTTTGAGTATTAACAGAATATCCTTTTTGCCTCACAGCCTATGGTTAAAACAGAAAGAAAGATAAAAGTTTATATAGATTGTGTTAAATACACGACATGGGTCATCTCGAATTCAAAATTTTCTCTAACCGAATGTGTTTCTTGGCGACTAGCTTGAGCGCTACAAAAAGCTGATATGATTCTTGATCTTTTAACCTCATTTTATTAACACATGTCTGTGAATTACAGGTACCTCAACGCCAAAGGATACACCGGAGGGTTCGATGAACCGGCAATCAACTCGATACTACAATCAATGCGTGTAAACTACTCAGGTTGGGTCCATGATTTCGCTCCAGCAGCAATTGCACTGAACAACACGAGTGCACTGATGGAATTCGAGCACAGCTTGGGACGAATAGAGCCTGAAATCGTGGTAAGCGTAGCTAAAACCGTGTACCTGAGTGATCTGAGATGGGCTCCGCCGGAAGTGCCGGTTCCGTGCTCCATCATTCAATCCCGAAAGGACATCATCGTGCCAGCGTCCGTCTCGCATTACATGAAGAAGAAGATTGGGAATGGCACCTCCAAGGTGAAGTTACTAAGGACACAAGGCCACTTTCCAATGCTCACTGCTTATCCTTTGCTTCTGGATGCCTTGAAGGGGGCAATTTAACTTCGTTCAAATTGCCCGGTTTGTGCGGAAGTGTCGAAGAAGCGAGCAAAATCTTCGCTAGAGACGGTCCACCTCATTATTTAGTTGGGAACACGAATATTACCCAATTTGTTTTTAGTTAAATTTGCATATAGGTGACATTCGTATTGGGAACACGCTCACCGAGGCCTTTCTCTGAGCCACGAAAAACACACAACCCTCTTGATTATGGTTCAATCCCGACCCTCTTTTTTATCTCTCATATGGTCTTTGTTTTTATATATAGCAATATAAATACACTTTAGGTCCCCTTACCTTATCAAATGTGTCATTGGTTTCTTAGACAATTTTATGCAACCAAGTCCTTAACTTATTTGATTTGAGCAATTAATTTCTGTCTGCTATCTACTGCCAGTTATTTGCATTTAGCTTTTCTATGACATGTTCTTAGCGTCCTCCATCAAAAAATGATAAAATAGAAAGTGATAAAAGGGAGAAGGGGGTGGCCACCAATGCTCCACCACACGGCAAAGGAGGCCTAATAGTTTCGATTTTGAGCATTTTTTCTTTTTTGCTTCATATCATCTTTATGGTTTTTTTAAAATAAAATAATAGTTTTTGCTAAGCAGAAGAAAGATGCATTATTTGATTCAACTTGCTGACTATCTAAACAAGAAATATTTTTACAAAATATGGATTTTACATATTAAAATATTTGATGCTAGAATTACAGAGGTAAAGAATTCTTAATATCTCTCCAAACACTGTTTTTATTAAATAAAGAATAAAAGGTTTTTGTAAAAAAATAACTTTAAAAAATAAGGAAGTAAATAAAAGTTCCATTTAACGTGAGAGATTTATAAACAAAAAAAAAACAAGAAATTTATTAGTCTTAAATATAGGTTGAGTGAGGAAACTAGAAAGGCAAGTTATATAAATATTTGGCTAGACATTCATGGTTATTGAAGGTCGTTTGGAGTAGTTTACTTACAAAGGACGAGGTTTAAGTTGAAAAAGGCGTGGAAATAGTCACACCCTTACTAAATTAATCTGGGATTTCCATGGGGACGAGTTTCCAATGGTAAGAAAAGCGTTAGCATTCGCGTGGCATTTTACAATGTACCGTGTAACGTTGCTGGGTGAAAGCCGCAAAGTATTGGTGTCAATTATTTAGTGTGAATATTTTTACTTTGTCGGACTGCATGATCGAAAATGTAATGTAATCATGCCTTGGATATACTTTGTAATTCTCGTATTAAGATAACAATGTCCAAGTAATTCGATTTAGAAAAAGAAACACGAAATGTAGCCCGAGAATAAGAAAAGTCCGATTGTGAGTCCCGTCCAAATGATGTATGGGCAAAAATGGACGGCCCAAAATGAAGAGAGATTCGTCATTAATTCAACTGTACAAACTTTCGATTCCCAAAATGCATTTAACCTTGGGAAAATTATCAAAAAAGTCCTAAACCTTTTGCAATTGTGTCAATTCAGTCCTAAATCTTTTTTTTTATCAATTCAGTCCTAAACCTTTTGCAAACCAGCCAATTCAGTTCTTTTGGCCGGCCGGCGCTGACGTGGCCACCGGCCAGCTGACGTGGCGCCGGGCGGCATCTACGTGGCAATATTTTAATATTTTTTTTATTATTTTCGATTTTTTTCTTTTTCTTTTTCTTTTTTTTTCTTTTCCTTCTCCCCCCTGGCGGCTAGGGGGGAGGCTCGCTAGCGAGGGCCCAGCTCCGGCGAGGCGAGCTGGGCCCTCACCGAAGCTGGGTGAGCTCGCCATGGCTGGGCGAGCTCCGCCTCGCCAAAGCTGGGCGAGCTGGGCCCTCGCCGGCGAGCCTCCCCCCTGGCCGGACAGGCCAGGGGGGAGAAGGAAAAGAAAAATAAAAAATAAAAAAAATTCAAAAATAGTAAAAAAATATTAAAATATTACCACATGGACGCCAGCCGGCGCCACGTCAGCCTGCCGGCCCAAAGGACTAAATTAGCTAGTTTACAAAAGGTTTAGGACTGAATTGGCAAAAAAAAAGATTTAGGACTGAATTGGTACAATTGCAAAATGTTTAGGACTTTTTTGGTAATTTTCCCTTTTAAACTTTAAAGTAGGCAAGTCCGTGCCATTAATCTATTCAATTTGAGCCAATGAATAACAAGTCAATTGGATTACTTTCATCTAACAAACTCACACGTGTATCTCACTATCCCTGCCATTTTCTGCAAATTTTAGGCGATATATACGTGTCGAGACTTATGAAATTTGTATAAAAATTTTTAGGGTAAATTGTCCAAAAAGTCCTAAATCTATTGCACTTTTGCCAATTGAGTCTTAAACCTTTCAAGTTTGCTAATTGAGTCCTAAACCTTTACACTTCATGCCAATTGAGTCTATCTGGCCAATTTTGGCTAGAAATCGCTAACGTTGACATTTTAAAATAATATTTTAATAATTTTCTGAATTTTTATGGTTTTTGTCTCTTTTTTTTTTTTTCCTTTTCTCTGTTTTTTTTTAGGTTTTAAAGTTGGCCGACGAGGGTGGCTGGCCAACCCTCACCGGCCACAGGCGAGGGCCGACGACCCTCAACAGCCATAGGCGTGGGCTAGTCGACCATCGCCGGTTCTAGGCGAGGGCATCGCGGCCCTTGCCGGCCAACTTTAAACCTTAAAAAAAGAACAGAGAAAAGGAAAAAAAAAAGAGAAAAATCATAAAAATTTCAGAAATTTATTAAAATATTATTTAAAAATGTCCACATTAGCGGTCGGCGTCCACATTAGTGATTTCTGGCCAAAATTGACCGGATAGACTCAATTGGCAAGAAATGTAAAGGTTTAGGACTCAATTGGTAATAGGTGCAAATGTTTAGACTCAATTGATAAACTTAAAAGGTTTAGGATTGAATTAGCAAAAGTGCAATAGGTTTAGAATTTTTTTGGATAATTTTCCCAAAATTTTTATATCATGACCTATTGGCTAAGACTGCTGCAAAATCTTTGTTTCTTTTTCTCCCTCTTAGGCTCTGTTCGTTTCACGAAAAATGTGATATTTTCTGGAAAATGTTTTCCAAGAAGCCATTTTCCAGGAAAATGATAATATTTCCCTGTGTACAGCTGAAACCTGAAAATGAAGTGGAAAATATTTTTCGCCGTTCAGTATGGAAAATATTATTTGATTTTCTTCCTTGAACTCCTTTTAATAAATTTTATTTTATTTTAATTTATTTTTAAAAAAATTCGAATTTTGATTATTTTTAATTATTTTATAATTTTTCATATTTCTTTTCTTTTCTTTTTCTCTTCTTTTTTTTTTTTCCTCTTCTTCCTTCCTTTGTTGATCGCCGGCCACAAGCTAGCCTCACTGGCCTTGCTCGCCCAGGCCGGCGAGCTCTCGCCTCGCCTTGCCGACCTCGAGCGAGGCCGAGCCAAATCCAACAAGGCAAGGCTCGAGCTCGCCGGCCTCGAACTCGGCCTCACCTCACCTTGAGCTCGCCAGCCTCGAGCGAGATTGAGCCTCGCCTGTGATCGGACATCAGCCACTGACAACTTGCAAAGGAAGGAAGACGAAAAAAAAAAAAGAAGAGAAAGAAAAAGAAAAGAAAAAAAGAAAATGGAAAATATTAAAACTAATGAAAAATTCTTTTAAAAAAAAAGTAAAATGTGTTTTGTGAAAGAAAGTGAGGTGAAAGAAGATATGGAAAATGTTTTCCTCTTTTCAAAAAGAGGAAAACATTTTCCACACTTTTGAAGATATTTTGTCCATTGAGGGAAAATATTTTCCATGGTTAGTTCATTCTCCGTGAAACGAACGCCGGAAAATCTAGAAAACGTTTTCCCGAAAGTTATTTTCCGTGAAACGAGCAGAGTCTTAATCCAAGTTCTTGCATCCACGGAGGGAAATTATACAAAAGTATATAGATTACAAAATTTCCCCATTTTTTACCCATTCGTACTTTAAGGAACAACATGCTAGTTTGCCATCAACCTTTTCCCCCTTAAGTGCAAACTTGAAAGTGGACTAGTCGAAGATCTATGCTATGTGGCGCGAGTTATTTTTATTTATGGGTTGTTTTAACGATATAATAATGTGAACTGTATTACTTAAAAGATTGTTGTAAACTATATAATGTGAATTTTTGGACTTATGGAATGCACGATTCATAATGTAATCATGTCTTGGATATGATTCAAGGTTGGGTCTCATAAGACCAAAAGAAAAAAAAAGGTTGGATCTCAAAATAAGATTGATTGCTTTTGGTTTCTCCCTTAATGCTCCTCAAAAAGTGTAAAATGTCCTGTGTAGCTTATCTTTGTGTATGCCGGTTTACTGTAGCGGTTCCAATAGTAGAGGCCATGGTTGTGCTGGTTTATCTTAAAGGATACACTCATTCGAGTAATAAATCCACTTTGTGCTGGACATGGAGCATATCTAACCTCAAATGGGAATTATCTCCCACCTAAATTAACTATGAGAGTCACAATTCTGCGCCCGAGGTCTTACATGATGTACGTGGGAGAGACCATTTGCCTTACATTTGTGATTCGTGGGCTTTATGAATCAAAAGTTTCGACGTCTTTATTACTCAGTACGAAAAAAAAGAGCGAGAGAGAAATTTAACGTATACCAACCCCAATTACTTCGCTCTACAATATTACTTGATGGAATGACTACTTACGATGGTATGCCCTTGGCATACGACACTTGTAATGTGACTCGAGAAGGTTGGTCTTCGAATTGAGGGCTCTCGATCCCTCGATCCAACGAAAAATTGAATAACCATTACATATAGAATCGAGAAAAGTATCAAAAAAGTCTTAAATCTATTGCATTGGTGCTAATTTAGTTATAAACCTTTTTATACCAATTTAGTTATAAACCTTTTGACATAGTGCCAATTTAATTCTTCCGACTAATTTTAGCCAGATTTTGCTGACGTGGACGCCGGTCTGCCTACATGGCATCGTTAGCACTGATGTGGACAATTTTAAATAATATTTTTTGATTTTTTAATTATTTTTCCCTTTTTTTTTTTCTTTTCTTCCTCCCTTTGCCGGTGACCGGCCACAGGCAATGGCCGGCCACTAACCAGGATTGGCCCGCCGTGGCCAAGGCGAGCCTTGGCCAAGCTAGGGGAGCCCCGGCAAGGGGAGTGCCTAGGCCACGTCGGGTCGAGCCTGGCCGGACGACAATGACCTCCACTCAAGCGAGGGCAGCCCGCCCGGCCATGGCCGGTGGCCGGTCACTGGCAAAGGGAGGAAGAAAGAAAAGAAAGAAAAAAAGAAAAAAAAACTTTGAAAAAATAATTAAAATATTATTTAAAATTATTTACGTTAGCGCTGGTAGTGCCACGTAGACCAGCTAATGTCCATGTCAGCAAAATCCAGCCAAAATTAGCCAAAAGGACTGAATTGACTCAAAAATAAAAGGTTTAAGACTGAATTGGCAAAAAAAAAAGTTTAGAACTAAATTGATATCAATGCAATTAATTTATGACTTTTTTGACACTTTTTCTTATAGAGCCTAAGTCGTCATCTTTGGTTTTTCTTTTGGCACAAACATCCCTCTTTTTCTCCCACTTTAGACAAGTTCTAAGACATCATCTCTTAAAATAGATAGACAAATAATTAGAGAAGGAACAAGACGCGCGCTGATTAGATATAAGAGAGTAGTTCAATATGCCAATGCTGAAAGATTACCAATCATTTCTTTAACAAGATAAACCATATTTATATATAGACGTCGTCAGAGAGAGATTAATACTAAGTTTTGGAAAATTGAAACATCACCGTGATAGATTTAAACAGAGAGGAGACGTACAAAAGAAAAGGCGAAATTGGAATATCAGTATTTTACTTTGCATCTAAGTTACAGTGGATTCTATTAATTAATAATTTTAAAACTGATGAATCCGAAACATCACGAAAGAGTTCATTCCATGGTCCGTTCAAAGTCTTGTCCAAATCTCACTTTGTTCCATTTTGCTTTATGCATTCACCATCACTATAAGCTATCTTGTGATTCTTTGCTCGTTTTGATTGGCATGGAATAAACTTACAGAAGCGGAGAATACCTTTTGGTTCAAATGGTCGTGGCAGAATTGGCCTTCGATTCTTCTTTGCTGTTCCGTCTTTCTTTCTTTTTATTGATCTCTTAGGATGCTAACTTGACTTTTCCTTTCGGTTTAATCAGTAATTATTTTCATAACCTTCTTATTATTCGGAATCATCCCTAAAAAGGAAATGCCGAGAGAAGCATATAAATTGGGTAGAAAATATCTATATATTGAAGGTCCGATTGTTTTAAGGAAGAACAACCATTTAGGTATATTGCTTACACAAGTACCCTGCTCGATCTTTGAAGTAATCTCGATTCTTTGTTGCTCCCAGGAAAGTAAGATAAATAAGGTAGAAAGCATTTTCGTGTTAACTTGCAGGCCACTCGTAAGAAAAGAACCTTCCTTTCATCCAATTGTAAGCCAGTTCTCGTCATACCAAATAACTTACAAAAGGAAGAAATTGTGTGCTCGTTTTCTTCTCAAACCAAAAAGCCAGAATCAGTTTCCTCATTACTGAGCATGGCCGGAGCACTCCTTTTCAGCATTGCAGAGGGTGTGCTGGGGAAGATAGCATCACCGGCGCTCCAAGAAGCCGTAAAAATTTACTGCATCGAAAATCAAATTTACGAGCTTAGAGAGACGGTGACTGCCATTAAGGCAGTGTTGCTAGGTGCTGAGGAGCAGCAGGCGAAGAATCCGGGTCTGCAAGTGTGGTTAGATCGGCTTCAACATGTATTTTATGATGCGGAGGATGTGCTTGATGAACTCGAGTGTGAAGCCTTACGAAAGCGGGTAATCAGTCAGTACGAGGGCATCAAAGGGAAGGTGCGCCATTTCTTTTCCCTCTCTAATCCACTCATGTTCCGTGTGAAAATCAGTCATAAGATCAAGGAGATTGAGGAGAGAATATCCAAAATCTCCACCGAGAAAGATCAATTCAATCTTAGTAGGCAGAGTGTTGACAATGGTGTGGCACATATGTGATCACAAGAGATGACTTACTCGTTCATAAACAAGTCAGATATTGTCGGAAGAGATATTGATAAAAAAAAGATTATTGAGATGCTGATGCGGCCAGATGAAAACAACCTCTCGGTGATTCCCATTGTTGGGATAGGAGGTCAGGGCAAGACGACCCTAGCTAAATTAGTTTACAACGACGATAGTGTGAAAGAACAATTTGATTTGCGACTATGGGAGTGCGTGCCAAAGGACTTCGATTTAAAGAAAATTATTGAAGGAATTATTAAAGATGCGACTGGTCAGAGTTTGAGTAACCTTGATATTCAGCAGTTGCAAACTCGTTTGCAAAACATCATCAAAGACAAAAAATATCTACTTGTCTTGGATGACGTATGGAGCAATGACCCCCGTAGATGGAAAGAATTGAAATCTTTGTTAAGCATAGGGGCTAGTGAAAGCAAGATAATTGTAACAACACGTAGTTCGGAAATCGCTTCTATAATCGGTACCCATCCAGCGCATAAGCTAGAAAGTCTTTCCCATGAAGACTCTTTGGCCTTGTTCAAAAAATGGGCATTCAATGAAAAGGAAAAGCAGCCTCGTCCTGAACTCCTTGAGATAGGAAATGATATTGTTAAAAAATCACAAGGTTTGCCTCTCCTTGTGATAATTTTGGGGAGTCTGCTTCGCACAAAGGACGAAGAAAGGTATTGGGCATATATAAAAGACAGCGAAACATGGGGCTTAGTGGAAGTAGAAAAGGGCATTCTACTGGTACTTAAGCTTAGCTATGATGATTTACCATTTTCCTTAAAACAGTGTTTTCCTATCTTATCACTTTTCCCCAGAGGAGGTGAAATCAAGGCCAATCTATTAATCGGGCAATGGATGGCTTTAGGACTCATTAGTTCAACAAGGGAAAAAATAGCACCAGAAGACGTTGGCGTTGAGTACGTGAAAGAGTTGTGGAGGAGATCTTTGATCCAAGATGTTGAGGAGTGGGACTCAGAGTTAGTATTTAAAGTGCACGATTTGGTCCATTCTCTTGCAACTAGTGTGGGACAAAATTATTGTTCTATTGTTGACTTACATACTCCAGAAATTCCAGAAAGAGTTCGTTACATTTCGACCCCAACCATTTCTTTAAAGGAAACCTCAAACTACGATGGAGTTCCACCTTTTCTGAGAAAGAAAACTTCCAAGAGGCTACGTGCAATTATATTTCAATACGAGGTTGATGATGGAGTTATTAGTAGAAAATTTGCTAGAACATGCATCTCCAAGTGTAAGCACTTGCGGATTCTTGATTTGGCATATGGTAACTTTGAGGAGCTGCCAAGTTCCATATGCAGCTTGAAGCAATTGAGATCGTTACTTCTCGTTGAGAACAAGCGATTGAAGAAGCTTCCAAATACCATTTGTGAGCTGCAGAGTTTGTTAGAGTTAGCCGTCAACGGTTGCTCGAAGCTAGGCGAGTTACCCAAAAATATGGAAAGGCTCGTCAGTCTTAGATACCTATATTTAACAACAAAGCAGAAGAGTCTCCAAGAAAGCGGAATACAATATCTCGAAAACCTGCAGCTATTGGGACTCGACGAATGTGAAAATCTCCAAGTTCTGTTTGAAAGTACTTGCCGATTGACTTCCCTTTGGACGTTAATAATTCTACGTTGTGGGAGACTAACATCTCTGCCTTTTGGGGAATTAAACTCCCTAGAGTGGTTGACCATTGATAGTTGCCTGCTCATGTCGATCCCGGAGAAAAGGTCCAGCTTTCCTTCGCATCTTCGTGTACTGTCAATAGCAAATTTCGAACAAGTGATGGAGCTGCTCTAGTATCTCAATGAATCTGCCTGCACTTTGGAATCGTTTTGCATCTATGATTGCCCAAGCTTCACGGCTATACCTGAATGGCTAACCAATCATACACGTCTACGGGAAATTCGCTTAATCCGATGCCCCAACTTATCGTCCATCCCGCAAGGAATCCGGTCCCTCACTGCCCTCAAAGAATTACGCATAGAAGATTGTGGTGAACTAAGCAAAAGATGTGAGCCACAAACCGGCAAGGATTGGCACAAAATCGCTCACATTCCTCGATTCCAACTTGATTTGATTAATAGACAATGGGCGGATGTTTAGGTACGCATCTATCATGCTCTCCCTTCATTTCTTTTTCGTTCTTACATATAATACAGCCGTCCATTGAGATTCTCTTCTTTTACTTTTTTGTCGTGACTTCCTCGTTGACAATGCATTATGCACATATTATCGACATCTTTAAGTCCAAGTTTGGGAAAATTTTTAGACGAATCCCAATTTCTCTGTACCATCTGCCATGTTGAAAGTAAAACTTGATTCCCTAATGATGGAATCTTATTTTCTGCTTTTACTTTGCAATCGAATCTGATTTAACTTTTTGAATGTTAATTTTTTTTCTTTTTAAGATTATTATTGAAGAAGCTATGTTAAAATTTTATTACTCGACCATGTTCACATCATCATTGGTCGTTATATATCAAATGATAGGTTGAATATATTTAATCAGATGAATCTGCTGTGAATGTTTTAAAAGCACTAATTAAAATCACTAGTCATACAAAAAGCAATAGCGAGATACTTGGAAGTTTATTGAAGAAAATGCACTTACTAGAAAGCCGCCTATATAAGAAACTTTACAACTCCTTTAAATGCAGAAATTTTTTTAATTTTCATGTATCCTTTTATTAAAAGAAAATGTGGAAGCAAGTTTAAAATTTTTAATCAAAAGTTACGGTTTTCTTTTGGAGTGCTACATGGAGCACGTACTTATATTCCACCAAGATTGTAAAATAGGTGGTCTTCCAAAACTCCATGTTTCATTTGGATTGAAAGCACGGACAACATTGAATCGTTATTTTGAGTCTATAGGTTGAATTCGAGAACAGTTTTCCTCAATTTAAGTTGACAATTGTTTTCAAAAAAATCAAATGGATTTTCACGACGACTTTTCATTCTCGATCAAGTGGGAGTGGATATGAAAATTTAGGAAACTTTGAGGAACCAAATAAGGCCTTAAGTATTCAAATGCATTTAGCCAAGCTTTGCAAGTACTTGGGGGCACCTTTCAATTTCTTTTTCCTGACAATTAAACCATGTCATATTGACCAAATATCATTAGTATATAGTAAAGTGAAAGCTTTGCTGGTTCTCATCCCAACTTTCTACAAGGAAAGATGATTGAGGGGGCAAGTAGCAACGTTTACCCAATTTGAAATTTGCCAAAATACGACCAATAAGAGGACATCGAATTTGAAAAGAATCTCGATATAAAAGAATTATGATTTCGAATTATATACATGAAATTAATATTCTTAATCCCAAAGAAAATAAGCATTAATTCCTCAATTGAATTACTACTTAATCAAAACATTGCAATGAGAAAAGGAAAGTATTTATATAGAAACAATTTATATTAAAGTAAATAATCCTATGTAAGTTTGATTAGAAATCATGACGTTGCATTCAACATTGTAGTTATACTTAAAACTACACACTCAATTATATTTGTAAGACTAAGTAGAATTTGTAACTCAGATAATAAAATAAAATTAAAAATTATATAGCCCCGAATCCTGTTCCTGCATAGTGCGCAAATGATTGCTAGTCTAAACAACATTATTTAAAGACTTTGGGATAATCTTTGTTGGTAAGACACTTGGCTTAATACCAGTTATAGGAATGTCAAATATAACCAACGAAATTTTATTCAAGTTTCAGAAAATTATGAAAAAAAAAATAGATGCGAATATCCTTGCAAACATTTACATATTGTGAAAGTTTCATATGTTTTGGATTAACAAAATGTCAAAGTTTGTGCATCATAAGATTTAGATTAGAGACTATATAAGAACTCTTCATTTTGATGTAAACTATCACTAATAAATCGAGATTCATTACTCAAGTACCATTAGCAAGTTGTTTAGAAAATAATGGGAACCATCAAATATGTAAGCACTTTCCCATAGTGTGTACACAACGTATAAAAAGTGTGGTTCCACCTGTTGATCGGATACATCTCCCTTTCATCATGATATTTTGTTTTAAAAAAAATTGATGCACACTCCTTAAAAACAAAATTTCCGCACAGAAAACTCTACATCAGTTTTTGTTGAAAGCAATTTTACATCCGTATAAAAGTTAACTTTGCTAACTAATGGAAAATATCTCTGTAAATAGAATATCTAAGAATGACAATTTCACGTGAAACCACAATCTGTGCCATAATACAATATTATAGACATTCTAAGCTCATTTCCTCTTTTTTTTCCTTTGAGCGCAGATGAACTCCCATGATCTATTTGCCGTGCCATGTGGATCTTCACAAAGATCTGGACGTGCACTCGGCTAATCCTTCGTCAATCTCTTTCATTTCCAGTGATGAAAACAATGGCTATTGATATTGTAGCTTTTACTTTCTTTCCCTGAATGCGTGTTGTTTTATATTATTTGCTTGTGTTTGTATTGCAAATTTCTCTATTGAGTAAATGCCCGATCCGTATTGTATGAGACCAACTGAAGCATTGTCTCTATTTGAATTTCCTTAGAACGATCTTTCATTCACGGACACACCATCGAATCTATATTCGGTAAATAAGTGTCGGTTATTCAATCTTTTTATAAGTTGTTCCAGTTAAAGAGTTTCCTAGGAATAATGCATTTAAAAACCATAATTTTTTTCGTTTTTAATTTGTTTAAACTCACTCCTACATAGGATGACTATGTTCTTCTTTGCGTTTTGCTCCTAAGAGTGGACTCATGAATGTAAATGCACAAAGGCTAATTACATGAAAATAAAAAAATTATATCTGCTGAAAGCCTTTGTCAGTTTTGCTCTCAAGCACTTTTAGTTGAACTCATAATTGTATATGCTATATAGTTCCTCATAAGTTCAGCACCGCCATGGTCGATTTCATAATAACACTAGCGCTCAGAACTACCCAGATTGGACATCCTGAAGATGAAGATGAGGTCGAGGGGGCTCAGTGCATAGATTTAGCCAAATCTTTATCCTGGTTTTTAGCTTCAAAGCGATAAAACAAAAGGATAATTGTTAACCAATGATCAACTCACACCATATTAAAATCTTAATATTCATTCCATTGCTTATAGAGCAGAACAATTATTTTGGTTGGGACGGTTTTTAGTATAGCTATTATGATCGCCTGCCCGAGACGACGCTGGCGTTCATCGTTTGCAATTCATGAAGCTCTCTTGAGACTCCCTACTTAATGTTTTTTTCCAATGTGGCAAGGAAAGATGATAGCCAAATTGATCCTTTTCATCATCGCGAAGGGTGGTCTGAGCCAACCCTCGGATGGCATACCCTCCAATAATTTGGATGGAATATTTAGGCAAAACCGTGCTTGCCAAGCTGTGCACAACGACAAAAAGGTCCAAGAACACTTTGTTTTCAGAATATGGGTTTGCATTTCATATGATTTGATCTAAAGAAAACTCTCGAAAAAGTCTCGAGAGATTCTATCAGTCGAGGCTTGATCAGAATTCCGGTTGCTAGTAAATATATCCAATACATTGAGCAGCTATAGACCCATCTACGACACTTAGCAAACGATAAAAAAAATTTCCTCAGTGCTTGACAATCTATAGGACGACCGTCGTGCTCATAATTGTTTGGAATGCCCGTCATTTCGTCGAGAAATGTAAGTGAGCTTTTCTTGCTCTGAAATCTCTTGTGGGGGCTTACTTCATGCACAATCAACAAAGACGAGCATCGATGAGAGACAATAGCAATGTGTGAGAATCATCGGTGGAGGACGAAATGACATCCTTCCTACGCTCGAACTTAGTTACAACGATATGCCGCACCATATGAAACGTTGTTTTGCTTTCTTTTTATCCCATGTTTCCAGAAAGATTACCGGCACGCCGGCTATCTATCGAGTAATCTATCAAGCGTGTGCGGCTGATATGTCCGTCAATTGAAAACCAAGCGCCGGAAGAAGTTGGAGATCTTGTCGGAAAGAAGGAGAGGAGTTTGATGAGGCTTTGCTATTCAGTATGCACGATCCAGCGCACAATCTTTGCTTCATCAGTGGCACAGAGTAAGTATCTGACGGTAAATTCGAACATTGAAGCCTCCTCTAGTTCAATGGATAATGAATATATTACTGGATTTCCATTCCAAGCATTCACATTCCGTGAAGCAGTATTTTTTTTTCCTATTGTTTTGATGAAAATGTCTAGGAAAACCCAATTCAACTCTTGAGCATCCTCAAAGGTCGAGATGTGTTTTATATTTTTCCTGTTGTGCTGTTTTTCTGTTTCCTCTTCTTCCCCACCCCGAACCAAGGCCACATAGATCTGCCGCATCGCCGCCCGCAGCATCGCTTCCAGCCCCCAGGCCCCCATCATCGCCCAATCCCTCGCTAGATCTAGGCAAGGGTCTACGTGGCCTTGCCCGCAGTTGAGGCTGCGATGGCCTTGGGCAAGGCCCATCACGGTAGCCTTCGCCGGCCAAAGTGAAAAGAAAAGAAAAGAAAGAAAGAAATAATTAAAAATTCAATTTTTTAATAAAAATTATTAAAAATTATTCACGTTAGCGCTGGTCATACCACTAAGACAACCAATGTTTACATCAGTAATTTCCAGCCAAAATTGGCTAAATGGACTCGATTGGTTCAAATGTAAAATGTTTACGATTTTTTTTTGTACTTTTCCCAAATCTCAAGGCAGTTGAAACCATAAAATATAAATTCACTTGGTGTTTCACATATAGCATATTTAACCTCAGAACATTCATTACGTGGTCCAACGACTCATCATAATGCAGGGAGCCGCTTGTCCAAATGGAATGCGGACATAATCCACTTTGTCTAAATTGACCTTGAGAGTCACACCTTTCACTCTGTGACCGAAGTCTTACATGATGTACGTGGAAGAAACTGTTTTGCCAACGTTCGTGATTGGTGGACCTTAATTGAATCAAAAGTTTGGATATCTTTATTATAAACTAGGAAAAAAGAGACCACCCGCCTGGGTGGCGCTGCTGGAGCGCGCACTCTTCCTCTCGCAAAAGATTGAGTGTTCGAATCCCGAGCGCCGCAGGGTGACTTAACCGGTGGCACGTGTGTGGTGGCTAGCACGTATCGCCCCCAGGGTTTACTCCCCGGCTATCGGCCGTGCGGGGGTTCCCTGAGTTATCAAAAAAAAAAAAACTAGGAAAAAAGAGAGAAATCTAACGAATACCAACCCCTGTTAGTTTTATCTACAATATAACCCGATGGAATCACTTCTTACAATAATATGCCCTTGGCATACGACAATTGCAACGTGACTCGAGAAGGTCGGCCCTCGAATTGAGGGCTCTCAATCCAACGAAAAGTTAACTAACATAGATATGAGTCTAAGTCGCCATCTTTGGTTTTTCTTTTGGCACAATATTTCACTTTAGATAAGTTCTAAGTCATCATCTCTTAACATAGACAGACAAATAATTAGAGAAGGAACAAGACGTGGAATAGATATAAAGAGTAGTTCCGTATGCCAATGCTGAAAAGATTAGCAATAATTTCTTTAACAAGATAAACCATATTTATTTACAGACTTCCTCCGTGAGAGAGAGAGAGATTAATATTAAGTTTCGGATAGACGATCAAACATTATCTTAAAACAAAAAACAAAAAAAAAATACTGGGAAAATTGAAATACCACCATGATAGATGTAAAAAGAGAGGAGACATACAAAAAAAAAGGGTCGGCGAAATTGGAATATCGGTATTTTACTTTGCATCTAAGCTATATTGGATTCTATCAATTAATAATTTTAAAACTGATGTACCAAAAACATCACGAAAGAGACCATTCCATGGTCCGGACAAAAGTCCTGTGATTCTTTGCTTGTTTTGATTGGCACGGAAGAAAAGTCACGTGCCTTGGACTTGGAGTTCCCAATGGCTTGCTTTAAATTAAAATACAGAAGCTGAGACAGCCTTTTGGTTCAAATGGTCGAGGCAGAATTAGCCTTTGATTCTTCTTTTGTTGTTCCAGTCTTTCTTTTTATTGATCTCTTTAGGATGCCAACTTGACCTTTCCATCCGGTTTGATCAGCAATCCTTTTCATAACCTTCCTATTATTCTGAATCATCCCTAAAAAGGAAATGCCGAGAGAACCATATAAAAATGGGCCTAAGTCCCTAAAAAAAAGAATGATATTATTATTTAAAAGAACACTTTTATAGAAAACAAAATCTTCTACATCAGTTCTTATTGAAAAGAAAAATTATATCCATATAAAATTTAATTTAGCTAACTAATGCAAAATATCATGGCAAATGTAATATCAAAGAATGACAAATTCTTGAGGGCTCACTTCGTTGGTTTAGCTAACTCGGTATCATTCGAAGCTAAAATGGATCTTTAGCTTGAAAGTATGAAAACAAAAAGATAAATATTGACTCATATGTCGTACAAGAACTATTAATGGACTCGCACCCTATTAAAATTTTAATGTTCGATCCATTGCTTATATAACATAATGATGCTTTCAATCGGAAAGGTTTTTAGTATAGTCATTGCCTCCGCCTGCTCGTTGGCATCCGTGTACTGTTCAAGAAGCTCCCTTGTTACCCCTACATCTGAATATGGGTATGCATTATTGACAATTTTTACCTAAAGAAAATTGTTGAAATAATCTCCAGTCAATCAATCAGATACATTGGACCTCGGAGGTCGATATTTCCATTGTTGGGACTACATCAATAAGTATAGGGACAGAACTATCATAAGCCAGTCAATAACTATCGGGTCGCTATCTAATTTGGAGGGAATCGGCTAAAGCAATTCCACCGAAATCTCTTTTCGCATCTTTTAACGCTCTCTTTTTTGGGAAAAGCATCATGGACAAAGGGGGGCCTGAATTCAACATAAAGCCGTGGGAAAAGGCTGAAGTGACCACCCTCAAAAACCACTTTAATTGTGGCCTTTGTCTTTAATGGCGGATAACGTGCATTGTAATAGTTTCATCAATCAATCACTCTCAAAAACCCCTCATCAAAAAACAAAAGGCCAAAAAAAAAAAAAGAACAAGCAGCTTCTGATATTCGTTAGGGTTAAATTATCTATCCATTTTCTAGAGTTTCCTAAGACTCTACTCTTAAGACTACAATTGTCTAGAAGAAGCTCCTAGGTGAACTCTTGTTGTGGTTAAGATCAGGGACGAATATTGATGGAAAACGTGCTCTTCCCTTTTCTTAAAACTCTTTTGGCCCTTTTCATTCATTTTCGTTTTCCAACTGACTAGTTCTAAGGTCGGGAAGCGAATCACATAGGTGTTAGTAACTCGAAGCACGATCAAGCCGAGGCTTAATTTTTTGCACTGTCTTTGCGGCAATGTATTACGTGTCCGATAGGTGAATAATTACTCCAACATTTGAGATGTTCATGTGGAAGCTAGAGTTTCATAACAGCCATCCCCCCTTATTATTCAAGATCATCCCTAAAATGAAATGCCGAGAGAACCGTATAAAGTGGGTAAGAGATATTTGTGCATAGATGATATGTTTATTTCGCGGAAAATATTAAAAAATATTTTTTCTGATTAAAAGTGATTCGCTTATATTGCTTAAAAAATTGAATTGACTAAAATGTATTTTCATCATCAATGAAAATGCTTAGGGATAGATTGTTATTAATTATGAAAGAATTTTTTATCGATTAATTATTTTAAGCGACACGCACAAATATTTTTAGGTAACTTATGTACAGAAGTAAAGAACACAACAGACGCTTGGAAGACACCCTGTTTAGATCTTTGAACGAATCTCGATCTATATTGGTCCCAGGAAAGTTAGTTGAAGAAAAGGTGGAAAGCAAGTTGCCTTTGACGGGCAGGCCCCGGTCTTTTTCGTCCATATTGAAAGGCAGGTGAATACCTCCCCTTCATCCATTTGTACGGAAGTTATCATAGTAGCTGCTAACTCACGAGAGGAAGACATTGTGTTTTCGTTGTCGCGTCATAGCGAGCGACCAGAATCGATTTCCTCATCACTCGGCATGGCCGAGTCACTCCTTTTCAGCATCGCAGAGAGCGTGCTGGGGAAAATAGCGTCGCCGGCGCTCCAAGAAGCCGTCGCTATTTACTGCGTTGAAGATCAGATCCGCGAGCTTAAAGAGACTTTGACTGCCATTAAGTCAGTGGTGTCAGATGCTGAGGCGCAGCATACGAAGAGCGACCGTCTGCGAGTGTGGTTAGATCGGCTTCAACATGTATTTTACGATGCGGAGGATGTGCTCGATGAACTCGAATGTGAAGCCTTACGGAAGCAGGTTATAAGTCGCTATGGCGGCGTCAAAGGGAAGGTACGCCACTTCTTTTCCCACTCTAATCCGCTCATGTTCCGTGCGAAAATCAGTCATGAAATTAAGGAGATTCAGGAGAGGCTATCCAGAATTTCCACACAGAAAGATCAATTCGATCTTAATGTGCAGAGTGTTGACAATGGTGTGCCACGTACTCGATCACAAGAGATGACTTACTCGTTCATAAACAAATTAGAGGTCGTCGGAAGAGATATTGATAAAGAAAAGATAATTGAGATGTTGATGCGGCCAGGTGACAAAAACATCTCGGTGATTCCAATTGTTGGAATAGGAGGTTTGGGCAAGACGACCCTAGCTAAATTAGTTTACAACGACGATAGTGTGAAAGAGCAATTTGAGTTGCGACTATGGGTGAGTGTGCCGAAGGACTTCGATTTAAAGAAAATCATTGAAGGAATTATTAAAGATGCAACTAGTCAAAGTTTGAGTAACCTTGATATTCAGCAGTTGCAAACTCATTTGCAAGACACCATCAAAGACAAAAAATATCTACTTGTCTTGGATGACGTATGGAACAATGACTCTCGTAAATGGAAAGCATTGAAAGATCTGCTAAGCATCGGGGCTAGTAAAAGCAAGATAATTGTGACAACACGCAGTTCGGAAGTCGCTTCTATAATCGGTACCCATCCAATGCATAAGCTAGAAAGTCTTTCCCATGAAGATTCTATGGCTTTGTTCAAAAAGTGGGCATTCGACGAAAAGGAAAAGGAGCCTCGTCCTAAACTCCTTGAGATTGGAAATGATATTGTTAAAAAATCACAAGGTTTGCCTCTCCTTGTGATAATTTTGGGGAGTATGCTTCGCACAAAGGACGAAGAAAGGTATTGGACATATATAAGAGATAGCGAAACATGGGGGATAGTAGAAGTACAAAAGGACATTCTGCCGGTACTTAAGCTTAGCTATGATGATTTACCATCCCACTTAAAACAATGTTTTCCTATCTTATCACTTTTTCCCAGAGGAGAAGACATTCCCTCCCGGATATTAACTAGGCAATGGATGGCTTTAGGACTCATTAGTTCAACAAGGGAAAGACTAGCACCGGAAGACATTGGTGTTGAGTACGTGAAAGAGCTGTGGAGGAGATCTTTGATCCAAGATGTTGGGGAGTGGGACTCAGAGTTAGTATTTAAAGTGCACGATTTGGTCCATTCTCTTGCAACTAGTGTGGGGCAAAATTATTGCTCTATTGTTGACTTAGATACTCCAGAAATTCCAGAAAGAGTTCGTTACATTTCGACCCCAACCATTTCTTTAAAGGAAACCTCAAACTACGATGGAGTTCCACCTTTTCTGAGAAAGAAAACTTCCAAGAGGCTACGTGCAATAATATTTCAATACAAGGTTGATGATGGAGTTACTAGTAGAAAATTTGCTAGAACATGCATCTCCAAGTGTAAGCACTTACGGATTCTTGAATTGCCATCTGGTAACTTTGAGGAGCTGCCAAGTTCCATATGCACCTTAAAGCAATTAAGATCGTTAATTCTCGTTGAGAACAAGCAATTGAAGAAGCTTCCAGATACCATTTGTGAGTTGCAGAGTTTATTACAGTTAGACGTCAGCGGTTGCTCGAAGCTAGGCGAGTTACCCAAAAATATGGAAAGGCTCGTCAGTCTTAGATACCTATATTTAACAACAAAGCAGAAGAGTCTGCAAGAAAGCGGAATACAATATCTCAACAACCTACAGCAATTGGGACTCGACGAATGTGAAAATCTCCAAGTTTTGTTTGAAGATACTTGCCGACTGACTTCCCTTCGGACGTTAATAATCCTACGTTGTGGGAGACTAACATCTCTACCTTTTGGGGAATTAAACTCCCTAGAGTGGTTGACCATTGACAGTTGCCCGCTAATGTCGATCCCGGAGAAAAGGTCCAGCTTTCCTGCGCATCTTCGTCTACTGTCAATAACAAATTTCGAACAAGTGATGGAGCTGCTCCAGTGTCTCAATGAATCTGCCTGCACTTTGGAATCGTTTTGCATCTATGATTGCCCAAGCTTCACGGCTATACCTGAATGGCTAACCAATCATACACGTCTACGGGAAATTCGCTTAATCCGATGCCCCAACTTATCGTCCATCCCGCAAGGAATCCGGTCCCTCACTGCCCTCAAAGAATTACGCATAGAAGATTGTGGTGAACTAAGCAAAAGATGTGAGCCACAAACCGGCGAGGATTGGCACAAAATCGCTCACATTCCTCGATTCCAACTTGATTTGATTAATAGACAATGGGCGGATGTTTAGGTACGCATCTATCGTGCTCTCCCTTCATTTCTTTTTCGTTCTTACATATAATACAGCCTTCCATTGAGATTCTCTTCTTTTACTTTTTTGTCGTGACTTCCTCGTTGACAATGCATTATGCACATATTATCGACATCTTTAAGTCCAAGTTTGGGAAAACTTTTAGACGAATCCCAATTTCTCTGTACCATCTGCCATGTTGAAAGTAAAACTTGATTCCCTAATGATGGAATCTTATTTTCTGCTTTTACTTTGCAATTCGAATCTGATTTAACTTTTTGAATGTTAATTTTTTTTCTTTTTAAGATTATTATTGAAGAAGCTATGTTAAAATTTTATTACTCGACCATGTTCACATCATCATTGGTCGTTATATATCAAATGATAGTTTGATTATATTTAATCAGATGAATCTGCTGTGAATGTTTTAAAAGCACTAGTTAAAATCACTAGTCATACAAAAAGCAATAGCAAGATACTTGGAAGTTTATTGAAGAAAATGCACTTACTAGAAAGCCGCCTATATAAGAAACTTTACAACTCCTTTAATTGCAGAAATTTTTTTAATTTTCATGTATCCTTTTATTAAAAGAAAATGTGGAAGCAAGTTTAAAATTTTTAATCAAAAGTTACGGTTTTCTTTTGGAGTGCTACATGGAGTACGTACTTATATTCCACCAAGATTGTAAAATAGGTGGTCTTCCAAAACTCCACGTTTCATTTGGATTGAAAGCACGGACAACATTGAATCGTTATTTTGAGTCTATAGGTTGAATTCGAGAACAGTTTTCCTCAATTTAAGTTGACAATTGGTTTCAAAAAAATCAAATGGATTTTCACGACGACTTTTCATTCTCGATCAAGTGGAAGTGGATATGAAAATTTAGGAAACTTTGAGGAACCAAATAAGGCCTTAAGTATTCAAATGCATTTAGCCAAGCTTTACAAGTACTTGGGGGCACCTTTCAATTTCTTTTTCCTGATAATTAAACCATGTCATATTGACTCAATATCATTAGTATATGGTAAAGTGAAAGCTTTGCTGGTTCTCATCCCAACTTTCTACAAGGAAAGATGATTGAGGGGGCAAGTAGCAACGTTTACCCAATTTGAAATTTGCCAAAATACGACCAATAAGAGGACATCGAATTTGAAAAGAATCTCGATAAAAAAGAATTATGATTTCGAATTATATACATGAAATTAATATTCTTAATCCCAAAGAAAATAAGCATTAATTCCTCAATCGAATTACCACTTAATCAAAACATTGCAATGAGAAAAGGATAGTATTTATATAGAAACGATTTTTATTAAAGTAAATAATCCTATGTAAGTTTGATTAGAAATCATGACGTTGCATTCAACATTGTAGTTATACTTAAAACTACACACTCAATTATATTTGTAAGACTAAGTAGAATTTGTAACTCAGATAATAAAATAAATTAAAAATTATATAGCCCCGAATCCTGTTCCTGCATACTGCGCAAATGATTGCTAGTCTAAACAACATTATTTAAAGACTTTGGGATAATCTTTGTTGGCAAGACACTTGGCTTAATACCAGTTATAGGAATGTCAAATATAACCAACGAAATTTTATTCAAGTTTCAGAAAATTATGAAAAAAAAAATAGATGCGAATATCCTTGCAAACATTTACATATTGTGAAAGTTTCATATGTTTTGGATTAACAAAATGTCAAAGTTTGTGCATCATAAGATTTAGATTAGAGACTATATAAGAACTCTTCATTTTGATGCAAACTATCACTAATAAATCGAGATTCATTACTCAAGTACCATTAGCAAGTTGTTTAGAAAATAATGGGAACCATCAAATATGTAAACACTTTCCCATAGTGTGTACACAACGTATAAAAAGTGTGGTTCCACCTGTTGATCGGATACATCTCCCTTTCATCATGATATTTTGTTTTAAAAAAAATTGATGCACACTCCTTAAAAACAAAATTTCCGCACAGAAAACTCTACATCAGTTTTTGTTGAAAGAAATTTTACATCCGTATAAAAGTTAACTTTGCTAACTAATGGAAAATATCTCTGTAAATAGAATATCTAAGAATGAAAATGTCACGTGAAACCACAATCTATGCCGTAATACAATATTATAGACATTCTAAGCTCATTTCCTCTTTTTTTTCCTTTGAGCGCAGATGAACTCCCATGATCTATTTGCCGTGCCATGTGGATCTTCACAAAGATCTGGACGTGCACTCGGCTAATCCTTCGTCAATCTCTTTCATTTCCAGTGATGAAAACAATGGCTATTGATATTGTAGCTTTTACTTTCTTTCCCTGAATGCGTGTTGTTTTTATATTATTTGCTTGTGTTTGTATTGCAAATTTCTCTATTGAGTAAATGCCCGATCCGTATTGTATGAGACCAACTAAAGCATTGTCTCTCTTTGAATTTCCTTAGAACGATCTTTCATTCACGGACACACCATCGAATCTATATTCGGTAAACAAGTGTCAGTTATTCAATCTTTTTATAAGTTGTTCCAGTTAAAGAGTTTCCTAGGAATAATGCATTTAAAAACCATAATTTTTTTCGTTTTTAATTTGTTTAAACTCACTCCTACATAGGATGACTATGTTCTTCTTTGCGTTTTGCTCCTAAGAGTGGACTCATGAATGTAAATGCACAAAGGCTAATTGCATGAAAATAAAAAAATTATATCTGCTGAAAGCCTTTGTCAGTTTTGCTCTCAAGCACTTTTAGTTGAACTCATAATTGTATATGCTATATAGTTCCTCATAAGTTCAGCACCGCCATGGTCGATTTCATAATAACACTAGCGCTCAGAACTACCCAGATTGGACATCCTGAAGATGAAGATGAGGTCGAGGGGGCTCAGTGCATAGATTTAGCCATATCTTTATCCTGGTTTTTAGCTTCAAAGCGATAAAACAAAAGGATAACTGTTAACTAATGATCAACTCACACCATATTAAAATCTTAATGTTCATTCCATTGCTTATAGAGCAGAACAATTATTTTGGTTGGGACAGTTTTTAGTATAGCTATTATGATCGCCTGCAAGAGACGAGACGACGCTGGCGTTCGTCGTTTGCAATTCATGAAGCTCTCTTGAGACTCCCTACTTAATGTTTTTTTCCAATGTGGCAAGGAAAGATGATAGCCAAATTGATCCTTTTCATCATCGCGAAGAGTGGTCTGAGCCAACCCTCGGATGGCATACCCTCCAATAATTTGGATGGAATATTTAGGCAAAACCGTGCTTGCCAAGCTGTGCACAACGACAAAAAGGTCCAAGAACACTTTGTTTTCAGAATATGGGTTTGCATTTCATATGATTTGATCTAAAGAAAACTCTCGAAAAAGTCTCGAGAGATTCTATCAGTCGAGGCTTGATCAGAATTCCGGTTGCTAGTAAATATCCAATACATTGAGCAGCTATAGACCCATCTACGACACTTAGCAAACGATAAAAAAAATTTCCTCAGTGCTTGACAATCTATAGGACGACCGTCGTGCTCATAATTGTTTGGAATGCCCATCATTTCGTCGAGAAATGTAAGGGAGCTTTTCTTGCTCTGAAATCTCTTGTGGGGGCTTACTTCATGCACAATCAACAAAGACGAGCATCGATGAGAGACAATAGCAATGTGTTAGAATCATCGGTGGAGGACGAAATGACATCCTTCCTACGCTCGAACTTAGTTACAACGATATGCCGCACCATATGAAATGTTGTTTTGCTTTCTTTTTTTCCCATGTTTCCAGAAAGATTACCGGCACGCCGGCTATCTATCGAGTAATCTATCAAGCGTGTGCGGCTGATATGTCCGTCAATTGAAAACCAAGCGCCGGAAGAAGTTGGAGATCTTGTCGGAAAGAAGCAGAGGAGTTTGATGAGGCTTTGCTATTCAGTATGCACGATCCAGCGCACAATCTTTGCTTCATCAGTGGCACAGAGTAAGTATCTGACGGTAAATTTGAACATTGAAGCCTCATCTAGTTCAATGGATAATGAATATATTAATGGATTTCCATTCCAAGCATTCACATTCCGTGAAGCAGTATTTTTTTTTCCTATTGTTTTGATGAAAATGTCTAGGAAAACCCAATTCAACCCTTGAGCATCCTCAAAGGTCGAGATGTGTTTTATATTTTTCCTGTTGTGCTATTTTTCTGTTTCCTCTTCTTCCCCACCCCTAACCAAGGCCACATAGATCTGCCGCATCGCCGCCCGCAGCATCGCTTCCAGGCCCCCAGGCCCCCATCATCGCCCAAACCCTCGCTAGATCTAGGCAATGGTCTACGTGGCCTTGCTCGCGGCTGAGGCTGCGATGGCCCTGGGCAAGGCCCATCACGATAGCCTTCGCTGGCTAAAGTGAAAAGAAAAGAAAAGAAAAGAAATAAATAATTAATTAAAAATTCAATTTTTTAATAAAAATTATTAAAAATTATCCTCATTAGCGTCGGCCGTACCACTAAAACAATCGATGTTTACATCAGTTATTTCCGACCAAAATTGGCCGGATGGACTCGATTGGTACAAATGTAAAATGTTTATAACTTTTTTTTTGTACTTTTCCCAAATCTCAAGGTAGTTGGAACCATAAAATATAAATCCACTTGGTGTTTCACATATAGCATATTTAACCTCAGAACATTGATATTTAGCAAAAAAAAAAACCTCAGAACATTGATTACGTGGTCCAACGACTCATCATAATGCAGGGAGCCGCTTGTCCAAATGGAATGCGGACATAGTCCACTTTGTCTAAATTGACCTTGAGAGTCACACCTTTAACTCTGTGACCGACGTCTTGCATGATGTACGTGGAAGAGACTGTTTTGCCAACGTTCGTGATTGGTGGACCTTAATTGAATAAAAAGTTTGGATATCTTTATTATCAACTAGGGAAAAAGAGAGAAATCTAACGAATACCAACCCCTGTTAGTTTTATCTACAATATAACCCGATGGAATCACTTCTTACAATAATATACCCTTGGCATACGACAATTGCAACGTGACTCAAGAAGGTCGGCCCTCGAATTGAGGGCTCTCAATCCAACGAAAAGTTAACTAACATAGATATGAGTCTAAGTCGCCATCTTTGGTTTTTCTTTTGGCACAATATTTCACTTTAGATAAGTTCTAAGCCATCATCTCTTAACATAGACAGACAAATAATTAGAGAAGGAACAAGACGTGGAATAGATATAAAGAGTAGTTCCGTATGCCAATGCTGGAAAGATTACCAATAATTTCTTTAACAAGATAAACCATATTTATTTATGGACGTCCTCCGTGAGAGAGAGAGATTAATATTAAGTTACGGATAGACGATCAAACATTATCTTAAAACAAAAAAGAAAAAAAATAGTAGGAAAGAAAAATTGAAATACCACCATGATAGATGTAAAAAGAGAGGAGACATACAAAAAAAAAGGGTCGGCAAAATTAGAATATCGGTATTTTACTTTGCATCTAAGCTATATTGGATTCTATCAATTAATAATTTTAAAACTGATGTACCAAAAACATCACGAAAGAGACCATTCCATGGTCCGGACAAAAGTCCTGTGATTCTTTGCTTGTTTTGATTGGCACGGAAGAAAAGTCACGTGCCTTGGACTTGGAGTTCCCAATGGCTTGCTTTAAATTAAAATACAGAAGCTGAGACAGCCTTTTGGTTCAAATGGTCGAGGCAGAATTAGCCTTTGATTCTTCTTTTGTTGTTCCAGTCTTTCTTTTTATTGATCTCTTTAGGATGCCAACTTGACCTTTCCATCCGGTTTGATCAGCAATCCTTTTCATAACCTTCCTATTATTCTGAATCATCCCTAAAAAGGAAATGCCGAGAGAACCATATAAAAATGGGCCTAAGTCCCTAAAAAAAAGAATGATATTATTATTTAAAAGAACACTTTTATAGAAAACAAAATCTTCTACATCAGTTCTTATTGAAAAGAAAAATTAAATCTATATAAAATTTAATTTAGCTAACTAATGCAAAATATCATGGCAAACGAGATATCAAAGAATGACAAATTCGAGAGGGCTCACTTCGTTGGTTTAGCTAACTCGGTATCATTCGAAGCTGAAACAGATCTTCAGCTTGAAAGTAGGAAAACATAAAGATAAATATTGACTCATATGTTGTAGAAGAACTATTAATGGACTCGCACCATATTAAAATCTTAATGTTCTGTCCGTTGCTTATATAACAGAATGATGATTTCAGTCGGAAAGGTTTTTAGTATAGTCATTGCCACCCCCCACTCATTGGCATCCATGTGCGGTTCATGAAGCTCCCTTGTTACCCCTACATCTGAAAATGGGTATGCATTATTGACAATTTTTACCTAAAGAAAATTGTTGAAATAGTCTCCAGTCAATCAATCAGATACATTGGACCTTGGAGGTCGATATTTCCATTGTTGGGACTACATCAATAAGTATAGGGACAGAACTATCATAAGCCAGTCAATAACTATCGGGTCGCTATCTAATTTGGAGGGAATCCGCTAAAGCAATTCCACCGAAATCTCTTTTCGCATCTTTTAACGCTCTCTCTTTTGGGAAAAGCATCATGGACAAAAGTGGGCCTGAATTCAACATAAAGCCGTGGGAAAAGGCCGAAATGGCCACCCTCAAAAACCACTTTAATTATTGCCTTTGTCTTTAATGGCGGATAACGTGCATTGTAATAGTTTCATCAATCAATCACTCTCAAAAACCCCTCATCAAAAAACAAAAGGCCAAAAAAAAGAAGAAGCAGCAGCTTATGATATTCGTTAGGGTTAAATTGTCTATCCATTTTCTAGAGTTTCCTAAGACTCTACTCTTAAGACTACAATTATCTAGATGAAGCTCCTAGGTGAACTCTTGTTGTGGTTAAGATCAGGGACGAATATTGATGGAAAACGTGCTCTTCCCTTTTCTTAAAACTCTTTTGGCCCCTTTCATTCATTATCGTTTTCCAACTGGCTAGTTCTAAGGTCGGGAAGCGAATCACATAGGTGTTAGTAACTTTAAGCACAATCAAGCCGAGGCTTAATTTTTTGCACTGTCTTTGCGGCAATGTATTACGTGTCGGATAGGTGAATAATTACTCCAACATTTGAGATATTCATGTGGAAGAGTTTCATAACAGCCATCCCCCCTTATTATTCAAGATCATCCCTAAAATGAAATGCCAAGAGAACCGTATAAAGTGGGCAAGAGATATATTTGTGCATTGATGATATGTTTATTTCGCGGAAAATATTAAAAAATATTTTTCTAATTAAAAGTGATTTGCTTATATTGCTTAAAAAATTGAATTGACTAAAATGTATGTTCATCATCAATGAAAATACTTAGGGATAGATTGTTATTAATTATGAAAGAATTTTTTATTCACTAATTATTTTAAGCGAAACGTACAAATATTTTTAGGTAAGTTATGTACAGAAGTAAATGTCACGCCCCGCACCCAACGAGAGCATGAACATCCGCCTAGGGTCGGAACAGAGTGCGACGCTCCCAGGATTGCGTCACAGAGACCCTAATACCCAAATCAGAGAAAACACGCCACATGCGGAAACAACGTATATATAATGTATATATATACACCCAGACAAATTATTAGCAACCATGAATAGCACGAGTTAACAATTTAAACGATAGATTAAACCTTAATATACGTTCTTTACAAACTTACAACCAACTTCCATTAAACCCAGAGATACAACAAAAGGGCCACGAGTATAAAAAGAGGTCGGTGACCTAGGGGAAATCGAACCAACACCCGGAGGGCTACAGTCAAAAAGTATCGGCCCTCACTCCTAAGGCTGGGACCTAAACTAGGGCTCCCAGTCGGGGTCAGATCCAGACGTCTCAAAAGAACTCTCGGACTGCCCTGGCTCTTCCTCTGAGCTCATAGCCTCAGACTCTGTCTCGGGCTCAGGGTCCTGCTCTTCAGCCTCAAAATTCATGGCCGGGGATCTGAAATGTTCGGTTTTACCACAACCGTGAGAAAACTCAGCAAGTAATAAATCGCTAATCCCAACTAGACTAAAGTGTACCTCCAGAGGGTAAATAAAATACATAACTCATTAAACCAGAATAACCCTCAATATAAATACACCCGGGCCCATAGCCCAATTCATTACACTGCCCTGCAAATTAGATTTTCAATAGCAATATATAAAAAGAATTTGCAGTCATATCGACACCACGACCCTACGGCCAATAACAGCTTATTTCCGACCCGAAGGCCCGACCCGAAGGTCACAAATCGTCCCGACCCGAAGGCCCGACCCGAAGGTCAATAACCATTAAACCGACCCGAAGGCCCGGCCCGGAGGCCACAGTTCGTTCCGACCCGAAGGTCCGGTCCGAAGACCACAACTGTTTCGACCCAAAGGCCCGGTCCGAAGACCCCAACTGTTTCGACCCTAAGGCCCGGTCCGAAGACCACAACTGTTTCGACCCGAAGGCCCGGTCCGAAGACCACAACTGTTTCGACCCGAAGGCCACATTTGTTTCGACCCGAAGGCCCGACCCGAAGGCCACAGTTGTTTCGACCCGAAGGCCACAGTTGTTTCGACCCGAAGGCCACTGTTCAAAAGGCTTGTCACGCATACCCCTGTACTCTAAACCGGCTAATAAACAGCACACAAGCCATTCACATATTCGGGAATCAAATTAATTGCACTACTCATGCCATGGGCCAAATAAACGACACGCGAATTTGTCAATCTCAACACCATCAGGGTACGATCAATCCTTTCCATTTAACCCCAAGTAACCCGGCGCTCGTTTCGCGCACTTATTCCGATTCAATGCAATACACTCGAGGCCCGCCATGTTCTAATCAAACTTAGCCCTTAATTCCTCGAACATGGCGCAACCCTAGCATTCCAACAAGCCTTAAATCATCCCTAAATGACCTTATTAAATCCCAAATTAAGCATTGAATCGTCCGACTTAAACAATTATACAAGAGTCCAATTAATCTCAACTTAGGCAAATAATGCAATTTCGGATCCCCATGAATAGTGCTCAACAACATGAAATTTCCAGCTTTAAATCACCCCCAAACAACCTTATTTAGTCCCAATTAGGTCCTCAAATCAGCCCATACACTTTCCACACAATTAAACCACAAATTAGCTTAATTAACCCCATTAATTTACCCCTAAAATTCCACAATTAGGCTAATTAGGGTTTAGAAATTTTTACTTGCCTAATGTTGGTCTTGGGGCGACGGGAGCGGGCGATCGATTACCGGCAAGCGGTGAGAATCGACGGCGGCGCTCCGGGGGCAAGCCGGCGGTCACGGCGACTCCGGCGGACTCAAGGCTCAATCCGGCCAAAACAGGGGGCTGCTGGGCGCGAGGGGCTGAGGACGCCAAGAGAGGGGGCTGAGGAGGCGAGGCGGTCGCCGGGGGCGACGCTCGGCGGCGGACGACGGCGCGGCACCGGCGGGCAGTGGGGCGAGCTGGAAACGAGAGAGAAACAGAGAGGGAGAGAGTCGGAGGTGAGAGAGAGAGACAGAGAGAGAGGAACGGAGGGACTGAGGGGAGGTGGCGGCTCACCGGACAAGCCGGCGACGGCGGCTGGCCGGCGAGAGGCGCGGCTGACAGGCGCGACGACGGGCACGGCGGCAGCGGCGGTGTGCTCGCTGCTGCACGTGCGTCGCGGGCAGGCCGGCGACGGGGCTGACGACGAGACCGGCGAAGCTCGCCGGCGACAGGCGGCGACCGGACCGGCGAGAGGACGGCGCACGGCAACGGCTGGTTCCGGCGAGTTACGATCGCGGCGGAGGAAACCAGAGCAGGACGTGCGCGCGCGAGGGAGCCAACGAAGAAGAAGAGAAGCAGAAGAGAAGGAGAAAGAAAAAAAAAGAAAAGAAAAAGAAAGGAAAAGGTGGAAGTGATGGCTAGTGTGTAGGTGGGGTAGGGGAGGGCAGGCGTAGGGAAGAGGGGAGGGACCGGCGGGAATTAGGGGGGAGAGAGAGAGAAAAAGGACAAGTCCAATCGCGATTCAATGTACACAATTAAAACCCGAAAACGATCCGACGGACACGGTTTAAATCAAAAATTGACCTAACAGTCCCGATTTAAATCGGAAAATGGTCCAACGGTCCACTAAAAATCCCAAATAATAATCTAGGGCAAATGACCAAAATAAAATAATCTCCGACACACTACGAGAGAGGTCTACCAGTCCAAATTCGCACTCGGTTCAAAAATTCATTTTTCCACTATTCCTGACAATCTCGATGCTGGCCACAATAATATCGACACCGTCCAATTTATTTCGTCCCGAAACTCCCGGAAATCGACTGCCAAATTCAGGGTATAAATAACGGCCAAATTCGATCGAGTGCGATTCTAGCAAAATTTCAAATTTTAAAAATAAAAACCCGAGAGTGATCAGTTCCCGGGCGAAATTCCATTATAAGCGCACTGACGAATTACACGTTTTATAAATCCCAAAAATGGGCCAAAATCCGGGCTGTTACAGTAAAGAACACAATAGACGCTTGGAAGACACCCTGTTTAGATCTTTGAACTAATCTGGATCTATATTGGTCCCAGGAAAGTTAGATGAAGAAAAGGTGGAAAGCATGTTTCCTTTGACGGGCAGGCACCGGTCTTTTTCGTCCATATTGAAAGGCAGGTGAATACCTCCCCTTCATCCATTTGTAAGGAAGTTATCATAGTGGCTGCTAACTCTGGAGAGGAAGACATTGTGTGTTCGTTGTCGCCTCAAACCAAGCGACCAGAATCGATTTCCTCATCACTCGGCATGGCCGAGTCCCTCCTTTTCAGCATCGCAGGGAGCGTGCTGGGGAAAATAGCGTCGCCGGCGCTCCAAGAAGCCGTCGCTATTTACAGCGTTGAAGATCAGATCCGCGAGCTTAGGGAGACGTTGACTGTCATTAAGTCAGTGGTGTCAGATGCTGAGGCGCAGCAGGCGAGGAGCGACCGTCTGCAGGTGTGGTTAGATGGGTTTCAACATGTATTTTACGATGCGGAGGATGTGCTCGATGAACTCGAATGTGAAGCCTTACGGAAGCAGGTTATAAGTCGCTATGGCGGCATCAAAGAGAAGGTACGCCGCTTCGTTTCCCTCTCTAATCCACTCCTGTTCCGTGCGAAAATCAGTCATGAAATCAAGGAGATTCAGGAGAGGCTATCCAGAATTTCCACACAGAAAGATCAATTCGATCTTAATGTGCAGAGTGTTGACAATGGTGTGGCACGTACTCGATCACAAGAGATGACTTACTCGTTCATAAACAAATTAGAGGTCGTCGGAAGAGATATTGATAAAGAAAAGATAATTGAGATGTTGATGCGGCCAGGTGACAAAAACATCTCGGTGATTCCAATTGTTGGAATAGGAGGTTTGGGCAAGACGACCCTAGCTAAATTAGTTTACAACGACGATAGTGTGAAAGAGCAATTTGAGTTGCGACTATGGGTGAGTATGCCAAAGGACTTCGATTTAAAGAAAATCATTGAAGGAATTATTAAAGATGCAACTAGTCAAAGTTTGAGTAACCTTGATATTCAGCAGTTGCAAACTCATTTGCAAGACACCATCAAAGACAAAAAATATCTACTTGTCTTGGATGACGTATGGAACAATGACCCCCGTAGATGGAAAGAATTGAAAGATCTGCTGAGCGTCGGGGCTAGTAAAAGCAAAATAATTGTGACAACACGCAGTTCGGAAGTCGCTTCTATAATCGGTACCCATCCAATGCATAAGCTAGAAAGTCTTTCCCATGAAGATTCTATGGCCTTGTTCAAAAAGTGGGCATTCGTCGAAAAGGAAAAGGAGCCTCGTCCTAAACTCCTTGAGATTGGAAATGATATTGTTAAAAAATCACAGGGTTTGCCTCTCCTTGTGATAATTTTGGGGAGTATGCTTCGCACAAAGGACGAAGAAAGGTATTGGACATATATAAGAGATAGCGAAACATGGGGGATAGTAGAAGTACAAAAGGACATTCTGCCGGTACTTAAGCTTAGCTATGATGATTTACCATCCCACTTAAAACAATGTTTTCCTATCTTATCACTTTTCCCCAGAGGAGGTGAAATCAAGGCCGATGAATTAATCGGGCAATGGATGGCTTTGGGACTCATTAGTTCAACAAGGGAAAGACTAGCGCCGGAAGACGTTGGTGTTGAGTACGTGAAAGAGCTGTGGAGGAGATCTTTGATCCAAGATGTTGAGGAGTGGGACTCAGAGTTAGTATTTAAAGTGCACGATTTGGTCCATTCTCTTGCAACTAGTGTGGGACAAAATTATTGCTCTATTGTTGACTTACATACTCCAGAAATTCCAGAAAGAGTTCGTTACATTTCGACCCCAACCATTTCTTTAAAGGAAACCTCAAACTACAATGGAGTTCCACCTTTTCTGGGAAAGAAAACTTCCAAGAGGCTACGTGCAATAATATTTCAATACAAGGTTGATGATGGAGTTACTAGTAGAAAATTTGCTAGAACATGCATCTCCAAGTGTAAGCACTTACGGATTCTTGAATTGCCATTTGGTAACTTTGAGGAGCTGCCAAGTTCCATATGCACCTTAAAGCAATTGAGATCGTTAATTATCATTGAGAACAAGTGATTGAAGAAGCTTCCAGATACCATTTGTGAGTTGCAGAGTTTATTACAGTTAGACGTCAGTGGTTGCTCGAAGCTAGGCGAGTTACCCAAAAATATGGAAAGGCTCGTCAGTCTTAGATTCCTATATTTAACAACAAAGCAGAAGAGTCTCCAAGAAAGCGGAATACAATATCTCGAAAACCTGCAGCTATTGGGACTCGACGAATGTGAAAATCTCCAAGTTTTGTTTGAAAGTACTTGCCGATTGACTTCCCTTCGGACGTTAATAATTCTACGTTGTGGGAGACTAACATCTCTGCCTTTTGGGGAATTAATCTCCCTAGAGCGGTTGACCATTGATAGTTGCCCGCTCATGTTGATCCCGGAGAAACGGTCCAGCTTTCCTTCGCATCTTCGTGTACTGTCAATAACAAATTTCAAACAAGTGATGGAGCTGCTCCAGTGTCTCAATGAATCTGCCTGCACTTTGGAATCGTTTTGCATCTATGATTGCCCGAGCTTCACGGCTATACCTGAATGGCTAACCAATCATATACGTCTAAGGGAAATTCGCTTAATCCGATGCCCCAACTTATCGTCCATCCCGCAAGGAATCCGGTCCCTCACTGCCCTCAAAGAGTTGCGCATAGCATATTGTGGTGAACTGGGCAAAAGATGTGAGCCACAAACTGGCGAGGATTGGCACAAAATTGCTCACATTCCTCGAATCAAACTTGATTTGATTAAAATACAATGGACGGATGTTTAGGTATGCATCTATAATCATCTCCCTTCATATCTTCTTCGCTCTTAGATATAATATAGCCGTATATTGAGATTCCTTTCTGATACTCTTTTTTATGCTGACTTCCTCGTTGACAATGCATTATGCACATAATATTGACATCTTTAACTCTATGCTTGGGAATTTTTTTCTCTGTTCCATCTGCCATGTTGAAAGTAAAACTTGATTCCCTAAGGATGGAATCTCGTTTTTCGCTTTTACTTTAGAAATTCGAATCTGATGCAACTTTTTGAATGTTAAGTTTTTATCTTTTGATGATAATTGTTGAAGAAGCTATGTTAAATTTTATTACTCAACCATGTTCACATCGTCATTGGTCATTGAATATATTTTAATCAAATGAATCTGTTGCGAATGTCCTAAAAGCACTAGTTAAGTTCACTAGCCGTATCAAAAAGAAATCGTGAAATATTTGGAAGTTTATTGAAGCAAATGCACTTACTAGAAAGCCACCTATATAAGAAAATTTACAACTCCTTTAATTGCAGAAATTTTTTTAATTTTCATGTATCCTTTTATTAAAAGAAAAAGTAGAAGCGAGTTAAAAAAATTTTAATCAAAAGTTACGGTTTTCTTTTGGAGTGCTACATGGAGTACGTACTTATATTCCACAAAGATTGTAAAATAGGTGGTCTTCCAAAACTCCATGTTTCATTTGGTTTGAAAGCACGGACAACATTGAATCGTTATTTTGAGTCTATAGGTTGAATTCGAGAACAGTTTTCCTCAATTCAAGTTGACGATTGTTTTCAAAAAAATCAATAGCACTTTCACGGCGACTTTTCATTCTCGATCAAATGGAAGTGGATATGAAAATTTAGGAAACTTTGAGGCACCAAATAAGGCCCTAAGTATTCAAAATGCATTTAGCCAGGCTTTACAAGTACATTGGACCCAATATCATTAGTATATAGCAAATTGAAAGCTTTGCAGGTTCTCATCCCAACTTGCCACGTGTAGCAACTTTTACCCAATTTGAAATTGCCAAAATACAACCAATAAGAGGACATCAAATTTGAAAAGAATCTCAATAGTAAAGAACTATTATTTCGAATTATATACATGATATTAATATTCTTAATCCCAAAGAAAATAAGCATTAATTCCTCAGTCAAATTACTATTTAATCAAAACATTGCAATGAGAAAAGGCAAGTATTTATATAGAAACAATTTATATTAAAGTAAGTAATTCTATTTAAGTTTGATTAGAAATCATAACGTTGCCTTCAACATTGTAGTGATACTTAAAACTACACACTCAATTATATTTGTAAGACTAAGTAGGATTTGTAACTCAGATAACAAAATGAAATTAAAAATCATATACCCCAAATCCTGTTCCTGCATAGTATGCAAATGATTGCTAGCCTGAACAACGTTATTTGAAGGCTTTGGGATAATCTTTGTTGGCAAGACACTTGGCTTAATACCTATTGTAGGAGTGTCAAATATAGCCAATGAAATTTTATTCGAGTTTCAGAAAATTATGAAAAAATAATAATAAATGCGAATATCCTTGCTAACATTTACGTATTGTGAAAGTTTCATATGTTTTGAATTAACAAAATGTCAAAGTTTATGCATCTTAAGATTTAGATTAGAGATTATATAAGAACTCTTCATTTTGATGTAACCTATCGCTAATAAATCAAGATTCATTACTTGAGTACCATTAGCACGTTGTTTAGAAAATAATGGGAACTATCAAATATGTAAGCACTTTCCCATACTGTGTACACAACGTATAAAAAGTGTGGTCCCACCTGTTGATCGGATACATCTCCCTTTCATCATGATATTATTGTTTTTTTAAACTGAGACCCTCTCCTCAAAAGCAAAATTGCCACACAGAAAACTCTACATAGTTTTTTTTTTGTTGAAAGAAATTTTACATCCATATAAAGTTAACTTTGCTAGTTAAGGGAAAATATCTCTGTAAATAGAATATGACAATTTCACATGAAACCACAATCTGTGCCATAATACAATATTATAGATATTCTAAGCTCGTTTCCTTTTTTTTTCCTTTGAATGCAGATGAACTCCCATGATCTATTTGCCGTGCCATGTGGATCTTCACAAAGATCTGGACGTGCACTCAGCTAATCCTTCGTCAATCTCTCTCATTTCCAATGATGAAAACAATGGCTATTGTAGCTTTTACTTTCTTTCCCTGAATGAGTGTTGTTTTATATTGTTGGCTTGTGTCTGTATTGCAAATTTCTCTATTGAGTAAATGCACGATCCGTATTGTGTGAGACCAACTGAAGCATTGTCTCCATTTGAATTTCCTTAGAACAAAATCTTTCATTCATGGATACACCATCGAATCTATATTTGGTAAATAAGTGTCAGTTATTCAATCTTTTTGTGAGTTGTTCCAGTTAAAGAGTTTCCCAGGAATAATGCATTTAAAAACCATATTTTTTTCGCTTTTAATTTGTTTAAACTCACTCCTACATAGGATGATTATGTTCTTTTCGTTTTGCTCCTAAGAGTGGACTCATGAATGTAAATGCACAAAGGATAATTACATGAAAAAAAAAATCATATCTGCTGAAAGCCTTTGTCAGTTGAACTCATAATTGTATATGCTATATAGTTCCTCATAAGTTCAGCACCGCCATGGTCGATTTCATAATAACACTAGCGCTCAGAACTGCCCAGATTGGACATCCTGAAGATGAAGATGAGGTCGAGGGGGCGCAATCCATAGATTTAGCCAAATCGGTATCCTGGTTTTTAGCTTCAAAGCGATAAAATAAAAGGATAACTGTGAACCAATGATTGACTCGCACCATATTAAAACCTTAATGTTCAGTTCATTGCTTATAAAGCAAAGCAATTATTTTAGTCAGGACGGTTTTTAGTATAGCCATTACGATCGCCTGCTAGAGACGATAAGTCATTGGCATTCGTCGTCTACAATTCATGAAGCTCTCTTGAGACTCCCTACCTAATGTTTTTTTCCAATGGCAAGGAAAGATAATGGCCAAATTGATGCTTTTCATAATCACAGAGAGTGGCCTGAGCCAACCCTCGGACGGCATACCCCCAATAATTTGGACTGGATGTTTTGGCAAAACCGTGCTTGCAAAGAGGAAGTGCACAACAACGAAAAGGTCCGAGAACAATTTGATTTCAGAATATGGGTTTGCATTTCATATGATTTCGATCTGAAGAAAACTCTCGAAAAAGTCTCGAGAGATTCTATCAGTTGAGGCTTGATCAGAATTCCAGTTGCTATTAAATATCCAACACATCGAGCAATTATAGACCCATCTGTGATACTTAGAAAACGATAAGAAATTTTTCCTCAGTTTTTTACGATCTATAGGACGACGGTCGTGCTCATAATTGTTTGGAATGCCCGTCATTTCGTCGAGAAATGTAAGGGAGTTTTCCTTGCTCTGAAATCTCTTGGGGGGGCTTGTGGGGGGGGTGGGTGGGGGGCTTACTTCATGCACAATCAACAATGACGGGCATCGATAAGAGACGATAGGAATGTGTGAGAATCATCAGTGGAGGACGAAATGACATCCTTCCTACGCTCGAACTTAGTTACGACGCTATGCCACACCACATAAAACGTGGTTTCGCGTCATTTTTTTCCTTTGTTTCCCGAAAGATTACCGGCACGCCATCTATCTATCGAGTGATCTGTTGAGCGCATGCGGACTGACAAGTCCGTCGAATGGAAACCGAGCGCCGGAGGAAGTTGGCGGAGATCAGGTCGTAAAGAAGTAGAGGAGTCTGGCAAGGCTTATATGGACGATCCAGCGCACAATCTTTGCTTTATCAGTGGCACAGAGTGAGTATCTGACGGTAAATTCGAACATTGAAGCCTCGTCTAGTTCAATGGACAATGAATATATGAATGGATATCCATTCCAAGCATTCACATTCCATGAAACAGTCTTTTTTTTTCCCTATTGTTTCGATGGAAATGTTCTAACATTAGGATTTTCTTTACCACCCCGAACCAAGGCCACATCGATCTGCCACGTCGCCACCCTCAACATCGCCGCCACGAGCCCCCATCATTGCGCCTCCATCCACCTTCAACACCAGCCTCTCGCCCTCTCGCAAGCCGCAGCCATGAAGGTCGGGACCTCCTTCAATTCGCTTCGATGGAGGTCGCTGGCCTCCATTGGCCACAGATCCGGGTGTCGCTAGCCCGGCAACCTCCATGACCGCGGTGGTGTGGCTCGACGACTCCATAGTCTCTGTGACCCCCATGGCCATGCTCGAGTTTCAGAGTGACAAAGAGAGGCACTTGTAGCAATGCTCGGTCGTGCCAAGAGGAAAAGCAGTGACGATGGTGGCGGCAGTCACGGTTACAGCCGTGGTGGCGGCCTTGACGGCGACCGTGGCAATGGCAAGAAGCACGGTGTAGATCCGTTTGTTTTATTTTCATGATTTTAGTTTTTCTTCTGTAACATTTTTCAGATCTGTTCTTCTAATTTGTTATTTTTTTTAGTTATTAAAATAAATGTTAGATTTTTTTGGTTAAAAAAACATAAGTAGCTGGTGAATCCTAGATGTGCTAGGCGATCCAATTCTGCAATTCTTTTAAAGGATTCTATTCCATGAGATATCCAAATGCAAATTTTGAGTTCTTTCTAACACTAAAATATTATATGGTTTTTTTTAATTAAACTGAGAATGTTTTATTTTTTTGGAAATTAAACTAAGAATGTTAATTCAATTTGTTTGAAACGAAAGAGAACTCAAGAAATTAGGAATGTCTCGTCCTGAACCCAATTCAAACAATGCAAGGTGTTAAAATCAGTTTAAGATTTTGAATGGAGCCGTGTCCAACTAAATATATTAACGCGCACAATATCTAAGGCTTCCTTTCGGCACTTACCTCATCCCGTGAAGTCGACGTTCGGAACCTCAAGTCCGTGCCATTAACAAATCCTATTAAGCTCACTTTTCAGTCATGAGAAAACTGGATACATTAATTTAATTGTTCCATCTTACTTAAGTTCCATGGTAACGCCGCACGCATGTACCTCTCTGCTCCCTGCCGCTCGCTGCAATTCTAAGGCATAAGCCAAAATCTATGAAATTCATATGAAATTTTATATCATGACCCGTTGGCTTAGACTGTTGCAAAATCTTTTTTTTTCCTTCTCCATCTTAATCTAAATTCTTGCATCCACTAGGTGCAATTATATTGAAGTATGTAGATTAAAAAAATTTCCCAAAATTTTTGTCATTGGTACTTTACGGAGTAACATTCTAGTTTGGCCCGGACTTTGAAAGTGGAAAAGACCTATGCTGTGCGATGGGTGTTGGAGTTGCTGTTACTTATGGGTTGTTTTAATAATGTTTAGTTAAGAGTATTTTGGTATATTATATAGTGTAAAATTTTCAACTTTTAAGATATACAAGATTCAAAAACAAATTATTTCTCGGACATATTTTATGGTTTTTCTATCAAACATACACAATCGATTTAACCTGATTCGGAAACGAAAGAGAACTCGAAAGATTAAAAAAAAAATCTTATTGTGAATTCGGTTCGAACAACTTTGGGCATATGGATAATCCAAAATGAAATGAGATTCCCCGTCAATCCATCCAATTGAACAATATCCCGATTAAAAGAAGATTTTTTAAGTTTTCAAATAGAAAGTATGTCCAATTAAACATATTAAAATGCACATAATCTCGGGCTTTCTTTTGGCACATACGTCGTATGCGGAGTTGCTGATCCGAAGCTCGAGTCCATGCCTCCATTAACAAATCCAATTAAACTTACATTTCACTTAAAACTCAAGCTAATGAATCATAAGCAAATTAGATATATTCATTGTTACATATCACATCGACTCTCCAATGTGGGAACACTTTCATCAAACCTACACATGTACATGTACCTCATTGTTCCCTACTATTTACCACAATTTTTACGCAACACATAAGTTAATGTTTATGAAATTCACGTGTACGTTTATACAATGATCAATCGGCTTAGAAAATCTTTGTTTAATTGGCTCGATAGTTAGCCTGGCTCGGAAAAAAAAAAAAAAGGAAAAGAAGGCCCTGACCAAAATTACTCGGTTCAGTCCGAACCGGTTCATGCTTTATCCCATGATTTTTTGTTCTTAAATTTTTTTTGAAAATATTGTTCACTAGCAAATTTCAAACTCTAGCACACAACTATCAAATAACTAAAACAAATTAACTTGAAATTCGTAGATTTCATCAAACGAAATGAAATTTCGCACGTCTTAACTTTGACACAAGATAATTTTTTATGACTCGTCTGAAGTTTGATGGTTAATTTATTATTGTCTATAACATCATTCATGTCCACAAATCATAAGTGACTCATCTTTAAATTTTTAATATTATTTTTTCCTTATTTTAGATATAATGTCAAAAACATTTTCGGCCAGGCCGGGTTAATTCGGGCCGGAGCATCTTAACTTGATCAGCGATTTTGGGCCTTCCAGGCCTATTTGCACAAATAGGCCTGGAAATCAGAAAATGGACCGTCTAAAGACCTTATGGGGTTATTTTTATTTATGAGTTGCTTTAATAATATTATGATGTGATTCCATATTATTTACGTAAACTCACAATGTGATTTTCCAACCTTTTTTAGCAATGTGTGAGTCAAAATGTGATCATGTCTTGAAAATATTGTAAGATTTTTTGTTGAACTAACAACGACAATTGAATTAGATTTGGAAACGAAAGGATCCTCAAAATAAGAGATATTTAGCTATGAATCGAGTTCGAACAATGCAAAAAAAACAAATTGAGTTTTTGAATAAAAGTGTGTATGAGTAATACATTGATGCGCACAATATCTTAGGCTTCCCTTTCGACCCATACTTCATCTTTGCCGTCCGGAAGCTTGATTCCGTGCTCATTAACAAATCCAATTAAGCTTGCTTTTCACTTGACGAACTTAAACCAACAAATACGAGTCTGCTTGATATATTAATATTCTATATCGCATTAATTCTCCAATGCGAGATTACTTTTGTCGAGCACCCTCTGATGTATACCTAATTATTCTTTGCCATTTGCTGCGATTTTTAGGCAAATATATATGAAAGTTACAATTAATCTTTTTTATGTACAATAATATAAAAGATGATCAAGGTCGATAGCAACCGAAAAAATATATTGTTTTTACAATTTTGGAAAAAAATCAGGGTTTTAGTATAACTAAAAAGTAAATGTCATTTGAGCTCATATGTATGTGAGTACAAAATAGAAAATAATGAGACCTAAGAGAAACAAGAATACAAATGTGAGGATTTCATTTAGATTTTGCTAGCAAAATGCATTCCATCTATTTTTTTTTGTTTTTTTAATTGAAATACTGAATAAGATATTTCTTATGCCGATATAAAGGAACGTTGAATATATGGATGGAAGACTATTGTAACGAAATTAGTTGTAAAATATTTTTAACGTAATTGCCCAATTACATTTCGATTCGGTGTGTTTAAATTATAAACTTGTTGGTTTTTTTTTATATTTATTTCGTGCTAATTTGTATTTTTCTCCCTTTCACACATTAAGTATAGTATAAATTTACTAAGGTCAAAGTTGGAATATGGAGGGTTCCTCTCCTTGATATTAGGAACCCCTTTTTCCTCTGTGATGTTGCAGAAAATGCGTAGCATATTATTTAAATGCGATGTCGTAAGCTATACTTATCTCTAATCACGCGCTGCGCACATGCCCGCTCAATAATTACTTATATTTTATATTTTAGTTTCGATTAATTTTTTCTAGATTATTTCTATACTCGCCATTAAGCACAAATCAAACAAATTAATTCCATTGAAGGTAAACATGCGGCGAGGATTGAAGATTCGATTTGAAAGACTAAGAGAACATAAATCCAAATCAAGCAACTACTTTTTATTGAAATAGCAATGACCCGTCACGTCTTGTGACTCCAAAACCCTTTTTCTTCCGGCGCTGTTTTAATATTATTTATGATTTTTTAGTATGATCGTAGGACCTTCCTGTTCATATCATAAATTTATTTCGGGACATCGACGCTAAGAAAAAGGCCATGCTTTTTCCACCCCTTCTTTCACTAATACACTCCCTTTCACAGTGTCTTGACCATATTATCCTCGGTGAGTCCCGCGTTTTTGACATTCGAAAGTTCAAACGCGGCGCCTCTCCTTTTATTTGGTTTGTTTCCTTTCCTTGCGGGTCACACTCCTCCTCCTTCTTAGTTAACTTCATTGCGTCGCGTCCTCTCTGCGTGCTTCCGCAATCCATTTCCTTGTTGGCTGGCAAGGATGAGAAACAAACTGAACGAATGCATCCAGAGCAATACATGAGACTTTGCATGTCCCGTCATCCATTGCTCCCAGCTCTAGTATAAGTACAAGCTCAAAAAACGATTGGCTTGGTGGTCGTGGTGCACGGAGGGCCGAGGCAGACATAGACCGCCCATCCTCTATTTTCACCTCCATCTCTATCTGCCCTCAACATTGACCTAGGGGTGAGCAACTTGAACCGCCCAAACCGGGACCGGACTGACAGGTTTGGTCTGGTTCTCGGGACTATTGATCCGGTTCCCGGTTCCTAAAAGTGAAACCGATTCTCGGTTCCAAGGGAGAACCGGACTGGACCGGACCGACTATTTAATATATATTTTTATTATTTTTTCTTTAAAAAAATTAATAAAATGTGAACTAAACTCTAAGTGAACTTCATTATCATAAATTCATTGATAAAAATTAGTAAAATGTGAACAAAACATTAAGTATTTAACAAAAAAAAAAAAACTAAACTCTAAGTGACTGGTTCCCGGTCCTAGAACCAACCGGTCAAGTCCGCGGTTCCCAGAATTGGGAACCGATTCTCTCGGTCTGATTCCCGATTCCACCTTGAAACTAGACTAGACCGGGAATCAATCACTCCTACATTGACCCATGAAAAAAAAGAAAACCAACAACAGCAACAACAAAAGATATAGTCCGAGTCTGAATCAGATTAGTCTACTATAATTGTTTCATTGATGATGGTGAGGATTGCTATGGAGAGCGGTGATAGTGCTCCAAATTTGAAAGAGGGAGCTCAGCATGTGAGGCAAGATGCTCCCCTTTCCATTGAGGGCAGCCACCGGAGCCACCCCAATGGCTAAAGCCTCTCCATGCCTGGGCTTGGAGACTGCCTTCATCTCCAGCACGGCGAGCCGGCCATTCACGGTAAATCTATCAAAATATGTCATAAACCCATTTTTAACCCATATATTAGTAAATGGGTTATAAATGAGTTAGTTATATTTAATAAATAGGTCATAAATGGGTAGAAGTCTTATATTGGTGTTAAATGGGTCGTAAATGGGTCGTAAATGAGTTTAGAACTAATTTAAACTCAACGCATTTCTCTCGCCCTCACTTAATCTTGCACTCACTTATTTTGCACTCTCATTTTAGCTTGGGTATGAATTTTCTTATATTTAGGCTCCGTTCATTTGCCGGAAAATATTCTCCTTTTGGAAAATATTTTCCCGGAAGTCATTTTCCTGAAAAATGTTTTCCTAAAACACAATTTTTTGGTGTTCGGCTAAAATTTGAAAAAGTTTCGGAAAATATTTTCTGGTGTTTGGCAATCGCCGATCCGGCGGCGTCGGGCGACCGGCGGCGACGACGGCGGCGAGCGGCCGGCGGCGGCAGCGGCCGGCGACTGGCGAGCGATGGCAGTGACCAGCGATCAACTTCCTCTTCCACGGAAAACATTTTTCCTCCCATTGGCAATTTTGCCTTGACTTTGGGGGAAAATGATTTCCTCTTTGTGAAAAGAGGAAATCATTTTCCTCAAAACAATGAAGGATTTTGAAGTGGGGAAGAAAAATGTTTTCTCACGGAAAACATTTTCTGCCCCCAAACACCGGAAAACGCGAAAATATTTTCCGGAAACGAACGGAGCATTAATTAAATATAGAAGTGTATTAGTAATATGGGTCTGATCAGGTATAGATTGAGTATGGGTCGGGTCGGGTATGAGTTAAGAAAATTGCATTGCGTATAAAATGGGTCATAAACGGATTAATGGGTTAATTTTGGTCGGACCATTTATGATCCGATCCAACCCACATATTTGACAGGTCTAATTTACGGTGGTCAGCGAGGATCGAGGAGAGGGGGAGGAGAGCAGTAGCGGCGGGCCATAACTGGAAGGAGAGTTCCTGAAATCAAGCTAGCGGATGGTGATGGTGACGGTGATTGATCGGAGGTGGTGATACTCCAATTGGTTCGATGCGGCGGGATTGTCTTCTTTTTGTCTACTTTTTCTTGGTCATGGTTGTTTACCATTGCCATCGGGGAAGGAGGAGTGGGACTCACAAGGAAAATAACGGAAAAAAAAACCAAATAAAAGGAGGGGCACCACATTTGAACTTTCGGAATTCGGATGCCGAAAACACGGTAGCCAGAATGGATAAAATGGTCGAAATACGGTAAAAGGGAATGTATTAGTGAAGGGGGAGTGGAAAAAAACTGCGACCCCAGGAAAAAAAATCAATTGTCCTTGTCAAGTATTATCTCGTCATTTTAATGGATATTACCATAAAATTATTTCCGGCCAAATTCTTCGGAGCTCGACTCCTCCTCGCCCGAAATTTCCTTTGTGATTTGGTACTAAAAAATATCTAGTAACCAATCTATTTGAAAATTTCTTGTGGCCAACTTTACTGGCGTGAGATTTTTTAGCCATTTAAATATTTTGACTCTATCTCGCGACAAAAATATTGGTAAAACAACCAAGTCAGATATTAAATTAAAGGGAGAAGTGCGTTGAAAGTCTTAAAATTAATAAAAAAAATACAATCAAATCCTAAAAGATGTCGTGAAAATGTAATCAAGCCCTAAAATTTTCAAAAAGTACATTCAAGTCCTAAAACAAGTCATGAAAATCCAATCGAGTCCTAAATATTTTCAAAAAATGTAATCAACGAAATGCTTGATTGGATCAATCTGACAACCGATTGCACTCTTTGAAAGTATTTAGGATTCGATTTCACTTTTTTGATAAATTTTAAGATTTAATTATATTTTCATAATAAATTTTAGTACTTTCGATATCTTTATCCCTAAATTAAATAAATTTTCGTTCGGGGTGGTTCCTTGACATGAGAGTCACAGGATGGAACAGGGAAAGTTCCGATTCCTGCGGCTGTCTTTTCTCCACCAGGCGCCAGCCAAGTCCAGTCCAACAAAGCCGCCGGGGCAAATTTAAATTTTCTTTTAAAAAAAGAAGAGAGAAAAAGATGGGAGGAGCAAGAAATTCCAAAACAAATGAATAAAAAATGAAGAAAAACACCCGTCTGGCCATTGGAGGAAGAAGAAGAACAGGGAATTTTCAACAAGAAATTATTAAGGAAGGAAAAGTCTTTCTTCTGTGTTCTGTGTGTCTGTCTTCTGCTCTCTCCCCCAAGTTGCTGCCAATAGATTTTCAACTTTTGGGTGTCTCTTAGCTTTGCATTGAATACCTCCTCTCTCTCTCTCTTCCACAAGAGGGAAATCCAGGCACAGAGAGAGAGAGAGAGAGAGAGAGAGAGGGAGGGGAGGGGAGGGGGAATGGAGAGCATAGCCCTTTGGCAAGCTGGGGCTCTCTGTGGGATCGTGTGCTGGATCTTGGTGTCCTCCTATTGCAATGTGACCCGAGCTCTCAGATCTCTGCTCCAGCCTTGGGTTGCCCGCCATGTGGATGTGGGAATTCCTCTCGTCCTCCAGATCCAGGTCCGGGGCATGAGAAAAAAAGGGGGGAAAAAAAGAAAAGAAAAGAAGAAGAATTGAATGAAGTATATGTTGAATGACTAGTTGATGAATGAGGATCGTGGTTGCTTTAATCTAACTCCAGTTTCTTACTTTTCTTTCGTCTTTGCAGAGGTTCCAGCACAGGGTGTTGGATGCTTTGTTCTCTGGGTTGTCCTGTGTCGTATCTGTGCCCTTTTACACCGCTTTTCTACCTTTGCTTTTCTGGGTACTCTCTCTTTCTCTCTCTCTCTGTGGAAATTAGATTAGCTTTAGAAATGGGTTCCTCTGTATATCTATAGACTAATTTGAGTGGCTGCATTACATGAACATTGATGATGGCTTTGCTTTTGGCTGTTGTCTATTTGAAGAGTGGTCATGGCAAATTGGCGAGGCAGATGACCCTTTTGATGGCTTTCTGTGATTACATGGGCAACTGTGTCAAGGTACTCGATTTTCTATACTTGATGGCGTTGCATTGTCTCTGCTTAACTTAAGTAGCGAGTGAATGTTTGATGATGAAAGAAAAGAAAAATGTGGGGCACGTGCGGTTCGACTGTCTTTCTCTGCTGAGCTCTTGTTCATGTCGCATAGGATGTGGTATCAGCCCCAAGGCCAAGTTGCCCCCCTGTTAGGAGAGTAACGGCGACAAAGGATGAAGAAGAGAATGCAATGGAGTATGGATTGCCTTCTTCTCACACTCTAAACACAGTTTGCTTATCTGGGTACGACATTGTCATCTCTTTTCGCAAGAGTCCTCATTACGTTTTTGTGCATGGAATTGTTTATTTATTCATTTGTTGACTAGAAGTGGACATTCCGGTATTTTATCTTTATAGAGGGGTGTTAAGGCTTAGAATTTTGACCCTGGAAGAAAAATTGCTAAAGTTGTTTGCGGGGCATCATAACCCGTTCGATGCAGTCACGCAGGCAATAGTCATGAGGCATTCATATTTATGTGGATCTTTCAAGTTAAATACTCAGTTGCCATATCTAAAGCACATGTATTGAACTAAGAAAATATAGAGGGCGATGAGAAGAGATTTGAGGTTGACAAGAAGAATTTAGATTTAGATGAGAAGAAAAAGAAGAAGAAGAATTCCTTGTACCCGTTGGAACACCTTCGCTGTTTCCTCGGGTACGAGGTTTTTGAGTACGACTCCCCTTCTTTGTAAGTGGTGCGTATTAGTATATATACATCTTACCTTACCAAAAAAAAAAAAGAAGAACAAGAACAAGAAGAACAAGAGATAGTGAGTCGAGAGAGAGAGAGAATATTGTTCTGTATTTCATTTGTTAAAAAAAATAGCTAAAGAAATTAGCTTATATCTGCTCTTAACAACTTCCCCACTCATGTGACAATGGTGTAATAGGAAATAAACCTGAAGTAAACCACCACATAGTAATCTTCCTACTACCAATTATGACTACCAGCCATATGACAATCATCATTCTCTAATCCACCCTCTCATATGTTTCATTTACTAGTAATATTATAAGGATATGACGGTACATTGCAGTAAGATTGTACTTTGTTTCCTTTTAAGGTGAACATTTGTTGGTAGATTGCCTATGGTAGACTAAGCCAGGAAAAGTGATCTTGTATTGTTTGCCTTTTTGCTCTGAAGTTCAGATATAGCTGTATCAATGCATATTGTGGATACACTGACTCTCATCTCTTCTGCGGTGGCTTTGCAGATATCTATTGCACTATGTCCTGTCTTATATCCAAAGCAGAGATGCCTCAATAGCATATGCTGGTTTTGCAGCCGTTTGTTTGCTTGTTGGGCTCATTGGCTTGGGTATGTTGCATCATCACTATCTATCTATTTAAGGGAAGGCTTGGGGAGTTGGTCTCGCTTTTGGCTTCCCAAATCATTGCTATCTAAATGAAAACATGAACAACAGATAAGGTTAAAGATGTAAAACAATGTCAATCTCTTTCTTATCTTGCAGCTTCCCAATTAACTCATTGATAAAGTTGTGGCAACAGATTGTGAAAAGGCTCCTTCCAAATAGCTGCTCCCAATTCATTCCACATTTATATCTTCCTTTCCTATGTTAACAAGCTGAAACCCAAAATTTTACTGACAATCAAGATAGCAGGAAAAATTGGTTGATGGTTCTTCCTCAGTAGAAATAGTATAGTGGTAAAAGAAATGATGTCAAGTATTTTACTTCGCCACCCATTTATAGTTGTTTTCTTTTGTTATTAATTCATTATGACATTCCGCAATGAATAAAACATAATTGGGCACGCTTATTATAACCCTTGTTATTTGTGTCACAATTTTGACATCTGGTTTTTCCATGGTAGGAAGAATTTACCTTGGCATGCACAGTTTGATCGATATCATAGGCGGCCTCATTATGGGCTTGGTGATCCTTGCATTTTGGCTAACAGTCCACGATTATGTCGACAATTTTATAGTCTCAGGACAGAATGGTGCGTCTTTCCTCTTGCTACTTTTATCAGTTCAAACCTGTGCATGGTTTCATGTCTATTATCCACTTAAAATAGCATGTATTCCATGACCAATCTTGGAAGAAACTTGTATGCATTTAGCATATTGAGATAGGTGAGAATGTTGTTGCTTTGTTTAAGTATTATGTGTAATGGTAATGACTGGTCGAGGATTGACAAATGCTGAAGAGGATCATTGGGGACAGTACTCCAGAAATTTCAATGTTATATCCGTTGTACGAACTCTCATGGAAAGCTTGTTCGGAACCAGCGCAAGGATTCTTGGTTGATAGTTTACACTCATTATCTGCATCTCTAATAGAAGAAACTCCACCAGTCGCTATGCTTATGTTTAAGGTAAAAACTTTTAATTCACTTCTCCTGAAAAATGATGTTAGGATGATGGCTTGCGGAGAGGAACTACAGATTTAAAGAAACTAAAAACTTTCACAGCAATGTGACTTTAAGCAAGGTGGTGATTAAGTGACAGTTACTTAGGTAGGTGATGGAGTTGTGGTATCTCTTGCTTTCTGATCTTTCTTATCTAACAAAATATTGTTTTAATAAAGAATAAACAATTATAATCAGTAGGATGACCAACCACTAATCTCTCCCTTTATAGTGGTAATAGAATAGTAAGATATTAAGTTTTGTGGGAGAGACCAACTGGTGATCTGCCCTTTCTAGTAGTAATTAATGAACGAAAATTTTAGTGGGAAAGACCAATTGTGATCTCTCTCTTTATATTATAGATCATGGTTGATTATATAAATGCCTTACAAACGAGCAACTTGAAATCACATGTGAAACAGGAATTTTAAAGTTTAATACTCCTTATTTTTCTCGTCTTGGCTTTGCAGTAACTTATTTCTGGACAACCCTTAGCTTCTTGTTGCTTTTTGCTTATCCAACTCCTGAAATTCCAACTCCAAGTTTTGAGTACCATACAGCCTTCAATGGCGTTGCCCTGGGAATTGTAAGTCTTCATCATTATTTTAGATTGAAATGCTGCTTCAGTTTTGTTTCAAGCTTTGTGAATCTGTGGTAGTCAGTAGTTACTGCACTAGAACACCAACTTTCCTGCATGATGTGGACATCAATATTACTTGGATTCAGATTCCTGCGCCTTGGGTGTGACTTGTGAGTGCGAGAGACATTTTAGTTTATAAGTAATGTTAAATATTGGAGATTATGGCCTTGCCAGTATCAGTCAAGCGTAAGAAGTGGTACCCAGATTCAGATTGGGGACTGTCATAATGTTGGTCTAAACTAAATGACTCATGTTAGACAATTGGAGAGCTTTTGACTTGATACTCCATAAGAAATTTATCCCCACTTGTGGTCAATGAAGGTTTGATGTAAAGGGATGTTCTTTCTTTAGAAGTCGGACATTCTTAAATCTTTGATTCCTCTTGCATATGTTCTTAGGAGTTAACCTGCAAAGATAAAAATTCAGATGAAAGGGAAGTTATGCTTCCAACAAAATTACTCCCGCTTGTTTTTGTTGGATATTAATGGATGCTGCCTTTTACTGTAGCTTCCATAACTGGGCATTCATTTTGTCAAAAATCTACTTCAGAGTATGTCAAGCTGCAGCTGTAGATTAACTATCCGGCCGATGCTAGGAAAGTTCACTATCAATGGAGTACCCGAAAATATTGATGGGCCATTATAGGTTGTTTATTCACTTGGCTGAGAATGGTGTGCAGTAACTCACAAAGAAAAGCTCACAATTTGTTTGGTTTTGAACATTCCTTTTCTGTATACATTTACCATGGAAAATACGGTATCCTCATAGAAAGCAGAACCTTATTGTACAGGGTAAGAGACAAAATCAATTTGAATAGAGTTTCCTCATGTATGTTCATTTCCTACTTACCCTACCCTGCTTGCCTATCATAAAAAAAAAAGAATAAAATAGAAAGAAGATGGCAAGCTTTGACAAGCCCAACAAAGTCTTTTGTCATTTTGCACAATTCATATTCATTAAGAGGAAAGAATCACCCATGTATCTGTCCTTGTAGACCTCTCTTGTCTATGTGTTTGTCCTATATTTCTGTCTCCTATGTTCGACCACAATGGGATAACATTCTAGATGTTATAGTTTAATGCCAGGATTGAGATGTCAATTTTCAAGCTCCTAGTCATATTTCTTGTGGTGCACGAACTAAAGAAATGGAATGGCGCAGGTTTCGGGTGTCCAACTGACCTATAGTCAATTCCACCATGAAGCTGTTCCGAGGATATTTACTCCACAACTACCAATCACGGCATTTCTGGGAAGAATGCTCGTGGGAATACCAACGATACTACTAGTAAAATTCTGTAGCAAGGCTCTCGCCAAATGGACACTTCCCATGGTCTCGAACACGCTGAGCATTCCGATCAGATCGACTGGCTACATCCCGGCTCTAAACGGATCGGTCGCTCTCAAAAAGTCGGACGAGATCCAGCAGTCCAGTTACTTGCAAAAGCTATTCTTTTATGGCCACCAGCAGTCGTTCGACGTGGATACAGGGATTAGGTTTCTTCAATACGCAGGCCTTGCCTGGTCTGTTGTGGATCTGGTCCCTACTCTCTTCTCTCATCTTGGGTTGTAATGCTTAATGCGGTACTGAATTTTGTATATGTATTTATATATAATATGTATGAGCACAATTACAAGGATCTTACCACTATGAGATTAGAGTGTAAATAAATCATATGTTGGGGTGCTTAGTAATGAAATCTATCCATTTTTTCTAATGTCTTCTGCTAAATTTTGCGCACGTAGCCATCTCTATCACTATCGCATCACATCTTTGCGACAACGGCTCTTACCTCATCAACATATGCCTCTCTTTTTAGTTTTTCGTATCATTTCCTATGCTGTGAATCACATCCGCAATTCGACCAAGAAAAAGGAAAATCACATCCGAGAGAAAGAGAAAGCAGGCTGAAGAAGTTTGCCTTGGCTCTTCTTTCCAAACACATCGAAGAAAAGTATTGTAATGTAAGGATTTGCTCGCCTTACTGAATACTGAGAATAAATTTTCTAGGATCAAAGTTGAATTTGAATCTCCTTGACCCTTTTCTCCCAGGAGCAATCTGGTTCGAATCTGTCTAGAAAGATTAAAAAAATTGTAGTAATTTGGATGGATCAAGGTTTCCAAATTTTTGTTGTTTTATAAACCCAAAAGATCAGCTTAGAGACACAGCATTACTACTACGGGCCAGCATTGCAATTCTTTTTTGGAATTTTTTTTCCTTAACTTGTTCCAAGCATTCGAACATGGAAGGGCTAACAAATCCTTCTCTAACAGTTCAATTCTGACCTTTCAACTTGATATAGAGTTTTATCAAATAAAGGACTGGAATTGCAATTTACCTTTCGGATACACAGACAATGGCAAAGCGAATGATAATCTGAACTGGAAGCCCTAACATATTAAGCAAAACTCTCCAATAGACCCAAAATAGCATTTTAGATAAACTACATGTGAAAACAACCGCATGAAATTAGGAGTTCTCGACCAAATCCATGTTTTGATCACAACAACCCGCTGCTCTAGTAAATGAACTACAAAAGTGAGACATTCACTATTCACAGGATTCACTTAATCCTATTACTTAACAATAGATTGCATTGAGCAAAACTTAAAAAGCCATAACAAATTACACACTTACTATCCACATCTTCATCCTGTTCCTTATACACTGACTCAAGATAGCCAGTTAAGCAAACCTGTTGTGTTATCATATCATAAATAGTCCATATCGTAAGAGCAACGCCTGCTCATGCGAAGGGAGAACTAAAGAATTTGCAACCTGACCTATCTCCCAGTAGGATCAACTGCCTCCAAAGATACTCCGTGGAAAGGCAAGAGTAAAAAATCAGTAGACAACAGTGGAGCGACTTCAGAGGAAGTAATCAGGTGTTCTGCGGGTGACATCTGGTTCTCCTCTCCTAGGAGCTGGCTCGAACTGCCGAAGAGGCAAAGTAAATCACAATGCAAAGATCGAACTAAATATTTCCACATTATTCACATCTTAAAGTACGATTATTATGGAAATAGTATGAAATTAGTGCAGATATTGTATAAAAAGAACAATGAAATACCTGTATAAATGTGTGGCCCTTGAAGTCATCTACTTCCAGGATGGAAGCCATGTTCCCACAGCGATAACAATAGTTAGGTGCACTAAATATAGTCACAACCTTTTGTTCCTGTTCCAAGAAAACAACGGAAGAACTTCGCTGGTCTTTTAGATTGCTCTGTAAACTGTTATTCTAAGACAACCTTTCTTAAGTAAGGAAAATAAAACAACTGTCATTTTTCCAGATTATGCATACATTTGGCCAAATGGTTTGTGTGCAAGAGGCAAAATGTTTTACCATTGTGTAGCTTAGGCCAAGATTGTAATTTACTCATGTTTCTCAAATTTTCGAAAGTGATGTTGACGAAAGCCTTGTTTTAGAGCTCTTTCAAAACAAGTATATTTCTGTCCAGAAAACAGCTCCCCATTCTAGCTTTCTCCAATCTCTTTTTCACGAAGTACAAAGGATGAACAGAAAACCACAATAACATTCACCTTCATAAGCCGATGATGCAAAACAAAGAAGATGACAATTTACAAGAAAAATAATTACATGTGCCCAGTTAAATCCATCCATGACCAGCTGGTGAGCTCTAGCAATTAACTTTAAGTTGTTTGTGTGATTGAATTGTTCAGATATATCCTGCGTAATTGAAAACAAAGATCAGAAACAACAATCACAGACGAGAAGGCAAGCAGCTATACAACCTCACAACTCAGAAATCTCACGGAATGACCTGGCCAAAAGTATAACCAGCACCCCGAGGTGAAATGCCCCAACCACATCGATCATCAGGATCTGACCATAGCAGATCACACATCGGTCCTTCATGAGGTACCTCTTGAACACGATCAAAGTTCCTAATGCTGTCAAGAGTTTCAATTGAAGGAGACAATCCGCCATGCAGACAAAATATCTCTGACTCAACCTAAATACAAAGAGGGTGAAAGCCATAAGTGGGTTAATAGCCTTATATAGTCAACCATCACGATTTCACATAAGCTATTAGTGCAAGCAAAATTACCACTTTCCTCATTTCACCAATATAATTCTCCAATATAATACAACCACTAAAGATGGGGCCCAAACCCAAAAACCGCGCAATCAAACTAAATGGTAAGGACTAAAAGCATGCATAAACTAAAGTTTTATTGACAAATCATCAGTGTGTGAACCAACTTGAGCAATTGTCACAACCGTTGTACATACTGCTTCAGGGAACAAAAGGAAAAAAAAAGAACATGCAGAGATTATCCTAAGTATGACACTAAAGGAGACCAAATTATGCCAAGGAATATATTCTTTTCACTGAATTTTCAAGCAAACAAATGATTCACCAGGTTTGATGGACAAGACCTTTCACCCTTTTATCAACAACCTTCTCCTAGACTAAGTATAGCAACTAAACAACAGCTTAGTGACATCTCTTTTGTCAGCATATATCAATCTGTTTTTTTGTTAGTTTATCTCAATTTAATCAGAGTTATGACCTAATATCAACTATTAACAGCAGCAACTAAAAGGATCTTCTCACCAATGCTGTCAGCGGAAAATAGTCAAACAGATCTGTAAATATCTTCCAAACATTAGCATTTCCATACCTGCAAGTGAATCAGCAGAAAGAAACATTGTCACAAGTTCATCCACAGAAGAAACAAGAAACAGCATAGCAAATAAAAACATGACACCGTGATGCTGCAATAAAGGATCTATTCATATCGACAGGTCATGTCATGAAATTGCTAATGAAAAACGCCAATTGCCATTATGTATCAACAAGTCATTAGGGAACGTGAAATGCCATTCATTTCTGAAAAAGAAGGCCCATGCCACAGGATAGATCGCTAAGTTACATCAAGTGACTGTTCAAACCTATGTAGCCCATACCTCGGGGAATTCCTGCACCACTCCTTAAGCTACAAAAGTTCCAACTAGGTCCCAGAATCCAGAACTTAGGAACTTTTTGCATATCACAAACCCCCAACTTCAGCAACCAAATCGTGAAATTCCATATGATTTTCTGGGGGGAATAAATGCCCCAAGAGGCATGACATGATCCTTTTTGAAATAGACATTACTAAACCAGCTTTGATAGGGTCCCAATGATGTAGGTAACAAAACTACTAGACCATGTCATAACATTCCACCAGCTAAATAGATCTGCCCAATGGCAAAGCGAGGGATCATTAAAATTCTCACGGCATAGTTCATTACATGGAAGTAGATGAACCAAGATGCGCAGAGGGATCATTAAAAAGGAAAGGATAGTTAAAAATAAAAAATAAAAACTTCTCTTCATTTAAAAATTTGACATTGCCCCTAATTTACATATGCAGACTACGATGAAGAATGCAGGAATGAAGTGAAGCTCAAAGCAATCATAAAATAGATCACTACGACCGTAGAAACCACTGTCATGAATATACTATAGTTTAAGAAATCTTAAAGAAGAACACTTGCATAGAGAACTCACTTCCTTAAGCATTCGTCATAAAAACCATAAACTTGAGTAATCTGCCAAAAGGAAAAAAAGTAATGAGCTGAATAGTACAAAACATCCCTGGGCAAGATTCACATAGCAATATAGAATTCAAATGTATAAAGGGTAATTCCAAAACAAACTATGAAGAAGAACGGCGTAACCTGCATCAGACGGATATCAAAGTCAATAGGAAGGTCAAGCAATGAGAATAGTTGCTTTGCTTTGCAGTCACCGATATCTCAGGTAATAAACTGATTCCAAGAAGGAAGGGCGAAACTTTCCAAAAACAATGCTTAATATGAGCAATTGTCTAGTCCAGCTCCAGCATGTTGCATAGGTTGGAGATGAAGTACAGCTAGACAACAACAGGTGAATAGAAAAATAATGGAAAGTATTACCTGACGACTTTCATGATTCCCTCTAAGGATAGTAATTCGCTGAGGATATCGTACTTTCAAGGACACCAATAGCTGGATAAATGAAATGACCAAATGTTACAAATGATAGGGGAAAACCATCAAGAAATCTTAAAACAGCAAGAAACTCAAAACAACTTGGAGATGAATGCTTGTCCTACACAAAGGTCACACCTAACGATGTTCATCATTTCCTTTTAGGTTATACTTCAATTTCTACTGACTTATTATTCTTGCACAAACAGTTGATTGAGTCTATAGTGATGAGTTGGGAACAACAGCTCAGAAAATTTCATAGATAGTTGGATGGAAAATCCATTAACCATTAAGCAGATATATAGTAAAATAGACATAGTACGAGAATGAAAACTTAATTGCCATTGGTACCAAAACAGCTCAATTGTCATTGTCAATGCAGTCCTTTTCCAGCAGGATAACAGCGTGAATTGTTTTCCTTTTCACCATAGAAAAAGACAAGTATAGATCTCTTTCTTTGGCAAACCAAATTCCTTCCTTATGTGAAAATCCATCTGAGTAAAATCCTTCCCTCCGTCCCTCACTCCATCCTTCCCATCCCCTCTAATCCGTCTACCAGCTAGAAAGCAATCTAAAAGGTACTATTCTTCCCAGAGGTGGTGTTGACTGAATAAAATATTTCTCTAGTTGAAGGGCTCTGAACCTTATTGACACCTTGGTCGCGACATACCAGTTTGTTTTTTAATACTTCTAACATCTTAAAATCCATGAATCTAACTTTAAGCTCCCATATTTGAACTAAACAATCTCAAGTCAAAGATCGTCATGTTATCATCTTTGTTTACAAGAATTATTTTACCATTTTACTATGTTTTTAGCAATTCAAGCAACCAGCTTTCCCAGTTGGCAAGCACTCAGTGTCCTTTTATCCCTTCATCATGGCTCGAGCCCTTGTATTGCATCACAAACTAACTATTTAAGTATGAAAAGGCGGCAACTTCAATCTGCCCCTGTCACAAGTCCCTTGCCTCCAAAACGCGTGATCTTCAGAGATGTCACCAACTTTTGACCATAGTGATCTGACTTTGCTTTTTAGACTGTTCTTTTATTTGCGGGCAAGTGAAATAAAATTGAGGCAAGAACAAGGGGTAAGACAACAATCAAGACTTGAATGGAAAAACTATAATCTACGAAATCTTTCACCAAATCACTCCCTAATGTGTACATATTTTCACCATATACCCATTTAAGTACACATATTAAGCTCCCCCAAAGTTAAACCACCAAAGTCCCAGTAGCTTCCAGACCAACGACTGGATAAACATACATGTGCAGATTTATGCAACTAAGAAATCGTCATATCCTTCACATAGGCAGATACAAAGCCACTGACATTATATTACAACATAACTTGTTTTTGGCAGAAACATGCCCAAGTTTGTTCACAACAAATTACATTATATCTTAGTCCTATATAATAATACTTATGCTTGTTGCAGAATTCCAAACAAATGTCTAATACACAATTAAAAACCAACTAATACTTACCGTTACAGTTTCGACAGAATAATATCCACGATCCACATAATCACCCATGAACAAGTAATTCGTATCTGGACACTGTCAATTGAAAAAAAAAAGTACATTAATAGATTCACAAGTCAACTAATTGAGAAGGATATCCCACAGAAAATCTATGCAAAAGTTTAAGATTTTCACACATATTATACAGCACGAAAGCACAGGAACTATAAGACTTTTCCCCATGATTTTTAAAGGCTCATCTTCAACTTCTAAAAGTTATGAAAAAAAAATTATATTATGAAAAAAAATTATCTCTGCCGCCATAAGAAATTCTAATGCTCAAACAGTTAAGTCATCATTATTACCTCTCCCCCAATTCGAAAAAGTTCAGCAAGATCATGAAACTGCCCATGGATGTCGCCACAAATTGTTACAGGGCTTTTCACAGGCTGCATAGAAGAATACAGACTAAAAATCAACTAAGGAAAACCAATGTTATCACATACCTTCTCCAACCATAATGCAGAGCAAGAACTAGCAGCAACTTATATGAGAAAGGTAAAATAAAGAAGATCAAGTAGAAAAGTCATGAAAACCTCAGTGATCATTTCCAATGACAAAAGCAGCTTTCTTATGCTCCAGGTAAATACAAATTTACCGTATCTCTTAAACCGATTAGTCGAATCACCAAATAGTCCATCAATAAAAGGCCTTGAAAGAAAATAAATTACAGAATAACAGGGAAAATAGGAGAACGCTTTAATTGACAGATGAATGGTATTTCCACTGACTCGGGCAATAAATATTTGTAACTTTGAAGGTGCATGAAAAGAAACAATGAGAGAACTTGAAAGATATTGTACTACAAATAGTTGAAATATAGGAATCACTAAAGGTAAACCGGGGTGCCTGAATCATTCACATGGATACACTGGCTACCTATTTCACACTTTCAAATGCACTGTGGATTCAAAACTTCGAGTTGCCCAAAGTTTGGATTTATTGGTCATGCCAATTCTATTCAACAGCTCAAAAGGGCTGGCATTTTGGTGTTTAATCTAATAAGAACGCTAAACTATAGAGGAAGACCAGTTAGTTGGCTTTAGTGAATTCCAGGACATTCAGCATACAAACATGTACACGAATTTCTTTACCAAAAAAACATGTACACGAATTTACAGTGGCATGCGGTTCATGCTGTAAAGAATCTTTACGTCTTAATCTATGTGCTCAGTGACGAGGATACTTTCTTATTATCTTCTCAAAAGCAATTCTGTTTCTTTTCCCGCTTGCACAGAAAAGTTAACAGGTTAAGAAAGTAAGCTAAATCCTAGACTAGAGGAAACACCAACAAAAACATAGAAAGACGTCGGTCACAAGAGTGAACTTCAACAAAAGATAAATTAAACAAGATATATGATGGTTGTACCTGGACATTGCTTTCTTCCATCAGTATCTCCTTAGCCTTCTCACATAAAGCTTTAACCTACATCAAAGTTAAATCAAATCCCATTATCGTTCTTTTATATCAATCTGGAAAGGAAATGTGGAAGAGGAATGGGGTCACAGGACTTATTAGCTGTTTTTCGCAATCCATAGAACTTCATAAAATAATAAAAGTCTCCCGGCTATAGATGTCCAAGTGAGTGCAAACAATATGCACACACGTGTGCGGGCACATAGCCTTCAGGCAAGCACGTGTTCATGTTGTGTGCTCGTTGCAAATAGTGAGAACGATGCTTATGGGGAGAAGGACTAACAGACGAAGTGAACCCTCTTCAAGCAGCAAGTAATTCAAAATTACTAGCAGTCAGCGAAGCTCCACATCAGCATAAAATAAAAATGTACAATGATAGAATCTTCTTAATGCTGGTCCAACTTTCTAGCTTCAGCTTTCACTTCCAAGAAATCCTCAAGCTTATGGGTGTACCATTTTCATTCCGAACCACTTCATACATTTATAAACTACACCGTTGAATATGAACTGCACTATGATTCCTATTATAAGAAAGCAGGCATTGAAGAACAAAGGACAAGCTTTGCACTCCGAAATTGATTCTGACGACCCTGCCCCCAACTGTCGGAGATAAATTGCACCATGTGTGCTAATTTACAGAACAGAAGGTATGTACTAAGAAGGACCTCTTTATTACCACCACAAGCATCCATAGCTAAACAAAGATAAGCTTCTTACAAATAAAAGCCAAGTTTATCCAAATATTTGGAGCTTGAACAGATCTCATACCAAATCCTCCACAACTACTACGTCTGAGCTGGAAATGGCGGGAGAATCACATTTCACATATACTCCAAAAAACTCAAAGATGGTTTGCCCCCCAACATTAACTAGCTATTACCCTTTCTGAACTAAAATAAACTCCCACGAGAGTAAAATGACACATCTCTTCATTCTAAGGACCCTTTTCGAGTCTTCGAAAAGCAAACAATCACATTTTGGTCCCTTGAGATTAATTCAAACATAAAATGATTACTCCAACTCCGTAAAACCCCATCGCCAGATCACCTAAAGTGGCGATTACAACATCTCCACCCGAAAAATCCGCTTTCTACAAGTAGAACACCAAACACCCGATACCATTGCCACGACAATCCCTTTCAAAATGCATTTCGGCATCCACCTCCTCCTTTTTAATCTCATTCCTCCTCACGAGAAACGCTCCTCACGTGAGTGGCCCCGTTTCTCTTCTGTAAACCTCCCCAGCCCAAAAAAAAAAACAGAACCACTGGCAAACAGAAACCTCACCAATCCAAAGACTAATCCTCAGCTCATCCACCTGCAATTCAGCACAATCACCGACCAAAACCCAACGGAGAATCGCCCCAATCCCGCCACGAAACAGATGCAGGCTAAAATCAGCCGCCTCATCCGCTGAAAACCCAAATCACGCCCAAAATCCCAACCCACGCCACCATCCGCAGCCTCGGAAGCCGAAACGACGCAAGACGATCCGCAATCGGAAAAGCGAGCGGGGAAACGAAACGAAACGAAACGAAACGAACCTGTTGCTCGGAGAGCGGCTTGCACTGCATGAGCTGCGCGATCTGCTCGTCGAGATCGAGGCCGGCATCGGAGGACAGGGAGTTGGCGCCCATCTCGGCTCCGACGGCTCCGGGGCGACCGGATCCGCGCGCCGCCGATGGAGCGGGGGGATTTCAGGGGAGCGCTGCCCTAAGCCCTCGGGTTCGCGGCGATCCTTCGGCGCCCCCCCTTTTCGGTCCTTCGCTCTTTTGCCCCCCTTCGATTCGCAGCGAGGGAGGGAGCGAGGGAACCGATGCACAGCGAGGGCGCGTGAGGAATGACGGGGCGTTGCGCGTGAGGAATTTTTTTGTGGTGGGAGTAACGGAGTGACCTATGGATTTTTCCCCCTTTTTTTTCTTTTTAATTTTTTTAGGGATTTTCTTTTCTTCTTTTTTTTTCCAGCTTGTCGATTTTTTTTTTCCTAGTTCTCTCTCGCCTGGCCTGGGCTTGGTGGAAGGGCCGGCCCGTTTCACTAGCTGTTCGTGCCCGAGCCCATAAATAATTCAGCGGCTAATGATCATGGGCCCAAGGCCTAATCCCTAAAATCAAAAGCACCGACTTTATCTCGAGTGACAATACTGACCCGAACTTTTTTTTCGTCTCATAAAAAATCACCAACTTTCACTTAAATCTCAAATCTGACCTGAACAATTTGAAAATTTCACATCACAGGGACCAGATTTGAGATTAGAGTAAAAGTTTGTGATTTTTTATAAGACGAAAAGAAGGTTTGGGCCAGAATTGCCACTCAAGGTAAAGCTGGTGCTTTTTATTTTTGGAATTAGGCCTTGGGTCCAATGGGCCGCTTTTAGAGAAATATGAAAGATGGGCTGAAACGAAGCTTGAAAAGGCCCTCACGTACCCGTTATTTAAATGGGCCATGCCAGGCGCGACTTGTGATGGACTCGTGTTGAAAGAAACTATATTGATTGCTTTCGTTACGGTAATTACTCTAATCGAGGGCCTAATTCCAAAAAAAAAACACTTGTTATATCTTAAGTGACAATTCTGACTTAAACTTTTTTCTGTCTCATAAAAAAAGCATCAATTTTTACTTAAATCTCAAATATAGTACGACCAATTTGAAAACTTCATATCACGAGAGCCAAATTTGAAGCTTGAGTAAAAGTTTATGCTTTTTATTGAGACGGAAAAAAAGTCTGGACCAACGTTATCACTCAAGATAAAATTGCGTTTTGCCCTTAATCGAGCTTTTATTTAGTTTTTCCTACCATGTTGAAAGAAACTACATCGATTGCTTTTGTTTGTCAATTGAATTGATGCAAGGTGTGTCGTTAAAACTTCATTGTAAATTAGCCAGCCTATCCATATATATATGTATAATGAGCTTAAATAAATTTTAGAATGGATAATGACACAAACAATCATTGAATTTTACTCTAATGTGCAATTTGGCCCCTAAACTTTTAATTTATTTAATATAGTCAATGCCATCTCCGAATTTTTAATATATGTTCAATTCGGTCTTCAAACTATATGAAAATGTTCAATGTAGTCCCTTAACTTGAATTAATGAAAAGGACTGCATTGGCCATTTTTATATAATTTGAGGACTGAATTGAATATGTACCAAAAGTTCAGTGATGAAATTGAACAAATCAAAAGTTCAAGGACCACGTCACATATTGGGTTAAAGTTCATAGATTATATTGGACAAATTAAAAGTTTAGGGATCGAATTATATATTGAGCTAAAATTCATGAATTGTTTGTATTATTTTCTTTTTTTAGAATTTGAATTGCATCAATTCAAATTATTTTTCGAAAAATGAAGAGTGCATACTTTCCAACCATTTCCAGGCCACGTGTCCGCACCAAACGAGAGAGAGAGAGAGAGCGGAGGCCAGTTTTGCAAAGGGGGCAAAATGGAAAGGAGGAAATTCGGATGCGAGAGGGGGTTGAAAACACCGAGAAAATTCCTCCGAAATCCTCATTTCTCACTTTCAGTAAACGTACGCATCTCTCTCTCTCTCTCTCTCTCTTTTCCTCTCTCTGCAACATTTAGCAACCTTTTCCTTCTCGCCTTCGCATCGCGTCCGATTCGCAGCACGACTTAGGGTTTCTTCGCGCTCTCGACGAGCTCTCCCCCAGTTCCGGTTCGTATCTTCTTCCCTGGATCTCGAAATCGCGCTTGATTCGGAGCAGCGGGATGGTTCCGTGTGCTGCTTCTTCGGTCCCTAGTTCGTTTTCGCGGAGTTTTTCCCCGCGGAATTCAGCATGATCGCGTGCTTCTGTTGTGTTCCGTCTTCGTCGGAGCTTGTGGTTTTTGTCGTATGAAGTGTCTGATCCGTGATGTGGTTTCGTTGTCTCCTAGTATGTGTTGGTGCGATCGAGTGGCTTTTTTTTTTTTTTTTGGTTTTCGGTGTTGCATTTGCGCTTTTGTTGCAATTTTTTGGTTGGGTTAGTGATGGGACCATTTTTTTTGGGGGTGTTTTACGCTTTGAGTTTGATTTCTTTAGCTTCTCGTTGTCAGGTTGATTCCGGTTTGTGCATGATCGAGTTACGCCTTCCGAGTCGTTGAGAAGCTTACTGGCACGATCGTTTACTTCTGTTTTGGTTCGTCTTCGTCGGAGCTTGTGGTTTTTGTGATATGAAGTGTCTGATCTGTGATGTGGTTTCGTTGTCTCCTAGTATGTTTTGGTGCGGTCGAGTGCCTTCTTTTTTGTGTTTTCGGTGTTCCATTTGCGCTTTTGTTGCAATTTTTGGTTATGTTAGTGATGGGACCAAAATTTTTTTTTTGGGGTGTTTTACGCTTTGAGTTTTATTTTTTTAACTTCTCATTGCCACGTTTATTCCGGTTTGTGCATGATCTAGTTACGTCTTCCGAGTCACTGAGAAGCTTTCTGGGAATTATGACAACGTCATGGGCTGATTCCGTTGCCGCGTCGGAGAAGGCGGCGACTAAATTTCCCCCTGATCAAGCTCACGAACCGCGCCTGGCAAGACCCGCATACGTTCCTCCCCACCTCCGCAGCAGGCCACTGTCCTCTGGTTCTCCTGCTCCGCCAAGTTCCGCCACATCCGCTGTGAACGATCGCGCTGTGAACGATCGCGGCAGTTATGTTGGGCCTCCTGCTGGGTCCCGATTGACTGGTGGGTTTAGACCTGATGTTGGGCGCGGTGGTCATGTTCCCTCAGGTGGTTGGAATGGAAGAAGTGGAGGACGGGACCGTGGAAGAGATCGCGAGGTGAATCCTTTTGCCGACAAGGATAGATTCGAACAGGGGTTTCTTGAGCAAGAAAATGCGGTGATCAATTTCGACGCATATGAGGACATTCCTGTGGAGGCCACTGGGGATAACGTGCCTCCTCCTGCGAATACCTTTGCAGACATAGACTTAGGGGATGCGTTGAATTTGAATATTCAGAGATGCAAGTACGTGAAGCCAACACCAATTCAGCGCCATGCAATTCCGATTTCTCTTGCAGGGCGGGATCTGATGGCTTGTGCTCAGACAGGGTCTGGGAAGACCGCTGCTTTCTGCTTTCCAATAATTAGTGGAATTATGCGAGGGCAGTATGTGCAGAGACCGCGTGGAAGAATTGCGTATCCTCTTGCTCTGATTCTTTCCCCTACTAGGGAGCTCTCTATTCAGGTATAACTTTGAGTCTGGAACCTTATTTGGCATATGATTTGGGTTACAGAAAATACTTTGCAATTTTCTATCATAGTTGGACATGCAGTAATATTTTAATCTCTGTTTTTTTTTTTTTGGTGGGGGGATGGGGATGGGGAACTTGTCATGTACTTGCAGATACACGAGGAAGCAAGGAAGTTTTCATATCAAACTGGTGTCAAGGTTGTAGTTGCTTATGGAGGGGCACCTATCGTTCAACAGGTTTCAGTTCTGGACTTAGATGTGTTCCACCTTTTATTACTCCACGCCATTATTCCTTTTCTTTTAAACAAAAATCGCTTTTTGGCTAGATTATATGTGTGTCCAACAATGGAGCTGAAAATTTTGGTTTTTCATGTTATACTTAACTGGGATTCACTCTCATAAGCAGCCAATTGACCAAAAAAAACTGTCTCAACTCATCTTTTCTGAATATTCTAGCCTTTCTAGCAATATGATCAGAAGGGGCATGGATCTTGCTGGAAGGTTGAATTCCAGAAACCTGCTATAACATCGGTCACCCAAATACTGCCGTTTTTTTAGTCATTATGATTTGTCAATGAGAGCTTTCTGTTATCATTTCTGGGGTATATAGTTTCTCCAAAGCAAATGTTTGATACTTCAAATCCTCTAATTTTTAACCATGAGCTGCTCCCTCCCTCTCTTGTTAGAGTCTTTATTCATAAGTTGTATATGTGGAGAGCTGCTGCCGTTTTTTTAGTCATTATGATTTATCGATGAGAGCTTTCTGTTATCGTTTCTGGAGTATATAGTTTCTCGAAAGCAAATGTTCGATACTTCAAATCCACTAATTTTTAACCACGAGCTGCTCCCTCCCTCTCTTGTTAGAGTCTTTATTCATAAGTTGTATATGTGGAGAGCTGCATTACATACTATGTTATGTTGATGTGTAGGGATTATACTGGGTAAATGCAGAATAAGAGTGATCTTGTAGCCATGGATTTTTATGTGATGCTAGTTGAGTTGTAGATTGGATTCTGGATACCATAAATCAGATTTTTTGTCCTCTTTGAAAGGAAAATTGGCAAGTCTGATTATCTTCTCATACCTCTATAGGAATACTTGTAGCAAGTTTTTTCCTAGTAAGCTGAGCCAATGGTTCCCTTCAATGGGGATATGGGTAATAGTTTGGAGCATAGATCGACAGAAGAGACTCCTATGGTCAAAACCAATCCTTCTTCCCTTGGGATAAGTGACCATGGATGCTACCCACTTGTTGCAGGGTTGTTGAAAAGACATAGCGATAGAGAAGATTTGCACATAATTTTTTCTAAATATGGCAAAAGCTTATTAAAATGCACGAAGAAGTTCTTGGGGGCTGTGGATAGTTTATAGGAGCAGGTTGCATACATTTATGATCTCTATTATTGAGCTTTTGGGGAAGACACATTAAGGCTTTAAAGAAGAACCCTCAATTGAATTAAGATGAGAACGAATGTAGTTGGAGTTTAAGCCTTATCTTTTCCATACTATTGGATGAGCTTTGGCCACATCTAAAATTGTGTTCCAATATTAATGCCTTCTGCAGTTGATACAGTGTCAAGCTGGAACTTTGAAGGAACCGGAGTGTGTAGAGGATTTTTATTTAATTTTGTAGAAACTGAAGCTTATTGATTAGAAAATTTGTTCAAAGTTTGTAAGTACTAGAACATACTAGTGGCCAGAAGCAAAGCTTAGAATATGACCAAAACAGTGGCCGAGGGTGTTTTGAGTGCATTTAGTTCATTTTTCGAAAAGATATAGCTGTTTGAGGCGTGAACAATGTAAGAGAATGAGTGCATTTTTTTTTGGACTATCCTCTAATGTTCAGAAAAATTTTGTAAAGCTGCAGTAAGTTAGGTGAGAAGTGTGTACGGTGTTTCTTCCTGGATGCTTAGGTTTTATAATAATTTTTTATTCATTAGAAACTTTTCTACTTATGAGGCAGAATGTGGATCATGGGCAGCCGAGATCCCACACAGGCATGAAATGAGTGTAGCTGAGGCGAGAAAGCTTTGAATGATGTGGTTACTCAAGCAAGGTCAACTGATTACTGAAATTAGAATATCATCAATTAAATTTGAGAAAAACTTAAGAAACCTAAGTATTTTGGTATGATCTCACTCATGAGTCAGTCCAGAGTAAATAGACTATCATTTGAGAAAAAATCAATGATTTTCGTTATGTTTCTACTGATGATTAAGTGAACTTGCGCAGAATATTACTTCTGCTAGGATTTGCTTCTAGCTTTGTACCATAATCAGTTCTATAACACATTTGCCCGTGCTTTTCTGAGTTCTATTTGATTCGGTGTTTGAAGTTTATTACAAAGTGAATTACAGTTGACAGAGTGACTGGACTGCTTGCTAATTATAACAAATTCATCTTTTAACGATTTCCCTCTTTGTGGTTAGTTACGCGAACTTGAAAGGGGAGTTGAAATTCTAGTTGCAACTCCAGGGAGATTGGTTGATTTGCTTGAAAGAGCCCGAGTATCTCTGCAGATGATTCAATATTTGGCTCTTGATGAGGCAGATCGAATGTTAGATATGGGTTTTGAACCTCAGATAAGGAAAATTGTGGAACAGACAGGAATGCCTCCACGTGGTATTAGGCAGACAATGCTGTTTAGTGCCACTTTCCCAAAGGAGATTCAGGTACAATTTAATTAGGTATAACATTTTTTTAGTGTAATTTCTTGTCTTATCAGTTTCTTGGCTAATTTGGTGCATTCTTATAAAATCTAAATCAATTTTAAAAGTGCCTTTAAATTTATTTTTCAATTTTGTATCCAACTTTCTCCGACCTATCTTTTATGCAGAGGCTCGCTTCTGATTTCCTTTCAAACTACATATACTTGACTGTTGGAAGGGTCGGCTCTAGTACTGATTTGATTGTTCAAAGAGTTGAGTATGTCCATGAGTCTGACAAGAGGAGCCATCTTATGGACCTTCTCCATGCGCAAAGAGAAAATGGGGTTCATGGAAAGGTAATCTATGGTATCTTGCTCATGAGCTTTTTGGACCTTTTTTTTTGGAAGCTTCCTCTTTTGTGCTAAGGACAGGAGGGTTGTTTTGTTGATTTATTTTAGTGAACTTACTAGTGATTCGTCCTTTGAACTTTCAGCAAGCTTTGACATTGGTTTTTGTGGAGACAAAGAGGGGAGCAGATTCCTTAGAAAACTGGTTATGTACAAATGGGTTTCCTGCTACTACCATCCATGGGGATAGATCACAGCAAGTAAGTTGCCTAGTTCTGTTGGTTCTATGAGACAACTAAAAAGCCTTTCTTCCACTCAAAGTATGAAATACTTTGGCTTGTCAACTCTTCTGGGGCCATACAGTTTTGTCCCTTGAATGATCATTAAAATACTTGATTTTTAGTTACTTACACTTTTGATAATGGCACTTAACTGTTATCTGAAAACTTAGTTCATGAACAGTTTGGAACACATTGGTCAATTTTTGAGACTTCATGGTCGAGGTGGCTACATTAAAAAAGATGGACATTTCTGGACTTGTGAAACTTTAGAAGGCAAAATGTTGCCCTTTTCTTCTTGTTGGATCTTTCTTGCGCTTTTGATGATAGCATGAATTCTGGTGCAGGAAAGAGAACTGGCATTGCGATCATTCAAGAGCGGAAGAACTCCAATCCTAGTTGCAACTGATGTTGCAGCGCGTGGTCTTGACATCCCTCATGTCGCCCATGTGGTCAACTTTGATCTTCCCAATGACATTGATGATTACGTTCACCGGATAGGACGGACAGGGCGAGCTGGCAAAACAGGACTAGCAACAGCCTTCTTTAATGAGAACAACTCATCACTGGCGAGGCCACTAGTTGAATTGATGCAAGAGGCAAATCAGGAAGTGCCTGCTTGGCTTCCACGCTACGCATCAAGGTCACATGGCGGTGGCAAAAATAGGCGTTCTGGAGGTCGATTTGGTGGGCGCGATTTCAGACGGGAAGGCTCATTCAACAGAGGTACAGATCACTACGGCGGAGGATATAATAGCACTGGATATGGTATTTCTGCTGGTTATGGTGCGTATGGAGCGTACGGTACAGGGGTCACCAGCGCTTGGGATTAGTTTTACTGAGATTGGATGCGGTTACCAATTCATGATCCGGCGTGTACAGAATGAAAACCTCATTCTCGATTCTGCAAGAATTTTTATGAAAGCCTTTCGTTTGCTGCTCTTCATGCGGTAGGTAGTTTATCCTGCCGTCCTATTTTACCGTGTAAATATATGCTAAGTCCACTAATGCACAGGATGAATTCTAGTTTTAGTCCCCCTCTTATGTGGGCACATGCTTTTGTACATATCTTGGAAGGCTAGGCTTTTACGAGGCATTGGCTGTCTCTCACGAGCAGTTGTGACTTCCGGTTAAGCTGCCGTTTGGTTCTTAAATCCTATGCTTCATGCTCGTTTTCAGTTTGTTGATCTGAGCAGTAATCTCTAGCATTTACCATGTGCCAGGTACCTTATCTATGTCCTCTTTTCCCAAAAATTTCAAAAAAAAAAAGCCCGTGTAATTTGTTCTACTTGAGAGAAACATAGGTTATCTGAGCAATTCAAAACGCATGCTAGCTTCTTGCCTTCTATATATTCTGCCATATGAATGAGATTTACCGTTTCACCTGCTCTGCTGAGTCCTGAGAGAGGTCTTAGAAGTGGGCATTTGGAGAAGCCAGAACTAGGTAAAATGCTCTCGGTTTACTTTATACCCTACAAAAAAAATGAGCAGATTGCCACAAAATGCCCTATGAAAGTCAAAGAGTCGTATGATTACGTATATTGCACGTCACTGACCCGAAGATGGCACCAACAAATGAATGGCCGGAAAATAATCAGAAATTGCTTTTTAGTTTCTCGAGAGCAAAGTTATGGCAAGGTTTGGAGCATGTTTGGTCACAAATCCTTTCGCTCACCTAGTCCGGAGGACTGATGAATTTCTTCACAGGGATGAGAACAGAAATTCTATGCATGCATACATGCTAATTGTAAGCATGTTGACGAGTTCATTAATGAAGGGTACTGCTCACACAATCGAAGAATGACGGCTTATAGATTGACATCTAGTCGGAAAGGCTGTCATCCTATGAGGAGGAGGATCGGCCCGAAAATGCAGGCCGAAATATGCTCCAATGAAGAATCTCGGGCGCGCTCGTCATTTGTCCTTGCAGTTGAGATCCATTGTTCGGGACAGTTTCAAAAGATGGACAAACACCCTAACCAGCATCAATCAAGACCGTGATCGTTTTAATAATCACGGCCGGGAAAATAAAACAAGGATGGTGCTTTCACGACGTCATCCAATATCGAGATGAAATCTCTTTGGCTTGAAAATATCAAAAGTAAAAACCGACCAGATGTAAGACGTCCTATGATTGTTGCCAGTGTCTCTAAGCCCCCAGGAGACGAACTTGTTCAATACGGCATTCTCGATGAAATCATTCAATCATGAATATCACGAGCAGATTTCGTAGTATCCCAGCATACAGGAAGTGCACTGAAGTCTGCTCAAAAGCAAAACGAAACCCTTCTCTTGTATTGCAGGAAATGTCACTTCCTTCTAGCAAATTGCAAGTGGAAGGTGAAAGCAAAAATAGCTGGAAAATGGCCTCATGCTGCCTCAGCAAATTCATAAACGAAACTCAACTGCAAAACGATTAATCGGTGCTTCTTAATTTCCTTTTAAAGAATACGTACGGATAAACATCTCTTTGCCCATGAGGTGGAATTGGTGGGGAGTGTGCTCTTCGCCATTTCAAAGGAATGCGCATCTTTGCAATGTCAATATCAAATTTGTCATGTAATCAAGTTCTTGAACTTGTAGAATTTGTCTAATCAAGTCGAAACTCGGACAACTTGAAGCCGACGTGCTTGTTGATTGCTAGTAGAAAATATGTTGTAAATTGTTGACAATCAATTTCCGCTGATCAATTTGCAAAACAATTAAGCAAATGTTCAATAGCTTTTCATATGGTTCCATCATTTATTTCAACATCAAACTGTCGGCTGAAATTAATTGACACGCTAGTTTCCATTTCCTGGAGCTGGCAACAAAAAGATTTGAGTGGGAAAAAATCATTAGTACAAGGACTTGATCCTAGAATTACAATTTGAGAATCACTTGTTTCCAATATTTTAGATTCATAACGACCAATCTTCCTTCGCATCCAAAACTCGATGCATTTGAAGAACATAGTCACATTCCACAATGCATCAGAAGAATCAACCTTGGCACTGATTTGTTTTGGATGAGTAAGATTTTATTGCACAGATCGAAAAAGGAAGTTACAAAGTCCTGCCACAAACTCAGATATACGATACTAACCCGTCAAGACACAGTCATTCAGGATTTTCCACAACTCTGCTCTATTTGGAGTCACTTATCCTGAAATGAGAAAGTGCTGAACTGCCACCCGGGTGATGGGATTTATTGTAGGTGATGTATTCCAAAAGAGAGGTTTCTTTGTATATGGGTGGATTGTCTTCAGAGAGAAGCTCCTTTATTGGCCCAAAGGGTTTGGTTTTCTGCATCCCGCTTGGGGAGAGAAAGCATGCGACCGAAACCCTGGGTCCGACCCGCCCGGCGAGTACTCGGTGCTCCACGCTTTTGAACTTGTCGTTGGTAACAAGCTGCAACCATCATATTAGGCCAGAAAAGGAGTAATGACTTCATAAGATGATGTAAAGATGAATGCCGAGAGCTGGGCATAGAATGCAGTGCGTTTTCATGCCCACATTGCTCTGTGATATCACTTATGATTCTTCTCAAGTGCTCAGGGTATCGTGGAAAGTTCGTTCTACATTCGATTAGTAGCTCAGAAAATAATGTCTAGACTCATTATATCGTTGATGTAATGAAGGGCGTTCAAAACCAACTCCAGCGAAACATATCTCGAGGTAGAATTCGTATTTGTTATGCATGCCAGAAAACATAAGTTCAGAAAAAAAGGTGGTTCTTTACCTGCATGAAGTCTCCAATGTTGACTAGAAGTGCTCCCTTCACAGGAACCACATCAACCCAGTGGTTTTCGTGGAGGACTTGGAGACCACCGTGGTGGTCTTGAAGGAGAAGAGTCAGGCACGATAAGTCCGTGTGATTAACTGCACCGAGAGTCAGCTCTGGTTCAGGACAAGCTGGGTAGTAATGGCCTGCCACTGTCTCCGATTTCATACACTCAAAGCCGCTGAGATAATCAGAACCAAGTCCCAATGCCTCCGAGAATAGTTCGGATAAAGACATCTTCAGTTCGGCCATATGCTTCTCGTACTCTAAAACTGCCTCTCTGCAAACGAGTAAATGAAAGCACCGTGTGCGAGTTTTCAGTATCAAGGTTTGCAGCATTGTATACGTTCTTTTCTTTTGGGAAAAAGAAATGCATGTTCGACTTTAGGAACACCTTTGCACTCCCTCAACTATTACTAAGGTATTTAAGGGGCACTGAAAAAACCAAGCTTTGAACTGTATGGAAATGCATTACACTGAATGATCTGGTTTCAGGTTTTTGAAAAGACAAGAGTATAATAAATTGAACCCCAACCGGTCCTCAGTAAAAGAAATGCCCAAAGTTGTTCTCATTTCTCAGGTAGCAACTTCAATGATTAACTTTCACAAGTCATACATATACCTGCAAATAGGAGGAACGGCCTCCGGTTCTAGGACACCATCCTGGAAATCAAACACAATACTATCTCTCCAAATTGCTGCCTTTGACCGGAAAAAGTCTCCATTGAAAAAGTACCTCACTCTCTTCGAACCGTCTCTAGAGTACAGCTCTTGCTTCACTTCCACTGGTTGATCATGGAACTTCTTCACACCCTCCAACATGCTGTCCATCACATCGAGTGGAATCCCGTGATTTTTTATCTGAAAGAACCCCCATGCCTCCGATGCTTCGCGAATACAGTCGGTGATGTCTCGCCGGCGATTATCCCGACAGCCTCCTAGATCGACGATCGGGACCTGGAGGCCGGTACAGTTTGCGTTGGATGACAAGCCGTGCAAGCTCTTGGGCGGGTGGATGAAGATCCTGGGGATCTTGGTCACGCCAGAGTCCACGAGGCCTTTGACTCCGGCCTTGGTCTCGTCGAATTCCCGCAATTTTTTTGCTATGTCATAATCCAGGTTGCAACGAGTGATGAATTGTCCATGACTGGACGAGGTTTGCATCATCTTGTAGTGACAAAGTTCGAAGTCTTGATCAAAGATTCAATGAATTTGAGCCCTCATCAATGGCAGGATGCTACCATGAGAATGATATGAAGATGATTAGCTAGAGAGGCCACTTGCGCAAATGTGGTCAAGGGAATGAAATGTCCAAGATTCCCAGGAGCCGCCGGTGGTAGGTGTTGAATTTAGTCGAATACGGTAACAAATGGGCGCTTAGAGGAAGACATAGGCCCAGGAGGCCCAATTCTCTTCTCTTACGCCCACGGATTTGAAGCCCGGCAAACGAACCTCCTTCAGCCTTGTTTATAATGTCCCAATCCTGTCGGGGCGGTTTCACCGATGCTTTTCTTATTTTAACACGTGGGTGCCTGCACGTCTTACACCCCAAATTCTCCCTGTATCTTTAACTTCCCTAGGGAGAGGGAATAATCTATGGAAGTTTTACATCCTTGTGATCCACAGGTCCGGACGAGGATTGAGATGAAGTCTTTTTAAGGACGTGTATAGGTCAAGCTGCTCGTTTGACAGGAAAAAGAAAGAATAGAGAAAAGAGAGAAAGAAGAATTGGAAAAATAGAAAAGAGAAGTGAACCAGGCGAGAGGTAAAGGGTTGCGGTTCAAGCTTGTTGGGGACATTTTAATTCATCGGATTAATGTTGTTTCGAAGCGCTCAATTAAAAATCAAGGCCTTATAATTGAAAATATTTTCTTGGTTAAGCTGTGATTTCCATTCAGTTTAGATATTAGGTCGCTAATCGATTCTAGAGGTTGTTGAGCTATGAAACTGTGTTGTAATGAAACTTTAAAACGCCGACCGTAAGTTTTTATTGAAGTCGACGGTTTGATCGGGGTGACATTTTGAAGTTTGTCACGAACTACTTGAAACCAAATTTGAATTGCTATGCTTAGCAAAGCTTTTCGCTAGTCTCTGGCCGTATAACTCCCCCCTTTTAAATATGTCAAGTTAATTTTCCAATGACTCTAGACTCACTTGAAATAGGCGTTGGTTGAATTCAAACGAACAGTTTTAAATTCGACACATGAGTTACTGCAGCACAACGGATAGCAATAGTTGTTCTACTTTGATCGAACTTTGTTGACTTGTCAAAATCGTTTTTTTTTACTAAACAAGCTTACTTTAGTTTAGTCGATTCTTAGTTAAGGTAGTTATCTACTTAATTTTGATATATGTTTCTCACTTAGATAATAGGAATTCGAGTTTTTCCACTTGAGGTAGCTTTCGTTGTTGTTTTCGCATTTTCAGGTAAGTATGCTTATCTCTTCTACGATTTGCAAACTAATGTCTTAAAAATGATAGAAATTAGATATTTTACAAGTTACGAAAGAGGCATCTCACGAGATGATATTTGTTTAAAAGAAAAAAAATGGTGTGTAGTGTAGATTTGTTGCATAAAATTGGATTGGACATCTATTATCCTTTTGGTTATTTGAAATGGCATAATAAAGTAACTCTTGAAATAATTTGGGAGTTGACTATTTGTGAAATGTTTCGAAACGCTATATGAATGTTTTCTTCTTGATGGAAGAAATTGTATAAGGTTATATACATCTATATATTTATTTGTGAACTTGATTTATGAAAATGAATTTTGAAATAGTTTTATGATAGGTTGGAAGAGTGTGTTGATGGTCTTATGCTCTTGTCACTACGATCCCATCAAAGGGGTTGTGAGTGTGTATACTGTCCTTTGGTTGTCTTATTTAGGCCAAACCATCGCTTGATATAGGTGAAGACTTATACCAAGGGGCATCTTGGCAGACCTCGGCTATAGTTTGATATCGAGCACATGATTGACTGATGAACTAGACCATCGGTATTTGCTTCGATATTATTGATTGGATGAGCATTTATTATATGTATTAAGTTTTATCGAATTGGTATAACTAATCTTTGATGTATAATATAGGCTAGATTTGAATAAATGTGTTTTTGGTATCGTTTAAATTTGCATAACCAATGTTTAATCTGCTCAAAAGATAGCTGTACTACTGAACGAGAAATGTTTGCTCAAATCATTCATGTCCATTCTTTTTCAGGTTTTACAGCTAGCAACGAATAAAAAGAGAGAGGAATTAGCGAGGAATTTTGGGAGTTCTAGTTTGGTATAAGTAAAGACGATTGTATCCATGCAAAATGCTATTTGTCGGGTTTAGTTTGTTAGGTATCACATTTTATCAACTTACATGCAAACAAAACACATAAAAAGTCCTTACCAAAAAAAAAAAAAAACACATAAAAGGTGGTTTTTTTTAAAGACATTTCACCTTCGCGGGCCGGGTTCATGGACCGGGTCCAAGGCTGACGATGATATCAGGCCCCGCATCGCGCCCGCTCAAAACCCCTCCCCGCTCCGTCGTCCCTACACCTCCCCTCCTCCACTCCGCCGCCTCGAACCCGCCCCCGAACACGGCGGCGCGGCGCGGCGCGACCTGCCGACCCCTTACCGGAGCAAGTCCGCGGCGGATGCCCAAGCTCCGACGACGTTGGCTTCCGCCGATGAGCTTCAGGACCGAGGCTAGCGGCGGCCTCTTCTCGGCGCTGCGCCGGTCGCTCCTCCACCAGCATCAGCAGTGCCGGCGCATAGCCAAGGTCCGCCTCAAATGGGTCAAGAACCGGAGCCTCGACCACGTGATCGACACCGAGACCGACCTCAAGGCCGCCTGCCTCCTCAAGGACGCCATCAAGCGGTCCTCCACCGGGTTCCTGACCGCGAAGTCGGTCGCCGATTGGCAGAAGGCCCTCGGCCTCACCGTCCCCGTTCTCAGGTTCTTGCGCAGGTAAACTCCATTCTCTGCCTCGTCCTTCTTATGTTTCAGGATCATTCTTGCGGTCGTTTTAGCTGAATTTGAGGGGAGTTTATAGAGCTATGTACTCATATCACGGATTTTCTCATAAGGGTAACAAGTGCTGGTATGATAAGGAGTTTTTCGGTTCTGAGTGTGAATTGGGATGGTGATTTGGTTTGAAATTTCTTCACTTTCTAGGTATCCTACGCTGTTTCATGAATTCCCGCATGCCCGGTACACGGGTTTGCCTTGTTTTAAGTTGACAGACGCTGCTCTGCTGTTGGACTCACAGGAGAAGAGCCTACACCAGAATCATGAACATGACACTGTGGAGAGGCTCTCTAAAGTGCTCATGATGACGAAGACCAAGACCGTGCCGTTGCAATCGTTGATTCTGTTGAAATGGGATCTGGGTTTACCTGATAACTTCATGAAAACGTTGATTCCGAATCACCCGGATCATTTTCGATTCGTTAAGGCTGCGAGTGGCGACGCGTACTTGAAGCTCGTGAATTGGCCTGAGAGTTATGCGGTCTCGGCATTGGAGAAGAGAAATGAAAGTAATGAGGTAGGGGGTGAATATAGGCAGTTTAAGAGGGGACAAACAGCCCTGGCATTCCCCATGAATTTTCCCAGGGGATATGGTGCACAGAAGAAGGTGAAAGCATGGATGGAGGAGTTCCAGAAGTTGCCATATATTTCTCCATACGAAGATTCTAGGCATATCGATCCGAGCAGCGATCTCATGGAGAAACGAGTTGTTGGGGTTTTGCACGAGATCTTGAGCTTGACCATCCATAAGAAGACTAAGAGGAACTACTTAAGGAGATTGAGAGAAGAACTAAATCTTCCTCATAAGTTTACACGAATATTTACTAGGTATCCTGGGATATTCTACCTCTCTTTGAAGTGTAAGACGACTACAGTTGCTCTTCGGGAAGGGTACCGGAGAGGTAAACTGGTGGATCCACATCCCCTTGTCCGCCTAAGAGAGAAGTTTTATCATGTGATGAGAACTGGGTTAATTTACCGTGGTAAAGGGCTAGGTATGATACCCCCGGAAGAAATCTTGCTTGACGATGTGGAGGATGAGACAGAGCAAGAAGAATCAGAGGAGGAAGAACTTGGCACAAGTGAAGGATGCTACGAGGAAACATCAGAGATGGATGATGAATCTGATGGCCAAGAGTGATTTCAAAGAAAAATGAGAAGGACAAACGTGCAGAGCAAAACAAGAAGAATTTTGGGCATTGGCTGCTATGGCAGTTAAGAGAACCGGTATTTGATACGATTGTATTAACAATAATATATTACCAGTATAAGTATTTTGACTTCTATTGCTGGAGCCTGTATAAGAGTTGTGAAAGTATATTCCTATTTAGCGGTGAAGTAGGACCGGATAATGTTGGCTTTAGGTGACATGATTGTCAAAATTTCTTACAATTACTTACAATTAAAGAGAAGAAACCTGATCAGTGCAGGTGATTGGGGAAGAATAGAATGGAAGGACAAACTTTACAAAGAAACGTCAAAGACGGGAGGAAGTCACATGAGTGGCTCTCTGGCAGGCCAAAGCATTTATCAAAGCTACTAGTGTCATAAATTTATGGGACTTTTGCAACCTGCATCGCTTAACAGATTATCAATTTGTTTTTATTTAATGCAAAGTTGCTTCTCATACGTCAATTTTGACAATCACGTAACGTAAAGCCAACATTATCTTGTCCCCGCTTCACTATTAAGGTAGGAATATGCTTTCGTAGCTTTATACGAGCCCTAGTAATAGAAGTCAAAATCCTTTTACTAGTATCTGTTATGTGTTGACATGATCGTATCATATGTTTTTGCTTATACTCGATGAAAGGATGATTTTGAATATCCTTAAACTCAGCAACCACCCAAACTTCATCTTGGATTTTGAATTTAATGCAAACTTGTTATTTGGTTCTCTTCATTGTCCTGTAAATATCTCTTGGTTCATTATATGGGATTAGTGGAGACCATCCTTCACAGCTACAAAGAAATATGCATCTTTACAATGTTCCTTTGCTATTGTTTGCATTTTTCCCTCTTGGCACTTTCAAATCCATTGCAAGTTGCATAATGCGAACTTGTATGTATTACAAGCTTCCTCCTCGTGAGCAAATGTCATGTCAATTCCAAATTTAAATTGTTTATCAATGACACGATCCTTTGGAGGCTCTACAATTTGAAAAAATAAATCTAATTATTTAAATAAGAAAGATAAAATGAAAGCAAATCTGATTTTAAAGAGATGGAGTCCTACCCATTTATCCCCAGAACTAGTCAAGTTAGCTACGAGGGGATTAGGACTTTTAATGCGTTCGTTTCGTGGAAAATGAGTGATTCGAAAAATATTTTCCGAAAAATTATCGCTTATATCGTTTAGAAAAATAAATGAATGGAAAATTCTTTCATCGCTCACGAAAATAGTTAGGCATAGATTATTATCGATGATGAAAGTATTTCCCGTTGATTAATTTCTCTAAACGATATAAGTAATTATTTTTCAAAAAATATTTTTTAAATCATTCATTTTCTGCAAAATGAACGCACCCACCACCATCATCAGTCGTTACCGTTTTAAAAAAATGTGCCCAAAAAATCTAAAAGCATTCACATAAGAGACAATCTATTATGGCAGAAGCACGAGAAATCATGAGTGATCGTGCTGGAGTGCTCAACCGTGTTCTGTCTTCGAAATTAACCGGAGCGGTCGTGTTGGATGAAGACTAGGGTTTTGTACCTCTCCCCTAGTTCTGAGAGCGCCTCTCTGTTGTGCTCAACCTTCCCAATGAACTACGGTCATGTTATAAGAGAGGACGAAAGATTAAGCCTCCTAAGGATGGAGTTTTCATGGTGATCTTTATGAAGTCTATGGGGCAGAAAAATGAAGGAAAAAAAAATTGGGGAGCGGTATTATGTATGGGCAAAGTTTTGCAAAGAACCTAAAAGAGGGGGAGAAAGTCAGACAAGTGGATCTTTCGCGGGCCATTTCAAACTTGGTAGAATTTGTTAACCTCCGCTAATGTCCTAAATTTATGAAATGTTTGCAACTTGCCATCAGCTAGCAACTTTTTAATTTGTTTTTATCCAATTCCAATTCACTTGCCACATGTCAATTTGTAATTGGATCTACTAGGTAAATGTATGCCACATCAGCCACTGACGTGATACGATAATATCACAAGAGTATTTTCTCCTCTCGCTCCTCCAATATCAAATAGAAGAGAGATAATCCCGGTGTAAAGGATTTTATCAAACAAGTATTTGACAATTCTACAAACATGTAGTTATGCAGATTGGCAGCCGTTATCAATGTTAGCGGTTCCGGGTGTACAATGTCTAGAAGAAACTAAACGTATAAAGAACTCCGAAATAAAAGGACAAAAGCAAAACCTAGAACAAAGAATCACGCTACCTCCCCATAGAGAGGTAGACATGTCAGGGATCTTCTGGTGCATATTTTGGTGCGACTTGAGAGAAACATCACTGACATGATTCAAAAGCTTGTGATATCTAGGGAGCGTTTGGTAACCAGCCAAATAGTAATTATTTTTATTCTTTTATTTTTAAAATCAGTTTTAGAACAGAAATCTGTTTGGTAAATTTTTTGTTCCCGAACACAAATTTGCAAAAATTTATTTCTAAAATCAATTTTAAAACAAAATCAAAAAACAAAAAAAAAGCTGCTTCTTGATTTTGAGAACAAGAATAAAAAATGGAAAAGAATTTCTTTCTTCTTCTTCTTCCTAACCTATGGCCGATTGCTGGTCACCGACATCCGATGAGGGCATCGTGGCCCTCACCGGCCAGGGCTGGACCCTCGCGGCCTAGGCGAGGGCCACGACGCCCTCGCCAACCCTAGCCATGGCCAAGGAAGGAGAAGAAGGAAAAAAAAAAGAAAAAAACATTAAAAACTTCAAAATATTATTAATAAAAAGAAATTTTATGCAGTTACTAAATGCATTTATATTCTTTTTCTATTTCAAGAATAGAATTTTTGAGCAGTTACCAAACGCCTTCATATACTTAGAAATTATTTCCGAGCACGAAATAAAAAAGAATCATTTCTGAATATAAATTATTTTCGGGAACATAATAGTTGCCAAACGCACCCTTAGTCCTACCAAATCTGTTACAAAGCATATTCATTCAGAAGTAACCAAAAGTTGGGTCAATAGATGGCGATCATCTTAACAGGCGTATATTGATACGGATTCACCACGAGGTCACCGGACCAGACCGCTGTCCATTACCATGTATCATTTTCGCATCAAACAAGATTTACTAAGACCATCTATCTACACAGTTACAACACCATGTTTCAAAACTTCGGGTAAATAAAACGATGTTCCCTCGTCATCCCCTCTGCCAAATATTCTCTCGTTCATTCTTGCAAACATTTTCTCAACATTTCATTGTCAATCATACAGATTTCAAGAAAGAGAGACAGCAAGCAGACTTTTAAATTAAAGGGAAAACTGACAAATCCAACTGAAAAATCTGAAATGGCGTTATAATATGATCTTTTCTAGCAGCTGCAGCTATAATATAATCGCCACTTTCTTCAAAAAAAGAAAATATATAATCGTCATCTATATCGGTATATCGTCCTCCTTTAAAATGTCAGCTATGAACCTTAAAACAGTCGAGGTGTGGAAACAATTTGAGCAGGTCTTCCCGGCTTCGTCTCTGCGGAGGAAAATAATACACATAGTAAACAACACATTCAAAAAAAAAAAAAACATAAATTCACTGAAAAAGCAGCAAACCTCGTTCCTTGCACCAACAAAGAGCATCCTACCTTGATGCCAACGCAACCATTCACGTCAAGTGTGGTGAGTGTGCGAGAGCAGGTCGTTGAAAGGGCTTCAAGGCACTTGTCTGTCACCCCAACTATCCCAAACAAGCTGCATTTCGCAGCAATTATCACTAACTGAACAATGAAGAGAGAACTTGATGTCTGATTTGGTTCATCATAGCTTTTGTGCCGTATATCTTGTGGATGATGCATATTCATTAAGGTAAACTATCGAAGTGCAAGATGGTCCCGGAGACCAGCAATCATAACAACTTTTAATCCAACTTGTTTGGCATCAAAAGACAACAAGAGGCGCCAGCAAAAGCCAGAAATAGAAACACCTTCCCCAACTTCTGACGCGTGCTTGCTTGAGTGGAAACATATAAGAAAAAGTACTGACTTTACATTTTAGAAGTGTAAAATATAGGAAAAGAAGACACTTTAATCTACACTTCCATCTATTTTCAAAATAAAAGCCACCAAATAACAATTTTAAATAAAACTGCCAAACCCTCAATGCTATGCATAGATAAGACCAACAATCTGAAGTACTCAAAACCAAAAGACACTGCAACTTCTAAGAGGTCCTGCTAACATCATCTTTGGGGCTAACTAATAACTACATCGGAAAAAATCAGTATGAAATACCTTATTAATTTGATTACAGGTCACTTGGATAAGAATCATTGCAAATATGCTTCGGCAGCTTATGGAATTATGTATTAGTCAAGCTACTCTAGCAAAGCACACAACTATGCAGAAAGGAGGTTTCAAAAAGAACCATCAAGTTTCCATAACCATAACAGGAGAACTACTCTCCTTAACCCAGCTAGAACCACGAAAATGCGAAGCTTAGCATTCATCAAGCTTTGTAATACGCTTACTGACCATCTCCGAATTAAATAAATAAAATTCAGCCGAGCTGTTTTTATTTCAGCCCAGATAACTCTTATCTTAGTTGGAAGAACCTTATCATCAAGATTTACCTAAGGAACTCGAGAGAGACGCAGCCTTCAGCAACTATTTTGACCCCCTTGTCAGTAATACGTACACACCTGTGAAAAGCAACCATATTATGTCGACTCCACAAAATATTGAAGGCATTTTACTTACAAACTTACCACGTCAAATTCAGGGCCGCAAGTTTTCTGCATTTGGCTATACAGGAAAGTGCATCATCTGATAGGTTCTGCAGAATCATTTATAACTTTGCAGCATAAAATTCAGGTAATGCAAGATAATTAGCATGTGTTGATAAATGGAATTTACCTGGGCTCCACAAAGATCCAAGTACTTCAGATGGGAAAGAGAGGAAATATTGTTGTATGCGTTATCTGTGAGACTGGAAAAAGCAATTCAGAAAGTAAACTACATTTACCAAATAACCGGCTTCAAACCTATATATGAGAACAGAAAGCACATTTACCTAGAAAGGGCATAAAGGTTTAGACTCTGGAGAGAAGAGCACTTGGATAGTATTTGCCGCAAACCAACATCTGTCAGCTTGACGCACCTGATAACCAAATAGTTACAAGCTTAAAGGTGCATATCTGTATCAGCAATGGCAATAATTATTCTATTTTTTCCTGGATTAGCTTCATTTGCTTCCTGAAAATAGGTTTAAGCTTTTCTTATCAGACATTAACATACCTAGTAAGGTTTAGTGACTCTAATTCATTATAACTGTCAGCAACTAACTCCAAGCTCTTGTCTGTAATATTCTGCCATCGACAAATGAAAACAACTTTGTAAATAGAGACTCCTTCCGCACAAACCTATAGGCATGTCAAAAATCTGAGTGCTGAGAATAAAAATAAGTAAAACCAAAAGGTCGGGAACTATACAAGAAAAAGGAAGTAAAAGTGATGTTGCTGTAAATCCCAGTGTACTGATTATGACGATCTAAGGCATTGCATTAATCATCTCAAGTTGTTTTAGCAAGCCCACTCAGTCCAGTTGTCGGCGTAACATCCATATACATAGGGAAGAAATCTCTCATAGCAAGCGTGTTCAGAATTCCAATGGTAAATACTTGGAATGCCAATAGCAGGTTCACTAAAGCAATAAAATCTGTATCATTGTAGATGCAAACAACTGCTCACGAAGAACCAAAAATCTCCAATAAAGCTCGCCCACAATTCAAAAATCTAAGTAGAATTGCAGTCCCATATACCAGCCAAGACTTGAGACTACTACCAAGCACAAACTCAGATTTTTTGGCCCAGTGATCTCCACATGGTAAGAACTCAATGAATTATCAAATTTAAACTGTCCTCCGTCTTCATTAAACAAAGTAGAACTTTAAAACTGAAGTGACCAGAATACATGTGAGAAAGTTGAGGAGCCAAGATGGTCAAGAAAAACTTAGGTAGCCATGCATCGTATATACAAATTTGATTGGGTAGCATTTCAAATCACGGTATACTTCATTGATAGAAAGTCCAACTTCCATCATCATGTTAATACGTGTAAACAACTATACCAATGCAAGCCTATGCAGAACATACTTGGAGGAAGGCTTTGACATTGAGCGAGTACATACCTTACAGCCACTTAAGTTCAAATCAACTAAATGTCTGCAGCTCTCTACCAGATGCTTTATGCCTATATCTGTCACTCTGCAGCTCCAGAAATATGCAGTTAATTGGTATAAATATTAAGGTAAAGTGAGGATTACTAGACATGTACATTTATAGAAGACTTACCGCACATTCCAATAAATAGAAAGGACCTTAAGATTTGGACAACAACTGGTTACAGCTGCAATTCCCTTATCAGAGATCTTTTGGCAACCATTCAGATTTAAAGTCTCCAAGCTCTTGAGAGATTCGGAATACTGTTGAGTGGTTGACAAGTGATCACAAGTTACTAAGAGCTTGATAAGTGATACAAGTGGCTAAGAGTTGAATGATCAACATAGATTAGTGTTGCTAAAAAAGTAAAGTCAAGCACAATTGGTAGTTCATGATAAAACTAATAAATAATTTGCCTAGAAGACAGTAAGTATATGGGATGCTAATGTCAAAGGAAGCATGCTTTTTTGACCTAGTGAAAAAAAATTGTGCATTCACAGAATAAACAGTGACATAATCATGGAAAGGCAAACTTAAGTAACCAAGAGACAGGGCATTATCCTTTTAAAACTTATGAGAAGCATTAACTCAAGCATCTATTATGCTTTCCCAAGAGGTATGTCATTGAAGCGTCTAACGTCAATCTTAATGACCTTTACGGTTAACATCTATTAGTCAATACGTTATTTTCCACACGTTGTCTGCTAAATTTAAAACAATGTCATCAAAATAGCAACTTTGGAAGAGAAGGAGAGCACCGATCGTTTACCAAAGTAAAGAATCCTCAAGAGGACACTAAACAAACCAAGACAGGGTTATGGGTAACAAATGAACGACTAAATTACATTACTGAGACGGTCCTCTAATACGGGTATTGAAACAACAGGGCATATCTTTCTGATTCGTTTCAGAACAAAGTAATACTAAATTACTTATGGCTACCGAAGGATCAAGAAGTAGACTTTTCTTCAAGATTTTCATGAAGTCCTTCAAAAGACAACATCTGTCCTCAAAATATCAATGAAGCAACGATGCACAACTCTCTTCATCTTCCAGTAGCTAGCAATCCGATTTCAACAAGCGACGTCACAATGCAAACGACCCTATGATACCTTGTTCTCGAGGGACTCCAAGTGTTTGTCCTCGATATCTTGGGCGAACTCGAGGTTAATTCGCTTCACCTGGCGATATCTCGGCTGCCAAATCCACGGATAATCTCATCAGCACAATGGGTCGACCAAGAGCAAAGAGCGACCCAAGCATCGGGACGATCAAAATCAAACATCATCAAATCATGCAGCTTCAAACAATGCCTCACGCACGACCCCGACAATCCACTCAAAAACTCGGGCATTCCAGCGCCCCGATTCACGAACTAACCAGGGAAAGAGCGTCCAGGAGCCGATTCCCCGCACCGGTCATCTCCCGCAGATCAAGAACCTGAAACGCACCGGCACCACGTCACCGAACCTGCGGAGGTCGTCGCGGGTTTCCAAGGAAAGATAGTCCGCGAGCCTTGTCCGGAGGAGGAGGAGGAGGGGGATACCAGCCAGAGGGAGGGATACGAGGCGAGGGTGCGGTGGAGCCACGGGCTGGCCAGCAGGAGAGCGACGAGGTCGCGCTGGGGGAGCCTGGCGCAGACGATCTTCGCGACCCTGGGGATCGTCTCCCTGCTCCATGCCAGCTCCGCTTCCGCTTCCGCTGCCTCTCCCGCTTCCATCTTCTTCGGTTCACTTCTTCTGCTAAAGCCTCGGCTCGACCTGTTTATTCAATTTTTTCATGGCGGTGTCGATTCGTATTATCGTGGAACTTTTCAAAATTAGGGTTTTCACAAAGTTAAAATAATTGATTAACGACAAAAAAGAGGGGGATTAATTAGCATTGATATATATATATATATATATATATATGGGTTAACTACTATCGGGTTTTCACTTTTGCAATTCATGATTTGTTTCGTTTCCTTCACGGATAAGTGCACTGGAAGCCGTAGAACTTATTGCGAAAATGCAATTGAGTTTTAAAACTTTCAAAAAGCGCAGTTAAGTCTTAAAATTTATCACAATAGTGCAATCACAAAAAGTGTAATGAAGTCCTAAAACTTGTTAGGAAAGTATAATCAAACCCTAAAATTTTCAAAAGGTGCAATCAACATAATAACTTCACTGGACCAGTTTGATAAGTTTTATGACTTGACTAAGTTTTAGGACTCGATTGTACTTTCCCGATAAATTTTAGGACTCGATTGCACTTTCCTGATAAGTTTTATAACTCAATTGCACTTTTTAAAAGATTATGACTTAATTGCACTTTCATGATAAATTTTACGAATTCCAATATATTTATCATTTTCTTTTAAATGGATTAGGACTAAAATCTCGATCCTTTTAGGGTTCGGTAAAGCTAGTTGCGGTGCGTCAACGACGATCTCTGCCAGAATCTTTGGTGTGGTTGGGCGGCATCGGAAACCCGAACCATAGCCTCAATGGTGGATGATGCACTTCTCATCGGGTCGTACATGGTTGTGCTGCCCTCTTCTATCCTCAGCTTAAATCGTAATTAAGGAGTGCATGAACCACTAATCGTAGTATGCCTCAATTTAAGAGAAAATTCGCGTAAATTTTACTCCTTATTGTGAAGGATTGATATTTAGCACACATCTTTAATTTGTTCACTTAAAAACCTGGGGAAAAAGTCATAATGGATGCTCCTTTCTACAAATGTTACATTAGTATATTCAACATCGATATATGTTCTCTACATGCTTTTTTTGTTTTTCCTTTTTGTTTTCCTCTTTTTTTGACTCCCCTCTATCGTTTGTTACTAGCTTGCTATTGTCGTAGATATACAGCCGTTATTGCGATTCATGACTCTTTGTCCCCATTTGCGGACTTGAACCCATCATCTGGTACGATGCTTCAATTAATGTCTCGATAAATCTGGACCATTGATTAATTAAAAAGAGGCTTCGATTAACGATTGAGATTTATCGAGGCACCATACGGGACGGGGGATCGGCACCTCGCGTCCACCACTACCACCATTAGCAATACAGAGAAGGAGAGAGATCCATGTTTTTTTGTGATTAAGAGGAAATTTGAGGTAGGTATGCTTTTGCAACACACAGGCCCTCCCTCTTGGGCATTGCATGGGACTGTTTGTTAGTATCCGGGTATCATTAATCTCCATCTTAAGGCTTTCCGGCCCCATAAAAGCTTTCTCATCTACAAGATCCAATCAAAGTGGTAAATGAGGAGCATACTAACTCAATCCGCTCGTCTTATCAGGTCAAAATTTCAATTCTATCCTTCATATATCACCGGGCATAGAGAAAAAAAGGATTTAGAAGAATGCTTGAGAGAATATGGTATAACTTTGGGGAATTATCTCTTCTCACAGCTCTGCCTTCTATTCAAGTGTCACCTTGCTTATACAGTTGAGGTTAAGGGTAATACAAACATTTTTCATGAATAGTATGGCCGACAAAGTACAAAACAAACTGACAGTCAATATTTCACGGTTATCAAATTGACAAAAGCTGAAAGATTCGGTACAAACTCAATAATACAACAAAGCTTCCAAAGTTAACTTCATTAAAATAGTCATATGAACTTTGAAAAATTCCCTCACTTATTGATGGGTTCATGATCTGGGTTAAGATTAGGATCTTAATTAGAACTAAAATCTGATTGTCACGTGTTTTCAAGACAAGATTTTCCAAAGTTTTATGAGTGTTAAGAAAAATCCATTGGTTCTGGCCTATGACACTAGTACTCATTTAATGATTGGTGAATGGCATCTCTGATGGCATGATGGGTGGGAATAATTCCATGTCATTTCCTCTTGATAAGTGTTGGACCATAAGAACTTCGAAATAGTTTGATTACCTTCACGTGAGGTCCTTCGAAAATCATGATATTCTTCCTGAGTTTCTATAAAACTTGTTGGAAAATGTTCCGATGGAATTTTGATCATTTCAAAACTATCATCGTTATAATATTTATTATGATTAATACTACGAAAAATCCCAAACTGGTATACTTGTGATAAATTTACTCAAAATTATTTTTTTGACTATCAAAAATAATTTTTGACTAATTAATTACAAAAGCTAATAAATGTTTGGCATTTCAAACAACTATCGTTAGTGTTATTGTCCAACGAATAACGAATAACAAATAATGACTCGTACATCGAACTATGCAAAGGGTATTACATTCAAACCAACGACCCTAGAACATTATTATCTATTCTTCCAGTGTATATTAGCAAAAAGTACCTATTGCCAATTTCAATTTTGTCATCCGCAAAATCATATTCTTGTATGCATACGTTTTATAATTCTACATACTCATAGAACAAATGTGGACGCACAAAAGACATATAAATATATAGATACATATAAATGTATAAGTCGCCAAACGACAAAAGGAAAGAAAATAAAGGCTCGAGTACCATTCCACCTTCTCCATTACCGGCTCACAAACAAGGCTTAATGTTTCATAGTTCAAACAACAAAAGTTTTGGAACCTGACAAGTTTAATGAATTGAAATGTGAACAAACTTAGTTGACTTTCACCGATTTTAAAGACGCAATGAAATCAGATACTAGAGAAGTAACATTTGAAGTCATGGATGTCATTTTGGGCTATTCTCTTCAACTATGGATGCTCAACCTCGTTGTCGAATCCTTTTACTGAGTCTCTTCATCACTAGATGCATTATCCTCATTCTCATTGCTCGACTTCAAATATTTCTCCCATTCTTCGCTTTCTACAAAGACAATCAAATAAGTAATTAGATATAAGAAGCTCATGACTCTACTTAAGCTGTAAAGTTTGCTTCAAAAGGAAACCTTGTGCTTCGCTTATGCTATCGCAGATATTCATGAGGTTGTTATCCGATTCCTCCAAAAAAAATGTTCAACAGTGATTTTCTCTGCACTAGAGATCTTCAATGACTTGGATGAAGGAAATCTTTCCTTCTTACTGGAAGATATCTTTCTCTTCGATGAACCTTTCATTGGAGTAGCAGGAGCTTGCTCCTAATTTGTCACCCAAATGAAATCACGGACTAAGCCCAAAGTAAAAATAACTCTAATTCACATTTATTTATTTAGGGCTCACCTGTAGAGAACTACTCCCCGGTGTCTCCTTATCGACCAAAGCTTCCATTATAAACTTTACAACCTTGATAGTTGAGCGACACATCCTTCTTTGACTGTCCATGACGATAGTTCTACAAAGATAATAGATTTTGCCTATCTTCATTACCATCCGGAAATTTCAATGTAGTCATGTGCAAAGCTATTACTCATCAAAGGTTGTAAAAAAATTTCAGTACACTTAATAATAAAATAGGCAATGACGTAAAACTAAGTTTTTATTAATCCTTTCGGGTAACGTACATCACTATGATCCTTTTCATATCCATGCAATATTTATAGAAACCAAATCAGTCGAGTCTACGTTTCTTCTTTTGAATCGTCAATCTTATTGAGGAAAGCAGTAGCAATGAAGTTTCTTGAATGTACAATTACCATGTCTAATTTTCCATTTGCACGTCGTCTGCATGCAATATTCCACCCTTGAAGCCTCTCTTCAAGCAAAGATTGATGGTGGATCTTCTGCATTCAATAAATAATAATCACACCATAAAAACGAAAACAATTAGACAATTAGATGTATAGATTGCGATATTTATATCCATTGAACATAGAAGCAAAAAGAAGAAATTCAAGAAGCCACCTTTTCCAAGCTTGTGCCAAATAGACAATCTTGGGGAAAGATACTGTTTCTTCCCCTAGAAGTATGGTTTTGGCCCTGTCGTCCCTGGTCTTGACTTCCAATGATGAAGATGGATTTGCCTGAGCTTAGGATTTGATCATTTGTCATTTGGTGCGAGCATTAGTTACAAATTCTTACTAATAAAAAGGGCGCAGTAATATGAATAAAAGATGAAATGTTGATTGTCAATCACCGTACACTTTTACTCAAGAAATGTTTGTTCAGATCTTCCATAATGAATATGTGAACAGTTTACAAACAAATCATTGAAATAATATTACCTTATTGGTCGAGACATTTACCTCATCATTATTTTCAGGTAATCGATACGATATTGGATCCGGGTCAAGCACCTCATCTGAAATACTTTTTCTCAATTGAGAAATAACTTTCTGCAATCATAAATTATCAATGCTAATATATCTTATTGTTAAAGCATGAACTATTCTAAATTATTGTCAATGTCAAAGAATTGGGAACATATGTATTCTGTTTGTACATAACTTGTGCAGCGGTAACTTCTTACAAATGAAGTTTAGTTGTGTACTTCATCGATACATCCAAGCTTATCAAATATGCTTCATGAATCAAGACGAAGAAATTGAGTGTCTCACAATGTATATTGTGGATCATTCATCTTAAGTGTTACGATCAATCTTTTCACGATGATATTGACATTCGAAAACTAAGGGTTAAACTTCACACAAGTGAATTAAAAAAAACATACTCTATAATGGTAAAATTTCATTTATGTCATGATTTATCTCATGAAATATCCCAAAACAGTTACATCGACTACATGTATCCAAATAAACTTAACGAAAATTAAATTTACATTACATCGACTATCATTCTTAGTGATGTAAACCATACCATATAATGGTAAAATTGAGTTTATGTTGTGGTCTTCCCCCACAAAGTTTCAAAGGACAATACAAAACTCACATTGACTGTCTATATCTTAAAAACTTTAATAGAAAGTGAACTTCCAGTGACTAGTGCCCTAAGGAATGTATACAATTCATCACGCTGTCCTTAAATAGAAATGTCTAGCTTCTTCGAACCACATGGTTCATTCAATCCCATTGAAGGACGAGAGTTCTCTGGAGTAGAAAGTGACCTATTGACCTACAAGGACGAAAGAGATAGAGAAGGACAACACGAGTAGAGAAAATAATTACTCATATACGATTATGTTAATCATTAATTGTTGCCAATCAATTCGAAATGGGAAAACATATATGCCGCAAAACAAGATCTTCAACTATATTCATGATATCAAAGAAATGAACATTTGGCAAACTATTAATAAGATGTTAAGCAACTTGCGCTTGAGAAGATCAATAGCACATTTAAAACAACTAAACCAACCACATTCGTCAAGAACCCGTTCCTTCTATTAAGGAATCAAACTCATGAGATGCAATAAAAATGATAACGGACTAAATGAGTCGAAAAACATAGTGTCATATGCCGAAAGAAAACGAGTAGCAAATCTTATCACGTGGATAGCATGATTTTGACCAAAATGATTACATGGAAACTCCAGGGTTTGAAAGGAAGAGAATCGACTTATTGGCAAAACCAAGAATATATAACATCTGACATAATATAGAGCAAAATAGTTCAGAGAGAGGTACAATCAAGTGCCTAGAACTCATTCACGAAATAACAAAAGTAGCATAAAATGGAGAGAAACCACAACTCCAAAATGACACAAAGAAAGGGAAATTATTTGAAGAGAGCCACAGTTTCAAACATTGAATTTTAACAAATTAATTGGCAGATTATGTAATATTGAAAAGAATGGTGAAAAGTCATTTCACTTTATAAGTAAGGGCCTATCGACTTCTTTTTTTCGATTTTGGAAAAGTTGTTCATTCTCTTAATAGTTATGCTTTAGCTAGTCGTTATTCTCCGAAGTCAACTGATGGTCAAGTTTCTTTATCATTGATCTTAAAGAACGTGCAAGTTCTCAACCAATTCACTGGTCTCCACTACGACATTTATTGCTTATCAACTAACAATATAAGAGAAAACTTTGAATAGTAGGAATATCAATCAAAGGAAATGAGTTCCGTACATACTGATAATGTTTACTATAATAGTATTAACGGTCTCGTTACGTACAAAAGCTAAAAACAGTTTTCCACAATACCAAAAAAAAAAAAACAGTTTTCCATTTCAAACAATTGCCGTTAGTTTTATTGTCCGATGGATAACTATTCCGACTATGGGAGTTTGCCGAGAAAAGTGCCAAAAAGGTCCTAAATTTTTTGTATTAGTGCCAATTTAGTCCTAAACCTTTTTTGGTGTCAATTCAGTTCTAAACCTTTTGCATTGGTGCCAATTTAATCTTAAACCTTTTTTTTGTGCCAATTCAGTCCTAAACCTTTTAATTGGTGTCAATTCAGTCATGAACCTTTTGTTTTTGTGCCAATTTAGTTTTCCCGGCCAATTTTGATCGGAATTTGCCGACATGGACGCTTGTCAGTTACCGGCGCCGACGTGGAAAACTTAAATAATATTTTAATATTTTTTGAATTTTTATTTTTTTTCCTTTTTTTCCACTTTTTTTTGGGTCTCTCCCTTTTCCTCTGGCCGGTTGCCGGTCCAGCAACTGGCCAGAGGCCAGAGGCCGGAGAGCTCAACCTCGTCGGTCACTGGCGAGACTCGCCCTCACCCGCCACTGGCGAGGGCGGCCTTGCCCGGCAAGGGCAAGCCTTGCCTTGGTTGGGCAAGGCTCGACCTCGCCAGATTTGGCGAGGTCGGGCCTCGCCCGACCATGGCGAGGCTCGAGCACTCGCCGCGGACTCCGACGAGGTCGGGCCTTGCCTGATCGACGAGGTCGGGCCTCGCCCGACCATGGCGAGGCTTGAGCTCTCACCGCGGCCTCCGGCGAGGTCGGGCCTCGCCTGGCCATGGCAAGGCTCACCCTCGCCGCGGCCTCCGGCAAGGGCTAGAGCCTCACCCAACCAAGGCGAGGCTCGCCCTCGCCAGTGGCCAGTGAGGGCGAGCCTTGCCAATGGCCAGCAAGGTCGAGCTCGCCGGCCTCTGGTCGGTCGCTGGACCGACGACTGGCCAGAGGAAGGGGGAGAGACCCAAAAAAAAAAGTGAAAAAAAATTCAAAAAATATTAAAATATTATTTAAGTTGTCCACATCAGCGCCACATCGGCGCCGATGAACGGTTGCCAGCTGGCAGGCATCCACGTCAGCAAATTCCAGTCAAAATTGGCCAGAAAGACTAAATTGGCACAAAAACAAAAGATTTAGGATTGAATTGACATCAATTTAAAAAGGTTTAGGATTAAATTGGCACTAAAAAAAGGTTTAGGATTAAATTGGCACCAATGCAAAAGGTTTAGGATTAAATTGGCACTAAAACAAGATTTAGGACTAAATTGGCATAAATGCAAAAGGTTTAAGACTTTTTTTGCACTTTTCTCGAATTTTGCCATTTCTAGGGTGGAATTTTTAAAAGAAGTCTATGGAATCAAACGGATCTATGCAAAAAGCAATACATCCGAACCTCCAACCCGAGAACATGATTATTTATTCTTCCAATGTATATTAGAAAAACCTATCTCTCAAAATTTTATTCTTGTACGCATACATCTTTTATTCTACCTACCAAATTAGATCTGGATACACACAAAATATATACAAACATATATAAAAATACAAATATAAATGTAATTCATTATTTGTCAACAAAAGATTTAATAATATTTTAGACATTTTATGCATGATAAAATTCAACCAACCATTATTCGTTACTTTCACATAGTGTATAAACAATTAGATCTGCATGCACTTGACACAAAAAAAAAAAAGATTTTAACATGATGATGTTCCGATCTATATAAAATTTGTAGAATCAATCCGCAGATCTAGATGATAGATCATTTGAGTAATTCAACTCTTAACCCAAATGTAAATTTATCTTGTCTTTCACCATTCATTGCTTTTGATTTTTTTATTTTTGTAAAAGATATGTCATAGAAAATCCATTTCTTTGTACTTGAATCACAAAACAGATGGCCGATAACCTAGCATAAAGGTCGATTGAGACTTACCTTGCTCATTTTCGATGGACCTGAACTTGTCGAAGGAGAAGATAGCATAGGCCGAGAGGATCCATCTTGCACCCACTTTCTCGATGAGGGAGGAAGGGTTCGCATCTTAGGGTTTGTCATTTCAAAGGTCACTTTGAGAGCTGACGCTTATTGTAAGCTTAAAGATGTGTGATACGCCAATTGAAAGGGAGATGATGGTATATAAAGGGCAGAAAATTGTGGATGAAGCAACACGGTGAAATAAACCCTAACAATTTTGCCCATTTATTATCTCGGACAGAAACAAGTACATAATTGCAAGTCTAGTGTATTTTAATAACCTTAGTTGGTAACCAAACGAGCTAATTAGCCTTCCATATTTCCATAAAAGCTAAATAGAATCTGACCCTACTAGAATAAAGTATTTTCCATAAATGTTAAAAATCCATAAAAACATTGAGTACATGAACCTTAGGTATGTTGATTATTACAAAGGAAACTTGAAATGAGTTGGGGCAAGAAAAATTTGGAAAAACATATAAATGCACTTTTGTGCCTTTTTTTCCCTAAAAGAAATGATGCACTGAAACTTGTAATTAATTAAGCGAGAATTCCGCTTTTACAGCAAAAGAAGAAAAATAGAGAATTCCAATCAAATTTAAGGAACTTAAGCTAGAACTAATAGTATTTTGGTGGACAACTAAATTATATGCCAAATAGGTTGATGTGTGACTAGAAATACTATAAGCATGATAAGAATCAAGAGACTAACAATTTTATGGATATATCTATTCAAATGTGAGGTTTTAGGACATGAATTGATCGTTATCTCTTAGGTATATCCTCTCCAAAAATTAAATGCTTGTTACACTATAGCATTAAATACCAAATTTTGAGTATTCGACTTCCATGAATGGGTTTTTCTTCTTTTGAGGCATCATTAAATACAACCCGATTACATTAACCATACTCAACCATCAATTGAGCTTGATTATTTCATTCATTTAGACAAGACATCTTATTATAAAATGCAAATAACTCCTTTTTCATTGTAAGAAAGGAACATACCCTTACTTTTGCAAGGTCGGACATATACATTACTTGAAATGCTAATAAGTAGGCATGTTGTTAATATCAACCTAGGTGGGACATATAGCACGCGATATGTAAACCTTTCAGTCAATTTAATCTCCACGAATGCAAGCCAATTGTTCTGTCCATGTACATCAAGTAAGCCTCCATCACTTGGATGACTGACTTTTGCAATTTTTGAGGTATTATTAAGACATAATCTGATCACATTAACTATGGAAGAACAAACCACAAGTATCATAACTTTGTATAATAGCTTTCCAATCGATCATCTGAATGCTATAATTTTCATATGACGTTTACTTTGATCCCATAACTTGTCAATTGCCATAACTTTTAAAAAGCCTTCACCTCATGTGCTGGCAAATACAAAGTGAAACTTGTCATGAAAATTTTTTAAAAGTCATCGCAATCACGTGAGTGATTAAAATGTTATGGCACCAAAGTAAACGTCATACGAAAGGTATGTCATTTGTGGTGTTCTTATCCCAATTAAATATAATATTAGAAAGCTTCAACATATTATTGTCAAATGCAAATGCACAGCTCAGTGCAAGAAAAGGAATCGACTCTTAATTCTACAAGGTTGGACATTAATATTTCTTGAAATGCTAATAAGTATGTTGTTAATATTCACCTTTGAGAAACATGAGATATTTAAATCTTTTAGGCCGATTAATCACCATGAATGCTTGTCAATCGCTTTGTCCATGGACATTGGTGGGGATCCGTCAATTAGATGGCATGTGTCGCCCTCTAATATTACTTCAAGTAGCTGTACTTATGATTTGAATATAGGATTTGTCATATCTAAACCAAAAGCTTAGTATGGAAAGTTCATCATCAACTTCCTTGACATTTCGGCACTGGGCATGCACTAGTCCACATACACGGTCTTACCACTTTGCGGAGACATGTCTTTTTGGTAAACAATCACCTAGCCCTGTTGAAAGTCGTATATACAACTTAGAGGAGGATCTTTCTTTCATATATTTCAAGGTCCACCTGACAATACGAGGTCAAAACGCCAAAATAGCCCCATAACTTCAGAAGAAAGGTACCTCCTCTCAAAGGGGTCGTGGTGACCAGTATTGGGCAACTGTTTATCAAAAAATACGTTCTGCCAAGCCGTAAGACCATTTGCGGGGGCTAGTGCTTGCCTAGTGCTAGAAGGTCAAGGAAGTTAGTGACTTTTTTTTTTTTTTTTTTTGATAACCCAGGGAACCCCCGCACGGCCGACAGCCGGGGAGTAAACCCTGGGGGCGACACGTGCTAGCCACCACACACGTGCCACCGGTTAAGTCACCCTGCGGCGCCCGGGATTCGAACACTCAACCTTTTGCGAGAGGAAGAGTGCGCTTTCCAGCAGCGCCACCCAGGCGATGACGAGATATTTTACTATTTTTGTTTGAAATGCCAAACCCTAAGATGCGAACCTTAACTATTTCACCCAAAGCGCAAGTGCAAGATGGATTGCCTCAATCTATATTATCATCTCCTATTACAAGTATTCATCCACCCAAAATGAATGAGGTAAGTCTCGGTTGACCTTCGTACTAGGTTATTGGCCATGTATTTCGTCATTTACCCCATTCATCATGGCATTACATGGACATGTGAATGGCCGGTGATATTTATAATGGTTGTGTGATAATTGCTCCTTAGCAGTTTTCAACGGTTGTGCTCATGTTCTTCCATTTCAAAAATCTTGTCTTCATGTCCATGTAATGCTATGATCTTGCTTTAAAGATAATTGTCTCACGATCTTGTCTACAAGTGATAACTACCTCATGATCATGCTTCCAAGTAACTATTCCCTCAAAATATACATATATGCTCCTTAGTGGTTTTCAACAGTTGCGTTGAGTCCACTACCTTGACAGTTTATTCGACTCTACTACGTTGGTGGTTGCTTCGACCCCACTATGTTGGCGATTACTTCTTCGATAGTTGTATCCGAGAGTGTCGACTCCACTTTTTGCTTTTTTTTTCAAGTTAGCAATTCTTCACTGAAGTGTATATCAATTTCCGCATCCTGACTAGTCACGACCATCGAATTCCTTTTAACGTCATTCTACAATGATTTTTTGAGAAAACTCAAAACATAAAAGTTGTAGATCCAGGAGTCTTCATTCTTTTGGCTTTAGACCTAGGTCAATCCGATCTATCTTGACAAAGTTATACATTTTTCTGAACTAGCGCATAACTGAAATTGCCGCATCCTGATCAGTCATGACCGTCGACTTCCTTTTAACGTCGACAACTCTACAGTGATTTTATGGGAAAACTCAAAACATAAAAGTTGTAGATCCAGGAGTCTTCGTTCTTTTGGGTGTAGACCCAGGTCAATCCGATCTATCTCAACATAGTTATGACCATTTTCCCGAACTAGCGCAGAATTGAAATCCTAATCAGTCGTGACCGTCGACTTCCTTTTAACATCAACAACTCCACAGTAATTTTATGAGAAAACTCAAAACATAAAAGTTGTAGATCCAGGAGTCTTCGTTCTTTTGGCTTTGAACCCAGGTCAATCCGATCTGTCTCGACGAAGTTATGACCATTTTACCGAACTAGTACAGTACAGAACTGAAATTTTCGCATCCTGACCAGTCGCGACTGTCGACTTTCTTTTAACGTCGACAACTCTACAGTGATTTTCTGAGAAAACTCAAAACATAAAAGTTGTAGATCTAGGAGTCTTCGTTCTTTTGGCTTTGGACCCAAGTCAATCCGATCTATTTTGACGAAGTTATGACCATTTTCCCGAGCTAGCGCAGAACTGAAATTTCTGCTCGTTTTCCTAATCTTGTCGATAATACCCAAAAATTGGTCATCTTTGGGTGTAAACATACACACATGACACATGTTATGTGTCCCTTATGTTGGCAACATGATGATATTTGCTTTCACGTTGCCTCAAGCCTCTGCCATGTGTCCCTTGATGATCTTGGTGCAAATACTCATTCACCATGACTGAACCATGTCGACAAGTTGGTCATTTTTTTGGTGTAAACACGTGTAATAACGCCAAACAATTTTGCCTATCTATTATCTGCTTGCGCTACATGTATACCATTGCAAGTCTCATGTATTTTTAATTATCCAAGTTGGTAGTCAAAAGAGCTAATTAGCCTTCCATATTCACATGAAAACTAAATAGAATCTAACTCTCTTTCATCGGCTAAGGCTCCATCATTTGGATGCATATGTGGCCTCCTAGTGTTACTTATAAGTAGGCGATGTTATGATTTATATATAGGTTCTGTTATATCTAAATCAAGAGCAAAGATGTCAAAATGAGCCACAAACCCGTTCTTTAACTCAAATATATTGAAGCGGGTTATATTTGTATCACCTCAACTTTCAAATATGGGCCTTAATGGGCTCCAAAGAAAAAAAAACACAAAAAAGATAGTTTACGGTGGGTCTGCAATAAACCCACTTTTAACCAATTTAATCAAAAGAAAATACGTGTAAAAAAAGTTGCGGAGAGAGAGAGAGAGAGAGATGGTGTCTCGGTCTTGAACTAAAGCAATGAGAAAATGCTCAATCAGAGGCGGGCCTGTTGTCTTCTCTCTGTCCCGCTCAACTTTGGTCATCTCCCCGCTAGTGTGCAGTAAAAAGAAGCTGTTTCAGAGAATTCAAACCCTTAAAAGCTGAAAAGACCCCGAATGTGAGTTTAAAGAAAGAATGCAAATGTCTTCAATGTACTATAAGATCATTCACTTTCAGGCACTAAAATGGCTAATACGAGCTGATGAATAGCATCGATTTGCATGATCTACCGCTTTGCACATTTATCACCCGCAAATTTCTGCGATCAGAGTTATTTGACCTTTGTCAATGGAGCAATCTAGTCCTCTTTAAAAGATGGAGGCATCACCGGCCAGATGCAAGCTGGCCTTTCCAGCAGCACAATTGGTAAAGCTACTTCCCCTGTCAGCACCTGCAAAACACTTCTCATGGAGGGGTTGCAGTGCGGATTTGGGTGGCAACAGGCCCACCCCAAAACAAGCATGCGCTCTATTTTTACGTCTCCAAATTCGCACTCATCCTGGAATCTGCTGCACTTAAGATCCTCCCCCTTCTATGCAATTCCTGAATCCACGACACAATTTTGCTTTCCTCGTTCTGATCACCCAGTTTTCTTCCGCAGAAAATTTCAAGGACGAGGACGCCAAATGATTAAATGTCTGCTTCCACGGTATCCCTTCCGGTAAGAAAGCTTTCGGGAACCATGTCACCTGGGGATCGGGCATTTCTTTGGTCGAATGGTGCATCTATTTGGTCCGTTGGATCGTGAGTGCCAGCCCGAAGTTCCAAAGCCAAGCACTGAACTTTAAATCCAACATGATGTTGCTTGCTTCCCGGTGAATCACCCTCTTCTCGCACCCATTGTGGAGATAATCTAGTGCTTTAGCTATTCCACGACTTATGTTGCATCTTCTTCGCCAAATCAGGGTTGGTCCAATGGCTAATAACTTCTCAGGGTAATATATGTACTTGTCTAGGCTACTATTTAGCATGCTTTCGTACACAAGGAGGTGCTTGTGGCACTCATAGCACCATCCAATCAGTTTCACGAGACTCTGATGGTGGAGGCTGCCGATGGTTGTGATTTCAGGGAGGAATTCTTGCTTGCCTTGATGTGAATCGCGAGAAAACCTTTTGACGGCTACCTCTTCATCCCCTATGTGTCCTATTCCAAAGCTTTCCCTGTCCTAGCGTATTCTTGAAGTTGCCCGTTGCTTTATTCGAGATCCTTGAACCGGATCTTCCGTGGAGCCATGGACGAGCCCTCAATCTGGTCTACTCTTCTTGGGAAGTATCTTCCAATAGACCCTTTTTGCCTTTTCTTATCCTACCCAGGAGATAAATTAGAGCTCCCAACGCAAGTACAGCTCCAAACTGCAATCCAAACCCACACCAGCTTAGGATTTTCGGCTTAACTTTGAGACCTCAAAGAACCATGACCTTAAGCAGTTCAACTCTGTGCAGTTGCTTGTTGAGTGGAGAATCCTAGGTACACATCCTGCGGGAGACAATAGGAAATATCAAGAGGGAAAGAAATAACTGGATTCTTCATTTTCTTTCTCCTCTTTCATTGCTCAATGAGACAAACACGGAGATGTTCTTCCTGTCATATTCCACTCTGGCTGTTATAACCATCGAAAGATTGACACCGTAATTAGCCAAAGGGTCTTCTTTGATCGAGAAAATACTATTCACATCCAATCCCAGGTGACTATCATCACCGTCTCCTGCGTAGCTCTTCTGGGTGTCAAATTCTATAGCTACAACATGGTTTTGAGGGAATCCATTTGTGCTCCAGTTGACTATACCGAGCCATCTTCCGTTGCTGTTGTCTAGAAGACCCGTTTCTTCAGTTATAACGAAGGCAAGGCCTTCACCTCCCAGGACAGTCCGCTGAGTTATATTGAGAACAAAGGTGGAATCTTAAGGTGCAGTGACTCGACCGTCCCCCTTTTTCTGCCATAGCTTGAATGGGTCTTCGTACAATATGCAGCCGGACATGTTTGAGATAGAAGCTACACTTACATCTAGTGTCACTTGGAGGGCATTGAGAACTACATAGGAATTTTCCCTGATGAAATAGTCTCATCTGTTCCATTAAAGATGGGGGCATTTGAACCTCAATCATGTCGCTTGATCAAAAGTTGGTACCAAGATGGTAACTACTAGCAATAGCGACTTGACTGAAGGAGTAACGTAAATTCTTAGGCAAAAAAATGAAATAGAAGTCATAAAAGGTTTAAGAGTTTCTATTTGAGGAAGCAATTTTGAAGAGTGGAGAGATTTTTACATGGCCGCTGAAGTTTCTAAGATATTTAAAGTGGTGAATTCAAGAAAACTTAGGTGAGGGATGACCACTTATATTTTGAAGAAATATTCGTGTTATCCTCTTTTGAAATAGTACCGTTAATGAATGACTTGGAGTGGACATAAAGCGGTTCTTTTCATGGTCGATGTCAATAAGCAAGCTAGATAAGAAAGGAAGGAACTTTCCAGTTCCAAGTTCCGTTCGACTCCTCCGCATTTTCATGATATTTTCCTTTCTGAACTATGTCTTGCACAGATCACACACACGGAATTACAAACCTGATTAGTTATATTTTTGTATGTATGTCTGTGGAAAGACCTTGTCAAGTTACTATTATTCTATAAACCCAAATTGTAATGGTGCCAAAGCGACTCTTTGCTAACTTGTTCTATAATCTAACCTGCTCGGTCAATTTAAAACGATAAATAGCTCCCACTTGGCAGTTATCAAGCTGACTTAGAGACATGGAAGGTCGACTCATAATTAGAGGGAAAATTGTTTAAGATTAAAATGATTTAATACGATAGAATTTTTGTAAGTTTTGTTCTTGACTACTAAGATGTTGGTGTTTTTCCGTCCCCTCGAATTGTCGGAGTGAATTTTTTTTGGCTGAGGAAGAAAGGTATACACAGCCCCGTCAAACTGATAGGATCTGATTATGCCAATGCAAGAGGAAAATTAAAGGAAATCTGGAGTAAAACAAGCAACAACACAAGAGGATGTCTTCAACTCTGATCCCATCTACTTTGGATTCATCAGAAGAGCCGATCAATTATGCTCTGTATTGGTAAACTCTGTGCTCATTATTTTCTTGATTCATGTTTTTTAGGGTCATCTAACAGAAAAAAGATATATTCTTTAGCCAGTTTCCTTCTGTGCCGTCGTAACGTTGCTCGAGTGCTCAGCCGAATCAAAACAAAATCTTCAGGAACATTTCTGCTTTGCATCTTCAAATGCATCAGGTTGTCCTAATGCTATCTGACTATAGTTGGGGATGCATGCGCTTTTAGGGATTATATTATGTGACATAAAGTCTGTTCTTCTCCAGAGAAAGCCATGTGAGCGCCCCATTGCTGTATTAGCACAAATTGTGTCGTACAGATCTTGATTTTGAAGCGTTCGTAAGTTTTTTCTGCATCCTTGAGATCTTGATGAACAGCTCCGAAAGGAAGCATTCTTCTTATTCCTTTTCTTACATACGCATGCTTACTTTGACTCGGAGCCCAGTCTACCAGGAAGGCGCTTTCAGGTGCAAGTGCAATGCTTGCGGGAAGATAGGCATGGCCTTTTCTTACAACTGTCAAAAGTGCAAGCTCGATTTGCACCTCTCTGATTCCTGTCACTCTGCTAGAACAGCAAGTGAATTCCTCTCATGCCGGGCCATCGGACCATAGCGCCTCTATCCCAACCATGCCAGGGTTGGAATTCATTAATCATCCAAGTGCGTATCTCCAGATCAACATGGATTCGCAACCATGAGATCCCAAGCATTTCGTCTGGGACGTAGTCACTATCCAAGTGTGCCTTGTTGTAAATTTTCGATACATGGACATGGTCAGAGGAATGATTGGGGCGAGAGTAGCTTGATGGGTCACGCGTTTCATGGAATATCGACGTTTTGACTCAGCAAGCTGGGATGCCTATTTTCCAAGGCTTCCTAGGATTCTAGTGGAATATATCTTGTCACACAATCTTTCGCTTCTGGGTAGATTCGGGTACACTATGAGGTATTGAAGATATCACATCGAATAAAAAGAAGACAAGATTAGATAAGAGTGAATTGTTACTTATGCGATAGGTTTTTGTTTATTTAACTCCAAATACATGCTCACCGTAGAGTATTCTTTTGATCATGTACAGAGTGTTTCTCTAGCAACTTAAAGAAGATGTATAGCTTAAAAATGATGCTCCTCAAAGAGTATGAAATGCCCTGTATAGAAGGGGTTCCATTGGTTCAAGTAGAAGCCATACTTGCATCAAGATATCTCAACTTAAATATCCAAAGCCCATATTCATTATTGGTCTCTTTCTTCGAACTGAACCATGAAAGTTATCATCGAGATGATAACGCCCGTAACACATTGGTCACAAGAATCCTCCTTGATATTCACCAAACACAGAAGCACATTGGGAGTTAACCATCTATTGTATCGCACAGCAGAAATCCCGATACCTTCACTCGGTAGTTCACCAAGAGAAAGCTCAAGTTTGAGCCCGTTAACATATCCAGTTGGATTCACCTTTACGCAAAAGTTCAAGATAATGAGTTGTAGGCTGACTACCATATATTAACTACTCAACATTACAACAATTCTCCTATGCAAGACATATCTTAATACAACTCACACATATATCTCAACAATAACAACAGCATAGAGTAAAGAGAAAAACAACATTTCCACACACTAAGCATTGTACGTGTTACGGAAAATTGACAATACAAGAATTCGTAGTGACCTACGTTCACAGGGAGAGCAGCATAAAATTCCATTATAAATTAAGTAAAACAACGGAAATTACAATCATATTCAAGTCACTCAAACACTATCGGTATTTCCTAAGTCTTAATTACGCCCAATAATTCACATAGGCTGCGTTTGATCGTCCGGATTTCTAAACAGGATAGGATTGGATATGATAGGATAAGAAATCCTGGGATTTCTTCATATCCTGTCCACTGTTTGGTGGACTACGGATTTAAAGTCGGATAGAATAATTTTTATTATTATTTTTTGCTATTCACGGATCCGGAAGAGTCGGTGAAGGAAAAAAAGTCGAGAAATTTTTTTGGTAAAAGCGCACAAGGTGTGGGGATGAAGATGACGGCGAGTGGAGCGTAGGGTTTTTGGAAAAATAGGCATTAGAAATCCTATCCGGGTCTATCCTACCCCCTCCCCCCGGATTTTTTTATCCGGACTATATCCGGTCTATATCCGACCTTATCCTATCCTGGACCACCACCAAACACAGGATAGGATAAAACATATCCTATCATGGCTTTTATACGGTCGATCAAACGTAGCCTATGGCTACACTCGGATTTTAGTGTGCTTACCAATACACACTAAAATAGTGTTTAGCTCCACTCGGATTGTAGAGAGAATCTAGAAAGAGAAGCTTTGGGAGAGAATATAAAATACTTCAATTGTTTTGAATGCTTCAAATGAGGGGAGAATACCCCTACTAATACAAGGACTTGATTCATTACATTCATTGATCGACTCTTGAACGGGTGACCGAGATCGCACCTTCCCATTCACCAACTACTGGCATTTATGCCGAGAACTCTCTAAAACACGACATAATTACCGTACCGTCTACTCCTGGGAATGTTCAGGAAGCTCTATTAGGTTTGGACGAGTCTTTGTTAATGTTGCACGGTTCTTGGCACATGCAAACCTCACGACTGTGACACATGTCACTCCTTCAAAACATTCTAATTTTTCATCTGGAGCGTTTGGATAAGCAGAATGTCCAGGACAAGAGTTTGCAAGAATGCACGATGCGGGAGTTTTCAAGAATAAATGGAGATTTGATGAATAGTTTTAGAATTACAATTTAAAGGGAAGCTTTGATATTATTCTTTACCTAGTTTAATTAGTTTAGTAGATTCATATTTTTAAGACAGGAAGTTTTGGCTTTCTGCTATTTTTTAATTATCGATCAAATATTTTATCCTCATCAGGTTACGGGTTTTCTCTACTAAAAGTAAGTGTTTGTTCCTAGAATAAAACCGCTTCTTCATCATTAACAAAGATGCACTTTGAGAGAAGATGGTTCTTGTTGTCTGCCTATTGAGAATCTTCTATCTTCGTGCTACCTCGTTTCCACCGCATCACTGCGTATTTGTTGAACAATTGGAGAGGTATTCAATTTGCCCCTTCACGAGGCAATCCAAATGTTATCTTTGGCTACATTTATTTCACGAAAAACGAATGATTTTGGAAAAATATTTTCCAAAAATGATCGCTTATATCGAAAACAATCCGTGTCTAAATATTTTCATTTATGTTTATTTTCTGCGAAACAAACGAAACCTTAATTTATTATCATAATTTTTTTCTTTGGTCCTCTCACTACAAAAAAACTGGATTTTTGCCAGGAAAATTTTCCAACGAAAAGTAAAATTCGTTGGAAATTTCCAACGAAAAATTTTTCGTTGGAAAATTAGTTGGAAATTTCCAACGAAAATTTTTTCGTTGGAAAATTCGTTTGAAATTTCCGACTAATTTTTTTTCATGCCAAAATTCGTTGGAAATTTCCAACGAATTTTCCAACGAATTTCAATTTTCCGAGCAAATATTTTAGTTTGTACAATTTTCTTTGGAAAATTCGTTGGAAATTTCCAACGACTTTTTTTTCATTGGAAATTTCCAACGAGATTTCCAACGAATTCAAAAAAAAACCCGGCGGTTCGGTATTTTTTATATTCGTTGGAAAATTCGTTGGAAATTTCCAATGAATTTTCCAACGAATTTCAATTTTCCGGATAAATATTTTAGTGTGTACAATTTTCGTTGGAAAATTCGTTGAAAATTTCCAACGAAATTTCCAACGAATTTCAATTTTCCGGGCAAATATTTTAGTGTGTACAATTTTCGTTGGAAATTTCCAACGAGATTTCCAACGAATTCAAAAAAAAGCCGGGCGGTTCGGTATTTTTTATATTCGTTGGAAAATTCGTTGGAAATTTCCAACGAATTTTTTTTCGTTGGAAATTTCCAACGAATTTTCCAATGAATTTCAATTTTCCGGGTAAATATTTTAGTGTGTACAATTTGAAATTTCCAACGAAAAAAAATTCGTTGGAAATTTCCAACGAGATTTCCAACGAATTCAAAAAAACCCCGGGCGGTTCGGTATTTTTTATATTCGTTGAAAAATTCGTTGAAAATTTCCAACGAATTTTCCAACGAATTTCAATTTTCCGGGCAAATATTTTAGTGTGTACAATTTTCGTTGGAAATTTCCAACGAGATTTCCAACGAGATTTCCAACGAATTCAAAAAAAAGCCGGGCGGTTCGGTATTTTTTATATTCGTTGGAAAATTCGTTGGAAATTTCCAACGAATTTCAATTTCCGGGCAAATATTTTAGTGTGTACAATTTTCGTTGGAAATTTCCAACGAAATTTCCAACGAATTTCAATTTTCCGGGCAAATATTTTAGTGTGTACAATTTTCGTTGGAAAATTCGTTGGAAATTTCCAACGATATTTCCAACAAATTCAAATTTTTCGGGTAATTATTTTAGTGTGTACAATTTTCGTTGCAAAATTCGTGGGAAATTTCCCACGAATTTTGCAACGAAAACCCTACTTTCTTATTCAACATTTTCGCGCCATTCTCTCAATTTCCACATTTACTCTCTCTCTCTCTCTCTCTCTCTCTCTCTCTCTCTCTCTCTCTCTCTCTCTCTCTCTCTCTCTCTCTCTCTCTCTCTCTCTCTCTCTCTCTCTCTCTCTCTCTCTCTCTCTCCTTTGCAATCCCCCCCCTCCGCCTCCTCCCCCCGCCTCCCCCTCCGCCTCCTCCCTCGCCGCCCCCCCTCCTCCTCTGGCTCCGGCTCCGGCTCCGCCGCCCCTCTCCGATGGCAGATCACTGAGGGGGTTCGGAAAATGTGGGGTCGAAGTCGCGGCTGTTCCTTGCGCGTCGTCCTCGCTTTGTTCACGCTCCGTTTCTTGGCAGCTGCGGTCGGCGGCCGCGGCCGCGGCACCGAGCGGTCTGCTTCGGGACGCTGACGCTGAGCAGCCTCAAGCTCATCGACGACGCCCACCTCGGCAACGGCAGCGTGCGGCTCACGCGCGACCTCGCCGTACCCAACTCCGGCGCCGGGAGGGCCCTGTACTCGAAGCCCGTGCAATTCCGGCAGCCCGGGGCCGGCCCCCCGGCCAGCTTCTCCACCTTCTTCTCCTTCTCCGTCACCAACCTCAACCCCTCCTCCATCGGCGGCAGCCTCGCCTTCCTCATCTCCCCCGACGGCGACTCCCTGGGGGGAGGCGGCGCGTACCTCGGCCTCCTCGACGGCGCGTCGCCCGCCTCCTTCATGGCGGTGGAGTTCGACACCCTCATGGCCGGCGAGCCTCGTCCGCGACGAGGCTGGGCCTCGCCCGCGACGAGGCTGGGCCTCGCCCGCGACGAGGCTGGGCCTCGCCCGCGACGAGGCTGGCCCTCGCCATGGACGGCGAGCTCGGCCCTCGCCGGCGACGAGGCTGGCCCTCGCCGGCGGCGAGGGCGATTTTTCGAAAAAAAAAATTTCGTTGGAAAAAAAAATTCCACGATTTTTCGACGAAAAAAAAATTTGTAATTTTTCCAACGAAAAATTTTTCGTTGGAAAAAAAATTTCCACTATTTTTCGACCAAAAAAAAATTTTGTAATTTTTCCAACGAAAAAATTTTCGTTGGAAAAAAAATTTTCGCGATTTTTCGACCAAAAAAAAAATTTTGTAATTTTTCCAGCGAAAAAATTTTTGTTGGAAAAAAAATTTCCACGATTTTTCGACCAAAAATTTTTTTTTGTAAATTTTCCCACTAATTTGGCCACGAGTTTTCCAACGAATTTTCCAACGAAATAAAATTCGTCGCAAATTTCTAACGAAAATTGAAATTTTTCGTTGGAAAAATTTCCGACGACTTATTACCAACGAATTTTTTTTCGTTGGAAATTCGTTTTCCAACGAATTTTTCCAAATTTTTCGTTGGAAATTTTGTCGGAAAAAACATGTTTTTTTGTAGTGTCTCTTGTTTATGTACCTTTTCCTCTGCTTTGTATTTGTAATAGGCGCAAGAAACTCTAAGCCACCATTTTTGAGCTTGCTTACTTTTTAGGTTATCCTTATATCATGCCAAACCTATCCGTTATTTGAAGAACAAACACATACTCTTATCTTATGTCTATGCAATTATTTTCAGATAAATATTAATTTTCCATCCATCTCTTGATTAAGAAGGCCAAGCATGTACAATTAATGTATTGAGTGCTTGCCCTCGTTTCTCTTAATGTTGCTCTAATTAATTTTGAATTTCTCTAAGCCAAAGCAAACATTATATCTCTTGCTGCTGCTTTACATGAACATCGAAACCTCACATGATTATCATTTTTAAGTTCCACAATCTCACACCATCTAATCTCTCCTGTGTTCTAATTAACGCGAAGTCACTATTTTATCTTGGTCAACGCCTAGATACTTTTTTTTATTAAGATGAGAGATGTTCTGTTTTATTTCTTTAGGAAAATCATTTTCACCCTCCAAAACTTCACTGTGCTATGGTTAATATTATAGGACACACTCATTCAAGCGATAAATACGTAAAACTATTTTCGTAGCCGTCCGTAATACTTTCAAATGAATTTCCGTTTATAAGAATATTCAGCGTTTAAATTTAAAATCATCTTCAAAAAATTTATATTTCTCAAAGAAAAAAAAACCTTAAATAGAACTAGCACGTGTTTGAGCCACATGATTGCAACTATTTGCTCCCACTTTGATTATTAGATGAATACATTCATGGGTATAGAATTTACGGAAACAACTCAATTAAAAATTTCAAGACACTTAGAAACATTATATATAAATTCACTTTAGGTTTGACAATTAGCATATCTAACCACAAAGCATTCATTAAGTGCTTCAACGATTGATCATAATACCGAATCCCTTTAATCCAAATGGAGTATCTCTCACTGAAATTAACCTTGTAGTTATACCTTGCACTTTGTGACTATAGTCTTACTCGATGTATATTGAAGAAACCGTTTGCTTTGGTCGTGATCTGCCGACCTTAATTGAATCAAAATTTTGGATATCTTAGTTGTCCACAAGGTCAAAACAAGATAAATTTAATGTATGCCATTATTAGTTTGCTCTACAATATAACTTGATGGAATCACTTCTTACGATAGTATTAACCTTGGCATACAACTATTGCAATGTGACTCAAGAAGGTAGGCCTTGGGATTGAGGGGTCTCGATCCCTCAATAGAACGAAAAATAAAGCAACAATTATTACATATGAGTTTAAGTCGTCGTCTTTGTTTTTTTTTTTGGCACAACATATCTGTTTGTTCCCACTTTAGATAAGTTCAAAAAGTCGTCATCTCTCAAAGAAGATAGACAATTAACTAGAGATGGAACGAGACATGGATTAGACATAAGAGAGAAGTCTAATGTGCCAAACTTGAAATGATTACTGATCATTTCGTTAATAAGATAAACCAGATTTATATATAGACGAAATTGAATATCGGTATTTTACTTTGTATCTAAGTTATATTGGATTCTATTAATTAATAATTTCAAAACTGATGAACCAAAACATCACGAAAGAATTCATTCCATGGTCCGTACAAAGTCTTGCCCTTATCTCACTTTGTTCCATTTTGCTTTATGCATACATGTTGGGAAAAAGAACAATATTTGCGGAAAAGCCCGGATAATTTTCCCACTAATATTTCTGTGACAATTAAATAGGATAAAATATTTGATGAAAGCAATGAAGACGAATAGTAAATAACACCAGAATTTTAACGTGGAAACCCTCCAAGGTGAAGGGAAAAACCACGGGATCGTAGTCCACTTCAAAATTCCACTATGATAAATAATGGGATACAACTTCACCCTAAGGTGGATCTCTCACTGTCTTCAATTTGTGGATCTGAACCTCTCACAAACTGGATAACTCTCTCGAAGATAATTCTCTTGGAAGAAGAAGATTGTTTCTTCCGCTATACTCTGATCTTCTTGCTTTTACTGTATATTTCTCTCCATTGAGGAGGACTCCTATTTATAGGAGCAAATGCATTTCCAATTTGGAATTGCACGATATGAAAATCACGGTGATTTGTTTCCGAAACACTCGTGATTTTCTAGATGTGGAAGATCATTTTAATTTATCTCCGGATCTCTCTTTATTTTCTTTCCCCCTTCCTTTGGCCTCTCCAATTGGGAGTGACCTACTCAACAAATCTCCCCCTCACGAACAATTCGGAGAGGGTGTCAAACCTGCAAAAGTTCGACAAGCGTGCATCTTCACTGTAGATAGGGATTTTGTCATCATATCTGAGCCGTTGTTATCAGTGTGTATTTTCTTTAACTGCAAGGCTTTTTCTTCCAACACATCACGTATCCAATGATATCTGATATCAATGTGTTTGGACCTGGAGTGGAAAGTTGCATTTTTGCTGAGGTGTATTGCGCTTTGACTATCCGAGTACAGGATATACTTCTCTTGGTTATGGCCCACTTCTTGTAGGAACTTCTTCATCCACAAGAGTTCTTTACATGCTTCCGTTATCGCAACATACTCTGCTTCGGCAGTAGATAGGGCAACACATTTTTGTAGTCGAGATTGCCATGAGACTGCTCCCCCTGCAAAAGTCATTAGGTACCCTGATGTAGACTTTCTTGAGTCCACATCCCCTGCCATGTCTGCATCCGAAAAACCTTCTAACACGGTTTTATCATTACCAAAGCATATACAGTTATTAGAAGTACCTCGGAGATACCTGAATATCCATTTGACTGCTGCCCAATGTTCCTTACCGGGATTGGATAGGAACCTGCTTACCACACCAACTGCATAGGTAATATCAGGCCTCGTGCATACCATCGCGTACATTAGGCTGCCAACCGCCGATGCATAAGGAACCTTTTCCATTTCCTTCCTTTCTGTCTCACTTTTCGGGCACTGCTCCGAACTAAGCTTGAAGTGGTTTGCAAGTGGAGAACAAACTGCTTTGGAATTATTCATGTTAAATCTTTCAAGAAATTTATTAACATACCGTTCTTGAGATAACCAGAGTTTACGGTTCTGCCTGTCTCGGAAGATTTCCATCCCAAGAATTTGTTTTGCAGGTCCTAAATCCTTCATCGCAAAGGACTTGCTTAATTCCTTCTTTAAGTTGTTGATCTTGCTTTTATCCTGGCCAACAATTAGCATGTCATCAACGTAAAGTAAGAGAATTAGGAAATTACCATCGGCAAATTTCTTGACGAACACGCAGTGATCAGCGGTGGTTTTGTTGAACCTATTTTCTTCCATGAATGAATCGAACTTTCTATACCACTGTCTTGGTGCCTGCTTGAGCCCGTAAAGACTCTTCCTCAGTCTACACACAAGATTTTCTTTACCTTTGATTTTGAAGCCTTCCGGCTGTTCCATGTAGATCTCCTCGTTTAGATCTCCATGTAAAAATGCTGTCTTCACGTCAAGTTGCTCGACCTCCAAGTTCAAGCTTGCTGCCAAGCCAAGAACAACTCGGATAGAGGACATTTTAACCACAGGTGAAAATATCTCGTCAAAGTCGATATCTTTCTTCTGAGCGAATCCCTTCACAACCAACCTTGCTTTGTATCGTGGTTGTGAGTTACCTTCTTCAGTCTTTAGTCTGAACACCCACTTGTTTTTGAGAGCTTTTCTTCCCTGTGGCAATTTGACTAAATCATAAGTATGATTTTCGTCTAAGGATTTCATCTCCTCTTGCATAGCTTTCAACCACTTCTCTTTGTGCTCGTGGAACACAACTTCTTGGTAGTTCTCTGGTTCTCCCCCGTCAGTGAGCATCATGTACTCGTTGGGAGAATATCTACGACTAGATTGTCGTTCACGGGTTGATCTCCTCAATTGAGATTCTGACGGAACCTGTTCAATAATTGGTTCAAGTTCAGTTGAAGTAGTCATACCTTCAATGCTAGATTCAGCTTGCTCATTATTAGAATCGGTAGGAGGAGCGATTGGGTCAAGATCAACAGGGTATTCGTCTGTTGATTGAGATTTCTTGTGCTTCTCGAAGTCCTCGATTGTCTGATCTTCAAGAAATACCACGTCCCTACTTCTGATTATTTTCCGGCTAACGGGGTCCCAGAGTCTATAGCCGAATTCTTCATGAGCGTAGCCCAAAAAAATACATTGTTTTGATTTTCCGTCAAGCTTTGATCTCTCATCCCTGGGAATGTGAACAAATGCTCTACAGCCGAACACCTTCAAGTGGCCATAAGAAGCATCTTTACCGGTCCAGACACTTTGTGGTACGTCACCGTCAAGTGGTGCTGAAGGTGATAGGTTGATTAAGTCAACTGCCGTCCTCATTGCCTCACCCAAAAAATGGTTTGGTAGCTTTGCGCTGGAGAGCATGCATCTGATTTTTTCGCAGATGGTTCTGTTTATCCGCTCCGCGACACCGTTGTGTTGAGGTGTTTTTGGTACGGATCTTTCTAGTTTGATCCCGAAACTTTTGCAATATTCCTCGAAAGGTCCTCGGTATTCACCACCGTTGTCTGAACGCACACGCTTCAAATGCCTTCCTGTTTCTCTTTCAACCTTCATATGAAATTGCTTGAAGATTTCCTGCACTTGATCTTTAGTTTTCAAGGCAAATGCCCACACCTTTCTAGAGTGATCATCAATAAATGTTACAAAATAAAGCGCACCTCCAAGTGTTCTCGTTTGCATTGTGCATACATCGGTATGTATTAAATCTAAAATTTCAGCTTTTCTGGATGGTGGGGAATTACGAAATGCTACTCTGTGTTGTTTTCCCATAATACAATCGACACAAGAATTTAACAGTGTACCTTTCATTCCTGGTAGAAATTGCTTTCCAATGAGAATCTTGAGTCCTTTTTCACTCATGTGTCCGAGTCTTTTATGCCATAACTCGGTGGTGACTCCTTTTCCTGTTACATTCACCTCTCCTCTACACAGCTTGGATTGTGTGATGTAGAGAGAGCAAGTTTTTTCTCCTTTGGCTACCACCAAATTACCTTTAGTAAGCTTCCATTTCCCATTACTAAAGAAATTGCTGTAGCCTTCGTCATCGAGCTTGCCGGTAGATATAAGATTGAGACGTATGTCCGGAACATGTCTTACATCTTTGAGTAAAAGCCTCCATCCAACATTAGTCTCCAAAAGAATATTACCCATACCAGTAATTTTGGACATACCGTCGTTTCCCATCTTTACAAAGCCAAAGTTGCCAGTGGTGTAAGATGTAAAAAGATCCTGACGAGCCGTGACATGGTAGGATGCGCCGGAGTCGACTACCCATGTCGAATCTTGGGATGCATGATTAATGGAATCATCACTTTGAATAATGATTACCTCGTCTGCAATATTTGTGGTGTCATTCGTATGGTTCTCGTCAGCTTTGTTGATGTTATTACTCTTTGATTTTTCTGCCTTTAGCTTTCTGCATTCTCGGATGAAATGTCCCAATTTACCACAATGATGGCACTTCTTGTCTCGTCTGAAGTTGGATTGAGATTTTCCTCGCTGCTGATTTCGGAAATTTCGGCTTTTGCTTCTCCCTCTCCGTTCTTGATTTTCTTGTCGGTTAATGACAAGGGCCTCGGATTCCGGGTTGACTCCATTCTCTTTTCGCCGGGATTCTTCATTCAACATTCTATCTTTTACCATGTCCATGGTAAGCTTGCCGTCAGGAGCCGAGTTGCTGACTGACACAACAAGTGTGTCCCAGCTTTTCGGCAAAGAGCTAAGTAGCAGCAACGCCTGCAACTCATCATCTAATGTCATCTTCATAGAGTTGAGTTGGTCTACTATACCTTGGAATTCGCTCATGTGTTCTGAGACACTGCTCCCATCTACGTATTTCAGATTCACGAGCCGCCGCATGTGGTTTGCTTTATTTTGCGCCGTTGTTCTTGCATACATTTTCTCTAATTTTTGCCAAAGAACACCAGCATCATGTTCATTAGCAAAATTTTGAAAAATACTCTTGTCGATCCATTGCCGGATTTGAGCAGCACACTTTCGATTGAGCACCATCCATTCACTTTCGGACATGGTCGTTGGTTTGCCACCAGAGGGCGATGCCGATTTGTCTTTCGCTACAGGATCTACCTCCTTGGACGTTGGTGTTGATTCCTCCATTGGTATCACGATTGGCCTCCAAAGATCTTTAATGTATAGCAAATCCTCCATTTTTGGTTTCCAGATCGCATAATTGAATGCGGTCAATTTTATCATGTTGCCAGAATTCTCCTCCATTTAATTCTGCACAGAAAAATAATGTATAGAGCAACCTAGCTCTGATACCACTTGTTGGGAAAAAGAACAATATTTGCGGAAAAGCCCGGATAATTTTCCCACTAATATTTCTGTGACAATTAAATAGGATAAAATATTTGATGAAAGCAATGAAGACGAATAGTAAATAACACCAGAATTTTAACGTGGAAACCCTCCAAGGTGAAGGGAAAAACCACGGGACCGTAGTCCACTTCAAAATTCCACTATGATAAATAATGGGATACAACTTCACCCTAAGGTGGATCTCTCACTGTCTTCAATTTGTGGATCTGAACCTCTCACAAACTGGATAACTCTCTCGAAGATAATTCTCTTGGAAGAAGAAGATTGTTTCTTCCGCTATACTCTGATCTTCTTGCTTTTACTGTATATTTCTCTCCATTGAGGAGGACTCCTATTTATAGGAGCAAATGCATTTCCAATTTGGAATTGCACGATATGAAAATCACGGTGATTTGTTTCCGAAACACTCGTGATTTTCTAGATGTGGAAGATCATTTTAATTTATCTCCGGATCTCTCTTTATTTTCTTTCCCCCTTCCTTTGGCCTCTCCAATTGGGAGTGACCTACTCAACAATACACCATCCCTATAAGCTATCTTGTGGTTCTTTGCTTGTTTTGACTGGCATGGAAGCAAAGTTACGTGCCTTGGAGGTCCCAATGGCTTGCTTTAAATTAAATTATAGAAACTGAGGTAGCCTTTTGGTTATGGTTGAGGCAGAATTAGCCTTTGACTCTTCTTGGGAAAATTATCCAAAAAAATTCTAAACCTTGCACTTTTGTCAACTCAGTTTTAAATCTTTAAATTTTGACAATTGAGTCCTAAATATTTTCACATTTTACCAATTAAGTCCATTAGGCCAATTTTGACTAAAAATCACTAACGTAAACAGTGGCAATCCTACGTGACACAATCGGCACTTACGTGGACAATTTCTAAGAATATTTTTATATTCTTCGAATATTTTATTATTTTTTATATTTTCTTTTCTTTCTTTTCTTTTTCCTTTTTTTCGTTTCGTTTTATCTCTTCCTTTTTTTCCAAACCCTAGCCGACGAGGTTGCTAGCCCTCGCCCTTCGCTTGGGCTAGGTGAAGGCATCGCGGCCCTCACCGGCCACATGCGAGGGCGAGGGCCACAACGTCCTCACTGGCCGAAAGTGAGGGGTTTGTAGCCCTTGCCTATGGTCAGCAATGGTCGATCGATGACATCGGAGGCCAAGGTTTGGAAAAAAAAAGGAAGGAAGGAAAAGAAAAGGAATAAATAAAAAAAAAATATATTCAAAAGATATTAAAATATTATTACAAAATGTCCACATCAGTGTCGGCTAGCTTCCACGTCAGCAATTTCCAATCAAAATTGACAAGATGGATTCGATTGGTAAAATATGAAAAGGTTTAGAACTCAATTGACAAAGTTGAAAGGGTTAAGATTGAATTGCCAAAAGTATAATAGGTTGAGGACTTTTTAGATAATTTTCCCGATTCTTCTTTGTTGTTCCATCTTGCTTTTTATTGATTTCTTCGGATGCCAACTTGACTTTGTCTTTCGGTTTAGTCAGTAATTCTTTTCATAACCTCATTATTTTGGATCCTCACCAGAAATGAAATGCCGTGATAGCCATATAAAATCGGGTAGAATTATTTATATATATTATGGATGCATTCCTTTAACTAAAAATCAACTATTCAGAGAATATTTTCCTAACTAAAAATAATTGCTTATATCGCTTACAAAATTTAATTGAAGAAAAAATATTTTCATCATCAATACAAAAATGCGGCACGGATTATTATTGATTAAGAAAATATTTTTCGTCAATTGATTAGTCAAAGCGACATGGACAATTATTTTTAGGTAAATTGCACACAGAAGTAAAGAATAGACACTTTGAAGAGATCTTGTTGGATCTTCGAAGTAATCTGAATTCTTGATTGTTCCCAGGAAACTAATTAAAAGTAGAGGTAGAACCTGCAGGCCACTCGTAAGGAAAGAACCTTCCTTTCATCCAATTGCAAGCAAAGTTATCATCATAGCAACACATAAAAAGAAGACACCGCGTGTTCTTTTTCGTCTCAAACCGAAAAGCCTGAGTCAATTTCCTCATCACTCAGCATGGCCGAATCACTCCTTTTCAGCATTGCAGAGGGCGTGCTGGGGAAGATAGCATCACCGGCGCTCCAAAAAGCCGTCGACATTTACAAATTTGAAAATCAGATCGGCAAGCTTAGAGAGACGTTGACTGCCATTAAGGCAGTGTTGTCAGATGCTGAGGCGAAGCAAGGGAAGAACGACCGTCTGCAAGTGTGGTTAGATCGGCTTCAACATGTATTTTACGATGTGGAGGATGTGCTCGATGAACTCGAATGTGAAGCCTTACGGAAGCAGGTGATAAGTCACTATGTAGGCGTCAAAGGGAAGGTAGGCCGCTTCTTTTCCCTCTCTAATCCACTCGTGTTCCGTGTGAAAATCAGTAATAAAATTAAGGAGATTCGGGAGAGATTGTCCAAGATTTCCACTGAGAAAGATCAATTCGATCTTAATATGCGGGGTGCTGACAATGGTGTGGGACATACGAGATCACGAGAAATAACTTACTCGTTCGTAAATAAGTTGGATGTTGTTGGAAGAAATATTGATAAAGAAAAAATAATTGAGATGTTGATTCGGCCAGAAGACAAAAACCTCTCGGTGTTTCCCATTGTTGGAATAGGAGGTATGGGCAAGACGGCCCTTGCTAAATTAGTTTACAACGATGACAAGGTGAAAGAGCAATTTGAGTTGCGACTATGGGTGTGTGTACCTGAGGACTTTGATTTAAAGAAAACTATTGAAGGAATCATCAAAGATGCAACCCGTCAAAGTTTGAGTAACTTTGATATTCAGCAATTGCAAACCTCTCTGCGAGACATCATCAAAGACAAAAAATTTCTATTAGTCTTGGATGACGTTTGGAGCAATGACCGCAGTAGATGGAAAGAGTTGAGAGATTTGTTAACCGGAGGGACTAGTGAAAGCAAGATAATCGTGACTACTCGTAGTGCAGAAGTTGCTTCTATTATGGGTACCCATCCAACACATAATCTAAAAGGTCTTTCTCATGAAGACTCTATGGCCTTATTCAAAAAATGGGCGTTTGATGAAAAGGAAAAAGAGCCACGTCCTGATCTCCTAGAGATTGGAAATGCCATTGTCAAAAAATCTCGAGGAGTTCCTCTCCTTTTGAAAACTCTAGGTAGCATTCTGTATTCAAAGGATGATGATAGGCATTGGAAACATATAAGGGATAGTGAAACATGGGAGTTAGTGGAAGCGAAAAAGGACATTATGCCGGTACTCAAGCTTAGCTATGATCATTTACCATCCCACTTAAAACGTTGTTTTGCCACATTTTCACTTTTTCCCAGAGGATTTGAATTAAGAGGCCCTGCTTTAGCTAGATTATGGATGTCTTTAGGACTAATTAGTTCAAAAAGGGAAAAACTAGCATTGGAAGACATTGGTATTGAGCACTTCAAAGAATTGTGGAAGAGATCTTTGATCCAAGAAGTTGAGGAGCGCGGAACGGTGTTAGTATTTAAAGTACATGATTTGATCCATGCTCTTGCAACAAGTGTGGCACAAAATGAAACCTCTATTGTTGGCTTAGATACCTCAGAGATTTTAGAAGGAGTTCGGTTCGTTTCATTCTCTAGCACTTCCTTAGAGAGAATCTCGCAGTTTGATGGAGTCCCCCCTTTTTTGAGAAAGCCAACTTCAAAGAGGTTGCGTGCCATTATATTTCAATTCATAGTTGATGGTGGAGTTATTACTAGAGAATTTGCTAGAACATGCATCTCCAAGTGTAACCATTTACGATTTCTGGATTTGTCACATGGTAGTTTTGAGGAGCTACCAAGTTCCATATGCAACTTGAAGCAATTGAGATCGTTATATCTCCATGAGAACAAGCAATTGAAGAAGCTTCCAAGTACCATTTGTGAGCTGCAAAGTTTGCTAGAGTTATCCCTCCATGGTTGCTTAGAGCTAGGCGATTTACCCAGAAATATGAGAAGACTCGCTAGCCTCAGATATATATACATAACAACAAAACAAAAGACTTTGCAAGAAAGTGGAATACAATACCTAGAAGATCTACAGTTTTTGGGACTCGAGAGATGCGAAAATCTCCAAGTTTTGTTTGAAGGGACTTGCCGACTGACTCGCCTTCGAGAGTTGGAAATTGAAGATTGTGGGGGACCAATATCTCTCCCTTTTGGGGAATTAATGGCCCTAGAGCACTTGCATATTGATAATTGCAAGCTCGCATTGATCATGGAGAATAACCCCAACTTTCCGATGAATCTTCGTACTCTAGTAATTGCAAACTATGAACAAGTGATGGTGCTGCTCCGATGTCTCGAAGGATTGGCCTACACTTTGGAGTCCTTTTCAGTTTACGACTGCCCTAGCTTGACAGCTGTTCCCGAATGGCTGCCCAGTCATACACGTCTCAAATTAATTCGCTTGATCAGATGTCCCAACTTGTCATTCATGCCGCAAGGAATCCAGTCCCTCACTGCCCTCAAAGAATTGCGCATCGAATACTGTGGTGAATTGAGCAAAAGATGTGAGCCTCAAACTGGCAAGGATTGGAACAAAATCGCCCACATTTCTCGAATCCAACTTGATTTGATAAATGTACAATGGACGGATGATTAGGTACGCACCAATCCGCATCTCCCCTCATTTCTTCTTCGTTCTTAGATGAGACATAGTCATATATATTGAGATTTCCTCCTAATCTTTTTTTTTTCCTGACTTCCTCACCTGATATGCTAGGGAGAGATCAAGGTTAATTGAGAGTAACTAAACTGTTTTCATTTATTTCTATAGTATTTTAAATTATGTAAAGCATAAAGTTAAAATCCTTAAAACGCAGGGCTTTTTTGGAACTTTTTTATGTATCAATTTACCTTTACATGTTACTTTTTTAAGATATAACATCTAATGGAAAAGAAGAAATTTAATTGGCCAAGAATATTCCTACAAAACAGGATGCCGTTTTCTCCCGAGATTGAATAAAGATAAAGATTGATTATCACTTGATTTGGCAATAATTAAAGGATTACTATTAGTCTGTGTCGCTCTCAATAAAGTGTCCATCTATGGAGATATCAATATTTGCAATTTGTCATGAAAAATGGCCTGAGCGAGGCACACGTTCGTCAGCTAGTGACCTCGGATAGTAATAAATAGGTCCTAAACTCAAAAGTTTTCGGGCTCGTTTGTTTCTGATTTAGCAAAAGTAAAAGGTATTCTTTTTGCTTTCTCGTTGAAATATGACAATTTTTTAGAATTTCGTAGAATTAAAAAAAAATTGCGTATGCGCTTGCCAACATTTATATGCTGTGAAAGTTTCAAAGGTTTTGGATAAACAAAAAGTCAAGTGTGTGCGTGATAACATTTAGATTAGAGGCTGTATATAAACTCTCCATTTTGATATAACATATCAGTAATAAATCAAGATTCTCTTTGAACAAAGTGCTAATATACTAGCACTATGTTAAAAATTAATGTGAACCATCAAACATGTAAGCACTTGCCTATAGTGTGTAAACATCATGTAAAAAGTGTGGTCTCCACGTGTTATTCGGATACATGTGCTTTTGGAGTCGTCATATTATTTTTTGTTAGAAAATATTGAGAAACACTTAAAAGAACAAAAAATTTCCACATTTTTATACAAAAACAAAAACATCTGTTTTAGTGAAAGAAATTTTACATCCTTAAAAAAATTAATTTTGCTAACAATGAAAAATATCTTGGTAAGTAGAATATCGAAGAATGACAAATTCACATAACATAATACTATGTAATGGATACTTTGGGCTCATTATATTTTTTTCCATTTTGACTGCAGATGAACTCTCATGTTCTATTTATTACTATTTATTACGCCATGTGGATCTCCATAAAGATATGGACTTGCCTTCAGCTGATTCTTCATCAATCTTTTCTCTCTTTTTTTTTTAAAGAAATGAAAACAATGGTACCTGATATTGTACTTTTTTTCTTTCTCTCCTTGAATGAGTGTTGTCATTTATCATTTGTTTGTGTTTGTATTGAGAACTTCTCTATGGAGAAAATGCCTTACTCGTAGCACATGAAACCAACCGTCACATCATTATTAGACGGTGAATGAAATCACGCTGCACCATCGAATCTTATTTTTCGTAAATTAATGTCAGCAACTCAAATCTTTTTATAGGTATGCCAATAGAACATTTATAGATTTCTTAGAGATAATGCATTTAAAAAACCATATCTTTTCGTTTTAATTTGTTTTAATTCACTTCTACATAGGAAAATAATTTTTTTATTTTCTTTTTGCTCTAGAGACTAGATCTTATGACCATGAATGCACAAAAGGTTAATTGCATCGACAAAAGTTTTTGTTATGTGCTCAAAGCCTTCGCTTGTTTTAGTCTTTCAAGTACTTTTATATGAACTCGTGATTGTGCATGCCATAGTTCCCTATAAATCCAGCACCCTTTGGTCAATTTCATGACTCCAATGTGAACTGCCCAAATTGGACAAATCGTATCATTCAAGGCTGAAACAGGTTTCCAGCCTTGAAAGTGAGAAATTATAAAGATAATTATTAACCCGTCCTAGAAGAACCAATGGTAAGACTCGCACTATATTAAAACCCTTATGTTCCAATCCATTGCTTGTAAAACAGCACAATCGTCTTAGTTGGAATGCTTTCTAGCATAGCCATTATGATGACCTGCCCAAGAAGAGATGACGTTGGCATATCGATCGATTACAATTCATGAAGCTCCGTCGATTGCCCCTACTGTTTTCCAACGACAAGAAAAGAACTGACAAATTGTTTTCGATATTGTGGAGAATGTGCAGAGCCAGCTTAAATCGCATGCCCACCCATATGGGATGGGATGTTTTAGGCAAAACCATGCTTCCTAAGTTCGTGTACAACAACGAGAAGGTCCAAGAGCAATCTAATTTCAGAATATCCGTATGCATTTCCAATAATTTTGATGTAAAAATAAAACTCTTGAAAGAGTCTCTGAGAGACGGTATCAGTGACGGCTTGATTAGAGTTCTCCCCGCTACTAGATACTCTCAACATCAAGCATCTCACTGTCGTTCCAGTTCGAAATAATTACAGCACATTAGTCATCTTATTAAAGACCTATTACAAGAACTACAAATGAAAATATATAAGTTTACTCACTTCAGATGGTTCAAAAGTTTAATATAAAAAAGTGAGTTAGGTACCTCCATTTTCCAACTTTCAATTCTATGGTGTTGCCAACCCACGTTCGCGTGCGCCTCTATACGAATTAATCAAAGTTTCTCTATTTTAACTCAATCAGTACGACAGTTTGGATTTAACCTAAGTCATACTTGCGCTATTCGTCATATTTCTTCACTGATTACTTAATTAGGGGATGAGGTGTCAAACAAGTCAAACCTTTTGCAAACTAAAATCATAGTAATATCGATTGATCATAGGCCCATAAAGAAGAGTTGCCACAGACTCTCTCCTGTCTCTGTCGGTCTTCAAGTACTTTCTAGTTCTTTTTCAGAATGGCGTCGAAGCAAATACTCTCAACTAAAACACAAGATTTAGATATACGCATACCAAATTTGCCATGCGAATTTATTATCTTGTGTCTGCACAAGCTAACCAAGAGTGGAAAACCCAGGACAAAAAGCAGGGCATGCATACTATAATCAACTGCTCACTGCGCGAGAATTTTCTAGTACACGCAAAAGAGCAAGCGGACATTCCTAAGCGAATTTCTGTTAGCCCCAAAAGAGAAGAAAACACATCTAAAGGACAAACTGTCATTTCTCTGTGGACAGAAAAAAAAAAAGGGGGGGGGGGGGGGGGGGGGGGGGGGGCCTGGGCATGATACAAAAAGATCACAGCAAGGATCCCCAACTGGGGGAAGATTGCAGAAAGAATATGTACCATTCTTACAACAAGTGAGTGCTGTTGAGTCATTCGCTTCTTTATAACTTTCCCTGGTGTGTCCGGCATTACCTACAAATGCTTCAGCATCACACACAATTAGTCCAAGAGTATCGAAATCGCAAGTAACAAGAAAATGAAGGAGTAGGAAAGACGATGGTCAGGTAGCAAATCTCAGCTCAGTTAAGAGATGGTCACCAAATTGCCTGACCACAAATCCTAATTACAAACATGTTGATTCAGATTACTATATGGCAGGGGAGCTTATGAAAAAATCCCAAATAGAAGTCTCCGAGGACACTCTCGGACAAACCGATGGAAAGGCTTCTGATCTTTAGATCACCAAGCAGCTCCAAAAGTCATCCAAACATTCTAGTCCTTGAAAAGAAACCAAAGGAAAAGACAAGCTTGCCCACCTGGAATATCAACGTCTGGGTCTAGGATTGCAGTGAAATTCAGCTAACAAAGCAATATGATCTGAAGACCACTCTGGAGAAGGAAGAGCTGTGTCTTTCCTCAAGCTCTCCTCATCCAAGAGCTCTAGTAAGGACTCCACCGTTAAAGAGTCCGCTACAGCAGCAACAAAACAAATATTCATCCGAGGGAGAACTCTTTTCAAGGTAGATATTAGCAAAGATTTAGATGTGCAAAGGATAAGAATTGACAAAACAATTTCACCTGTGTAAAAAATATAATCCAGGGTGCCAATGAAATCCCTAGTGCAGCTTGTAAACAAAGGTTCATTTGTTGTGGGGTCCATTCTTTTCTTCTGCTGTTCTGAAGCAGGACCAACACCCATTCTTGCAAAAGATGAGTATGCACTGACCTGCAATATCAACTGTTTCTCAGGAAACTGCCACTTTTGGGGGACTCTCTCTCTCTCTCTAGCGTTATGCTTCAAACAGTCATTATGCATGTAAAAAATTACCAGTGGCAATTGATGAGCCAGCTTGCTAGGGGGACGCAGGATATTTAGAGGGTCAACCAATAAATCTGAATGCGTGGGATCAACCTTTCCCTCGGCAAGGAGTGCATGAGGAGCACTGCAAGAAGCATTAACAATCATCACATCAAAGTCAGTTTATTACAGCCATGTGGCGATAAGAGTCATGAGTCAGCTAACCACCTTCCAGGAACTGAATTGAAGTCCCCACACACCAACATTGGAATGTCTGCACTGGCAGCTATTTTTTCCAATCCTTTCAATAGAGTGTGGATCTATAATAACAACAAAAAGGACAATGAGGTTCAAAAGGACAAAATGCGGAATAGCTGAAATTTTCCACTGAGCATGGAGATTTAAGAAAGGTACCTGCCAAAGCTTCACATCTTTGAGATCATGGGGGACATTAACATGTGTATTGGCCTGCAATCCGGCAGGAAGAAAATGAAATGGTCATAAGATGTATAAAGCCCCAAGATGAGCAGAAAAGACAATTAGAATACATATTATAGTGTATATATGAACAATCAACAATCCTTTAAAAGATATTAATGATAAAAGCAAGAAATTTACTTTGAAAAATTGACACCTGTAGCTTTGAAGACTATTGGAAAAACATAGGTGATACCGCAAAAATCCAACAATCAGGGGACAATAAAGGCATATCCACTGCTCAGAATAATTCTAAAGTGTCTCTATCTAAAAGAAGCCCGTGCATCTCAAGTCTTGATAGACCCATAAAAGGCAACTTCAACAAAAGAGGCCCAATTCACAAACCACCAAGGCAAATCTAAGAGGGAGCTTCAGTATTTCATACTTTTATATAAAGAAAAGAGAGCCTCATACTTTGAAGAGATCTCAGTCCTTCAATTCTTCCCCCACATATTTTTAATTATTTATTTTATTATGTCCATGGACAAATGCGTAACTTCATAATTTCATTTTATCTCTCACATTCTTTATTAAAATATCTATTATTTTCTATCCCATAACGGCTTTCTCAACAAGATTTCAAGTCTCATAATATTTGTCTCATTCCACAAATATTCATACACATTGTTCATATTGTGTATTTTTATCAATAATTTGTTTTCATTACATAATAATTGCAATATTTCTTGAAAATAGAATTTTGCCTAATCTTTCAAATCTCCATTTCTTGCACACATGCAACGCATGCGGGCAGTTGCTAGTGAGAGGGAATGATAACGTAATGATTTTTTAAGTCAAGAACAAAACAATTCTCAGTAGAAAACTCTTGCCACTGTATGGAACCCACCATCAGTTAAGCCAAAATTACTCTACCAAAATGCCAAAAAAAAAGTTAATTTACAAAAATGGCTACTACAGATGAACATTAGATGGACAATCATGCATATTAGTGGCTAAAGCTCAAGAAAGCCCAAGGAAATAACTAGACTGAAGAAAATTCCTTCTCTCTAATATGCCTCACTAACTCTGCCATTGTTAAAGCTGGTAAGCTAAGTTGTCAAATAGAGCCCAGTTTAAAGCTTCAGAGGTGCGGAACGGACTGCCTGATGCTCACTATTAGTGTAAACTAGAACCTAAATAATAGGCATCAGGTTACACAAAACGACATGACATACACAATCCCAATCCAAAGAGACAAATTAAGGACCCACCATCCACTCAAAGCTAAAACACTTCAAAGTCCCCAGCCTATGCCCAAAGCAAGCAATGGGTAAACAGAGGTGCTGGTTCTAATCAATATTCTGTTACAAAAATATCTCTCTGAATGTTGACTTCACTCCTAATTAATGTCATAGTCTTGCTTTTTAGCTACTGACACGCTGAAGCTCGTAAGAAGAGGAACAGTTGTAAATTAGGGCCTCACAGTACACAAAGCTGATGTTCAGCTGTCTAAGTAGAAGTTTTACTTTTAACAACATTAAAATGCATGGTCGATGACAACTTCCTTCTAGTTTTACGAAGGCACTAATAATAATTAGACATCTTACCACACATAGAAGCTGTCTTTTCCCAGGATTGTCACCTCCTTGGTTACTGAATTTTGCTTCCAAAACAGCTATTAAAGCAACATTATCCTATCACAAAGAAGGAAATTAAATAAGCAGAAGTTAATCAACATGACTGCAGGGCTTGAATGGAGTAACTATTGCCAGGATGAAAAACTGAATCGAAGAAGAAATCAAGCCACCTTCACCAATCTGCTTAAGGCAGTTTTCTTTTGGGCATTAGGAAGCAAAGCATCTGTCAAGGACTGCGCAGCCTTGTTAAATTCAACCTGCAATCGATTAAGTCTTTTAAATAAGCAAGAGACCAAAAAAAAAAGATGCAAAGTCATGAGCCTATGACTCCAGACCTCATATTTTTTAACATGGGAAAATCTGTCTCGCCGAAAAAAGGTTGCACACCCATCTATTGCATCGAAATTCCCACTGTAAACCTGTAAATAGCAAAAAGAAGTAATAAAAGAAGCTCCCATGGACAGAGACTAACAGGTAACAGAGACTAACAGGTACTAGAAAACTTACCTCACGTGTCTTTTTTTTATATAAAGCGAAATAGCCATGCTTCTCCAATTCAGGAGCAAAAAATTCATCAAAGTGATCACTTTGAACCTGAAAAGAAGCTATAGTGACAATTAGAAGATACGCAACTTCATCAAGCAATTCCGAATTGAAGCCAATACTTGAACTCCAAACATTCAAACAGATAGATCAGCGACCAAATATCCTCACCCATGCATATTCAATAATCATAATTTGAATTCCATTTTCATTAAGCATTTTAATTAGCATAATTTTCCATTAACAAGACTCCTTGGCGATTTTATAAAAGTAGAGCATAATTGTCATATATGTACTTATTGCGAAACCCAAATATCAAACATAGCACAGCATTACTAAAGCTTCATTCCCCCGAGTGCAGTGGGCTATATAATTCCATTTGGGTGATTGAGATCAGTTGTGTAGCAGATCTCCTATAAGGTCTAAGTCCTCAAAATATCAAACATGGCATAAGATGAGATTAAGCAGCTAGAAATCTGTTCATGCCCGCTGTCATAAAAAAGGAACAAAACCCCATACCAAGCTCAAACCTGACAATCACGTAAAACCTCCATCTATAACAACCAAAAGAGGAATTTATCGTCCAAACCTAAGCTTGAGTCAATCACATGACAAAGAGGGAAGTCAGGGGTAAGAGATTTTACTCAAGTCAATCTGGCTTGTGCATATGGATCAATTACATATTGATTTCCTAAATGAACATCGGAATTTGAACAATGAAAGGACATGGGAAATTTACAATTGATGCAAGAACCATCTCCTGGACATGGAATTAAAGAAGAAAAGGAATTGCTTGAGATGTTTATTATTAAGAAGCAAAATTCTTAGTACTGTGCAAGCTGCGAGCATCAGAATATCTAGAAATCTTCAGAAGAGCTTGAAAAATGACACATGTACAAGCCGAAAGAACAGATCCTGCTCAAGTTCATAGCTTGAAAAATAAAATACTTCATGGTAATAAATAAAACTACTATGTCTCATGCACCAGAGAATCTCATGAACATAGATAAGTTCCCAGAAGCACCACAACTCAACTTGAAATATGATATCAATCTAATAAGATGGAAATTATGATTGCACATGCACTTTTGTACCTCCTGAAGGCAAATAATATCCGCACAGTAACCAACAATTTCCCGAAGCAGATTCTGTCTGCGATATGGCCAAGAAAGAGCCCATGAAGGGCAATAACTGTATAATTCAGTTGTGGCATAAATTTCAGACAAAATGTTGTAAGACAACACGGAAAATGTTCCTGACGATGAAATGCGACCATCAGCATCTAAATGTCCCATCAAATCATTTGCACTGACTGAAATCAATCGACGAGGACTAGGGGAGGGAGCTGGAATGACACGAGAAGTTAATATGGTGCTGACATGCCCGACAGGAAGCTTCGTTCCTGCATCTACCACAACACACTCAAACTTAAGAACATGACCGATATCTTCAGCTGTTGGTGTGTAAGTTTTAGATCGTCCAACTTCAAACAAAGTTTCACCACCAGCCCTCTGAGTAGCTGCTGCCGGATATAAAGATGCTGAACCATTAGCCAGACTAGGACTTGATCCAGAACTAGATAGACTAGCACTTATATTCCCAGATCCCGAACCGTTGAAACGCCCAAATAACTCTTCCTCTTCATTTCCATTCTCATTTACAGCACTTGCAGCACGGTCATGTAGAATTCGATGATGCTGCCATGCATCTGAGAAGCATTTTGGCGAGCAATGGTAGCTTTTGGCAACGGGTATTTTGGTCTTCACACAGCCCAAGCACTGCAGTGTGGCTTGCTCTGAGGGGTGCACACTACAAACAGCAACTTTTTTGTCACTTTGGACGCGGTACCTGCATAGTGAAGATTGCATAGCAACCATTCAATGAAAGGGTCTAGACACATAATCAAAGAAAACTAAATATGTTGCGCATTCAATAAGTTAAATACTTGAACCAATATTTCCTTCCCTAATATAATTAAACTAAACATAGTCTCATCAGAAATAGACAACTATAAATTCTTTTATACTAAAATTAAACTAATAACAAACATAATTGAAGTGTCACGCTCAAGGTGCAGAAAGAAGCCGTAATTAGCACAAGCAAGAAAATTTATGCGCCAGAAAGGAATCTTCTTTACCAGCCTAACCTGCTACAACATGGAAAGTTGTTTCCTATACAACAAATAGGTGTAGTTGATTATCTAAGTGCAACAATGCTAAAGTCAGTCAAACATTGTGACAAAGTATTATATATTAGAATACCACATTCAGTTAGACTTTAGGGCAGAATGAGGTCGATTAAGATCGTTTTCCTTGCACAAGATTGGTTTCATGACATAGTACCGTGAAATATAATCTTGAATGAAATCACATAAAGACATGAATATTATACTCAAAGAGATACACAATGTGAATTTGCATACACGTGAATTCTTCTAGCTCATAGTTCAATCCCTACTTAGTGCAATAAGGCTTAATTTGTACTTATACTTCAATGCCAGGCCTCCTACAGAGATGAAAAATGGAAAGGCCTTCAAATTTTTAGTCCCTCATCTCCTAATAAGCTATAGCATAATTTAAGTTTTAGAAAAGCTTATTCCAGCCATTGTGATGCGGGCTTGTCTTACCATGATGAAAATCACCCCCCCCCCCAATTTCTGGAAAAGACCCAGCATCCTAAAGAAAGGATGAGTTATTAACATATTAAGATTTATAGTGATTAACGACCTTGACGAGCAACTCCAATGGCCCCTCAAACTCTCAGGTTCCACTCAATCAGGATCTTTTTCTATCACTTGGACGGAAACAAATAAAACTCAAATCTTTTCTTGTGGAAATTCCTTAGGTTAAAAAAAAAATCGATAAATAGCAGTTTCCAGGGGAAAAAGAATCATGTTTTCCCCCAAAAGAGTGGCGATTAAATTCTTTTCTCTGCTTTGCTTACCAAACATCTACCTGAGCACAGAAATTTAAGCAAAACTGCACGGCTTCCATCATAAGAGACAAAACTCAGTGAGAAAGACCACGGCAAGCCAACTGACAGAACATTACAGAAGAACCAAAAGGGACCAGACAATGATTAGAAATATGAGAGGGAAGTTGATCGAAGAAACAATGATTGTCCACAAAATTGAGCAAATGAACGTAGCATTCCCAACTTAAGTAAATTCAAGAGGCCATAAGCATTTCACACGAGTTAATACTATACCAGCTCTCCAATCTGCACGCAAAGTAAACGAAACCAATCCCATCTCATACCCAAAAACCTGCTAGTCCAGGTCCAGCTATCCTAGGTCAAAAAGGAGAACCGAAACCCAAAATATAGCGAATCCTCAAGAACTCAGAGCGGGGGCACTTGAAACTAAATCTCCCATCTCAACCCTACCCGAGCTCCACAGAAAACTAAATCCTCACCACTTGTATCTCAGGAAGTAGCCATCGAGGGGGGCGAAGTCGGACACGTCGTCGTTGGAGATGCTCTTGTCGGGCCGGCGCACGAGCACGTAAGGCGTGAGCTCGCAGCCTACAATCGGTATGTCGGAGGGCAAGTGCACGCGAATCACGCTCAGCATACTTTAATCCTCGCAATCTTCGACTCCTCCAAGCTCAATCGAAGAATCCGAACCCACGAAAGCGGCGGCGGCGGCGGTGGCGGTGGCGGCTCCTCTATTGCTGCGGACGCGCGGCGGATCAGCCATTAACGGGCACGAAGCTGCACGCCGGACTTCCCCTACAGGGCGCCGTCCATGGCCAACAATCCCGCGGGATTCGCGGATCTCGCGCGGAAGTGGAGGGGCTTTTCGCCGCGGTTGATTGGGGCGAACCGGGCGGAGGAGGCGCTCGAAAGCGGAGGGAAATGCAGAATTAGGGTTTTACGGAGAGGACGAGAGGGTAGCGCGAAATTGGTTGCTGCTGGGAACGAGGAGTGTGGAGCCTTGAGGGTACTGAGTCAGTGTTTGGAGAGGCGGTGGCGCGTTGGCACGTGCACGGCGGAGGAGGCTGCGGCGGCGGCGGCGATTGGTGGCGGTTTCTGCTACGTCTGCGACACACTCCATGCGAGGAGGTTTATAGGAGCGGAGGCGGTGCGAGACGACTGGGGAGTGGACGGGACGGGAAGCTCCTGCGACGTCGTTTTGGTTCGTTTTTCCTAATTTCTTCTGCACATTAAAAAAAATGAAGGAAAGAAACTCTTAAGAATATCAAAGCTTCTGTTTGTTTCACAAAAATTATTTTTCGAAAAATTATTTTCCGGCGTTTGATTCGTTAAGGAAAATGAGTCAAAAAAGAACGTATGTTTAGATTGAAGAAAATGAGCTCCCCCTTATGAAAATTCGAAAAACAATTTTCAAAATATAATTAAGTATCAACGCTTGAACACCAAAAACCATCTCTGGCGGTCGACCCCGCGCCCCTAGTGCCCACATCTGGATCCATCGAGGCCGAGCTTGAACCCCTACTGCCCGTGCCCAATTCCCCGGAACTAGAGCCCGAGCCCACAATGGCTGTACTTGAGACCCCGACATTAGAGCTCTAGTCCGCAAAGGTCGTGCATGAGTACGCAGCAGCGCTCAGGCTCGAGTACTTGGTTAATGAAATGTTCATTCTTGAACATATATGTATTTTAATTATTTTGTAAATTTGAATTTTTAATTTTTTAAGATGGAATTTTTAATTATTTTTATTTTTCTCTTTTTCTTTTATGTCTTTCCCTTTTTTATTTTCGTTCTTTTTCTTTTTCCTTCTCCCTCAACCAGTGAAGGGTCATTGTGACATCCCGGATTTTGACTCAATTTTTGGGATTTAATAAACGTGTAATTCGTCAGTGCGCTTATAGTAAAATCTCACCCTGGAACTGATCACTCCTAGTTATTGTTTTTAAATTAGAGATTTTGCTAGAATCGCACTCGATCGAATTTAACCGTTATTTAGAGCCCAAGCTTCGGTGTCGAATTTCTCGAGTTCCAGGACAGAATAAATTGGACGGTGTCGATATTATTGTGGCCAACATCGAGATTGTCAGGAATAGTGAAAAAGTGAATTTTCGACCTGGTACGAATTTGGACTAGTAGACCTCTCTCGTTATAATTTGATTTAATTAATTTGGCTTTTGTCCCTTATTATATTCAAGGTTTAATTTGGATCGGTAGATCGTTTTCGATTTTGAATTTGGGCCGTCGGATAGCAATAATTATTTAATTGAATAATTATTTCCTCTCTTTTTTTTCTCTCTCTCTCTTTCTCTCTCCTCTCCCCTCTGCCGCGCACGTCTCCCCCTGCATGCGTCCCATCCGTCCACTCCATGCAGACCTGCCCTCTGCTGCTCTTTCTCTCCTCTCCCCTTCTTTCCTTTTTCTTTTTTTTTTCTTCTTCTTCTTCTTCCTCTTTCTTTCCTCCCCCGACTAGTTCTGCTTCGCTTCTGTCCAGCTCGCCGACCGCCTGAGCTCGCCTGGCCGCCGCGCACCGCCGCCGTCGCCAGCTAGCTCGACCACCGCGCCACGCCGCGCCGTCTGCCAGCCGCCGCCCTCGACCGACTGGTCTCCTCCTCCGCGCGCACGCAGCAACGAACTCGCCGCCGCTTGCCGTTGCGTCCGACGAGTCCCAGCCGTCGTCCAGTCATCCGGCCAGCTACCTAGCGTCGTCCTGACGCTTGAGCATCGCTGTCGCCGCCGCCGAGCGTCCCCCAGCCGCACCACCCGCCTCAGCCCACTTCCTCTTCTTCCCTTTGGCTTTCCGCCGTTCGCCGCCGTCAGTGCCGCCGCCGTGAGCCGCCGTCCCTCTCACCTCGCCACCACCACCATCCCATCCCCCTTTCCTCTCCAACCCGTGAGCCCCCCTTCTCCCTCTCTTCCTCTCTTGTTTTGGCCGTGGGGTGCACTTCGCCAAAGGAGCCGCCGCCGCTGCCGCCACCGAGAACCACCGCCCCACGCCTCACCACCCTCACCATTCCGTCCTCTTCCTCCTCCCTTCTTCCCCAGCCGCGTGAGGATCGGCCTCCTCCGCCTAGGCCGTCGTCGCACGCACGCCGGGAGGGTCGCCGTCGCCGCCGCTGCCCAGCCTTCCCCGTCGCGTGTTCAGCCTCATTTCCAGCTTAGGACACTAAGTGAGTTTAACCCTAAACCCTAATTATGCTAAATTGCATTTTTAGATGGGTTTTAGGGGTTAATTAGGGTAATTTGGAGTTTAAATTGTGGAGGTGATTAGGGGCTGTTATTGTGGTTGATTCGGTGGATTAGTGTGATAAATTAATGGAGGTTTAGTAGCCCGAGAGGCGCTGTACATTGGCTGGACGGGTTTGGATCGGAATGGCCAAGTGTGGGAAAGTTCGGGTGTGAAATGCGGACTTAAGTGCACGCCTTATTTAGCTTCGCGGTGGCTGATTAGAATGGCATTTTGGAGAGTCTAATAGTATATTTTGAGAATAATTAATGGCCTAGAATTAATGGTCTAGTGGCTGTCCATGGTCGGATCGTATTGGGCGAGGCGCGATCGAATTGAGGTTTAGTGGTGTAATTGGCAGAATTGTTGGATAGATCGAGTTAGTGATTAAATTGTCCTTGATCGGAAGTGATTCGGCAATGTCGTGACATGTTTAGTGTGGCTAAGAACGGAGTAGCTTGGCGGGTCTCAATTGCGCGGATTTATGTTGAGCTATCTGTGTGACTTATATGAGCGAATTGTGTACCATGCATGAGTGCTTGAATTGATTCCATGGCTGTGCTAATATGTGGTTGGATTTATTAGAAATGTGGATGGTACATATTGCGCGACGAATTGAACAAGTAGTATAGTAATATTAAATGTTCCTCATGAAATGCGTGATTGCCCAAGTATGAGTGTATAGCCATGAAAATGCATCACGAGTATTGGCACGGCATGTGCATTTACAAGTGTGCCCGAGTGACATGTGCATTGTGATCACCTAAAATGCCCTGATGCGTATTACGCGGGGTTCAGATAAAAATTGATGCCTGTGAATGTGTAATCACAATAAACCCTGATGCGTTTTACGCAGGGTAGTGAACCCGTCATGAGGCGTGTTACGTGGGGCGATGCCCGGTTTACTGGAAGATGATCAACCTGATGCGCTTTACGCGGGTAATGTGTCATGAGCTTGATGCGTTTTACGCGGGCTAGAGATCGATCTCAAAGTAATGGACCTAATGCATTTAACGCGGGTCGGAGGAGAAGTGGATAAATGGCAAGAGTGCTAGCACGCAAGTGTGCGATAATGCATTGATGAGGCATGAGCATGAGTGCGGGCATGAGCATATGCATGACATGCGTCGTGACGTCGTGATACGTGTTTATGTGCCGTGATTGAGTTCTGTGGTGTGATTGCGATTATTTATTAAATGTCTAACCTGTAGGGTCAAGTAAGATTAGATTTAGGCTTGAGGGCCTGAGTCAGTTATGTTTTGAATTATGCGTTATTTAGTACTCGTCAGGAGGTGCACGTTAACCTAGCTTAGGTTTAGGGAATTACTCACTGAGATTATTCTCATCATTATTTAAAACCACCTTTTCAGACCTCTAACCTTGAGATGCCTACAGTACCAGTGCGTTTTGGGATTCCGCATCACGTAGAGCGGACGCGGACAATACACCCCGTAGGGAACGAGGAGGTATATATTAGGTATTACACTCAAGTTTGGGCAAACGTGGAGGAGTCACATTATCAGACCCACGAGTATGTGGCGTGGTGCTTCAGGGACGATCTCGGAGAGTATGGTCCTCTCCGGACTTTTGATGTCCTGTTCACCGGGTTGGGCATCCGATATCCTCGATGTCCTGATGGCGAGGTGACTGACCCTAGCTCTTCAGCCGAAGAGAGTGCGAGCTCCGTCGGTACAGTACGAGGTAGATGAGTTCGAGTCGATGGACATAGAGTTAGACGACGGGGACGCTGTTCCGGAGCCAATGGAGCAGGACGATGAGGAGCTAGAGCCGATTGAGGAGGATCTCGTACTAGAGGCCGAGCCTGAAACGGACTCATCAGGGTCCGAGGAGGAGATGTCTGACAGCTCTTCATCCTCGGAGTCTTCTGATTCCGACCCAGACTGGGCACCGTAGGAGTTAGCCTTTGCCTCAGTTAAGTAGGGCTAGTACCTTTTTGATCAGTGTCCCACCTTTAGTAGTAGTTTGACTCTCGAGCCACATACCCCTTTTTGTCAGTAGTGGCCTTGACCCGTTTTTAATTTTTGATGATCGGGTTGTATATGGATATTGTATATGGTTTCCAGTATTAGTGCAAGTGTTTATTCTACAAACGTTGTTGTTCATTTCTGAGGCTATCCTTGGTTAGGTGTATATTATTGTACAGGTGATTTTATTTACTTCTGCATGTGCTTTAAACCTCTGTGTTGGGCGTTGGGTCGGCGACGCGTCCTGGGAAGTCGCACTCGAGTCGACCTTTGCGAGGGATGTGGCGCACCAAAGAGTGCGAGGCGTGACAGTCATGACGACGCTCCACAACCGACTATAAGTGAGGGACAAGCTTGAGCCTCGCCAACCTTGAATCTCGCTAGAGGCGAGCAAGCTCGAGGCTCGCCAGGTAGGTGAGGTTCAAGCCTCGCCGGATCGATGAGCTCGAGCTCGCTCAAGGCCAACAAGCTCTAGTCTCGCAAGCAAGGCCTTGCCTTGTCTATGGCTAGCTGCCGGCCGTTGTTGTGGCCAACCACCGGCCGAGAAAGAAGGTAAAAAAAGGATAAGATAAATTCAAAATTCAAAATTCAAAATTCAAAATTCAAATTTTTTTGGTAATTTTTATAATTTCCCTACCAAATGACAAACAATATTTTTTAGGTTATTTTCAGGTGACGACCAAATATCCAAAAATATTGTCATTTTCCATAAACATCAAATTTGCCACAAAACAAACGGAGTCTAAGTGGGTTATAAATTTCATGATTACTTATGCAATAGTAGATTTGGGAAAAAAAAAATACGGCCAATATAAGAAAACAAGTGTAAGTCAGACTAGCAAGAAAAAAATTGCGTGTCGTTTCATTCATTTTTATTTTCTTAACGAGAAATTAGTAATAAATTTTTCTGACCGCATATAGAATGGAACATCTAAAGATATTCGAAAATCACTACACATGGAAATCATATATTATACTTGTGTTATGTATAGCAGACTTTTTTATGGAATGTTCAAATTAGTAATTTTCATGCACTCTCGCGTTTAAAAATTAGCTACTACCTTATTGGCATTGCTAATTTAATCGCAATCGAGGAGATAAAGGTTAAATATGGAGAACTAATCTTGTGAATTATGATAATTAGTAATTTTTTTATTAGGAAATTAAAGTTGTTTTTTAAACTTATTTTAACAAAAATTGACAATTTCTAAGGTTGCCAATGTGAAAATCAATTTTTGTAATCAATGTTCTCCGAGTTTAATATTTACATGTGAGAGGAAAAATCACGTCACGTTTCATAAATAAATGTCACAGGTGCCTTCATGAAATGCTAATACCCTGACTTGTCACATAATAATTATTTGCCAAAAATATGGATAATCGGAAAATTTTGTTTTTAGAATATTTTATTTGATGCCTAAAATTTGATCTTATAAACCAAAAAAAGGAAAACAATGTGAATTTTGTTATTTTGACCAAGTAAAAACATATGTATTAGCACTCAAGGCCCCCACTCTACCAATTCCAAAATTCAAAATTATAAAAAAAAAAAAAAGATCTTCACAGTGCCATAAATATATAGGGTTGACAACATAAAAAAAAACCCTCAAACTGGTACACTTATGATAAATTTACACAAAACTAATATTTTGACAATCAAAAATCTCAAACTGGTACGTTTGTGACAAATTTATCATATGCTAGTTTCTATTAAATTTTACCGTCAAATTGCTAAGTTGGATGACATATGGCAATTGGTGAATGTATCAATTTAGGATTTTACCTATCTGTTTATCACAGGTTTATCAGTTTGTAATTTTTCGTAATATTAATCTAATTTAACAGATGAGCTAGTTTGGGGATTTTTGTGGTTAAAAAATTAGCTTAGAATAAATTTGTCACAAGTGTACCAATTTAAGGTTTTTGGTGGTCAAAAAATCAGTTTTTGGTAAATTTGTCATAGGCATACCAGTTTGGGGTTTTTCGTGATATTTACCCAAATATATATAGAATTTCCTTCGACTAGGGAAACAGAAAAATCCTTTCTTAAATTAAATCTCTTTAGAATATAATTTATCTCGTCCACTTTCAAAAATACGCTTTAGATCTCGTAGTTTAAACTAGTTACATTTTTAAGTCTAAGTGATGAAGAGCATCAAGTAAACTTTCTAATGGTGTAAAGGGAATGATTTTGAATTTAGAGGGTGTGAAATATAAATTTTGAAACTAGAGGGTGTAAAAAGGAAGTGAATGAAAGTTTTGACCTCACTTCAATAACACGAGTGGGACATTCTTGTTGAGGGTTTAAATTATAAGTATTTGTCAAATGTCAATGCATATTTTATCACATCTACTCTATTATATACATAGTTAAAGCTGGAGTGAGAGTTTTCGTTTTTGTGATTATCACATGACACTTCACTTCATCGCTATAATTACCAAGTGGCAAGCCATAGGGTATAGTTTTGTCTCGTGGCTCACATTTATCTAATAAATATTGATTTATTTATTTATTATCTCCAAACTTTATCTTTTGTTGAGCTTGAGTTGTCATAGAAACAAAATGGTTAAAGAGAAATATCTCAAATGTATCTCCAATATTTATATCTTCATGTTTTTTTCTTTCATTGATTTTAAATATGAAAACAATTAAAAAAAAAGACAAAATATTTTGAAAATCGTAATTTTTATGAAAAAGTGAAAATATGTGATTTTATTGTTGTACGTAATTTATTCAGTTAATTTGTTTAGAAAGAGAAGTATACGTTATTAAATGAATAAAATTTCTATCTTGAAGTATAACTTATTTCTTTTATTTTTGTCGAAAAAGTATAGCTTATTTCAACACGTGAAATAAGCACAAAATGTATCTACTTAATATAAAATTATATTTATATGATTTGAAGGATAGCTAATGTTACGACTTTTGTGCTTAATATCGTTAACTGTAAAAATCAAACTTTAAATAATTTTTTTAAAAGAAGTTAAAACTTTTTAACTTATTTGAAACATGCACATTGACATTTCATAAAATTTTGGCTCCTTCTTTTGAAATCCACTTATTTTTTAATATATCTCATCTCCTTTTAGCAAATTTATTTTGTAAATAAGAAATTAATTTTAAAAAAAAGATAAGAGATAATTTCAACAAGCTTTAGTGCCGGCCGAAAAAAAGAAAGCTTTACTGTGCTAGTTTATTGTTCGACAGATTTTTTTCATTACTTATATAATGGATAGAAAGAGACAATCCCAAGTTTTTATTTAGCCATTCAAAAGATTGATTGAAAGTGACATTTAGTATGGCAACATTTAAGTTTCCAAGAACAATTTCGGTTTATATTTCTATTCTCTAGACAATTTTCTGAGCAAAAGAACGTGTCACGCCCCGGACCCTCGAGAGCGCGAACATCCTTCCTTGGTCATGAAATTGCGACATCCCAGGACGCGTCGCCGACCAATTCCTTTTATCTTTTGGTAAAACGCAAGCGGATGCACAACATCTCCATACTACAATAATAGGGATAGTAAGAAAAACATACAACATATATTTATATATATATACATTATTTATATATATATATACATTATTTGCAGTACATCGGAAATTAATATATTACAAGTCCGTCACGCAGATCTTCCCGATTACAACCACAAAAGGTAGGGGATTAACCTAACTCCTCTATCTATGAGAACAACCTCAAAAGGTGTTCCCCTCAAAATAGCCGGTTCCCACGGAACGCAACACATACTCATACCTGAGCACGTGAAAAATGGTTAACAACAATGAGTGAGATAAATCTCAATAAGTTAATGACCTAAGTCTCGATTAGAAAGTGACCTCGCCTCGGGCACACCCAAACACACAGCCACACATCGACGGCAGATCAATAGCAATGCAACCTATGTTTTGCCCTAACTATAAACACGAGCAGGCTACCCAACTCAACATAAACAAACATGTCATTAAACAATCGCAGGCATTCTTACCTTGCCTTGGCACAAACGCCCTGCATGTTATAAATTATCATGTGCAATCATAATGCAACAAGCATACGATACAATCAAAACATGCTCGGCAATTCTCATGCACAAGGCATCTACACGAGTCCCGATTATAAGGTGAAACCGTTTTGACCCGTCCCATACATGCTTCACAATTTCATCCCATAATCAGGCGCAACGCATCCATACTCTTTCACACGTGTTCCGATTACTACAACCCCATATGGCCACAGCACAATTCGCGTTACTCGCATCAGGTTGGCAGTTTTACGGCATAACCGGGCATCTATCACAGCCACTTAGGGCACGGCCGTCCTCACATGAGAGTCTTTCGACTTAATCGAATATCTATCACAGCCATTCAAGGCACGCCCACGATCAGACGGTGGTTTCATCATGGCCATTCAAGACATGCCCGCACTCATACGGGGGTATCGGATTTTCATTATGTAATCATGCAAGCACCTAAACGACTTAAGCCAATTTCGTTTCTCCTCATTTAACCAATGTAGATGTGGTTATGCTTATACATCAAAATACTGCAACTTTCATGCCTAAAAATGCAGTAATAAATTCACAAGTGATCACATACACACAATTAAATCGTCAAACTTTGCATGTTTCCCTTTTTAAACATCCTTGCCCTATTTAACTTACAAAACTTGACATATAAACCCGATACTTGGCGGTTTACTATTTATATGTCCACAAAACCCTTTTAAAAATTATATAACAAGGTTTTACATAGGGCAATTATTTCTCAGGGCAAAGCAGGCATTAAACAATATAAAATAGGCATAATTCAACACTTAACTCAAGCAGAAAACACACATATAAAATCCACTTATCGCCCTAATTGCGATAACTTATCATCCAATTAGTAATAGCTTATCACTAAATTAATCGATAGCTTATCGCCTAATTGGTGATAGCTTATCACTCAAATAGTGATAGCTTATCATCCTTTTGATGATAGCTTATCTCCCTTTTGCCGATAGCTTATCATCCTTTTGATAATAGCTTACTACCCTTTTGCCGATAGCTTATCATCATTTCCGACGATAGCCTATTGTTTATTTGACGATAGCTTATAACCAAAACTTCGATAACTTATTGCCTATTTAGCGATAGCTTATCGCCTAACTTTTCGATAACTTGTCGCTAGTTGATAACCTATCAACTAATTAATTACCATTAATCACTAACCACATAATTAACTTAATATAAACTAATCCTAACCAAATTTAACATACTAATCAAAGGATTAGAGCGTTAACTCACCCATTAATGATTCCGATGACACGGGCTTGACGGCGGCGGCGAGGGCTACGCGTGGCTCAGTTCGAAAATGACACAAGGTGGTGGTGATGGCTGGACAGCAGCTCAGCAGATTTTGCAGGGTTGGTTTGGGCTTGCGGTGAAGGTGAACTAGCGACGGAAGCGGCTCGAACGAACAGAGCAAAGCAACGGGCAGTCACGGCGCTCAGCGAGCGATGGCGGTGGCTTTACAGCAGCAAAACAGCAGCCAAGGGGGGTGGTTCTGCCGGTGGCCGAAGGCCGGAGAGAGAGAGAGAAGGGGGAGGCCGAATTTGAGAGAGAGAGAGAGAGAGAGAGAGAGAGAGAGAGAGAGAGAGAGAGAGAGAGAGAGAGAGAGAGAGAAGTTGAGCTTGTCTTGCAAGCTTCTCATGCAAGTTTCAAGTAAACTTCCCAGGCAAGCTTTCACAAATATCCAAGGGCAAGAATAGAATAAAGACAAATTGAGAGGGGTATTTTGGTAATTTAAGCCTTTAACACTATTCATGGCACTATTCACAATACTATTTACATGGGCTCGGGCTTGGGCTTGAACGGGCTCAATTTGAAGAGAAATGGGCTTGAATTGGTTAAGGGGCTCCAATGGGCTTGAATTGGTTAATGGGCTCAAATGGGCTTGAATTGGTTAATGGGCTCTTCTTGGGCCCATTGGGCTTTGGCCTTGGGCGTGAGGCCCATCTTGGCCCACTTGGGTGGCCCACTTGTGAGCTTCCATTCTCGGCCCAATAATTCCTTTGCCCAAAGTTTTGAGACCCAAAATTATTCCCGGGGGTCTACCTCGACTAACCCAGAAAGGAAAGTCTCTAAACTATCCTTAATCGATAACTTATAACCGGAGCAAGGCTCGTGGCTAAACTTCAATGGGAAGTGCTCTTAATAAGGCCTATTTGAGTTAGGCGGCCTCTTGGGTATCGCTAGGATGACTTATGATTGATTTGTCAATCCATCCATATTCGAGTCTCGTTAATTCATGGATTATTCTCGGTTATCATGTAATCGTGCGGAATTGACTTATTTACCCAAGGCACATCGTCTTGTGAAATTAGCTTAGGATTGTTTAAGTTTAGTATAATGATCGTGCGGAATCGCCTGCAATCCGACTACATATACTTTTGTCGAATTGATTCCTAACCTTTTACTGATTGACATGTGACTTCATAAGGTCGTCCCACATCGATCCTTATGGTCGAGTACTCTAGTCGAGCACATTTTCCGACCCTCAATTGCCCTTCCTAATCGAATATTTGACCCATGCACGATTCGTGAATCGACTCATGGTCTAACCTTGCTATTAGTGCATTGACAGTTTAAGCCATTTCTCTTGCCGAAATAGGATCCGAATCAAGGATGTCACAGAATGCGTTTGGTCACTCTATAAAATTTATATTCCCGAAATAGAAAAAGAATAGAAATGTTGTTTTGTACGATCCTAAAAATTTGTTTTCCCAATATTTTTATTTAATTATAAAAATGTTAGTTGACACTTAAAAATTTATATTTGGATAAAACTGGACTTTTGGAAACACTTAACTGCTCAAGATATTCTAAGATGGCCTCGGAAAATCTAATGTAATAGTTAGTCAAAGATGGATGGCTGAAAATGGTAGCAGAGAGTTCCACTTGTTTATTACTCACAATAAGAGAACATTGCCAATAAATCTTTGGGCATTACAATAAACAGGTGCATAGACCTTTTGAGGTTTATGGTGTAGGGTGCAGGGTTTGGAGTTTAGGATGGAGGGTTCAGGGCGTATGGTGTAGGTTGTAGAGTTTAGGATTTAGGTTACGCTGAGCTTGTTTCTCGAAAATGATATTATTTCTCTTTTTGTTTCCGTGAATAAAGAAGTAGATTTTTTTTTACTTTTTGTTTTTGTTCAAAATCTATTCCCTGACCATTGATTTAATTCGAAAAATAAAAAAAATTAACTGACGTACACAAATAAATTTATGTTCTTTTTTTGTTCAAAGGATCAAAAGAACAAAAAAATAGAAAAAAGAAATGTTACCAAACAAGCCATTAAAGACCATTACACTAAAAATTACGAAATCTACACACTCTAAAATAACATTAAATTTTGAAGAATATTCATTTCTTCTCTTCTCATTTTTTATGATACATCTACGTAGAAAAACTCTGAGTTTAAATTTTCAAGCTGCGTATACCCAATTTATAATGTTTTTATTTGGTATTTTCTACCCTCAATGGGTTACAAGCTCAAATAATATATATGCAAAAGTACATGAAAAAGTACATTATTAATATATACTCGCTCATAACTACTTACTTGTGAAACTTGGGTAAAAAAAATGCATGTATTTGTCTTCAATAAGGAGATAAGTTATAAGTGATATCTTGCCCATTCTTACTATGGCGACATCACCAAAGGAAGGAAACTTTTGCTCCTACGAGAGCTCGCGTGGCATTTTTCCCATTCTGTGGGGCGAATTCCATAGAAGTGTTCCTTATTTTAACGTGTCAATGTCGGTATGCCTCACAACTCCAATTCCCCTCATGTGACATTCCGAATTTTGACCCATTTTTGTGATTTATAAAACGTGTAATTCGTCAGTGCGCTTATAATAGAATCTCGCCCGGGAACTGATCACTCTCGGGTTCTTGTTTTTAAAATAGAGATTTTGCTAGAATCGCACTCGATCGAATTTGACCGTTATTTAGACCCCGAACTTGGCAGTCGATTTTCGGGAGTTTCGGAATGAAATAAATTGGATGGTGTCGATATTATTGTGGCCAGCGTTGAGATTGTCAGGAATGATGGAAAAAGAGGAGTTTTTGACCAGGTGCAAATTTGGACTAGTAGACCTCTCTCGTTATAGTTCGACTTAATTAATTTGGCCTTTGTCCCTTTTTATATGCGAGGCTTATTTTGGACAGATAGATCGTTTTCGATTTTGAATTTAGGTCATCGGTTTGCGTTTAATATAAGAATGATTGTTTTTTTTTAATTATTTCTCTCTCTCTCTTCCTTCCCCCGCGCGCGCACGTTTTCCCCCCTCCTGTCCCGTCTGTCCCCTCTCTCTCTTCTCTCTCTTCTCTCTCTCTCTCTCCCTCCCCTCTGCCGCGTCTGACCTGCCCACTCCCCTCACTGACCCACCAACTCTCTCTCTCTCTCTCTCTCTCCTTCTCTTCTTTTCTTTCTTCTTTTTCTTCTCTTCTTCTTCCTTCTTTCTCATCCTTCGCCCGATCGCTGCTCCTGCTCCCTGCTCGCTGCCGTCTGAGCTCGTCCCCGACCGGTTGTCGTCGGCAGTTCGCCCAGCGACGCCGCCCCACCAGCCGCCGCCGCCGCCGCCCTCCTCGCACGGTCGTCGCGTCGTCCGGCAGCCCCGCCGACGCTGCCATCCTCCCCTCCCGGACGTGCGAGCTCGGCTCGCCGCCGTGCTCGGTGAGGCTCGGCCGCCGTCCACCTGCCCGACCGCCGTCCAGCTGCCCGGCCAGCTCCCCAGCCCCTCGCCTTCCGTCGTGCTGCCTGACCGCCGCCGGTCCGCGCTCCCTCAGCCCCGTCTCCCTCTCCCTCTCGCCTCGTCACCCCGACTGACCCCCCTTTGTTCAGCACGCCGCCGCCCCACCGTCCGCCAGCCGCCGCTCCCCCACTCCTCAGCCTTTCCCTCTCCCTTCCCCTCTCCCCCTCACTCACCGCCCGGCCAACCCCTCCCCCTCTCCTGTTCAGCCGCCGGTCGCCGGTCGCCGCCGGTCGCCGCCGGTCGCCGTCGCCGCCGGTCGCCGTCGCCGCCGGTCGCCGTCGCCGCCGGTCGCCGTCGCCGCCGGTCGCCGTCGCCGCCGGTCGCCGCCGCCGCTCGGCCAGCCAGCGCCAGCGCGGTCACGGCCCGGCCGGGCCGGAGCTCGGCCGGCGCGACGGCGCAAGCCCGTGCCCGCGCCGTGCCCGTGCCGCGCCCGCACCAGTTGCCCGGGCGCGTTGCCCATCCGCTCGCCCGTACGCCCCGGGCACGCCGCGCGTTCGCCGCGCCCACGCACCAGGCACGCCGATCGGCCATTGTGCCCGCTTTGGCCGGTCAGCGCGCCCTTGTGGCCCACGCCTGCGCCTAGTCCGAACTATTCACCCGGGCCATTTTGGGCCCGAACCGACTTTTCCCGGGCCAAAACTCGGTAAGCGACTTCCTAGACCCTACTTAGTTTTTTGGGTATTTCATTGACTTGTCTCGGGTTAGACGGCTAGGGCGTGACTTTAATTTATTTATATTGTGACTTAATTAGTTTATATTATGCTTTAATTGTGCTAATTAAATCGAATAGTAATATGCTTGATTTGGGGAAAATCATGTGTGACCGACTTGAACGTCGGGTTTGTGGTTGAGGTGACGAATTGTGAATTGGACTGAGTTGTGATTATGGGTATATTGATGCAATTGATGTGGAATTGATTTAATTGAATGACGTGTGCTTGCCTGTCGATTTTAAGCCCGGATCGATCGAAGGGCGACGGACTTGGGACGTGTTGACGACGGTCCGTGTGAAGGCATGAATGGCCGATGTGCCAATTGTATGCGGGCTTGAGACGTGTTGACGGTGGCCCGTTAAAGGTATGAATGGACCGGGACGTGTTTACGTCGGTCGTTGGAATTGATTGAATAGTGTGGCTTGGGACGTGTTGACGGCGGCCACTGGAATTGATTGAATAGTGTGGCTTGGGAAGTGTTGACGGCGGCCACTGGAATTGATTGAATGGTATGGCTTGGGACGTGTTGACGGCGGCCATTGGGATTGATCAATTTGTGTGGCTTGTGAGCCTGTGAGAATGAACTTGAGGCGCAGTGGCGCGGGTCGTGAGAAAGATGTTTGGTCACGCATGCGATTTGAGTGTGATTGAAATGGCTGACTGAGTGTGTTTGAATCGGCTGGTTGAGCGTGTGGATGTTGATCGAATTGACGGATGGTGCGTGTGGGTGATTTGTTGGATTGATTGATTTCGAGTGGGAGTGTGTGTGCCAGGTGATTGTGATATGGCGCGTGTGACTGAATTGGCTGGTTGAGCGTGTGACCGAAATGGCTGGTTGAGCGTGTGACTGAATTGACTGGCTGAATTGGTTGGATTGATTAAGTGCGAGTGTGGATGGTACTTGAATGATTGTGTCATATTACTGGGATACTATTTCATTATCCTGATTAACTAATGTGCAGAGTGGGCAGGTGATTGGATGGCGAGGTAAGTCCATTGATGTGAATTATATATATGTTATCGGTTGGATTGCATGTACGACTTGTCTGGGTACGCATTGACCTACGTGGGGTATAGGGGGTTGCTTATTGAGACTCGTTCTCACGGTTATTATATGACCATTTCAGGTCCGCGACCATGAGTGATTGGAGACGCTGCAAGAGTATCTCGGAGATCGAGGACGGGTCAAATACTCGGTATTTGAGTCCCCCTTTGTAGAGGAGTTAAGTTTGCGAACATTTGTTACTTTTGAGGAACTTAGTTCTGTTATTGTGGCCTAGCTTAGGGATTGTCTTTTGTGGACGTCGTATGTATCTGCTAAGTGTAGGAATTACAGTTGTTATTATTTTGTGCTATTGTTACCCCTTGTTTTTATTAATTGTCCGGGTTGTTTCTATTTGTTTCCGCGCGTGCTAAATCTCTGATGTTTGGGTTGGGTCGGCGACGTATCTGGGACGTCGCATTCAATATTCGACCATCGAGGGATGATCGCGTGCTCGTAAGGTGCGGGGCGTGACACCTCATATCTTTGTCTTCCCTAGAAAAGGAATATCCTCTAGTAGCATTATATTCCGGAAATCACGGGATCTAGATAAGACTCGAGATGAAGTAGTTTAAGGACCTGACCAGGTCCAAACAATAATTAACTATTGTGAAAATGAAATCTTATAAGTGCTAGGACAACGTCCAAGTAAATATTCGACCTATAAACAAAATCGTGCAATAGGGGGCACAACCTAACAGGCTTCTGCATGGTTGGAGGCAAAACATATTTCTTTCATAAATAAGTGATTATAAACATATATATATATATATATATATATATATATACATATTGTTCTATGTGATTATTTTGAATGGATGATGAGGCATCTATGTATTCCATCGGAGAAAATTTCATAGGTGGTCGGTGAACTTTAGCAGATATTGCAATCTGGTTATTGAATTTTGATTTTAATCACACAATTCATTAACTTTCTTTGTTTTTTTTAAGTAGATGATGCACTCTAACAAGAGTCCAATCAACAAGTTAATGAAATACTAATTTGTGATACAGACATGATTGTGACATTTCATCGATGAAATTGGTCACATATTCGCAAAAGTCAGCATTTCTCTTAAAAGCTAGTCAGTTTCAGGTCGAAAAAAACATCAATTGCCAAAAAAAGAAAGAAAAAGAAAGCAACAAATTCAACATTTGATGTGTTTGATAATTAAATTCAAAGTTAAGTCATCTGAACTACAAAATTCATACCATTGATATAAGAAATCCTACTCTTTTCCAGGCAACATATTTCCTCTCCTTCAATGATAAATACAACTATGCAAATTAGCAGTTCTTTCCTCACATTTTGTGGTGGGTTGCCATAACTAGAATCAGGAAAATGCACACGCGTTACTTGTATATAAGAAATTGACATCTAAAAAATATTGAATAATTAGCTTATTACAAAATATTTGAATTATTTAACGCAATATGAAATATCTGTGCACATTTTTGCGAAAAAAGAGAAATATTCAAAAGTATGAAGTACAAAACATTCAAATTTGAAAATGGAATTACGAGAGAGATAAAACCGAATTGTCACTTCGTGCATTTAAACATTTAAATCCAGGCTCCGTTTGTTTAGCGAAAAATGAATGGTTTGAAAAATATTTTCCCATAAATTAACACCTATATCGTTTACACAAAAATATTTAAGCATAAATTATTGTTGATAATGAAAAATATTTTTCATCGTCCGTACAAATATTTAAATATAAATTATCATCGATAATGAAAATATATTCTATTGACTAATTATTTCAAGCAAAACAAGCGATCATTTTTTGGAAAATTTTATCAAAACTATTAATTTTCTACGAAACAAATGGAACCTTAAAAAATAACAAGTTTTTTTTTACTTTATCTAATAAAGTAATAAAGAATTGTAATCCCTTAAAATTGGGAGGTTCTCTATACTTTATCTAATAGTATATATAAAATCTATATAATTATCAAAATTAGTTCACTTTATAAGTCAACCCCAAAACCAATTTATCGAATATAGCCTCAAATTGCTGACGTGGCATGGAGATAGAGATCTTAGGATAAATGATGTGGAATTTTCACATAATTGGTTTGCTCAAGATTGGCTCAGAGGCCGACAAATTAGGCCGAGTAGCCTGCTAGTAAGAATTACAAGCCCATCAAACTAAGAAATCAAAGGCCTAGTTTCGAGGGAATTGGGCCCTTGCCTTGAATGGCCCACGCCAGATGTTCATTTCTTAATATTTTTTTTTACCATAAGCTATTAAAATATTGTTGGGATAAAAGTACCTTGGGAACTATTTCAAAACTTTTAATCAAATCCCTCGACATAATTTTTGTGCAATTGGATCTGTAGTGTCGACATGGCCGCCAAATGTTAACATGTCGCCTTACGTGGCATTTTACGTGGAAGTAGAATAATACAGAGATTTTGTTTTTCACTAGTCCAGGGTAGACCCAACCGGATCGGATCAACCCTACTTGGCCGATTCTAGTCCGGTTCCAAGGTCTATAAGGTAGGTTTCAACTAAAAATTAGAATTGGTCCCCATAGGGTAGGTTCTAAGTTCCAAGTCTGAAATATACCCACATTGGACCCACTTATCCCTAACCAGCACACCTTTTATACTCATCCAACGAAAGTCCCTACATTTCCGAGATGATGCTTATTTTTCCTACAATACCGAAAGTCACAATTGCTTCCCTGGCTCAATAGTGTTTTCTGCAGCTTCTAGTGGTGTCCTATTTGTCTCCAACTTGGTGAATTCGGGCACATCGGGCAAAGTTTTCAGGGACATGCATTTTTTGATCTCAACCTCTTGCAAAGAATTCAATTCTTTCAAGTTGTTGATGGCTCTCAACACTTCACAATAAAGTAGCTGAATATGTGATAGCCTTTCAACTTTTATGGATTGTTGCTTTAGGCGGATCGGAATTTCTATTGTTGCTTTAATTTTCATTTTTTTCTTGACTAAAGGATGAGTAGGACATTTCCCAATTACTTTATATGTTTGTTTGTTTTATACCGTTGTTCTCATTGTTTTGTTGCTCTACTATTTTGTTGTAGTTTTTATTTGTTTCGAGTGTCAATAAGGGAATGTTTTACTAAGGTTTATTCTTTCAAAGACTTAAAAAAAAAAATTGGTCGGTTCCCAAATGGCCCTAGAAATGGGCCAGATCAATAGAGTCGGTTCCAGGGTAGATTCCATATTCCAAAAACTGAAAATTGATCTCGACAAGGTAGATTTTAGGTTCAAGATTTGAGAACTATTTACTCTGAAACCACTCGACTCTAAAAATAAGGGCAAGATCCTCTCACTTTATGAGATAACTATATCTTATCCAGCTACCTAATTGACCAATGTACTTCTATGCTTTAAGAAAATTTACCCCAAATCCAAAAATTACAACTCTCTCTCCCCTTCTCCCTCACCCCACCACCCTTTGCCTTTGACATCGTCGTGCCTGAGACATCTTAAAATTCCACATTGAATGGGAGATACCCTAAGTCATTCATGAGTAAAATCTACTCTCAAATGAGCCTTTAGAGTATTCTCTTAGAGGTTTCGATGATGCGAAATAGATTGAATCATTACAAATGATATTAGAGCACGGCTCCTTTCCATGGATGTGTGGTTCATGGACAATCTAGGCCCCCTACCTACTAGGAAGAAGCATGGAGATTTCACCAGTGTGGCCAACAATATATAAAAGCACAAAATACCTTTATTAATAATATTATCGAGCAGTCAATATAATTATAAAGAAAATCATAAAAATAGAATGAAAACTAAACCTTAACAAGAAAATGATCATTAGTCCATTAAAAAGTTGTCCATCCAATTTTATCAGCTTTCTTTGATTCGATGCGCACAAATCACTTGACAACAGGCAGCTAGTTTTGCTAGGATATCGATTGGGAATTAAAATTATAAGTAGTGTCTACTCCTGTGTGGCCTATAGTTCGGTGGGTAATTTCTAATTTCATATTATAAATAAAATAATGTCATGTCATAATCGTTCAAGCGGCCTAATTCCCTAAAAAACCCCAAACTTTACTCTTTGTCCCAATTATATCCCCAACTTTTTTTTGTCTCATAAAAAACCCCAAACTTTTACTTTTGTCCCAAATCTACCCCGTTTACTATTCATCTAATTTTTTAATATTATTTTATATTATTTCGAATTTTTTTATTTTTTCTTTTCTTTTGTTCCACCTTCAACCTCCGGCCGGTCGCCGGTCCGGCGACCGCCCAGAGGCGGGGGCCGGCGAGGCTCGGCCCCGCCGTTGCTGGGCGAGGCCGGCCCCGCCGGCAGCTGGCGAGGTCGGCCTCGCCGTTGCTGGGCGAGGCCGAGCCTCGCCGGCTGCCGGCGGGGCCGAGCCTCGCCCGATCTAGCGAGGCTCGGCCCCGCCGTTGCTGGGCGAGGCCGAGCCTCGCCCGATCTGGCGAGGCTCGGCCCCGCCGTTGCTGGGCGAGGCCGAGCCTCGCCGGCTGCCGGCAGGGCCAAGCCTCGCCAGATCTGGCGAGGCTCGGCCCCGCCGGCAGCTGGCGAGGTCGGCCTCGCCCTACGGCCTCGCCAGCTGCCGGCGGGGCCGAGCCTCGCCAGCTGCCGGCGAGGCTTGGCCCTGCCGGCAGCCGGCGAGGCTCGGCCTCGCCCAGCAACGGCGGGGCCGAGCCTCGCCCTGGCCGAGCCTCGCCAGATCGGGCGAGGCTCGGCCCCGCCGGCAGCCGGCGAGGCTCGGCCTCGCCCAGCAACGGCGAGGCCGACCTCGCCAGCTGCCGGCGGGGCCGGCCTCGCCCAGCAACGGCGGGGCCGAGCCTCGCCGGCCCCCGCCTCTGGCCGGTCGCCGGACCGGTGACCGGCCGGAGGTTGAAGGTGGAACAAAAAAAAAGAAAAGAAAAAAATTCGAAATAATATAAAATAATATTAAAAAATTAGATGAATAGTAAACGGGGTAGATTTGGGAAAAAAGTAAAAGTTTGGGGTTTTTTATGAGATAAAAAAAATTAGGGATATAATTAGGACAAAGAGTAAAGTTTGGGGTTTTTTAGGGAATTAGGCCTCGTTCAAGCTGAAAAACAATATGTTTACTGTATTTGTCACGAATTTCAATTTTGGCTGAATGACTATCAAAATATTAGAGGATATGACATGCTTAACACATTTAAAAAAAAAAATACAAAAAAGCTCTTATGCACTGGCAAGTATAATGTGTAAGTATCCAAACTTGTCTAGATATAGTTGAACGCATCTTGTAACACGAATAACATGTCAGTTCATTCAAATTACACTTGTCTAAAGCGTATAAAAAAGATCGAAAGAGTTAATTTGCATGCAATACGATTATTTTTTCGCACATAGAATGGATTGATTAAGCTCTGCTTGAGCGCGCTCAGTACATGTTGAATTGTTGGTATGACCCTATTGAAACCACTTGGAACACCATGAAGAGTAATTATAATTTGAAAAAGAAAATGTGTTTTTGACTTCATGTTTGGAGAAGAAATGCTATGGTAGGAGCATTTTAGTTTCTTTTATGTTTTATTGGGTTAAGGTGGCATGGGCTTGTTAAAAATGGAAAAATTTAAATATATTTACTATTGCAATTTGGCTTTTCTCAAATTTTAAAGGGGTAAAATGAAACTGCAAGTAACTAAACTTTTACCTGTTTTACAATCAGGTACCTAAATTTCCTTTTTGCTCAATCAAGTGCTCTCAACATTTCAAGTGTTTGTAAATTTGAGACCTCCAGTAATCCTAACGCGGATTCTGACATCGTTAAATAGCCATCAATTGTCAACATTGGCATTCAATGGGGCCTCTTGAGATGATGTCACATTATCAAAGACATATTTGACAACTAAATTCTTCCAAGTCGGCACTATCTCTCCCACCTTATCACCCAACACCTAAATAGAGATGACACGATTTTTGTAGAGGAAACAACTCGCATCACCAATTATGCTTATCTTTTGCTGTGTAAGTGAGCCACTTTACTAAAATCGTATGACATGGCTACTTATTTAAAGATGTCTCACATTGAACCAAATTTGATTAGTTGAAGTAGTTGATTGAATAAAACAAATATTAGACACTTAATTTTAAAAAAGGGCAAAAGCTTAGATAATTGAGGTGTCGTTACCTCAAATATAAAAACGGACATATCGTGGTGACAAAAATTTAGTGGGGTAAAATTAATACCAACTTAGAAAATGCACATTTATGACAGAAAAGATTGGGAATTTTAGTGGGGCATTTGCCCCTGTCAATATACTCACGCGTCATCCTTGCATACTCCTGATAAGCTTTTAAGACGGATGCAAAATGGGGGAGTAATTGCTAGGCAATACATTCCAATACCGGCAAAAGAACATCAGTTATTCTTTAAGCGAAGGGTTTGTACATCCCAAAGTCCCACTTTAGATGGGTGAGGCCTTGCGTAGTAATTCATAACCAAAAGACTCGCCCTCAAATGGTCACTTGGGAGTACTTTTGGGGCTTGACTCGTGCCTCGATTCATTTAAACTCACACCACCACCGCCACTGCCACTGCCGCCATTGCATCCCACGGCAATTGATTGCTCATCGCGAGTCGTGCCAATCGCTCCGTCTTTCTCTCGCCCTCCCCCTTGCTCTCTTTCACCGCACTGTAAAGAAGGCTAAAGAGAGGTCGTGACCACCGCGTGTAATGGCGGCCCTGGCCTTGGGACACCTCAGATAAGTATACTGTTGTCGCAGCGTTTGAAGGTGGTGCTGGCAAGTCACATTTGTTGTGGGCGGTTCCTACTCTTCCTTGGCTGATGAATGCTTTAGTCCGTCGCGACCAATCATAAACACAATGTGGATTTGGTGCCTCATTTTACTCTCTCTCTCTCTCTCTCTCTCGTGCATTAGCTTGGTTGCTCATTTCTGCCACGTTGCTTTGAATGTTAGCTCAATCTCAGAATCTCCATTATTGCTCGAGCTTTGATGGTCCGGATAAATAAATCGAAAGGACCTCTTCTTGCGTTAGCATTTGATCTTTCTTCTTTTATGGGGTTATCGCGTGTTGATTGTGGAAAGGTTGGTGTTCAGTTTATAAGTGTGAGAAAAAGTTTCGCCTTTTGCTCTTTGAGTTAGCTTTTGGATTGAAAGAGACCTAAGACCATCCAACACTAGTATAGAGTCCAGCTTACCAACAAATATGGATCCAATAGTCCCTCGAAAGAGGGTTATTGTGACTCTGATCTAAATCAGATGTGTGAATGGAAGATTGTCAGGATTGTTCTGCATTAATTGTGAAATGGATTGGTAGTTAGTTCATAAGGCCCAACACCACCCAACATTTCCGGCCCTTGTTTGCTTGTACTTGCCTCAATGATCATGCGTTTTTCCTTTTCTAAATGATCAGAAAACCATAGGCCCGTCTCCACTTTTGCACATTGTTTCATCCCCAAGTATCGTGGAAGACGACAGTCTCCATTCACAAGATGGCAAGAGCAGCCTCCGAAAGTTAACTTGAGCAGAACATGAGCTTACTAATAAGCATGAGCAAAACTAAAGCCAAAGCACCAGAGTTACATTTCCTCTTGTCAAAACAAAAGAACAACACACACACACACACACACTCTTCTGAACTGAAGGGTAGTTGGCAAGTGAACAGACTTGCCATTCCAAATCAGTTTATTAATTTCTCCCTCTCTCTCTCTCTCTATCTTGATGATCGATGGCTTCATAGAGTCTAGGGAGAGGGGGAGAGGGAGAGGGGGAGAGAAACAAAAGGAAGCCATTTCAAAGGCAAGCATAGAGGCAAACGCAGTGGAAGTTGTTCACGTACTCCTGATGAGCGCATTCGCCGACCCCGTGGAATTGGCTTGCGCACCTCGCGACACAGTCCCGGGGTCTGCAGCCGCTCCGGTCCAGTTCGATGGAGCAAGTCCTCGGTTGAGCGCTCGCCATGGGCGGCATCCATGCAGCTACAAATAAATCAGACAGTGAAGGTCAAAAAGACACTGACGAATTTTCCTCAAGGGTCGAGTTTTGCCAGGACTTTCAGCACCATCGAGGCTCGCAGTGTCATATAACATGAGTTTTTTCATCTGAGCTTCGTATAAACAGGCTTCTCGAGCAAGTTTTCGCCATCGATTTGAACATGAGGAGGCATTGGGATCAAACTTTTGAGTCCGGTTAACGTGCATTCACGTTTGGATTAGGGTCACAGGGAAGAAAATATTGCAGAGGCTTGGTCTATATTTAATGCGATGCAAATGACCAGAATTGGCTTGAGCTATGCAATACTTGCTCGAGTACAAGTGGAACGCGATTAATTGCACTAAAGTGTGGCAATCACCGTCCTCATGCACGCCGCACCATACCAACACTTGCCCTTGATCAAGGCCTAGATTGATAATTTCGTGTCCTCGCGAACACGTGATGTGACCGACCAACTGGGATGAGATTCTCAGCATGCGGGTATCGGTCAACCGTGTCATCACCGCCACGTGGTGCGACGGGTCACGTGCACACGACACTTTCGCGCGAGAAGGGAACCCGGATTTTTACCTGACAGGAGAAGCACGAGGAGGAGGAAGAGAGAGCCGAGAGGAAGCTTGATAGCCATGGCCGAACCCTAAACGGCGTTGCTGTGCTTACTTCTCGTGTGTGTGCTGAGGCAAGGGTGAGCTTAGAGGCTAGATAGAGCAATGGAGGCGTTGGGATCTGAATGTTCCTGCCGGGGTTGAGAAGGTCCACTGCTCCTATATAGACCGAGCGAGGGCCTGGAACCTCATTTATGGAGGCCACCAGAAGAGGCGGCTCTTCAATCCACCGGGGTCAGTAGTTGGTATTGAATTTGTCACCTCCATTCAATAGAAACAGAAGAAATCCAGCACGCATTTAACCCCCAAAATAAAGAATTAATTTGCACTTCCCTATGTAACGTCACAGAGGGGACGGCCAAAGTTGGTGAAATATTTAACCATGGCCAATATCGTGTTAACGAGACACCTGGTAAGCATGATTAGTTTGGAATTTTGCAGTTTTCAAAACACCGGTTATACGCCATGGGACGTTAAAAGTCTGCAAGTTATTTCTGATTAGTTGTTTAACAAGTGTTCATGGCCACCCGTTAACAATATGTTAAAAGAGAAAGACAAATGAAACGGGAAAAGCGTAGGAATCTCTCGTTCTTTGCTGCTCGGATGACCACTTAAACACTAATTTTCTCAGAAAAATCCTTAATTGGACATGGACGCGGGTCCGCTATCTCAGTCGATGACCATCCCCATCTGTTACCTTGCTCGCGAGATTGTATCGATTGGCTGTATTTTCGTGCATGATCAGCTCGTCCATAGGGACGAGGGGGAGCTTGATGCGATCATGTTGAGGCCTTGGTTCGCCGAACAAACGACGAGATCGACATCGAGGGCGCTAAGCTCCACTTGAGAGAGAGATGTCGCCGACGGTGACACTGGTGTGGTGTGATGGTGGTGGTCGTCATGATCACCATAAGCGGTGGTGGTCAAAGGCACGCCATAAGCACTAGGGGTGTACAAAAGAATCGAGAATCGATCAATACCGGAACGAATTGGCTCAGAATTAGCGATTCCCAAGAAGATCGGTCCAATTTCCACTTTTAGGTGTGGAATCGCCTACTCGATTACCCAAATCGGACTGGTACATATGGTCAGCTCATCTCGCTCTCACGGATTCAATGAGGTGTTTGATCGGTAGCGTTCTCAGTCTCTTTCTGGCTTCCTTCTTGGGTTTGACGTATGATGTCTGTGCGAAGTCTCAAACGTATAATGAAGTTGTAGCTTTCCTCACACTCCGACGACCGGGTGGGTCTCATGATTACTCTCTCTTAACAACTGTTAATGCTTGAACTGTGCATAGAGTAAACGCAGAGATTGGCAAGGCAAGTGGTGATTTGGAAGCCAAACATGGCAAGGAGGCTGAAGATGACGAATGCTGAGAGTTAGGATGCGCATGATAACAATTCTATACTTGAAAACTGATTTTGCTTAGAAATAATTTTTTTTATTCTGTATCCATAAACAATTTCTAAGCATTTAAAAACGTTTGATAATTGCCCAAAATTTCTATTCTTAGAATAAAAAAAGAACAGAAATGCATTTGGTAACAACACAAAATTTCTTTTTATTAATAATATTTTACATTTTTTAATATTTCTTTCTCTTTTTTTTTCCGTCCCTTCCTTGGCCATGGCCGGCGAGGGCGTTGCGGCCCTTGCCGGTCACGACAGCGAGCCTCGCCAATGAGGCCTCGCCGTTGCGGCCGCGAGCCACCCTCGGCGGTCTTGGCCGACGGCAGACCGGGAAGAAGAAGAAGAACAAACCATAAAGAAGAACAAAATTAAGAAGAATCATAAATGGAAAAATTTTCCAAAATCAAGAAGTTAGGTTTTTTTTTGCTTCTTGATTTTGTTCCAAAACTGATTCTGGAAACAATTTTTTGCAAGTTTATGCTCGGGCACAAAAATTTTAACAAATAAATTTCTGTTCCCAAACTGATTCTAGAAATAAAAAAACATAAATTTTTACTATTTGGTAACTTGCCAAACGCCCCCTTAGAGTACTTCAATTGTTTCTCCCAATCAGAGAGGAAACCAGTTCCATGCGGGATTGTTGTGATTGTAGACCGACCGGATCCTAAAAGGTCAATGAAACTAGAAGGCGGTTCTCGATTTTCAATTTGTGGAATTGATCTTTAGTGGACAATTCCAGTTCTACTAGAACCAATCACCCTTAATAAGCACGGGACCTATGAAAACCTGGCTGGGGATATCAAATCTTGGATTAGCTTACACTAAAATTTGAAGGGAAGAGGCTGATGGCTTGAAGTCTCAAACCCCTTACCAAAAACAATTTCGTGTTCTTTGTTTATGCGAGAATGATGAAGTGCAGATTCAGTCACCTTTTGCAGCAGTTTCGAAATTTCATTGAAGATTCATTAAATGTACAAGAGAATTAGCGTTTTTGACAAGAACCGACACAACACAAAGTTACCATTCCTACTTTACCACGAGGATGTTGACATCTATTCCACCAACCATTAATTCTTCTTTTCCTTTGTGAACGACTCGATAAATTCGTGCAGTTGTTTGGGTGGTGCTGCATCTTGTCGAATCCTAAATTGACGGCAGTGTGTCGTTTCGAATCATCAATTTCTGACAGGGAAACTTTACCTAATTCCAACTTCTACAAATTTGGCCTTCAAAATCACGAAAATTTATAAGAAATAACAAACGATTCTATGTGGTTTTTTTTTTTTGGTAAGGAAACGATTCTATGTGTTGATATCTACTTACTTTGCAGAAATTTCAGTACTTTGAATTAAAAAAAAAAGTCAAAACGCGAATTGCATGAAATTTAAGAAAAAGTAAAAAGTGAAAATACTCTTAACCATAATTGTAAAATGTTGATAAGAGCATATGACATGTCAATTAAGTTTGAAAATGTGAAAGATGACCTAGGATAAAAAATAAATGACTTTCATGAATTATTAGGGGTATGTTTAGTAACGTTTCTGTTTCTTTGTTTTTCTGTCCTTTTGTTCCCCGGAACAAAAAAAGAACAAAAATCCGTTTAGTAACATCAGTTAGTCTTTTTGTTCTCCGGAACAGAAAAATAGTCAAGGAATAGATTTGGAACAGAAATAATGAGTAAAAAAATTATTTTTCTACTTCTGGAACAAAAAAAAAAATAGAGAAATAAGATCAGCTCTCCTTCTTTCACAAGATATTCTCATACTAAACCCTAAAACCCCAAATCCTAAACCCCAAAATCCTAAACCTTAACTCTCAAACCCAAAACCCCAAAATCTTAAACCTCAATATCCAAACCCTAAAACCCATAACAGTAAAATGAAAAACCCTAAATCCTAAATCCTAAACTCTAAACTTTAAACCCCAAATCCTAAACCTAAAAACCCAAACCCCAAAATCCCAAACCTAAAACTCGAAACGCTAAACCCTAAATCCCAAAATTCCAAACTCGAAACCCTAAAACCTAAACTCTAAAATTGTAATTCCAAACCCTAAATCCTAAAACGTTAAACCGCAAAACCCCAAACCCTAAACCATAACCATAAACTGTAAACTCTATACCCTAAATCCCAAACCCCAATACCCAAAATCCGAATCCTTGAACCCTAAATCACTAAACCCCAAACCCAAAATGCTAAACCTAAAACCTGAAACCCGAAACTCTAAAACCTAAATCCTAAACCCTAAACCATAAAATCCAAATCTAAAACCCAAAACCCAAAACCTCAAAACCAAAACCCTAAAACCTAACTCCAAATCTTAAAATTCTACACCCTAAACTACAATTTCCTCGACCATTATCCGATATTTAATTTGTCTATAAGGAGTAATTCTATTTATAATTGTATTAATGTCATCCAATTCTATATCATAATATACTATCATTCTATTTCTAGTCCAATTTTATCCAAACATGAATTGTTAAGTCCCATAAACTACAATTTCCTCGATCACCACCCGATATTTACTTTGTCTATAAAGAGTAATTTTCTTTATAATTATATTAAGGTTATCCAATTATATATCATAATATATTAAATTCTATTTCTAGTCCAATTTTATCCAAACATGAATTGTTAATTCTACACCGATAATTTTATAATTAAATGAAAAAATTGGGAGTAGAAATTTTTAGTATCTTACCAAACGCATTTCTGTTCTTTCTACTCCGAGAATAGAAATTTTGTACAGTTACTAAACACGTTTTTTTGCTCAGAAACTTGCTAGGAAATAGAAATAGAAAAAACTATTTCTGAACAGAAATTGTTTTTAGGAATAGAAACGTTACTAAACAGACCCTAGGTAACCAACAATTAAAATGCTCGTCTCTCTGGATTATGAATAAAAAAACTTCCGTAATGATTAATAATGGAAATCGTTTAGTATAGTTATATGATCTCACACATCATATTAAAGAGTTATCTCTGTTATAGATATAAACACATCACATGTAAGGACCTTAGCAAGTCCCTAAAAGGCTAAACCTCGACCACAGAGGCATAAAAATTGTAGTTTAAGGAACTCTATCCTTTTTAAATGGGTACATCTTTTTAGAGGATTTTACAAAAAAAGCCAATAAATATTTGTTAAGAAATTTTTTAAAGTAAGTTTGTATTTTCCCACAAACTGTTTTGTCCATGTAGGTGTAATTAACAAGCGGAGAATAAGAGGCAAAAATTGGAACAAAAATATCATTTCATTCGTCGATCCTAAAAAAAAGAAATAAGCAAAGTTTTCGCCCGCCTGTTCAGCAATCCAACAGTTGAGTGCACCGCGAGGGCCAAAGCTCGGCTTTGGTCCGTCACCACGTTTTGAAAATCAAAACATACCATATTAAGAATGCTTAATAAGTGTCCCGGAATCCCTTTCCAAATTGACATTATAAAATAGGGTTTATCACATTTATCCCAAATTAATTTTATTGTAAAAAAAAACCCCAACCGATACATTTATGCGACATTTACCCAAAAACAATTCTTATGTCACAAAAAAATCTCAAATTAGTATACCCGTAACAAAACTATCCCTCCATTAGCTTCCGTCTAGTATCCCAATTCTATTGCCCACGTGAAAACACACGTGGCAACACAACTAGGGTGATTGGCTTGTGACGTGGAATCAACATAGAATTAAACATAAATTGGTATCCTAAACGATGTTGTTTTGGGTAAGCCATATTTGAAGAAAATGAATTGAGATTGCGAAATCCGCTAAATTTGTCCTAAGAACTCCCTCGCGGTTTTTGCCTCCATTTTCCCCCAAGTTTTCGGTAGATTTGTCTTCACCGGTTTGATATTTTATACGACACAAAAAAATTAATTACAGTAAATGTGGCGCGGGCATACCCATTTACAAAAATCAATTTGGGGTCAATGCGACACGAAAATTGATTTGGGATAAATGTTGAATGTATATACCGATTTGATTTTTGGTGGTATTAACTCAATAAAATAAAACAGGGGTTGGCAACTTGGCATGACTTGTCTGTCTGTACTCTGTAATGAAGTCGTCACGGGCTGTACAGAATGGGATGAGCCTTAAACAACAGCCGTGTCGGGCAGTAAAATTTGAGATTCGCGAGAAGACCAGAAGAGCGTTGCGGCCCATTCCGAAGGCTTTTCTTCTGCTAATCAATGCTCAATTTTTACACTCCCAATTCATCATTCACCAAGGTTTGCTTTGCCATGCTCACGCAACATTTTGGTGGTGACGAAAGGGTTGCCGGTGACTATGAAGAGGTGCGAGATAGGGATCCCGCGTCGTCGTCGGCGACCTCCGATCTCACCGGACCCGTACGATCCCCCGTCCCGCGTGTCGGCAGACTCCTCAACGGGGATGAGCGGGAACGGCAGGGCTCGTACAGCGAGAGGGATTTTGCGGATATAGATTTCGTGCACGTCGAGGAAGAGGAATTCCGGAATTTTAAAAAAAAGAATCACACGAGACACGTGAACTTGAATTTTTGAACCATCGAGTGCAATTTCTGATTCTTCTCGGGCGTTTGTGTAAAATAACGAACTAGCGGGACAAAAGGATCTTTCGTGAACGACATTAAGGCCCTATTTGTTTTGCGACGAGCGAATGATTTGGAAAATATATTCCTAAAAATGATCACTTACATTGCTTGAGACAATTAATCAATCAATCGGGAAACGATTTTTTGCAATCAATTCCGATTTATGCCTAAACATTTTTAGTGGACGGCGAAATATTTCTCGTCCATTCATTTTTGTAGGATATAAAGGTGATCGTTTTTAAGAAGATATCTTCCAAATCGTTCATTAGCTTACGCAAGCGATCTGGGCCGGACGATGGAACGTCGAACCCGGCAGATTCGCTAAGCCGGCTGCGACCGGATTCCAAATCCAAAAGTTTGCTCCCGGCCAAGACACGAATGCTTTCGTTCAGGCCGAAATACGAGAGGCCCCGACATGTCCGTTACGGGTCGACAAGTCCGACCCGACCCGACCCGACCCGACCCGACCCGACCCGCCCGCCCGCGAGCGCACGCCCGGCCGCCCGGGGCGGGGGCGCAATGGCTTGTTCAGAAGGGAAGAAGAAATTACAAGAGTGCTGGAGCGATTCAACGCCGTAGCCGATCGCTGTTTCGCTCCCGGAAACTGGTCGAGTGGTCGAGCGGAACGAGATCGATTCTTTCGGATGCTGGATTGAATCACACGCCGCTCCGACATCCGAGAGGTGATTTTCTCCAACCCCCGCGCATGTTCCTTCTTAATGCTCCGTCTCTATTTTAGCGCTTCGTTTCGAAGGAGACGACGGCCTGTCCCTGTACCTTCGAAGATGCTTGGAGTTTCGCATCTGGGGTGATTGGGGAATTGATGGTGATTGCGGCGGTGGGCGGCGTTTCGTTTGGTGGGTTTCGCGTTGCCCGGTGCATCTGATCAGTCGATGGTTGGGAATTTGCTGCTTTGCCCGAAGCGAAAACCCCGGAATATCCAACCCTTTTGGTTGCTTATCAAGTGGGGTTGATTCATTTCGTTCGGTAAACCGAAGGTTTTGTCGATAGTCATAGGTTTTCTGATTTTGGCCGGAAAATGTTATGTCTTGGTCGCGAAGTTCAAATGGGATGAGAGGTTTTTTTCTTGTGCAAGACATTCGAACGATTCTTTCGATGGTTAAAGTTCTGGTCTTGCGAGGGTCGGGTTGGGCATCAGTTGAAATTGTCGATGTTAATACGGTTGAGTCTTCTTCTTGGCAGGAATGTGGGTATGAAGGAGAGGAATACTACGTCTTCCCCGCTTAGCCGCATCTTGGTGAATTGTTCTTCCCAGGTTGGTTCTTGACTATACCTTTTGTAAACGGGTCTCCTTTCGTTTCGTACCGTAACCTATGCAAGACCTTTTCCTTCATTTGCTTTCAGCTTCTTCTCAGTATATGTGTTTTGTAGGCTCCTCCGACTAGTATGTGCCGTGATGTTCCTCACAGATTTATTTTTAATGATTGACAAATTGAAGAAGCTGCACTAGTGTCTTCTCCTTGAATGTAGAGTCTACCAGCTTCGGTGTTACGTAAGGGTGCAAAACTTTCAAAGTCAAGTTATTGGGTACTCTGGCCTCGGATTCAGATTTTGTTGCAATGTCCATATTTTCTCCTACTTGGCTTTTTAATAAGAAAAGGATGAGTTATGTATTAGCAAGTAAAATTGAATATTGTAAACAACTCATTTGTGGAAGCTTGATGAGACTTCATGTTTGGACAAGTTTTGACTATGTTCATAAGAAAGTCTGTTAATAAAAAAACAGATGAGGCTTGTGGTATAATAAAAAAGATGACTCCATGTTCACTTTTTTCGCCTAGGGGCCTCGACATTAATTGATAACGAGGCTTAAGCTTGCTAGCATGGCAGATGTCTAATTGGATATGGTGTTCCTCATAGTTTTGCGAAGAGGAGTATGGATGATTTCTTCTTGCATCCTGAACATTTTGAAGGATTTCATATCATTTGTTGGTTTATTCTGGGTGCTCTTCTTTTTTCTTTGTCCTTTTCGGGGTCATTATTCTGGCTGGGGGAAGAGAGAGGTTTATATGAGCTTCTGCTTTCTTAGTGCTTAATATGACATGAAGTGCCGTATTTACAGGCAAAACTGTATGGGAGCTGCGTCGCAGCAAAGGTTCCAGAGGTTGAACGTGATATGTGTTTGAAGGAATTTCTTGCACTCAAGAGTTGCATGCAGAAAACAGTATGATAATTTGGAATGTTACATATCTTGAGAATTTGATCTTGTCTAGTATGATTTCTTTTAAGGAAAACACTTGTGCCTCATGTCTCTTCCTTGTTGTGATAGCTCCAACGAAAGGGTTGACCGCATACTCCTGTCCATCTAGTTGCGGAGGTGACATGCGAGTAAACTGCAGTTGTTGTTTGTGGAGTCCCGATTAGCATCTTGGAGAATCCTTTTTAGAAGGTAATTTTTGCATCCATCAAGTTACCCTGAATTTTTCTTAACCACTACATGAATTATCGGAGCTTAGACCAGACGTAATTTTATTCTCAAGGTTGAACAGCGAGAAACCTATTGATGTCTGGTTTAGCGTCAAGTTCACATCCTGCTGCTGGCATGAGCGGGTCGAGTGGGCTTTCACACGTTTATATTCAGCATCCACCTCTGCGTTGCAGCATCCCAGGATCTAGGGGTTTATTTTACGATGATGGCAATAAGATTATTCTTTCACCAGCCAATGATCAGGTATTGTAATCAACTTTAAATGGAACTCCTGTATTTTGGAAGCGTATGCACATGAATAATCCTGTTCAATTCAGGAAATTTGACAATATGCTAGTTTACATTTAATTGAACTGAATATATTCTTCTTACCTCCTGTTAATTATTTTACCTCTCACATAGGTTTACTCCTGGAAAGTTGTTCCCTTTGATCCTGCGGTTGCTCCTATCTCTGATTCAATAAGTGACGGGCCGATTCTTGCAATTCGTTTTTCTTTGGATGGAAAGCTAATTGCTATTCAACGTTCAAACCATGAAATACAATTTCAGCATAGAGAAACTGGGGAAACTTTTAGTCAGACATGCAAATCAGAGTCAGAGAATATATTGGGATTTTTTTGGACCGACTGTCCATTGTGTGACATTGTTTTCGTTAAAACCAGGTATAGATAACCATCACTTTTGGCTTCAATTTTTTTTGATTTCTTTGCGTAGAATAGAATGACCTTGTTTCCCTGATTGCAACACCATATTCAGTGAGAAGAGGATATGAAGTTTCTATGTTGATGAAGTTTACAACCAGTTTATTCCTTGCTCTTTCACTTTGAAATATGCGTAGACTTGGTACTTTGACTTATCAGAAAAAGAAAGGCCTGTGTTGCTTGATAAGAGGTAGAATTATGTGCTATTCTGTCACTGTATTCTAGGAGCATCTCAACATGCCGGCATACTTTCATGCATGACTTAGTGTATTAATTGCTTCTATGTAGTGATCCATTAGGATACCATTCTTTCAAAATTTGCAATTGTGACATTGTTTAATAGGTGTACGAATGAAGCAGTTGGAGTAAATTTTGTGAAAATTCCTTCGTGCAAGATAAAACAGCATCCAGGTCGAAATACTTTTGGTGGCAATTTTGGGTAAAAGAATCGGGAGATGGAGATACTGCCTTTTTTGTTAGTCCAATCATTTATGCCTCCGCTTGGTTACAGAATGACACTAATTGAACAAACTTAATTAGGCTTTTATCCCCTCAGGCTACGTTGGCTACATTAATGTACTATCCTGACGTTTTCTTGAAAACACACTATAGTGGCAAAAGCTTTTGATTTGATCATTGAGCCAATATTCTTCAGATTCTACTGCCAGCTTCTTTGACATCCAGTGTTAATAGCAACTAGCAGTTACATTGTTATATACCTGAATGAGATGTTACCATTCGAAAATATGTATGACCTTGGTAAGTTGGTGATGTCCTGTGCTGGGCGAATGTTGCTCTATTATCATTTGAAGTTTTGTGTCTGGGCTCAAGCTCATTATGGCAGGGAAACTAGTCTGAGACTTTCGTTCTTGTTTTTGAATGAAGCAGTCATGCTGTTTTAATTAAACAATTCAATTTCCATGTTGCTTTTACCGGTCCCATGTATATTATTTGTACCTTTTTCTTGCTTTTGTGGAGGTTTAGGGTCATTTTATGCCTTTCAATTCTGTTCTTGAACTTTCTTTTGAATTCTTGACTTAATTATGATGAAAATTTATAATTCTAAATTTTTATATTTGTTTCAGTGGGCTAGATTTGTTTGCTTATAATTCTGAGTCAAAGACACTTCATTTGGTGGAGACGAGGAAATTGAATGTGAGTTGGTATGTGTACACACATGAAAGTCGTTTGGTTCTACTTGCTTCTGGAATGCAGTGCAAGACTTTCACTGGATTCCAGGTAACTTTTATTCCACTCTTATGTTTTTCTGTGTTATGAGGACATTTGTCCGTTTGGAGATCTCAACCAGTATTTAGAATAGTGGTCTTTAGCGGCAAAAAACTTTCGCATAGTAGTAAATGTGTCAGGAGCATTACATTCATACTTAAATGCTCATCTGCTGGAGCTCAAGTGCTTATATTCAAACAACTTGTAGTCTAATTTTGAGAGGGAATAAACTTCCCAGAATTTAGTTATGCTCTTTATCTGATGTACTCAAGATGTTTTCCTTTCACCCTTTCTCCTAAATATTTGATTGCATCTTAACTTTTTTGAAATCGGTACCTTTTGGAAGGATTGGTGATTAGGATGATCAAAGAAATTTTACTAATCAAAGTAGTATGTTTCATTTTTAATTTCCTATGCCCCCTTTTGCTTAACTGAACATGCCTGTGCATGTCATTTGGGGAGAGTTGCGTGTATGTGGTCCTAGACTCCTGTTATAAACATAACCATTTACTATCTTCCTATGGCGCGACTATGTTGGGCCTTTATACTATGGAAGTATGTGCAAGTTCATGCACAATTTTAGTATGCCTCTTAAAAAATGGCATGTCTTATTGAATCTTTAGCAGTCTTTCATTATTGCTTGTGAGGTCTCTTTAAGTTCATTCCTACGCACCCATTTATTAAATTTGACTCAAACCCGGATACTCTTCTTCACAAAATTGTTGGTGGACTCCTTGAATAAGTAGAAACCAATCTCTGGTGACTTTGCTAGCTCTCATGGGGCATGGACTAACCAAGATATTCAATATTAGATGGAACTACATATTCGACTTTGAAAACGAGGGTTTTGAGTGAAAGCATTTTCTTCTTCATTATTTTAAGCTTTCTTGTTTTACCTTTTGGTTACATTCTTTATTTTTGTATTGGTGCAACTTCATGCCTGTGAATTCTGGGTTTCTAATCTTCTTGTTCCCCAAAATAACATTATGTTGGATGTAATTGCTTCAGACATTGTGTGGTCATTTTCTGTGCTTTTAATTAGGTAAAGTTTGCCTTTCAGGCTTTAACTCAAGTAGTTGTGTGGTTTCTTTTTCTGTTGATGGGAGAAACTTGTATGACATGTGACCTTTCCTGCATACTGTCATTGGTATATAATAACCAATTCTCTTTTGATTCAGCTTTCTTCTGTTGGAATCATTAGATTGCCAAAATTTGAGATGTCCATGGCAAAGACCGAGGCAAACAACAAGCCCGTGCTGGCTGTTGAGGATGTTTATATTGTCACCGTGTGTGTACCTTTTCTTTCCCCTCTCTTTTGGATTAAATGTGCCAATTTAGCAAGTATGAAAGAGGTCCTTCTCCTGATTGACAGCTATGGTAGAATTTACTGCTTGCAAGTTGATAGAGTGGCGATGCTACTTCATTCATATCGGTTTTATCGCGATGCTGTTGTGCAACAGGTATATCTTTGCTTAAGATTCTGTTTCCACTGCTACAAACGTGGCTATTTTCCTGGAATTTGAAGACAAATACTTATTCCCGTTACAATTCCATGGAACTAACCAATTTGTAGATGCGTGTTTCTTCCTCCTACTAATGTGAAGTAAATTTTTTTTTTAGTTTATATAGACTCAATTTACACCCTTGAAATCACGATGCATCATTTAGGAATATTCTTGAGCTACCCCATCTTTTTTAGAGAGAGTGTCATGATCTTAATGCTTTGTCTGGGAACTCGTGAGGTGGGGAATATTGGGGGTGGGGAGTGAAAATTGGCATAAATTAAAGATTTTCCCTCCATATCCGTTTCACAAAAATTTGAAGAATATTCCATATTTTCCTCACCCACTTTCAGTCCCTCCTCTTTACTTAGTTTCCCAAACGGAGCGTAGAGGTCTAACTTGAATTATTTAATAGAGAGATCTTCTCACTCCACGAGTAAAAGGACCAAGCGCCAGACGATGAAAACGAAAAAGGAAAAGGAGTAAGTGGTAAGTATTTACCAATAATACAAAGTCAATCAGTCCGGCACTGTGATGATGACGTTTATAAAATTCATGGTGCATTTCAGTTCCCAGTCAAATCAGAGGGGAGGATACACTCGTTTCTTCACTTTCCTATTCTGAATGTGTTTCAATTCAGTCCTATCCCTTTGGAACAAGAGAAGGCAAACTAATAGAAAAAGTTAATAAGACTTGTCTTTGGTTTAAGCGCCAAAAGATCGGCAACCTTCCTTTAGGAGGTCCTTTTGATAATTTCAGTGAGCTCTACTGGAAAACTATAGATTAGGTAGCTGGCAAAACTGATAAACTCTGGAAAGCCATTGTTAGTGTCAATAGTCCACCTCTAAGCTTTTAGTCCCTTAATTGCATTTGGACCCATCCTCACATGCTCAGACAGTAGTTATTGATGTTTTTCAAACTTTCGCATGATCTTCCTGATTGTTAGAATTGAAGTGTATCTTCTTTTAATCTTAGAATGCTGAGAAAGCAAGTTATGTTGGAGAATGATCAGCATCTACGTGTAACATAATAGCACTGTATTTTAGGTAACTATGCTGTACCATAGCTTCATACTGTAAATAATGCCCATTGCCGTTTTCAGGGCTCTTTGCCAATATATTCAAGCAAGGTCGCAATCAGTGTGGTTGATAATGTGTTGCTCGTGCATCAAGTGGATGCCAAGGTCATTATACTATATGACATATTTCTGGACTCTCGAGCACCAATATCAGCCCCACTTCCACTTTTGTTGAGGGGTTTTCGAAGATCCAGTAGTTTGGGTGCACGGTCCAGTTTTAAAGATGTAGAAAGTTCAGAGGCAGCAAGCTATCCAAGCGATCATGAAGCAACCATGTACGGAGATGACTGGACTTTCCTAGTGCCGGACCTGATATGTGACGTTTCCAGTGAACTGCTGTGGAAAATTTATCTTGATTTAGAGGTAGATTTGCTCGAAAAATCATTTTCTGTGTCTGTTTATGGCATTTTCCTTCTTGGATTAGTTTTGTCTTCTATTTGGTGCAGGCCATTGCTGCCAGTAGTTCAGAAGTGTCATCTGTACTTGATTTCTTGCAACGACGGAAGTTAGAAGCTTACAAGGTCTGCTGTTTTCTTCATTTGTTAAAACTATCTTTTTAGTTATTAAACGACAAACCCTTTGCAAGGATAAACCAAAGCAGACTGGAGTGTAAAATGATGTGCTTCAGTAGCTCTAAGAAAATCTGATTGGAGTAGTCATGTAAGAACTTTGGAGTTTATGTATAAAAAATGTGATAGTTATAACAATTTTGTTACTTGATGATTGATATTGCAAAATATTATAGATCATGGCTCATATAGAGTAGTTCGCATTATAGCAGCTTTATTTTGATGGGTGTACTGATGATATTTGATATACATGTACAATGCAATCAAAGGGAGCATAGCTAATCTGCATTTGCCTGCGATGGCTGGTGAAGGGTTAGATTTAAATTGCCTATGGAAAAAATGTGTTTAGCTGAAAAATGTTTTTCCATGAGATATAATTATGATGCAAACACAGAGGTAATCGCGTACTATCATGATGACTGCGGTTGTTTGTGCAAGAGGTGACTTCAATATTTCTATAAGGCTCCATGGAAGCAGACTTGGGTATACCAACTTTGGAACTTTTGTCAATATAATTGTTTCGAAAGAACGAAAATGTTCCTTTTCTTTGTCGTTTCAGCTTTTCTCTGTGAATACATCAATGTCAATTATCTTATGGATTTACTTCTATTATTTCAGGCTAAACACTTGTGTTTGGCAATGGCTCGTACTGCCATTCTAGAGCGCAGACCTGTAACCATGGTTGCGAAGGCAATTGATGTATTAGTTACATCCTACTCCAATTCATTCAAAACAGGTTATTTTAAGGGAACAAAAGCTGAGAAAGCGCAAGCTTCTGGTGCAGCATCTGCTACTATTCACGGTACCGGTGCTAATGTGAGCAGATCAGATACAACTGGAAAGTCTGTGGAGCGTGAATATGTTGTTGCATTAGATGGAGAATCTTTTGAAAGATCAACTTTTTCAGAGACAGACTCAGATGAAAATGGAAATACGGAATATGTAAAACCCGAATCCAACGGCAGCGGCAGTAAATTGTTGTTGGGTGTTGAAACTCGGAGAACTGGAGGTCAAACATCTTTACATTCTGAAAATGTTGGAGCAAGTAACAACATTTTGAGATCAACTTTACAGCCCGAGCCTCAAGTTACATCACCTGCAGTTTCTCCCGATGAGATGTATACATACGTATTTGCTCCAGTTGAGGAAGAGATGGCTGGAGACCCATCATACCTGGTTGCGGTCATTGTTGAGTTCCTTCGCAGGTACTTGACCAATGAATGCCTTTGTTGTCTCGGCGAAACTATTTATGCCCTATTGCCAAAAATATTTATTCATCCAATGCATCCATTATGGTGCTCAATGTTAGCCGTGTTGAGGGTTTGAAGAGAATCCTATCTCATTGAAAATTTTCCTTTTCTCCTGCTTCTTTGTGTCCGTAGTTTTTGGGTTGACAGTTCAAACTTATACGTGGCATAAGCAACCTTTTTCCCTATGAGGCCACCACCTAGTTACTTAGGCTTTTTTTTGTGGGTTCACTGGAGAATTGGCCAGTGTAGGTGGGTTAGAAAGTTATCTCTGTGTGTAATTTATAAATTAGCCGGCTGAGTTATAGAGCTGAGTATTTCTCTTCCTGGTAGTCATGGTCTGGGCCTGGACACGGGCAAGACACCCCGACAAGCTTGGATTGTACCACTGGTGCAAATTACAAATCTGAGAGTGCTTTGAGAACAGTGGTGTTCATATTCTTTCCTTCTTGCCAAAGTTTAAATGCTATTCAATTTGTTTTGATGAGTACTGATGTGCTTCTATTGTCAGCTGTAATCTGGAAAGGATTAAGGTACGGCCAAATATTTATGCCTTGACAGCACAACTGCTGGCTCGCAATGAGAGATATGCAGAACTTGGGTTATTCATCCTAAACAAGGTTCTCAAGTTTTTGCTTTGACATGTAAAAGCCCCAAAAGGTGCTTTAGAGTAAATTATTTATGGTATTATTATTGATGAGACAAACAATTTTGTCGCAGATTCTTGAACCTTCTAAAGAAGTTGCCTTGCAATTATTGGAGTCTGGTAGGCATAACCGACAAATTAGGAAGTTGGGTCTAGACATGCTAAGGCAACTGTCCTTGCATGACGATTATGTGGTATTTTTGGTGCAAGATGGATATTACCTCGAAGCTCTGCGTTACATGAAGAAGCATAAGGTAAATGTTGCGAAGCCAAAAGTCCGTCTTTATGATGACTCTACTGTCACAAAGCTTAGGTCTGGTTCATGCTCATCATTTCCTTTCCTAGTTTTGCACCAGTACTTCTTGCCAACTCACGTTTTGCAAATTCTTAGTAAAAAAGCATTGCGGTGTATTTGTCCAATATTATAGTTTGTTAATTTGGACAAACGACCATCCATTCCTAAGTTGTAGAAAGTGAATTTTTCAGGTAACCACCATACGTCCTTCAATGTTCCTTGAAGCAGCATTTGCTTCCAGTGATTCACAACACCTAGCTGCGGTCCTCAGATTTTTCTCAGATTATATTCCTGGCTTCAGGAGCAGTCCTGATCACAACACATATTATCATCTTCTTAATGAGATGAACATGGCTGCTGCTTAGATATCTTAAAGAACTTCAGGAGCTTTTTCCTCGGCAAAGACTGAATAGCGTAGGTTTTCTGGTTTTGTTTTTTTTCTCTTCTTTTCAGGGGCGAGATACTGTTTCGGTGGTTTCCAATGTACTTTTTTCAGCAATAGATGTTACACTAAATTTCTTTTGTGGAATATGTAGCCCGCGGAGTGCATGACGTCGATCTGAGTTTTAAGCTTAATGGCTGATAACATTCCCTTACCAACGATGCTTTGGTTTGCTGCCTAAATGAAGGAAGCACATGGTATACGGCTGCTAGAACCCTTCTAGTGTTTTTCCTAAATTTAAGATTTCAGTTCTTGACTTCTTGTGGCAATGCTGGTTACAGTTTGGAATAGCCCTGCGCATCATGTAAACTGCTTTCTCCTTCGAAAGGAAAAAACAATTTCATGCATCTTCTTTGGTTTTTAATCCGTGAACATTCAATTCATGATTTGCCTCCCACCTTGAAGGAATGTGAGATAACCATTGTCATGCATTAACTACAGTTTTTTCAACCGAAGCAAGAGGAGATTATCATCGAACGTATCTCAGCAGGAATCAGTCATTATAGTAACAAAATCAAAGATTCAGTCTGTTCTTTCATTGACGCAGTAAACAAATTCTCAGTCGCTATTCGAACAAATCAATATCGCATCCTAATCTCCGGCCAAAGGGAGGAAAAAACTGACGGACATGTCCAGTTAAGTGCATCACGCAACTATTTGTTGAAGAAAAAAGACTAACGAGGGAACAAATTTTCTTTTCCTTTTGAATATCTAAGAATGAATTCTAATCAATAGGTACCACAACGGAGCCAACTCACATCCGTTTTAAATGAGACCTCACTGGATAAGAGTTCAAACACAAGCTAAATAATATCTGATGTTCGATATAATATGTAAGTCACGTAACTGGAACTTCATATCAGATAACCGAACATCAATTTCTAACTAAGTTTTATTTGACTAATAGTCTGATCATCTGCCAAGAAACAAACTCCCTTCCAAAGGCGAGATTAGTCAACAACCGTGTTAGGTATTTTGAACCCCAATATCTGTGAGTAGGTTACTCGGTAAAAAACCTAAGAAACAAAAGCATCTTGTCTCTCCTACTTAGAATATCTAAGAACAGATTCCTACTTCACCTGCAAGGCAGTCCAAGAAAGGGCCACTAACTCCAAATTCATCCACAAAGCAATGAGACCTGAAATAGCAATTCATTCAGTATTGAAAGCAATACATTGATGATACCAGCGCTAGGTCTACATTGGCGAATAGTACTAACTAAAATAGATCCACAAGCCTCTTAAGTCTTAATAATACAGTTCTGTTCAATCGAACCAGGCTGCAGTGTTTTGAACTAAAGCCAGCAGAGATTAGGCTAAATGCACATGGAGTCTCAACAAGGAAAAACAGTAGATTAGTATGATAATCAGTAAAGGAGCACAGTAAAAAAATATTCTAACTGTTCTCTTTTCCATACTTCAAATACTTCATATAAGTCCTCGTCATTATTCAATCAAAACAAATCACATTGTAAAACCTCACTCAATGCATTACCAAAGTAATCTATAACTCTAAGAGATTCAGTCAAAATTTACCACTCACATCTAGTTTATATGATCAAAAAATGCAACTATCTGTTGAAAAAAGAAAAATCAGAGAAATTCCTTTGAATTCAAAGAAAGAAGTCTGGTCAATGGGCACAAAAAAGGAGAACACCACATTCAATCAGAAAAGAAGTTGCTGAAGGGAAGCAGCTCAGATACAAGCCAAAGAATCCAGACATGAGTACAGCATGCAAGCCAAGTAATTGTAATTTGGCATTGGCCAAAAAGAGAAGAAGAACAATTGGAATGTTTTTTTTTTTTTTGGTAAGGAAAGAAGAACAATTGGAATGTTTATATTGATGAAGTTCAACTTCTTCAATTAATTAACAGATCTACCAAGAAACATAACTCTCTCACCTCCTATTTTACAACATCAAACACGCACCTAATTCACCTTCACCGCAGTCCAAGAAACTAATTCCAAATGAGCAATCAGAACCCTATAACTACATTCAGGATCGAAACTCGATAAACTGATGATACCGGCAGTAGACCAATATCCCGGAGTGGTACTGACTAAGGAGCTCTTTAAGTGGCAAAGCCGAATAGGCATTCGCATCAGAAGATAAAGATACACTGACATAAACCTGCAAGTTAGTAAACCAGCCACAGGGACAGAGCAAGACAAGCATTGAACCAAGAAGAGAATCGACAAGAAACATAGTCAGTAGTCACATATCATGTCAGTTCATTCAGTCCCACTCCTCTAATCATAATCCAGAAAATTCCCAAATGTCACAATTGATACCGGAATATTCAGGTCAATCAGATTCAAACTACAGCTATTGGACACGACACATTCGACCGCTTCACTCGCAAATTCATTAGACGAAGCCCTGAAATATTGTAACTTTTTCACAGATTCATCGCCACACATGACATTTGCAGGAGCGAAACATTAACTCAACAAAACGAGGAAATCGCAGCTACACGAATTATATTGATCAAATCAAGTCTGGCACTTTTGCGATCTCGCGCAATCCCAAATCCCAATCAGCCTACTTCCGTTCTCACTGGAGAATCCCATCATATCACATAAATCAAACTTACAACAATCAAGAGAAAGTACTTGTATGACCTCGAGTCAAACAAGTTTCGAGTGAGAATACCGAGGCGGAGACCGAGCCCCGATCGATCGATCAATTCATCTTCGGATCCGGCATGGGGAAGAGCCCGCCGCTGGCGCCCCGGGGCGGCGAGAACCCCAGGAACTTCTGCAGATTCGTGCGGATGCTGATGGAGCAGAGGAAATAGAGGAAAGCCATGGAGCAATCGGTGGCGTCGCTGCCCTGGAGGCCGCGGTGGCTCATCTTCATGACGAGGCCGAAGGGGGTGAAGGGGAGCTTGGCGACGGCCTTGCCCTCGAAGAGGGAGTTGAGGAGGGCGAAGACGACGACGAGGACGAGGGCGACGACGGCGCCGGACTTGAACTTGAAGAGGGAGAGGTCGCGGGAGGACTCCTTGAGGCTGGACTCGACGCGGTCGATCTTCTTGGACTTGGCGGGCCTCCTGAGGAGGGCGGCGGAGGGGGCGGCGGCGGAGGAGGAGGAGGAGGAGGAGGAGGCCGAGGCGGAGGAGGTGGCCTTCATGGACTCGAGCTTCTTGGAGGCCTTGTCGATGGAGGAGCGGAGGGTCTTGTAGGAGGCGGTGCGGTAGATGAGGACCCACGAGATGGCCTCGCAGACCAGGGCCGTGCAGACGGAGATCCCGACGACGGTGAGGGCGTCGCCGTACCTGAATGAGGACAGGAAGTGGGGCGTCGCCGCCATGGGTGGTGGGGGGAGGCGGAGGCGGAAGAGAGAGAGAGAGAGAGAGAGTTGCAGAGGAGGAGAGAGCCACGGGAAGTGTGCGTTTAGAGATGGAAGATTATATTCACATCAACAAATGAAAGAACACAAGGTAGTAAAATTATAGGGATCGGTTCGTTAAAAAGTATTAAAATTTATCGTGAAAGTGCAATTGAGTCGTAATACTTTTAAAAAGTATAATTAAATTTTAAAATTTATCATGAATATATAATTAAAATTTAAAATTTTTAAAAATTTAATTAAGTCTTGAAATTTATCAAATTAGTCCAATTAAGTCTTGATTGCATTTTTGAAAAGTCCTTCCACATTAAGGAGCACCACGGCTAGCCCTTGCTTTTTTTTTTTTTTTGGATCCTTTTCCCCCTTCTTGATTTGCTATGCTTTTGCCCTATTTTTTGGCACGCTGGGCCGAAGCTTAAGGCCGTTAAGCTTGCGCGAACCTCGACCCGCATCGCCCTCACTTTTTGTTCTGGTATCCATGTAAGTCGTGTGTCGTTTTTTTTTCCCTTCTTGTTTGCTCTACTTTTGCCCTGTTTTTGGGCAAGATGGGCTGAAGCTCATGGCCGTTCGGCTTGCGTGACCCTTGGCTCACGTCGCCATTGCTTTTTGTTCTGGTATCCATGTAAGTTGTGTGTCGTGGCCTCTTGCGTGGGTTTGAGTCCTAGTTTGGGCCGAGAACCTCTCGTTCTAGTAACACACTTCAACTGTTTGTTAAAAAGCCCAAATGAGATTCGGTTTTTGTTTGGTTGTTTTGGTTGGAGTCGAGTCGTCCGTGCTCAGCCCCACCTTGTCGAGGCATTCCCGTGGTGTTAGCACTCTCGGTCGTCAACCGTTTGGCCAATTCGACACATCGAGCCTTCCCCTCCACCATTTTTGATCTTGACCGAGGAGAGGGGCCTTCTCGACTGGCCATGCCCGAGCCAACCGAGGATGGCCGTGAAGGCCAAGGCATCTTTGTTGTTTGGTCACGAGGCGGCTAGTTCGCTGCTGCCATTTGGTGGTTCACGGAAACGTCGGGTGATCACAGCTCGGGTATCCCATGAGTGCTCGCCGTGGCCGCCGCCGATCAGATCGGGGCTGACCGCCTAGTTCCGTACCACCTAAGGCGATGCTTGGGCACACCCTCGGCCGGACGGAGACGAGCAACATCGCCATCTTCGTCGCGACAGAGAAGCTGTGGGTGAGGGAGAGACCGCGAACCGGGTCAGATTGGGCCGGCTTGCGGATCTAATAGACCCGATTCGCTTGGGTCTGGGTTGCTTCGGTTCATGGGTTGGTTGGGTTTAGTTTAGGTTAGGTTTATTTGAGGTGGGCCGGGGTTAGTTTATTTAGAATTTCTTAGGCTTTTGGGCCTATTTGTGAGTTGGACTTGGCTCGTGTGTAACAGTCTGAATTTTCAATCTTGATCCCGGGATTTAAGAAATGAATTTGACCAATGCACTATAGTGAGATCTTACCCGGAACAGCGCATTTATGGGATGCTAACCTTAGGGGTAGGGCTATTACGGGATTGAGTTCGCACGACCAAAGAACTCGATCTGGGTTCGATCTTTGATCATATGGATTGACGAGGGAATGTTTTGAGCTAACCGAGACCGGTCTAATTGATTGATTGTGTCCGAAGGGAACTAGCGACAGACCCTCGCAATTATATGACAATCGAGGTCGTCCTGGGAAGAGTAAACTTAAACGTGATTTGACTTAGTATCGGTCACGGGTCGAGAGCGCGTAATTTCAGAGAGCCACCCGTTAGCCAGAGATAAGCTAAAGTCGCGATTGTTCAATTTTAGTCATTTCTTGAAATTCGGGGCCGGGAATCGAGAATTTTGAAAGTGACAATTTTGAGCGGCCGATGACGTTTTTGGCTTGGCCAACCTTGGGGCCACCTATTTCTGAAAAAAAATGGATTTCAGTTCGGCACCGGAAAAATTACGATTTTGCCCATGTGGGTACCGACATTGGTTTTTGAGGTCGTTTGAGTTTATTTTTTTGAGGCCGATGCCATTTTTGGGTGGCCACGTATGTCTGGAGTGGTTACGGTCAAAAATTGAAATTTTAGCTCGGAAGTGAAAAATAATATTATTTTATTTCTAGGACTTTGCAGTCGATTTTCGAGGGCTTAAGAAGCTATTTTCACGATTCTGACGCCATATTATGTTGGCCACATATATTTAGAGTAGATTTGGTCGAAAAATGAAATTTCGACCCGGGACCGGAAAATGTCCATTTTGCCCCTAGGCCTAATTTTGGAGATTCCGAATTTTTGGAAAATTATTTTGGGGATATTTTATGGATAATATCAGCCCAATAATGCAGCCTAGTAAATTACCAAAATACCCCTCAATTATTAGATAAGGATTAATGAGAACAAAGTGTTTAAGGGCAATTTAAGCATTTGGAAATTTTGGTTCAACTTAGTCAAACCCACTCACTCTCTCTCTCCTCATTTTCAGCCCATCACCACCGGCCATCACCACCCCCACGATCAGTCTCTCTCTCTCTCTCTCTCTCTCTCTCTCTCTTTATCTTCGTTTCCTCACATCACCGCTGGCGCTGCTGCTGCTACTGTTCCGCCCGTTTCAGCCACTCATCTAGCCCATTCGTCTCGCCTTTCTTAGGTAAGTGACTTCCCCAATCGACACCTAGGACCTCGGATATTGCCAGGCTCGTTTAGGGTTCGGTTTAGGTGATTTTTGTGGCTGTTTTGGACTGAAATAGTGGCTGGTTGTTCGGGTGGTTGTGGACTGATTTGGAGACTGAAAATAGGAGGTTTGGGAGGTTCGGGAGGTTCGGATAGGGCCGTGATGATACGGAACGATTACGGTTTGAATTCGTGTGATTTGGTGTAATATTCGGATTTGTGACTACTGTACTCGTCCGGTTTGCTATTTTTGTGGAGAATTTTGGGGGCTGAATTTAAAGAAATGTTCTTCATGAAAGTTGTTCCCAACATCTTGAAATATAACATATTTTAATTTGGGAATTTTTGGAAATCATTTGATGCCATTCGGAAGTCCATCTTTGGACCGAAATAAAATTGCCTGATTTACTGCTCACCAGACCTTCGGGTCTGTTTGAATTTTTATAAATTTTTCCAAGCCTATTTTCAAATACTTACTTCACAAAAGTTGTTGGGGACATTTGTGGCTATAACATATAAAAATTTCAAGGTTTTCCAAAATGATTTGGCTACCGAATGAGTTATATTTTGATGGCCTGAGGGGCTGTCTGAGTGAACCGGATTTCGTCTGACTTTGAGTGTTAAAACGGGGTGTTTACGATTAGAACTCGGTTTCGAGTTCTTCATGGAAAATGTTCATCGAGATGTTTTGTACAACATATCCAAATTTCAGAATTTTTAGAATTGATTTGCTATTTATTTCAAATGAATTTCGGCCACTGTGTAAACTGCCTAGATTTACCCTGATGCTATGAATTGAATTGTGTACGTGGTTGTGTGAATTGTGATTGGGGGCTGATTTGGATTATGCTTGGGCCGAATGTGATGTGGTGCTACGCCGTGTGTATGTGGCCGTGAGGTATAGGGGCGTGGTCGTGTGAATATGCATTGAATTCGCGTGCCAAGAATGTGATTGGGTGGCGTGTTCGTGTGACGAGAATGTGAAATTTGTGTGTGAGGTGTGTATGTTTGGCCGTGCGTTTGTTGGCCGTGTGTAAGTGTGGTTTGAGTGGAACGAGGATACGGAAATGTTGGATTGGTTGGAAAGGATCCGTCCTGAGGCGTGCACGTTTACGCGGGACGATGCCGTCCCTGACGAGGTGACGATGCCTGACGTGGTCAGAAGATCGTTGGCCTAATGCGTTTTACGCGAGCGCGGTAGAAGGAAAGTGTGTGTAGGATTCCGTCCTGAGGCCTGTTCGTTTACGCGGGACGATGCCGTCCCTGACGAGGTGACGATGCCTGGCCCGACGGGGTGTCGATGCTTGATGAGGTCAGAAAACCGTTGGCCTGATGCTTTTTACGTGGGCGCGATAATGGTGGAAGAGTTGAGAATGAGCGGAAATTGGCTTGAGGTGTGAGGTTTGAGAAAGTGACGCATGGTGTGAGTAGTGTGCGAGTGTGTTTGTATCGCATGATGTGATGTTTAATTATGGGGTAGAAACTGCTAGGCATGGTATGGGACGTGCCTAAGTGGTTTTTGTCTTATAATTGAGGCACGCGCGCGTCTGTGATACATTGCTGCAATATGTTGGCTGTGTTATTGTCTAACGTGCAGGGACGTGTATGATGCATTCCAGGTAGGGTCGTGTGTGGTTGTAGTTTGATTGATTGTCGTGTGTTATGCGTGTTTTCATCTGGCGGTACATGAGTGCCTACGTGGGGTTTAGGGTTGTACACTTATTGAGATTTGTCTCATAGTTGTATAATCTACAATTTTAGACCCCCAGCCGTAAATCCGGAAAGTGCGCCTTTTCTTTTTGGAAGTTCGATGAAACGCTTTTGGTGCCCGGTGGAACTGTAGGCGAGTGTCCGGAGGCTGAAGCTCGAAGAATCAAGAGCAGAATGGAAGGTGATCCTTAGGTTTTCCCTAGGGTATTTTAGGGGTTGTGTAAATCGGGTTGACCCATAGGGAAATTAAGTTAACCAAACCCTGATCTTTTTGTTATGACGGTGATTTCGGATGCTCGTTTGCTGTATATGTTTGTAATATAATGTTTGTATATTTGGTGCTGTATGAATATGTTGTTGTTTGATTGTTACGGTGGTCTACCCTGTTGTCGTCATCTTTTTGTCCGGGGTTTTTATATTCGCTTCCGCATGTGGCTCTGATGTTTGGGTTGGGTCGGCGACGTTCCTGGGACGTCGCAACAAATTCAACCTGTAGCGGGATGTCGCGAGCTCGATGGGGTTCGGGGCGTGACATCGTGTACTAGGCCCAGTCCAGCTGTTAGCTCGGCAACCTAGGTCGAATCCGGAGATTCGGCCCAAGCCCTCATTTTCATATTAAAAATAAAAATAAAAAATTAATTAAAAGAAATTATGAGAAAAAATATAAAAATTAGGAAAAAGCTTAGAAATTAGGGTTTCAGGAAGTTTTCTTTCAAAATATTTGATAAAAAAAATTTTGCTCAAAATTGAACAAGCTTTTATGGCTTTACAATATGATATTATTTGTTCCGAGAGACAAATGCTAGGTCAATGTTTGTGCATTTCCATTCTGATTATTGTTTGATTGCGCACTTTCGATATATTGATTGTTGTTTCCCTTTAGCCTGATTAGGAATAGAACCTTAGGCTGCTTGAACATTTTTGTTGATGATTGAATAATGTTAGGTACCAAAAAGGCACTAATTGATTAATTAGTGTAACCAAGTCCTCGAATCTATTAAATTTCTAGTTTGTATGAGTAAGGTGATTATCCTGTAACTTTACTTGGATTTCTAATCGATCCACAAAAAACTGATTAGTAGCGACTTCTAAATAAAATTGATTTGCATGTCAAGAACTTGAATTTAAGTTGCGAATTGGTATGTGCTTGGAAGAGTCCTAGTTATGCCTATACTTAGTAATCAATTGGTGTGTACCGGTTCGGGGAGGTCACAACAGTACTTAAAAGGGATATGTCTATTATAGTCCTACTTATCATTGAGAGTATATTTTTACTGATGTGACTTTTTTTAGGATCGTACATATTTTGGCATTGTTTCTCCTCTGGCGCCATTGAAGATGGATCTTTTGCCATCTTCCACTCCTTGTTAATTATTGCCGCTACCTAGGACTGTACCTCCCGCTCCCTTCCCGTCGGAGCCACCACCTGTTCCTTCTACTGATGCTCTGCCCAATCCAGGATCACCTACACCGACTTCTCTTCAAATAAAAACACGTGGTCCTCACCCTATTTAGGTTTGTGTCTCTTCACCAATGAACATGCCGCCACCTCCTCCGGCCTCGGCTTCTCATCCTCTTCCACCAACTCCTGTCAATTCTTTTATTGCTTTTGGGATAAGGATACTAGGAGTGCCATAACTTTTGTATGGTGCTCACTTGAATGCCATAACTTTTTTTTAGCTCACTTGAGTGCCAAAAATTTGAAAAAGTGATCACTTGAGTGCTATCACTAATTTGGCTTGCCGGAAATCCGACGTGGCATTAAAATAATATTAAAACAACTGATGTGTCTCGCCGGCAAGTTGCAGTTAGCATTTGACATGCTAAATGACGTCGTTCACCCATCTAGTTAGCAGTTGCATGCCAAACAACGTCGTTTACCTATCCAATTATAATTATAAGAACCATTGCCTTACTTCAACAAATTGGGGCAAAATCCAATTTTCCTCTTGAGGAACCCTAACCTTTACCTTGAACTTGCAAACTCTCTTCAAATTGGGGAAAATCATTTCATCAAATTCATAATAGGGAGCAGAAGCAAGAGAAGCAGCTCACAAGTTTATGAACAAAGCGAAGATGAAAGTCAATATTTCTACTATTGTGGGCTGCGAAGTCCAACAAGAACAACTTGGACGAGAAACAATCCTGGGAGAAGGTTCAATGGTTGTGCCAGGTATAGAGAAGACTTCAATTGTGGATATTTCAGTTGGGTTGACACAAAATTTTCAAATCGAGTAATGGAGGTGATCTTGGAGCTACTTCAAGGACGATATGAACCTCTGCCTGTATTGAAAGATGAGTTGGACGACGCAGACTCAATGCAAGCATAAATCAAGGGTATGGAAACTTTGGTGAATCATTTGAAGAAGGAAATTTCAAGAATGAAAAGTCAAAGAAATATTTATCGAGTGTTGTTTGTCTTGTTGTTGTCGAGTTTGGTTTGGTTTATGGTCATATGTAACCTTGGTAATGAGAAAAAGCTACTGAGTCTACCATAGTAAAAGAACAATGAAATATGTTGTTGTATTTGGTGCAATGAATTTTAGTTATGGAAATGTTTTGATGCTGGAATGTTGTTACTTTTGGCAAATTTGTGCATGTGAGTTGAATGTTGAATGGCCAAGTTTGTGTTTACTAGCAGGTTGGTGGAAGGTGTTATATGGTGCATTATTGTTGGTTTATATAAAGGATATATGATTTGCAAGCTGTAGAATCTAGAGTAATAGCAGAGATGGTTCTGCATTATGTAGTTGATTTTGGCTTTTTTGCATATGGTGTTGAAGGACAGTAGAAGTTCCAAATAATTTTATGAAGGATCGTTTTAGCGCCACAAAATTTTTTTAGTGAACACTTTGGTTCATTAACTTTTTAAAAGTTACAAATTAAGTTCTTTAACTTTTTAAAAGTGACCACTTAGGTTCCTCAATTTTTTTAATAAGTAAGCTATTAGTTTCACTTTTCTTAACCACATCCGGTACAGCTTAAGCAAGATTATCTCATTCTTGCCATCTTTTAATAGCGTACAAAAGAAGTATTATTCCACATATGCCATCAGTCTTGGCATGGGTTAACACCAAATAGTATTGCATTTACACCAAACATAAAAACGTAATCATTGCATCAGGAAAATCATGTTCTTTTACATCAACATCGATGTTTTTACATTCAATACCGAAACAACAATATTGCTGCCAAGCACATATCCAACCAAAATGCAGCAATTGAAACCTAAACATAAACAAATGGTCTCCTCCCATTAGTCAAGCTTAACAACCTAGTTACTTCATTTTTTTCTCGATGGACCCTCGAAATTATTCATGATTCTTACACTCTTTTAAACTAGAACTTTAGGCACATCCTTCACTCGTATTCTTTTCCCACTATCTTATCTTTTGGAGGATCCATTCTTTTCTTTGGAGCATCATGTATTTTGGCATTGCCTCCCATTAAACCTTCAGTGATTGGTCTTGGCATTATGGCAGTAGGTTGAGATTGATGTATATTGATATTTTCAGGATCATTCAATTGAGATGGAGATGATGTTTAGGTCTCTTTAGGTGCCTGTTTTCGAGCTGCCCTCTCTACTCTCTGTTTTGAAGCTTCCATTGGTTGCTGCTTCTTCAATTGTGCTCGAGTTACCAATGCTTGGTTTATTAGTGCTTGCCCTTGGCTTCTTCTTGTTGATGCAGCCGATTCTTAACTTGGTTCTCCTTCAGATATCAACACCTCGGAACTTCTCCCAGGCAACAATATATAAAAAACTTGATTAGTTACCATATCAATCAAATGACATACATCAAATGTGTAATGCATAAAAAACTGACATTTAAAACCGTCATGCCGGTATTCATGTTAGTAAACAACCCATAGCTATATTCCCTTAGCCTTTCCCCAATTGCACCATGTGTATGCCGCGGTGCAAAACTTTCATAAACCTCTTCAATTGCTCTTTTTCTAACCTACAAAATGACATAACAGAATGAAGTTAATACACCAAGAAGTACAAATAATGGCAATGACCATAACAAACAGCTTACTTGAAATTTACTCCTTTATTGTACACTATTGGACTGAGTTGGAATTGTATTTGGTCCTGTATCATTACTTTCTGAGTTGCCCTGACATGCCCCTATATCATTGGCCTGTGTTGTCACCTACTGTTGTTGTTGCTGCTTCTTAGTTGGACAACCAGTTTTATTGTACCCTTCCCTATGACAGTGTGAGCAGCAAATTATTCCACCAGCCTTGCTCATTCAATTACTAGTAGTCTCAATTTCCTCCATTCTCGTTTTCTTTTTAGGCCTGCCAACTTGCTTCTTCATTGGTAGAGGTTCTAGGGTTGATGGTTTGTTTTGTCCCAAAACTTACAACTTTTCAGAGGTTGCATCATGAATTGGTACGTAGCAAGATGCTTGTTTTTCTTGTAAAAGTTCTTTACATAATCCTCTAGATTGAGTTGCTTTGACTGGATTGCGCAAATGGCATGTGAACAAGGTGTTTCGGTCAATTGCCATGCTTGACGGTAACACTTTTTTCTATCCAAATGGACAAAATACTTGTCACCGCTATTCATGATCTCGTATCCATCGTCCCTATTCCAAATTGGATGACAGAACCTATTAGCAGCAATGTTGTCATCCAATTTTTTTATAATCCTAGGCCCACATCATCTAGGCCACTTTGAAAATTCATCTCTCTATCTTTGTAATCTCGTTAGAACCATAATTTTGATGTCTTCAAGCATACTGATAATTGATTTGGACCTGGCTCCTATAATCCTGCCATTGAAAGCCTCACAAAAGTTGTTGTCACATCCCAACCCGAAATCACGATCGATGCTTATTGACCGAACATGACCCCGAACGGAACTGTGACTCGCGGAAATGTATTAATACGTAATATTCATTTTAATCAATCAAATGGGCATGCGGAAGCAATTTAAAATAAACAAGACAACAGGAGTGAAATAAGCAAGCAGCACATGTTATATTTACATGATATGTGCTTATTTCTGTCGAGCCCTTCTCTCGGGCCCTTACAAGCCATACTTTTATTTTACATGTTCATTTCTAGGGCGATTCCGCAAAAGCCAACTATCGTACTACAAAATCTTAGCTTGGGTTCCTAGCTTCACTATGGCTTCTCGATCTTCTCGCTCCTCCCGCTCCTCGTCCGTTTAGCCATCTCACGCTCCAACCCTTGCTTGCCCCGGAGTCGACCCGCTTGGTCCGCCGAATGGTCCATTGAACCCGCGAAGGTGCCCAACCCATTCTCCATGCACAAGGTAGTACCACTCCTCATACGGGTGAGGGACTAACTCCTCACGGCCTTCGTCGGCCATCACATACGTTGTGATACAACGGTACGCACGTCCTTCTCGAGCATCGATTACTAAGAGGAGTTCGGCTTGCATTTCCACAGAATTTTCGAACCGGGTTGGAGGAGATGCCATGTCATGGACCTAAAAAGAGGAAAAAATAACGGGAGTGAGTCGGGAAGACTCAATAAGTGAAAACACTAATGTCAAGCGAGGACGAGATAATTACCGTTCACATAAGTCAGCTCTTACTGTACTGGCATCGATGGCAAATCAATAGCAAAGTTCGTGCTACGAAATAACAAAACAAACATCAAACACGATTGTCATACGTGAGCATCACTTGTTAAACAAAGAACAAGCTATAATCGATCAAGAAACCAAGAAATGGGCCAAGCAACTCATGTTATAACATATTGCAACTTCCTTTCCCGATATTAGGGAATTTTTTACTCAACAAACCACTAGAACACGAGATACTAAAGGAAGAAAGTGGCTGGTGGCTTGGCTTGAGCACGGCAAAGGCTTGAGTTTGGGAAAAACGCGGCTTTGGACGAGTCTCGGGTGTGACTTTCTAGTTGGCCGATTAAGCAAAGAGGAAGAACAAGGTTGGCTTGTGTGTGTTTTGGGTGTGAGGAAGGCAAGATGAGAAGATGGCCGGTTCTTTAGGGGCTTCTCATGTGAGGGCTTCTTGCTTTATAAAGACAACAAGCTTAGAAAAGAAGCCAAGCTTTGAGTGCATTAATGCACTAGGGCCAAAACCCATGATGTATGGCAATAAAGTGCTTTTAATTTGATCTTATCTCTTGGATTCTCTCTCTCTCTCTCTCTCTCTCTCTCTCTCTCTCTCTCTCTCTCTCTCTCTCTCTCTCTCTCGGCTTCCTCCTTGGCTTGGCCAATTATCCCTTGCTAGTGCCCCATAATTGATGGCCATTGAGTCATCAATTGGCCTTTAATACATGGCACCAGCTCATCTTGGTTAGAAATGATGAAAGGGACACCTAAGGGGGTCCAATTATAAAGGCCTTAAATGGCATTAAATGAGCCTTTGACCAAGTCAACCAATTTTTGTCTTCTTTTTCTTAGCAAGTTTTGAATAGTGAAGTCTCTAGTTCCATACACAAACTTCTTGGGCCAATCGATTTACAAAATTGACTAATTGAAACTAAATCTGTAACCCCGCATCATATTATTTTCCAAATTTCCGAGGGTTGTCCACGCTTAGTATACCCATCCAACCCGAGGTTCGGTGCAAGAATGTCCTCAAAAACCATCTAACACAACCAAACCAAGGTCCAAGCAAAATGGAATAAGCCCAAGCCAACCGGGTGGCTGGCCGAGTGGCCGAGTCTGACTGGGCACGTGGCTTAGCGCACTACCGGGCCACACGAGCACAGGGTCGGGCTGCACGGGCGCTGAGCCGGGTTGCACGAGCGACGTGCCGAGCACCATGCCGGTTGCACGTGCAACGTGCCGAGCACCATGTTGGTTGCGCGTGCAACGTGCCAAGCACCACTCCTGATCACACGAGTGAGGGATCGATCTAAGGCCAAACGCGCTCATTGGCTTATGAATGGCACAATGCATGGCTCATCGCCATATTTCTTGGACACGAGACTAGATCGTAGTCGGATCGTATGGGCATAACGCCTGGCACAAAGGTCAAGCACAATGACCAGCACACGACTGGGCATGTAGCCAGTTTGTGACCTAGCTGACGGACACGATAGTCAGTCACGCCTAGGCACACGACCTGGCCGGCGTGGCTAACACATGGCCTAGTCCGCGGCCAAGCTATTGGGCTCGTGGCCTGGCATATGGCTCGTCCATGGCCTACCCGACTTGACACAATAATTCATGACCGATTCGCGATCGGTCTACGTTTGAGTATCAACGACTCGTGGTTTGACCCTCGGTTGTCATGTAGTCTCGTGGAATCCAATATCCCGGAATTAACTCATGGTCATCCGTGACCGATACATGGCCGTACGGTATCACCCGTGACCAACACATACTGACACTGGGCTGATCCACAGTTATCCCGGATTGTTCTACTAATGACCCTTATGGTCGAAGGGTTACTCTACGGTCATATTACTCTAATCATCTTGCGTAGTCAGGGAGTTATTCCACTATCGATCCCGAGGCCAATTCATGGATAATCTTTTGATCGAACCGTGACCAACCCTCAGTATACTCGTTTCGACCATACTGTCCATTTCATTACTGACTCTCGGCTCAAATTACCCACTCATTCATTTATCACTTGCCCTCGACTCTTAGGCCCAAAATCGGGGATGTTACAGTTGTTGTCAACGGTATTGTACTTGAATTCTTTGCTAAAGAAAGCTTTACACCAATGCTTTGCTTCGGTTTGGAACAATGCTTCACAACCTTTAGTTGATAAGGCATTTAGAGCTTCTTTGTGAATTCTGAAATCTACCATATTTGTGCTTTTTGCAATCAACCAAAATTGTCTTTGCAGTTGATAACTTCTGTACTTCTTTGCCCAATTGGCATATATGTGATGAGCACACATTCTATGCTTAGCGAAGTGCATCAACTCAGCTATCGCTGGAACAAGTCCCTACAAAACTAGTAAATATTTGTAAGCTACATGAACGATATTAGAAAGCTAATAATTCAATGACATTACCTTTTGTTGGTCACTCATGAATGTCCAACCTCTTCCATCAATTATTTGAAGATCAACCATTAATTTTTTCAGAAATCAGGACCAATTGTCCTTGTTCTCAACCTTCACCACAACTCAAGCAATTGTAAACATTTAATTGTTTTCATCTCTCACAACCGCAGCCAATAACTCTCCCATGCATAATCCTTTCAGAAAACACCCATCTAACCCTATCGCTTTTCTACAGCCAGCTAAAAATTCAATTCTACATACATCAAAGCATAATACATCCTACGAAACTGTGTCCTATGATCAGGCGAAGGCTTCTCCACAATTTCTACATGAATTCTACTAAGTGGATTCTAAAGCCTACATTCCCTTGCATAGTTCCAGATCTCTACATATTCTTCCTTATAGATACCTAGCAATGTACCCATTGCCTTTTTGCTTAGCCCTTTTGCACTGATTTTTGGACACATTAATATCTAGCTGCTTTTTCACTAGTTGTTTCAATTAAAGAGTCTTAATTTTCTGGCATTGCCTTGACGGTGTTGAAGAAGTATTTGGCCAACCATACACTAGTTACTCTTTTATTATCAAATATAATACCATGGTTATGCTCCTCCTGGAGCGATTGGATTTGAAATGAGCAACTCATTTTATTTAATGCACCGTATATTTTCCATGGATAATTATCTCGTGCACACTTCACTCTAATAAAATTATTGGTATTTATGGTGAATTTAACATTTTCCCTATTGAGTGATGGAGTACCTAATAATAACATCTCTAAAATGCTTAGCATAATCAAAATTCATCGATATGCAAAAGACAGAAGATGTACCTGTTGAATCATAAGAGGGATACTGACTCTCTTTCTATGTTGCACTGCACCATCTTCATCATCATCATGCTCAGAGATATTGCCATCATCATGCCCATTTTCCTCATTATTAGAATCATCATCATCAGCCGCATGAACTCCTTCATCCCTATTGAATGAAATGCCCTCATTTACCACCCCAAATGGTACTTTTCTCCTTTGCTGAAATGCCCTCACTTCTTCCTTTGCTTGTGCAATGTCCTCGTCAACAACATCACTTGTGCAAATGGTATGTACTAATGTTTCCTCATCTTCGTCACTCGATAATGCAATTTCCCAAGAGCCCAGGCTTATTCTAGTTGATTCTTCGGGCAATGTATCTTCATCATCAGATAAGCCACTGGTATTCTCAAGTTGGTCAAATAAATCTAACAAAGCATATATATGCGAAGCCTCAATCTCCTCTGCTCTCACATCTCCTTCTAAAACAACTTTATCATTGGCCTGGGTTTCAGCACTAGCTTTTAACATTGCTTGTTCATCTTCATCGCCATGATATTCAGCATACACATAAACATCACTATCCTGAAGATATTGATAAACAAGATCCCTGGCACCACTATCATCATGCAGATATTTCAAGCCATCCTTAAGACCCTTACCAGGTACTTGATAATGTAATTTTCCTTTTTTACATTGCAACTGTTCCTCTATATCCTTCTTAAAGTCTTTATATGACATCTTACTGAGATTGACAAGAATAACAACAACCTTTCCACCAACGTATTCCCACTCTTCCCCAATCACAAACTTCCCACTGTACCAAACTTTAATGGGTGCATCGGTATCGCCATGTTAACATTGCACCTTATAAAAAAAGTTATTTGTGTAATAGAGGACCACAATACAAACAAACAATTTTAATTTTAGTAATTAGTCCCCACAACCACAATAAAAACACTACATCCTATAAAAAAAGTTATTTTTGTAATAGAGACCACAACATAAACAGACAATTTCAGCATTTAGTCCTCACAACCATAAAAAAAAACACTGCACCCCATACAAAAAAAAATATTTTTGTGATAGGGGACCACAACATAAATATGCAACTTCAACAATGGTCTTCACAATCACAATAAATAATCAAGGGTGTCGATCAGTGAACACAAATCGTTAAAGTATAACAGCGAATTAATTAAAGTACTCACCTTTACACTATGGCACCAAACCCAAATCGACAAAGATATCGCCTTTTCCCACGCTTTTACACTTTGTCAACAACACGAAATTGAATAAGCATTTGCTCACTTTGTTAGTCAGTCAATACAAAATAACAAATCGCTAACCTTTACTCTTCGCCGACCTAGATTCGTTACGCGACAAACCCTAACTTTTCCCTCTAGTCCGTCGCCTTTTTATTCTATGTCCAGTGAGCAGCAAAAACAAAGATTAAAGGGGAGAAAGATCGAAACCCTAATTTCCATTACAGAGAGTGCCAATGAGAGCTGTGATTTGGGACTTTGGGCGTACAGAGAGAGTGGCAATGAGTGCTCGATTTGCTTTAGAAGAGACGAAGTGTTGAGGAATCGAACAAAATCGAAGCCCTAATTTGTGATTATCTCAAAGAAATCGAGAGAAGGATGGAAGACAGTATGCATGAACAGGAGGAAGATGAAGTGCGAGCGAGAGGCCCTAATTTGGCACTTACACGAGAGGTCATCGTTTTTAGGCTATTACACGCCCAGAAATGACGTCGCTTCTATTAGAGAGAGAGATTTGTACATAATTTAGGAAACAACATCGTTTCTTTCGGACAAAAATTTCCATGTTAGATTTCCATTTATTTTTAAAAATTCCATGTTAGATTGTAAAATTAAATAAAAAATCCACATAGGACAATTTCGCCAGAAGCGGCACTCAAATGATCTATTTTTGCCGGAAGTAGCACTTAAATGATCTATTTTACTCCGATGTGACACTTGAGTGAGCCAAAAAAAGGTTATGGCACTCAAGTGAGCACTGTACATAGTGGGGGCACTCCTAATGTCCTTATTCCGCTTACCGTACTCTGTCTTGGTATCTTCTTTCCCATTTTGTGTCTTTTTTTGTGTAAATATGTGAGTATCATTAATCAGATGAGGTACAGGAGCTCGGGGGCATCCCCTAGCATTACAAAAAGACTAATTATGCAAGAAGATGGAGGATGGCAGTCTCCATACAGTAGCCAATAAAACATTCGTTTGGAAAAACTGACAGTTTTGGTAGAATGACGCTCTACCACTTATAACCTTACGAATCCTAGCCAACAGTAGATGAGCCTCAAGAGACTTGCTTTGGAATAGTCTACGGTTGCGTTCCATCCAAATACAATAGATAGTTGCTAAGAAGGACAGTTTGAGGAGTCTCACCTCTAAGTTTTTGCCCTTGGTGGCCCTGATCATCCATTGAAGCTCAAAATTCCAATCTCCTACAAAACGTCAGATCCCATTTTATGCGAGGATACTGTGCCATATACTACTAGTCTAGGAGCACTCAAAGAATCAGTGGGTTTTGTTTTCTATACCTATCATACATAAATTACACTTAGTATCAACTGAAGGCAGCTAACATGATATGGCTACTGCCGTCGGCAGCCTATCTCTACAAATAAACCAGCCTATAAAGTTATGTTTGCTAATACTACTGGTCCAAATCAAGTGATACCAATCCATAAGTGGTCCCTCCTGTTTGAGTTCCTTATATATCTCTTTGCAATAATATGTTTGGCTTGAGATGATAGGTGGTAGAGCAAGTCTCAGCCTGAGAATACATCTCTAACTCTAAGCCATACTGCCTTTTATGTCTAGCAATACTTTGTTCCATAGTTTCAGATCAAGTAAGCCAAGTCCTCCCTCCTGTTATGTGTCTTACCATAACTTAACCCCTTAGGTGTCTGCCTTTATGTCGTCCCTTGCATCTGTGTCAATGCCAAGTAGTGTGTAGGAGGCTTTGGCCCATTCAAGTTGGACCTGTGCTATGGAAGAAGAGATGGCTGCATTACATCATAATCAGATTTTGCAGCTGGTCCTTTTGCCTCTTGATAAATAATTGGTGGCTTGTTGCCGGGTCTTTGTCATCAAGCATCTTCCAGAAGGTTCAATTGAGCACTTAAAGGCGCATCTTGTTGGGATGGGCTATACTCAAACTTATGTTATCAACTATAATGAGATTTTTTTCTCTAGTGACCAAGATTCTTCTTGTTCATGTCGTTATTTCTTTGGTTGCCCAATTTAAGTAGTCTCTTCATCAGCTTCATAGAAAAATACATTCCTTCAAGGCGATCTTCACAAGGAGGTCTATATGGAGCAACCACCTAGGTTTGTTGCTCAGAAAGTCTATAAAAATGCATTTTTTTATGGACTTAAGCAATCTCCTTATGCTTGGTTTGGCCACTTTAGTAATGTGGTTCTAACTTTTGGCATGCATCGGTGTAGTGCGGATCACTTCGTGTTTAGTATGTCTTCTTTTGCTGGAAGTGATATTGTCGATGTTTATGATATTATTGTTACTAGAAGTGATGGTATACAATGACTCAAGCAGTTTCTATAGAAGGAGTTTAACACAAAAGACTTGGGTCGTCTTCGATTTTTCTTGGCATAGAGGTTGCCTATGCTGATGGCAGTATCGCTCTCTCTCTCTCTCTCAGCGAAAGTATACTCTTGACATTCTTAATGAGGTGAGCTTATATAACATGAGGTTTGGTGATACGTCTATGGACCCTGGGGTGAGGCTTGATAATGAACACGGAGAGGTTCTTTATGATCCCGAGAAATATCACCGGTTAGTAGGCAAGCTAAATTATCTCATTATTACTCATCCAGATATTTCCTCTGCCGTTGGTGTGGCGAGTCAATTCATGAGCTCTCCTCGTACTATTCATTGACAAGCCATCCTACGAATTGTTCACTATTTGAAGGGAGCTTCGGGTCAAGGTCTTATGTTCCATAATTAGGTCATCTTCATATAGTTGGTTATTCTGACCTTGAGTCTTTGGAGGTGATAGGATATCTGATGAGATTTGTAACAACCCGAATTTCGATGTAATTCCGGGATCAATAAAACTGATATTATTTCGCATTTTATTTTGGTAAGTCTCACCCAGAGCTGATCACTCTCGGGATACTAACCAATGGGGAATAGCTAACTAGGAATGGTACGTGGACCGGGGACCCTATCGCGAAATGGACACCGATCATGAGAGACGCTGAGGAAATATTTTGGGCCAACGTGGGCCGATCTTAGGAAAGAGTAATGAATTGGGTTTGGCCAAGGCCAACGATGTACAATAGGGACGCAGGTGATTCTGCAAGACTGAAAGTACACGTGGCCAACCAGTCCTGAACTTGAACTGAACGATCGTGACCTTTGGAACTAGTGATAATTTCTCATTCTCTCAATGATCGAGACCATCACGATATGGATAGCCCTAGATCGATACGCGTAACCTCTAAAAGCTGCCCGTTAGTGAGAGACCCTGAAATTGAAAGTTTAGCTAGTTTTGTTCATGGAATTGGGCTCGGATTTTGATATCGATTTTCGAAGGCTTAAGAAACTATTTTTGGGAATCTGACGTCATATTATGCTGGCCACACATATTTGGAGTTAGTACGAGTAAAAATTGGAATTTCGGTCCAGGGGTAAAAAATTACGATTTTGCCTCTCAGGACACCAGCGTCGTTTTTTGAGGCCAAATGAGGTTATTTTTCGAGACCGACGCCATTTTAGGGTGGCCACGCATACCAGGAGTGGTTATGACTAAAAATTGGAATTTCGAAAAAAATTAGAAAAATTGACGATTTTGCCCTTCAAACTTTGACGTGGATTTTCGAGGGTTTGCGCGATGAATTTTGCGATTCCGACACTATGTTGGCCACGCACATAGAGGGTTGGTACGGGTGAAAAATGGAACTTTACCCCGGTATCGGAAAATTGACGGTTTTGCCCCTAGGCTATTTTTGGTTCCGAATTTTGGGGGATAATTAAGGAAATTAATTAAATTTGGACTTATCTTAATTATTGCAGCAAAGGACCCAAATGCCTTTGAATTATTGGATAAGATTTAATGGTGGCCCTTGGATGAGGGGCAAAATGGTCATTTTAGGCTAGATTTGTGACACTTGGCACCCTAGCCCCTAATATTTGACCAAGATAAGACCCTCTCTCTCTCTCCTCTCAACCTCATCTGGCCAGACCACCCTCTCTCTCTCTCTCCCAATTTCTCTCTCTCTCCCTCTTGTTCTCTCTCGGCAAGCTTACCGGAGCTCACCGCCGGACACCGAAGCACCGCCGCCAGCCGCCGGCCGCTGTGCCTTACCGTCAACCACCTCAGTCTCTAGCCTCAGCCTTAGCCTTACCCGACCCCTTTCTCTCTCCCTTTCTCTCTCTTTCTCTCCCTTTTTCTCCCCCGGGTTAGCACCGTCGCCGCACCGGAGCCCCACCGCCGCCGCGCTGGAGCTCGTACGGCCGTGCCGGAGCTCGTACGGCCGTGCCATTGCCACTGTGACGTCCCTGACGTCTGTACGTTACTGTTCATCACCGTCCGTACGGTATCTATACAGTGTCCGTACGTCGCCGTTCGTACACCGCCGTCCGTACGCCGTCGTCGATTTCACTGTTCATCAATGATCGGCCGCCGTTCCTCGTTGTCGTGATCTTGGATAAAGTAAGTAAAATTTCTAAACCCGGATTAGGACTGATAGTGCAAATTTTCTAGACTGGTTTAGGAATACTAGTACAAGCTGAGAGAAATTAGTGTACCGGTTGGTGGGAATTATTATCGGGAAAAAAAATTGTAGTGAATCAATGAGAATTATTGGGGAGAATAATTGGACTAAATGGCCAGATTAGGAGCCCATTGGTGAAATTGCTTGGTATGTCCGGATTGACTGATTATGCGTAATTTGTGCTTAATTGTGATTGATTGCGTACTGCCATGTCGCATGTTGTGTGGCTGACTAATGTGGGGTACGATTGGCCAATGATTGGTTTGAAATTAATTGTTGATTTGTGATTCGCACGTTAGGCCACACGGTATTAATTAGGCCAATTGAGCACGTGTTGTGACATTGAATGTTTCAATGTTTGAAGTATATTGGTGCTCGTGGTGCATTGCATTGCATAACATGGACACGCATTGTGTATGCCAAGAGTGAGGCATGTGGTGAAATTATGAGAGAATGCGTGCCCGTCATGAGCATGTGATCACCTAAAATACCTTGAAACGTTTTACACTGGGTTCAGATAATAATTGATTGTGTGATCACCTAAGGACCTTCGAGTCGTGACCTTCGGGTCGATACCGTCCTCATGCACTTTGAAGCAGGACGATGCCCGGCATGTTCGGAAGATAACCATCCTCATGCACTTTGAAGCAGGCTCTAGTTCGTAAGGAGAACAATGTTGCGCCTCATGTACTTTGAAGCAGGCTAGAGACACTGGGCCAGATTGGTACTGCACCTCATACACTTTAAAGCAGGCTAGACGCACCGGGCCGTGAATATTGTTGACTCGAGTCATAATAAATATTAATAAATTGGGCAATTGCCAGTGTGCCAGTGTGGGCCAGTGGGCCGGTAAATATGCGCATGACATGCTAACAACATTTGCATGCATGAACATGCATGGACTGGTATGCGAGTGTGTGAGACTCGGTGCATGAGCATGTGTTTGGCGTATGTGTGACTATGTATGCCACGTATATGCCGTGATTATTATATATTGAACCGTCTAACCTGCAGGGTCAGAGAATTGTTTAATTGTTGTTGCATTATGGCTTTTAATATTTGTTTTCGGTCAGGAGATTGCATGCTAGCCTAGCCTAGGTTTAGGGGTTGAACTCGCTAAGATTCATCTCACGGTTGTGTAAAACCGAAACTTTTCAAACCCCCGGCTGTGAGGATGGAGAGAACACCGCTTCTTTTTGGGATCCCTATGCAGATCCGGCAGTATACCAGTATCTACCCCTCAGGAAATGGGGAGGTTTTTGTGAGGCATCGATCAGAACTGATTGTGAATATTGGCGAGTATTTTTACCAGAAGTAGGAGTACGTGGCATGGTGCCACCCGGATGCCGATGGAAATGAGGGAGAGCCCCTCAAGACCTTTGATATCCCTGTCGATAGTGTTGGGTTGTTGCACCCAATTATAGCGGATGGTGAAGTGATTGATCCAGAGGTCACACCCGAGTGGATGAGGCAGGAGGAAGAGATGGATGAGGAGCCCGATGTACTAGCAGAGGACCCCGAGCCGATGGATGAGGAAGAGAATGACGAACCCGAGGCCATGGAGCAGGACGTAGAGGAGGACGGAGAGGTTGCAGAGCTGGGATCAGACGAGGAGGGGTTCGAGCTTTACCTTGATCCAGAGTTGGAGCTGGACTCCGAGGATGAGCGAGCCCAGGTCATGGATTTGGAGGAGTCAGGCTCTAGTGAGGATGCCTTTGAGGAGTTGTTAGATGATCCCACTGAGTCGTCTAATCCTGATTGGGAGCCATAGGGTCGTCCAGTGTCCTTAGCCAGTAGTGAGGGCCGCTACTTTTTGGACTGTAGCCCTCTCCCTGAGTTTTAGCCTGACTTCCTAGCCACTTATCCCTTTTTGACCAGGTGGCTGCTGACCGTTTGTATCTTTTGCTGTGTTGGTAAATATTGTACAAATGGTTTTTAATAGTAATATAAATGTGTAATTCTTTTCTACAGTGGTGCATGGCTATCCTTGGCTCATAATTGTAGTTGTCTGGGTTTGTTTATTCATTGCTTCCGCTTGAGCTTGATCTCTGTTGGGCGTGGGTCGGCGACGTTTCCTGGGACGTCGCAGTTTATCGACCAAGATAGGGATGTTGCGTGCCGTGAGGTTCGGGGCGTGACAAGATTGGGTAGATTGCCTAGTGGATCGTGGTCTACTTCAGGATATTGTTTCTTCCTTGGTGGTAATCTATGTCATGAAAAAGCAAGAAACAGTCCATTGTTTCTCGTTCTAGTGCGGAGGTCGAGTATCGTGCTATAGCTAATGTTACAGGTGGGGACTTCAATGGGTTCGTATGTTGTTGGCTGAGATTGGACTGCCTATGACTGGATCATCTACTCTCCATTGTGATAATCAATCTTCTATTTACAATGTTAGCACTCCAGTGTTTAATGAGTGAACAAAGCATATAGAGATGGATTGTGGTTTTGTTTGGAAAAAGGTAAATTATGATGATATACGGTTTGTGCACACATGTTTTGAGGAGCAGCTAGCATACATTTTCAAGAAGCGTCTTTGAGTGGACGAGTTTTGTACATTTGTCACAAATTAGGCTTTTTTGATATGTATGCCCCAACTTGAAGCTATAGTGTTAGCAAGTTGGGACTATTTATGTATTTGGCCCACGTAGTTGTACAATACTTATCCTAAGCCTATAAATTCTTCTTTTGATGTCAATAATAAAGTATTCTCTGTTTCGCAAACAACAGTGCTGAAACGAATCACTTGGACAAAAAGCATTTTGTGATGCCAAATTTCGATAGTCACCTTCTTGTATTTCTTGGATGCACACTAGAACTTCCCTGTCTTGAACAGAGAAGTCCTGTCATTTTTTATGCTTTCGGATACTTCTAACTTTTGAAGAGTGTTCATCTTCCAAAATGATTTGTCCCGTAAAGAAGGGAACTTGATTCCATGAGTAACGATATTCTTTAATGGTATGAGATAAAGTGAAAAAGAACATGAAAATGACCTTAATAAAATCTATCAATACAACTTCGTAACTCAACAGTGAATTTGCCAAGACCGCCAAATCATCTAGACGGATGACGGCATTGGTACTCATGGTCACAAGGGCTCAGAATTGCTCTGTCTAGGCCCTCATTGACTTGGTTTGCGCAGGAGTAAACGCTCATAATCAGATTTTACTTGTTCGACGAAGTTGGAAATTGCTGTCTAAGAGTGCCGATGAAGGCATAGTACCTTCAAGAGCTACATGCTCGAAATGCTCCTCGATCAATCCCTTCTTCTCAAAAGTGCTTCCATCTTCAAATTTACCAATATATGCCACTGAAGGAAAGAATTCTTTAGCACAATCATTAAACAGGAGAGCTCTAAATTGACATTTACATTATAAGAGATCACTCCATTTTGCTTACAGTAAATCACCTTTGACAACTGATTCTTTATCAGGATGGTCAAAGCATTCACTGGCTCTTACGATCTCCGTAAGTACTTTCTTATCTCCAGTAACATCAATCACACTTTCCAACGCAGTTAACTCGAGCAGGATGACTAAATTGGAATTAGCTGATGCATCGACTTCAATGCTTATAGGTACACTTTATCATCACCTGAAGCTATCTGAATAATACGAGGCAAGTTCGAGTTCAACCCACTATGCTCAATTTGAAACTCCACTTCTCCATCGGACTTTGAGATGATAGTTACCGTCCTCAAGCATCGCTTCATATTTGACTGCAACAAGAGCAATTATTTGTGAATTCCCTCCCATTCTCAATATATCCAAGGATAGAAAGCTGTCAAAAGTTCTTTTTTTTCCTGGAATTTGCTCATGGTGCATTTGTTAGTACCTTACTAGGAAGATAAATCAGCCTAAAAATCATGAAACTCTGAACTCGAACTTGTGTGGTTGTGTGTGACGGTGCAGTTAAATAGACATCGGACAACTTTTCCTTGTTTCCATACAAGCGGCATCTCGTCGAATGTTTAAAACACTAAGCAAATAAAGCGATTACCTAAAACTTCATCAGCGTCCCGACCACAGTGACCAGTAGCCCAGTCTTCTCCCTCTCTAATAATCTTCTTCAGGAGTCCTCCTTCTCCTATCAAATTCCAGACGCTAGTCCACAATACCATCTCAATGTTGAAAATGAGAGTGGCGTTGGGAGGGATGAGCGATGGAGATCCCATGTCACCATAAGCCAAGTTCGGAGATCTCATGAAGATCACTCTCTCTCCCCTCTTCGTCGTGGCAACTTGCTCGTCCCATCCTTTTATTACCTCATCTTAAATTTAGTCCACTGTCTCGTCAGCAAGGTGACAACCTAAATTAGCAGGAAGCATAAAAGCGAGTTCACAAATATTTGCATCGTGAGATATTAAATATGTCAGGATTGTATGAGAACTTTTCAGCCAATGGTCCATCCAAGAAATGTTCATGGGGGGAATTCAATGCTAGAACACCACGAAAAGGGGGCTCAAAATGCATTTTCGTTCTAGTTGCCTAATATTTCATACTTAACTCATCATAAAAGAGAAGAAAAAGATATCCAATTAGCCTCTACGCAAATGCAAGATCTATGTTGAATGAGTCAATGTTTGAATTTGTCAATGTTCTATGTGGTCAATAAGCTGGAGAATGTTTATTTTGCTATTCTTCAGGGGTTTGTTGCAGCACGTTGCTGCACATTAGTGAGTCTCTTCTGTTACTATTTTTTAGGTTATGTTTTAGCTGTTTCCATTGTTGCTCTATTTATATAAAGATCTTGTGTCAGATGAAGTAGATTATTAAGGGCAATAAAGCATTCGTTTTCTCCTCTGTTTGTTTTCTTATGAGTCCTGTGACTTTTATTTTAACAGTGGTATCAGAGCCACAAAAGAAACGTGAGTGTGCTAAGTGTTCAAAAGGAGAGTCTTGAGTGTTCAAACACATGAGGAAAGAGAGTCTTGGACAGTAGCTTCAGTTGCAACAGCAACCCGTGAGTGAGCATATTATTTTTTGCTTACAGCAGTAGCAGTGGTTCTTCTTTCTAGTAGCAGTGATGGCCATAGAGAATTTTGTACAACCCTCTATACCTCATTTTGATGGTCATTATGACCATTGGAGTATGTTGATGGAGAATTTCCTCAAGTTTAAGGAGTATTGGGATGTTGTTTCTTTTGGAATTACAAAACTAGAAGGAGCAACTTTGACAGCAGCACAACGAACAACTCTTGAAGCGACAAAGCTGAAGGACCTCAAAGCAAAGAACTACTTGTTTCAAGCAATAGACAGGTCCATCATGGAGACAATCCTTTGCAAGGACACTTCCTAGCAAATATGGGATTCCATGAAGAAGAAGTATCAAGGCTTTGCAAGAGCAAAGAGGCAACAACTACAAGCTCATCGTACGGACTTCGAAACACTACGAATGAAGTCAGGGGAGTCAGTCACAGATTATTTTTCAAGAACGATAGCAATCGTCAATAAGATGCAAATCCATGGTGACAAGATGGAGGACGTCACCATTGTTGAAAAAAATACTTCGATCCTTGACAGCAAAATTCAATTTTGTTGTTTGTGCCATAGAAGAAGCTAAGGATATTGAAGAACTTTCAATTGATGAACTGCAAGGTTCTTTATTGGTTCATGAATAGAAACTCCAACACCAAGATACGGAAGAACAAGCCTTGAAGACCTCTACTAATTTTCGTCATTCTTTAGCAATAAGAATGAATAATGGTAGAGGGAGAGGAAGAGGATTCCACCAATGCAACAGCACCATCAATCCAAGAATTGAAGGCTCTTCCTCTGATGATGCACAAAGTAGAGGTTGAGGACGGTATCCAACTGGCTTCAAGCTAAAACCAACAGACAAATCTATAATTGAATGCTTTAGATGCCACAAGTATGGACACTACAAGTCTGAATATAGAACCAATCTTAGTCGACATGTGAAAGAAACAAATTTTGCTGCAGCAAATGGAGAAGAAGGAGAGATGCTCCTAATGGCATGTCAGGAGAAAGAAATGTCTTCACCAAATTTATGGTACCTTGACACTGGCTGTAGCAATCATATGTGTGGCAACAAGGAGGCATTCTCTTCAATCGATGATACCCACCGCACCAAAGTGAAGTTTGGTGATGATTCTACCATTTCAGTCATGGGAAAAGGTACTGTTCAAATCTCTTCAAAAGGGAAAATGAAGATCATGAATGATGTTTTCTATGTTCCTGAATTGAAGATAAGCCTCATGAGTGCCGGCCAATTACTTGAGAAGGGATATGAAATTGTATTTAAAGGTGGAGTTTGCAAGATTTATGATCAGCAGCAGAACTTGCTTGTTCAAGTTGATATGACACCAAATAGAATGTTTCCTCTTCATCTTCATGATTCTGCTCATGCTTGCTACACGGCAAAATTAAAGAAGGAAGCATGGATTTGGAAATATGGGCATCTTAATTTTGGTGGCTTGCGGATACTACACCAAAAGCAGATGGTGAAGGACTTCCTCCAATCACAATCCCATCAGGAGTTTGCGAAGATTGTGTTGTCAGCAAACAACATCGAGCTCAGTTTCCACAAGGCAAGGCGTAGAGGGTTAAGAAGCAGCTTGGGCTTGTTCATTCAGATCTTTGCGGTCCAATCTCACCAATCTGATCACATTCATTGATGATTTCAGTCGAAAGGTGTGGGTATATTTCTTGCAAGAAAAATCTAAAGCTTTTGAAGCATTCAAGAATTTCAAAAGTCTTGTTGAAAAGGAAAGTGGCAATCAAATCAAAGTTCTTTGTACTGATCGTGGAGGGGAGTACAAGTCTCTTGAGTTTGATGATTTTTGTACGAAGTATGGAATTCGTAGGCAACTTACTGTAGCCTATACACCACAACAAAATGGTTTATGTGAGAGGAAGAATCAAACTATCCTCAACATGGTTCGAAGTCTATTGCGAAGAAGTGGAATTCCAAAGAAGTTCTAGCCAGAGGCAGTAAATTGGAGTGTCCATCTCTTGAACAGAAGCCCCACACTTGCTGTTTTGAATATGACTCCTAAAGAAGCTTGGAGTGGTCGAAGGCCAAAAGTTGATTACTTCAAAATTTTTGGTTTATTGCATATGCCCACGTTCCAAATCAGAAAAGCAAAAAGCTTGAAAATAAGGGAGTAAGATGTGTCTTTCTTGGTGTAAGTGATCAAACAAAAGCTTATAAACTCTATGATCCTATGACCAAGAAGATTATAATTAGCTGTGATGTAGTGTTCGACGAAGAAATGTTCTAGCCTTGGAATGATCAAGCTAAAGGTGTTGCACCAATTGCAGCTGATTTTGAAGAAATTGGCGAGGAAGACCAACAGCACAATTCGGCCTTAGTTAGTAACAATTCTGACCCTATTGAAGAGAAGGAGTAGCAGCCTAATTCCGAATATGCTGCAACACATGGTGCACGCCCCCAACATCACCTACAAAGGCCAGCATGGATGAGAGACTATGAGGTGTCCGGAGTTGATCAAAGTGAAGACCCATTAACTCATTTTGCTTTGTTTGCAGATAGTGATCCAACTACTTTTGATGAAGCAGTTAAACATCAAAAGTGGAGAGATGCAATGGATGTTGAAATTGAAGCAATTAAGAAAAACAACACTTAGGAAATAACAAATCTTCCCAAAGGCCACAACACTATTGTTGTCAAGTAGATCTACAAGACAAAACTGAATAAGGATGGTGGCATTGACAAATACAAGGCGCGTTTGGTGGCAAAAGGCTACAAGCAAGAATTTGGAGTGGACTGCAAAGAGGTGTTTGTGCTAGTTGCGAGACTTGACACAATTCAGTTGGTGATTGTATTAGCAGCACAGAAATCTTGGCCTATCCATCAGTTAGATGTGAAGTCTACCTTTTTACATGGTGATCTCCAAGAACAGGTATTTATTGATTAACCTCCTGGATATGTGAGCCCTGATTGTGAGGATAAAGTATAGAAACTAAAGAAGGCTTTATATGGATTAAAGCAAGCTCCTCGAGCTTGGTACAGTAGGATTGAAGCTTATTTTTTGAAGGAAGGGTTTACCAAGTGTCCTTATTTATTTATTAAGGCTGGTCATGGTGGAAAACTACTTTTTGTATGCTTGTATGTAGATGATCTCATTTATACAGGGAATGATGGTGCCGTGATGGAGACATTTAAGCAATCCATGATGCATGAATTTGAAATGATAGATCTCAGGTTAATGCACTATTTCTTAGGCATTAAAGTTAATCAGCCTGCTGCTAGTACTTTTGTTTGCCAAAAGAAATATGTGCAGGAGATTTTGGAGAAGTTTCAGTTGAAGGATTGCAATTCAGTTGCCACACCAACAGATGTTGGATTAAAGCTCACCAAAGATCCTGGTGGAAGGAAATTGAACAGCACCAAGTACAAGCAAATTGTGGGGAGTCTCATGTACTTAATAGCAACAAGACCAGACATCATGTATGGTGTTAGTCTCATTAGTAGATACATGGAGAGTCCCACCGAAAAATATCCTCAGGCTGTTAAGCGTATTTTACACTATTTGAAAGGGAAAGCATCTCTTGGGTGTTTTACAAGAAAGGAGAAAGTTCATATTTGTTTGGTTTTACTAACAGTGATTATGCAGGTGATATTGAGGATCGAAAAAGCACCTCAGGCTATGTATTTACGCTTGGTTCAGCGGTTGTCTCGTGGTCTTCAAAGAAACAACCCTTAGTCACTCTTTCAATAACAGAAGCCGAATCCGTGGCTGCCACATCAAGTGCTTGTCAAGCTATTTGGTTGAGGAAGATTCTTGGACAACTTCAATTCGAATAGCATGAAGCAACAATAATTTTTTGTGACAACAATTCAACCATTAAATTGTCAAAGAATCCAGTTCTACATTGGAGGAGCAAGCATATAGATGTGAAGTATCATTTCTTAAAGGATCTTACAAAAGATAGTGTGATTGATCTTGTTTTTTGCAGAAGTGAAGATCAGGTTGCTGATTTGTTCACAAAACCTCTCAAAATTGCCACATTTCAGAAGTTAAGGAAGCTTCTTGGTGTTTGTTCATTGGATGCTCCAGATTAAGGGAGGGTTAACCTGTTCCTTTAAACTGATTTATCTGCAACATCAGTTAAGGGAGGGATGTTGAATGAGTCAATGTTTGAATTTGTCAATGTTCTACATGGTCAATAAGCTGGAAAATGTTTATGTTGCTATTCTTCAAGGGTTTGTTGCAGCACGTTGCTACACATTAGTGAGTCTCATTTGTTGCTATTTTTAAGGTTATGTTTTAGCTGTTTCCGTTGTTGCTCTGTTTATATAAAGAGCTTGTGTCAGATGAAGTAGGTGGTTAAGGGGAATAAAGCATTTGTTTTCTCCTTTGTTTGTTTTCTTCTGAGTCCTGTGACTTTTATTTTAACAATCTATCCACAGCGACTTACATTTCAAGAAACCCGGAGTCTTTGCAATTTCAGTACAGAGAAGAAGTAAAAGCAGTCTCATGAAACAAAGGAGTGCAACAAGTAGATTCTTGCTGTCTGTCGCACTTCGTTCATTGCTTGAATTGAGATGAGCACCACCCTTGATTCGTCCGCTATAGCAATATGCATTCTAAGCACAAATGAACAAAAACCCTTTCCATCGTTCGCTCATTTTAATCATGGAGAACGCCAAACAGTTGTGCCTGCGAACCGTGTACTTGGTTGTCGGTATAAGGAGTCCGCCACAAAGTTCCCTTCCTGAGAATCTATTTCTCGAGCCTGCTTTTTCCGATTTGAATTCCCTTCTCCGTTAGTCCCGAATGCTAAACTCCATCACTTTGCACTTTCAAGAAAGATGTTGCCACTAGATACGAGTGTGTCAGTGTGGGTGTGCGTGCGTGCTGGTGCTTGTAAAAGAGTGAGTGTAGAGTTAGAGTTTTCGGTTAAAAGAAGAAAAGCCGTCATCGATTTCCCTCCTCTCGTGATTTTTCAGTTGAGATTTTTCTGTTATTTGCGCTGTGGACTTTAAGCTTAAAATTAGGCCAACTTCTAGACGTTTAATTTCAGACATGAAACTTTCATTTGTCAAGTTTAAAGCCATGTCAATCGATCGTCTCACAACTCTTTACAGCCGTTGGATATTCCCTCGGGCATAGACAATGTTTGAGGTAAGAATTCATGAAGCTGTAGTGAGGAGGCAGCCACTTCGAATAAGAGAGTTGCGACTTGTGAGTGAAACTCATTCAAATGAGATTTATGGTTTGTGGTAATAGAGAGAAAAGTGTAGTATATTCACATTACTCAAAAGTAGGGAAAATTTTCCTAAAAGTCCTAAATCTATTACACTTTTGCCAATTCAGTCCTAAACCTTTTAAGTTTGCTAATTCAATTCTAAACATTTTCACTTCTTACCAATTAAGTCAATTTAGCCAATTTTGACCGGCCGGCACTGAAGTGGCCATCAATAGGCCATTCGAGCAACGCTGACATGGTAATTTTAAAATTTTTTTTTTGAATTTTAAATATTTTTCTTTTTCTAGCTTCTTCCCTCTGGCCGGTCCGACGACCGGTTAGAGGTGAGGGCCGGCAAGGTCGACCTAGCCGGCCTCTGGTGTAGCTCACCCCCACTGGCCCCTAGCTAGGCGAGGTCGCCTCGCCCAGCAAAGGTGAGGCCGACCTCGCCATCGCGACCTAGACGAGAGAACTGGGTCGCGACGATGAGGTCGGCCTTGCCTTTACTGGGTGAGGCAACCTCACCATTGACCGGCGGGGGTGGGCTTCGCCAAAGGTCGGCGAGGTTGACCTCGCCAACTAGAGGAAAGAAGGCCAAAAAAAAATTGAAAAAAAATTTTAAAATTGCCATGTCAGCGTTGGCCGGTGGCGGCCAGTGTCCACGTTAGCTCCAGGCAGCAAAAATTGGCCAAATTGAATCAATTGGCAAGAAGTGAAAAGGTTTAGTATTCAATTGACAAACTTGAAAGTTTTAGGATTGAATTGGCAAAAATGCAATAGGTTTAAGATTTTTTGGACAATTTTCCCCTCAAAAGCAAGAGTACACGCCCTCCCTTATATATAGGGTGAGAAGGCAATTAGGTTTAATTATAATTAACGTAAACTACAATTAACCTAATTTCAAATATATACATACAACATCCCCTCAAACTCAAGATGACCAGAAAGAAGTTAGCTAAAGTTTGGAGAAAAGATCTAGGAAGCACTCCTGCGGTTGTGTCTTGGTGAAGACATCAGCAATCTGTTCGACTAATGAAGTGGAAACAAGTTTAATGGTGCCACGAAAAACGTGATATCGAATGAAATGATAGTTTATCTCAACGTATTTTGTGCATTTATGGAAATCATCATTATGTGCAATTTAGATAGCACTGCGATTATCTCAATAAAGGACTCTACGGTTATAAGCTTGTTGCAAGGTGGTGGGGTTAAACATCCTCACAGCCAACCCTGAAGAAGGTCAACTCTATTTGAGAGCATGTCTTGAGGGCATTCATAACTTTTTTCTATGTCTGATTCCTGCGTTAGGAACTGTCAATAAATGTCCTTGGCATGTCAACCAAGATAGAGAATGCATGCTGATGCATTATCATCCACTGCACATTCATTTCTCTCAGTTCAGTTGAAAGCTTCGACAGACCAACTGCAATGAGCAATGTAGCTCCCAGGATTCCCAAAATAGTTGCCCAGAACTGCATTTTCCATGACATTAATGCTGCAGAAGCACATGATGAATCATTAAAAAGATACAATACCAATTGCCAACCATTTGATACCATTATCATCATCGTGTTTTTTTAATGCCTGCCATTGGCCTTGACAGTCTTCATTAAAATGCCGATTTTGTGTACCTATTTATCTAAGTCAACTTAACTCTATAGATTAATCTATTTGGTTTACAATTTCATTTTGGCTTCAGCCACCACACAGATTCTCAAGCGCACAGCTTCCTGCCTTCATAAATTATGCAAGGTTCGAGCACTTGTTGAGGGGGCACTCGTTAAACGTACTTAGTGAGAAAGCCATTGTTTTATATATCACGAAACTGGTTAGTACATTGAAAATTATGCGACCGTTAAGTGTGCGTAGTCCATTTGCTTAAATTCTTATCTTTGTAATTGATTTAAGGAAAAAGAACCTAGTTTGTGCATTGTTTGCCCTTTTTCCGTCCAATAAAAATTCCAACATAAGTTTAAATTTTCTTCCTTTCATAAATGAGAAATATCGGGAAATGAACATGTGACTTCCAAACGTCATCAATAAGAAAAATGATGCGTCACAAGTTTTATACCATTATTGAAGGTCAGAGCTTATGTATGTGATGTCACATGTCCCGGATTTCATCGCGGCAGTAATTTAAATTAAGGGTTTGAGCCAAATTGAGACGAATGATGAAATTTAAGGGGGTTCGATTGATACAAGGTAAATTGTAGAGGTTGACTCAAACAATCCCAAAAATTGTAGAGGCCAGATGTCATTTGATTAAGCTCTATCCATGTGCAAGTTAGTTATATGAGTTCAAACGATATAACCTCATTTTTTTGTTTCATTCTTCACCGTCCTAAGCAAGATATCCACTAATCTTAGCATGAACCTAACCTCAAATTGACCACATGCTATGCCTGAAAAACTCTATTGGAAAGCGCTCCTTCATGAATTTCCTTTGTTTTTAACCTCAGGTTTTTCTTTCCACCCTCTTGCCCCATTTTCTCAACCATGTGACTCAATGAAATTCCAAGAAAATAAAGAAAGGAAAAAGGCAAAGACATGTAATTTCCTCTCGTGAACTTTGCAGGTGAGAAACGTGAGGAACCCATCATAGCTTTGGCACAGAGAGACTTGACTGGACCCAACAAAGCACAGTGAGGCGTCGGGAGTCCAGAGGAGGCAAGCCGAGCCAAGCCAATGCATGAGAGATTTGAAAAGGTTTGGCTTGACAGGCGTTCAATGCCTTCCCAAACTTGCCCAAAAAAGGAACTACATGTCACTTAGTGAGCAACCTTCCTGTCACGCCCCGCACCCTTCGAGCGCGCGATCATCCCTCGATGGTCGAACATTGAATGCGACGTCCCAGATACGTCGCCGACCCAACCCAAACATCAGAGATTAAACACGCGCGGAAACAAATAGAAACAACTCGGACAAATAATAATGACAAGGGATAGCAATAGCACAAAATAATAACTGGAATTCCTACACTTAGCAGATACATATGACGCCCACAAAAGACAATCCCTAAGTTAGGCCACAACAACAGAACTAGATTCCTCAAAAGGGGCAAATGTTCGCAAACTTAACTCCTCTATAAAGGGGGACTCAAATACCGAGTACTTGACCCGTCCTCGATCTCCGAGATACTCTTGCAGCGTCTCCAATCACTCATGGTCGCGGATTTGAAATGGTTATATAATAACCGTGAGAACGAGTTTCAATAAGCAACCCCCTAAACCCCACCTAAGCCAATGCTTACCCAGACAAGTCGTACATGCAATCAAACCGATAATATATATAATACACATCAATGGACTTACCTCGCCATCCAATCACTTACCCACACTGCACATTAGTTAATCAGAATAATGCAATAATATCCCGGTAATATGGCACAATCGTTCAAGTACCATCCACACTCGCACTCAATCAATCCAACCAATTCAGCCAGTCAATTCAGTCGCACGCTCAACCAGCCATTTCGGTCACACGCTCAACCAGCCAATTCAGTCACACGCGCCATATCACAATCACCTGGCACACACACTCCCACTCAAAATCAATCAATCCAACCAATCACCCACACGCGCCATCCGTCAATTCGATCAACATCCACACGCTCAACCAGCCGATTCAATCACACTCATTCAGCCATTTCAATCACACTCAAATCGCATGCGTGACCAACATCTTTCTCACGACCCGCGTCGCTGCGCCTCAAGTTAATTCTCACAGGCTCACAAGCCACACAAATCGATCAATCCCAATGGCCGCCGTCAACACGTCCCAAGCCATACCATTCAATCAATTCCAGTGGCCGCCTTCAACACGTCCCAAGCCACACTATTCAATCAATTCCAGTGGCCGCCGTCAACACGTCCCAAGCCACACTATTCAATCAATTCCAGTGGCCGCCGTCAACACGTCCTAAGCCACACTATTCAATCAATTCCAGTGACCGACGTAAACACGTCCCGGTCCATTCATACCTTTAACGGGCCACCGTCAACACGTCTCAAGCCCGCATCCAATTGGCACATCGGCCATTCATGCCTTCACACGGACCGCCGTCAACACGTCCCAAGTCCGTAGCCCTCCGATCGATCCGGGCTTAAAATCGACAGGCATGCACACGCCATTCAATTCAATCACATTCACGCCAAACTGCATCAAACAGTTCAAATTCACAAATTCGGTCCAATCCACAAATCGCCACTTCAACCACAAACCCGACGTTCAAGTCGGTCACACACGATTTTCCCCAAATCAAGCATACTATCTAATCCAATTCAAATTGCATAATTAAATCACAATATCACTAAATTAATGCACGCCCTAGCCGTTCTAACCCGAGACTAGTCAATGAAATACCCAAAAGACTAAGTAGGGTCTAGGAAGTCGCTTACCAAGTTTTGGCCCGGGGAAAGTCGGCTCGGGTCCAAAATGGCCCGGGTGAATAGTTCGGACTAGGCGTGGGCGCGGCGAACGTGCGGCGTGCCCCGGGGCGTGCGGATGGGCTACACGCTCGGGCGATGGGCGCGGGCACGGGCACGGGCACGGGCGTGGGCACAAGCGCGGGAGCGGGCACGGCGCGGGCACGACCACGGCGACGGGCGCGTGGCTTGTGCGCGCGGGCCACGGGCCGGCCACGGCCTAGGCAAGCCCGGGCACGGCTGGGCGAGTGGCCCGAGCTGCTGGCCGGCTGGCTGGCCGGCGAGCTGCGGCGGGCGGCGGCAGCGACGGAAGGACGGCGAGCGGCGGCGAGGCTGGATGGCTGATCGGCGGGCGGCGGGGCGAGCTGGAACGAGAGAGAGAGATAGTCGGGGGGTGAGAGAGAGACAGAAAGTGAGAGAGAGGGAGAGAGAAAGGAACGGAGAGGCTGAGGGGAAGGTGGCGGACCGGCGGCGGGGCGGCACGGCCGGGCACGGCGGCAACGCGAGGTCGGACGAGGCGGCCGGCGGGTGGCGGAGGCGAGCTGGCTCGGGTTCGTCGAGTCCGAACAAGGAGGAGGCCGGAGAAGGAAGAGACAAGGGGGAGGGGGCGGCAGCTGGTCTCGCGGCGTCGACGGGGCGGAGGCGGCGGTCGGACGATGCGTCGGCGGGCTGGGCCAACTCCGGGCGCGACGGGCAGTGACGACGAGCTCGCTGCCACGCGCGCGAGAGAGAGGAAGGGGCGGCCGGGGTGGTTGGAGGGCGACGCGACGGCGGCGGAGCAGGTCGAGCGGCGCGACGGTCGGCTGGCGACGGCGGCGCGCGACGGCCAGACGAGCTTGGGCGGCGGTCGGCGAGCAGACGGGACGAGCAGAGGCAGACGGGCCGAGCAGCAAGAAGAAGAAGAAGGAGAGAAGAAGAGAGAGGAGGAGAGAGGAGAGAGAGAGAGAGAGTGTGTCAGAAGGGCTGACTGCATGGGGAGGGAGCGGGGGAAGGGACGTGCGTGGGGGTGGCATGCACGGCAGAGGAAAAAGGGAAAGGAGAGAGAGAGAGAGAGAGAGAGAGAGAGAGAGAGAGAGAGAGAGAGAAGAACGTGCGGGGAGGGGACAGAGAGGAGAGAGAAAGAGAGAGAGAAAATAGGGAAAAAGGACTAATTTAAATTTCTCGAGCGTGATTCAATGGACACGGTCCAAACTAAAAATCGACCTAACGGTCTCGATTCAAATTCAGAAAAAAAAAATGGCCTAACAGTCCACGATAAATCCCAATAATAATCTAGGGCAAATGACCAAAATAAAATATCTCAAGACAGACTACGAGGGAGGTCTACTAGTCCAAATTCGCACCCGGTCAAAAATCCACTTTCTCACTATTCCTGATAATCTCGACGCTGGCCACAATAATATCGACACCGTCCAATTTATTTTGTCCCGAAATTCCCGGAAATCGACTGCCAAGTTCGGGGTCTAAATAACGGCCAAATTCGATCGAGTGCGATTCTAGCAAAATTTCTATTTTTTAAAAACAAGAACCCGAGAGTGATCAGTTCCCGGGCGAAATTCTATTACAAGCGCACTGACGAATTACACGTTTTATAAACCCCAAAAATGGGCCAAAATCCGGAATGTCACAATTCTTCCCCCTTACAAAAATTTCGTCCTCGAAATTTACAATCCAACCCAACTATTCAAACAAATGGGAGTACTGGTGTCGTATCAACTATTCACTTCCCTACATCGCACCTTTGGTTCCATGGTGTCCCTAGATCACCTTGACTGTTCTAATTGACTGCTGAACCCACTTAGGACTCGTGATGCTCCTCTTACCCACTCATCCCAACAAACCGGTGTTCTGCAAACCCTGCAATACAATGCCCTAAACGGTGCCATTCTAAAACTCTGCTGATAGCCATTGTTATAAGCAAACTCAACCAAGACCAATTATTCTTTCCAACTTCCCCAAAATCCAATACACGTGCTCGTGGCATATTTTCCAAAGTCTGTATCGTCCTCTCAGACTGGCCATGCTAAACTGTAACCTCGTTCCTAATGTCGTATGAAGACTTTTCCAAAAAGGTTGTGGTAAACTTAGGGTCTCTGTCTGACGTTATTATCACTAGCACTCCATGGAAACGGATCACCTATCGCATATAAAGCTCAGCATACTTATCCATTGCGAAATCCTTTTGCACTGTCAGAAAATGTGCCGACTTAGTCAATCTATCAACGATAACCCAAATGGAATCATGACCTCTCTGGCTCCTCGGTAATCCCATAACAAAATCCATCGTGATATGTTCCCATTTCCATTAGGGGATTTCCAATGATTGCAACAATCCACCCAGCTTACAATGTTACGCCTTCACTTGATGGCATGTTAGACACTCAGTCACGTGCTTGGCCACATCTACTTTCATGTCGTTCCACCACTAATGCTGCTGTAGGTTCTGATACATTTTCGTACTACCCGGGTGAATACCGTAATTGCTACGGTGTACTTCCGACAAAATTTCTTCTTTTAATTCTGCATCACTGGGTACACATAATTGACCACGGAACTTCAGAATCCCATCCTCGAAATACCTGAAAATCCGATTTCCTTTTTGTGACATCCATTTCCAGAATCTTCTGGATTTCTAGGTCCATCGATTGTAAAGCCTTAATCTTAGCCTGGGTTTCCGGTTTAATCCACAATGTGGTAAGCAGACTCTAAAAACATGGCTCATTTCAAACTTAAACTCGGAATCTCGGATTCCCTCCAACAGGGTCCATTCTTTGACCATCATATGCGCGATGCTCGATTTCCAACTCAGTGCATCTGCTATCTTATTAGCCCTTCCGGGGTGGTATATTATATCACAATCGTAGTCCTTAAGGAGTTCCCTCCAATGGCGTTGTCTCATGCTAAGTTCTTTTTGGGAAAGCCGATACCTTTAAACTTTGATGATCTGTATAAATTTGAAATTTCTTCCCACACAGATAATGCCTTTAAATCTTAAGAGCGAAAATAATTGCAGCTAATTTCAAATCATGTGTTGGATAATTTAGCTTATGCGGTCTCATTTGTTGCGATGCGTATGGCACTACTCTTCCACATTGTGTCAACACACATTCGGGTCCTCTTAGCGACGCGTCACTGTAGATTTCGTATCCTCCCTGACCTAACGGGACCGTCAATGCTGGCGTGATCGTCAAACTCTGTTTCAATCCTGAAAACTCCTTTTGTAGTTATTCGTCCATTCAAATTTTGTTTCCTTATTTTGCAAACGCGTCCACGGTGTTACTAACGTTAAAAACCCCTTCCACGAGACGTCTGTAATGACTTGCTGGATCCAAGAAGCTTTGAACCTCGATTACCGTTGTCGGCCTTGGCCAATTTCTGACAACTTCAATCTTTGCTGGATCCACTGCAATTCCTTCTCCGGGTATCATATGTCCTAAGAATGCCACTCAATGAAGCCAGAATTCGCACTTATAAAACTTAGCGTAGGGTGCGTGTTCCCTTAGGGTCTGTAGAACCTTTTTCCAAATGTACCTCGTGCTCGGTGGAACTCTTCGAATACACCAGAATGTCATCCATGAACACGCTCACAAATTGATCCAAAAATTCCTTGAATACTCGATTTATTTAAAATCCAATAAGGCTGCAGGGGCGTTCGTCAGTCCAAACGACATCACCATAAACTCATAGTGTCCATACCTTGTCCTAAATGCTGCCTTCGGCACATCCTCCTTCTTGATTCTCAATTGGTGATAGCCAGTCTTCAAATCAATCTTAGAAAACACTGATGCCCCTTGCAACTGATTAAATAGGTCATTAATCCTTAGCAATTGGTACTTATTCTTAATGATCACCTGATTCAACTGTCTATAGTCAATACATAACCTTAACGATCCGTCCTTCTTCCTCGCCAATAATACTGGCGCTCCCCCCTAGAGACGCACTCGAACGAATAAAACCTTCATCCAATGACTCCCGCATTTGTGCTTTCGATTCCTTCAATTCCGACAATGATATCTTGTAGAACGCTCCCAAGGTCGATTTTGTCTCTGGGGTCAACTCAACCACAACCTCGACTCTCCTATCAGGTGGCAATCCGGCAATTTCCTAAGGAAGACATCGGGAAGATTACACACCTCGGCTATGCCCCTTTAGCCTTGATTCCTCAACCAACTAATCAGCCATAAATTAATTATCTTTATACACCTCAAAGACAGCTCAATCCATCCAATTTTAATCCAACGGTCTCCCAAAACAAATCACCCCGGTTCTTTACACAATCTGCAATCTCTAAGCAACACTCATCCTTCCCCACTCGTCCAAGAATATCATCAGTAATTTAGAAATCCTTAAGTCGATTGCACCTACCCACTATAAGCAATTATACGCCGTACATGACCATTAAAGTTACAACTTCAAAATCATCGTCTATTGTACCCAATACCATCTCATAGTGCATCTAGATCCTCAAGGCGCATCCTCCGCTTCCTTCCCAGCCACAACATACACTTTTCCTTACGTCCTTAGCCGATTTTGATTAATCTGCAGGGCAGCTCTCACTTAATGTCCTACCTGCGGTCGCTGCGATTGCATTGGTGACCTAACCTGTCAGTTTAACAATTTTCCATCTGGTAACCTTACTGTCCACATCCACAACATGCTCTACTTTTACCTTGGCAATGGCCATTCCTATGCCTTTTTTCATGAGACCGACACGCGACGTTGGAGTAATAGTTCGGCTTTCCAAAGTTCTTTCTTACTAGGGGGACAAATCTCCGATTCTCTATCATAGGCTTCTTTCCCCAGTTCCCATTGTCCCTAGCCGGCGCGAACCGTGATCCAAAAGCGACCGTCCTTTCACTCATATCCGTGTCAACCATCGAACTCTCTCATACAACTCGTTGTAATTCCTTAAGACCCAAAAGTACCAACTGATTGCGAAATTCCAGTTCCAATCTATCCTAAAGCCTCCTTGTCCCATCCACATGGCCCTTGACCATCTTTAGTGCGTACTTAGGCAACCTCACAACTTGACCTCGTACTGATCGACTGACATCCGATTTTAGTGAAGCCGAAGGAACTATGTCATCTTCTGTCCTTGCGCACTTTCTGAAAGTACTTCTTATTAAAGACCTCGATAACGACACCCCAGCTTAGAGATATACCCTCTGAAACATCCTATTTCGGGGGTCCTCTTACTAATTACTTGCATTTCCTTGGAGCTGATATATAGTCAGGGTCATTTTCTCCTCATCAATGCACCCGAATACCTCAAAAGCCTTTTTCTAAGTCCTCTGTCCAAAGTAATGTAGCCTCAGGTTCACCTCTTCTCATCGAACCTTACAAGTTTAAATTCCAAAATTTTTCCAACCAACTGACGCATCTGTCTGACTGCGTTAACTTACCCTTGACCTTGATTCCCAACATTTCCATTATACCTATGATTCTTATTATTCCCATTGACGACGACAATAGAGGCCTCAACATCAGTAGAAACAGTCGTATTTCGCTCCTCAATCTGCCTTCCCCTTAAAATTTCAACTTCCTCGATTGCCCTCAAAATCTCACCCCATCTGGGATCCCCCACAATTCCAACTTGCGGACCTTAGACCTCGACCTCAACCTCGACTACTCATACTCACAGGGTTCACATCACCCACTTACCTGCTATAATTCCCCCTCGGGAATTAAAGACCTAGGCCAACTATATCAGTCTAAGCTCTAGGCAGTAATTCACAACAATTCACTAAGTAGGCAGTCAATCACAACACCACTCAATCACAAGGAGCAGGGATCACGCACTAACCTCAAGTCCTGACGCACCTGCATTTCACGTATTAATGCATAATATCACTCAGTAATAACAACCAAGCAGTCTGGGTAACGCATGGCCAACAAATCTCCCTAACTGGCTACCCCAAAGTCATCGCTCCTTATCACTCCAAGCTTCGACTATCTTGGTTCGAGCTGACCTTGCTCTGATACCAATTCAAACGGGGATGTCACGCCCCGCACCCTTCGAGCGCGCGATCATCCCTCGATGGTCGAACATTGAATGCGACGTCCTAGATACGTCGCCGACCCAACCCAAACATCAGAGATTAAACACGCGCGGAAACAAATAGAAACAACTCAGACAAATAATAATGACAAGGGATAGCAATAGCACAAAATAATAACTGGAATTCCTACACTTAGCAGATACATATGACGCCCACAAAAGACAATCCCTAAGTTAGGCCACAACAACAGAACTAGATTCCTCAAAAGGGGCAAATGTTCGCAAACTTAACTCCTCTATAAAGGGGGACTCAAATACCGAGTACTTGACCCGTCCTCGATCTCCGAGATACTTTTGCAGCGTCTCCAATCACTCATGGTCGCGGATTTGAAATGATTATATAATAACCGTGAGAACGAGTTTCAATAAGCAACCCCCTAAACCCCACCTAGGCCAATGCGTACCCAGACAAGTCGTACATGCAATCAAACCAATAATATATACAATACACATCAATGGACTTACCTCGCCATCCAATCACTTACCCACACTGCACATTAGTTAATCAGAATAATGCAATAATATCCCGGTAATATGGCACAATCGTTCAAGTACCATCCACACTCGCACTCAATCAATCCAACCAATTCAGCCAGTCAATTCAGTCGCACGCTCAACCAGCCATTTCGGTCACACGCTCAACCAGTCAATTCAGTCACACGCGCCATATCACAATCACCTGGCACACACACTCCCACTCGAAATCAATCAATCCAACCAATCACCCACACGCGCCATCCGTCAATTCGATCAACATCCACACGCTCAACCAGCCGATTCAATCACACTCAGTTAGCCATTTCAATCACACTCAAATCGCATGCGTGACCAATATCTTTCTCACGACCCGCGCCGCTGCGCCTCAAGTTCATTCTCACAGGCTCACAAGCCACACAAATCGATCAATCCCAATGGCCGCCGTCAACACGTCCCAAGCCATACCATTCAATCAATTCCAGTGGCCGCCGTCAACACGTCCCAAGCCACACTATTCAATCAATTCCAGTGGCCGCCGTCAACACGTCCCAAGCCACACTATTCAATCAATTCCAGTGACCGACGTAAACACGTCCCGGTCCATTCATACCTTTAACGGGCCACCGTCAACACGTCTCAAGCCCGCATCCAATTGGCACATCGGCCATTCATGCCTTCACACGGACCGCCGTCAACACATCCCAAGTCCGTAGCTCTCCGATCGATCCGGGCTTAAAATCGACAGGCATGCACACGCCATTCAATTCAATCACATTCACGCCGAATTGCATCAAACAGCTCAAATTCACAAATTCGGTTCAATCCACAAATCGCCACTTCAACCACAAACCCGACGTTCAAGTCGATCACACACGATTTTCCCCAAATCAAGCATACTATCTAATCCAATTCAAATTGCATAATTAAATCACAATATCACTAAATTAATGCACGCCCTAGCCGTTCTAACCCGAGACTAGTCAATGAAATACCCAAAAGACTAAGTAGGGTCTAGGAAGTCGCTTACCAAGTTTTGGCCCGGGGAAAGTCGGCTCGGGTGAATAGTTCGGACTAGGCGCGGGTGCGGCGAACGTGCGGCGTGCCCCGGGGCGCGCGGATGGGCTACACGCTCGGGCGATGGGCGCGGGCACGGGCACGGGCGTGGGCACAAGCGCGGGAGCGGGCACGACACGGGCACGACCACGGCGACGGGCGCGTGGCTTGTGCGCGCGGGCCACGGGCCGGCCATGGTCTAGGCAAGCCCGGGCACGGCTGGGCGAGTGGCCCGAGCTGCTGGCCGGCTGGCTGGCCGGCGAGCTGCGGCGGGCGGCGACGGCAACGGAAGGACGGCGAGCGGTGGCGAGGCTGGATGGCTGACCGGCGGGGGGCGGGGCGAGCTGGAACGAGAGAGAGAGATAGTCGGGGGGTGAGAGAGAGACAGAGAGTGAGAGAGAGGGAGAGAGAAAGGAACGGAGAGGCTGAGGGGAAGGTGGCGGACCAGCGGCGGGGCAACACGGCTGGGCACGGCGGCAACGCGAGGCCGGACGAGGCGGCCGGCGGGGGGCGGAGGCGAGCTGGCTCGGGTTCGTCGAGACCGAACAAGGAGGAGGCCGGAGAAGGAAGAGACAAGGGGGAGGGGGTGGCAGCTGGTCTCGTGGCGTCGACGGGGCGGAGGCGGCGGTCGGACGACGCGCCGGCGGGCTGGGCCAGCTCCGGGCGCGACGGGCAGCGGCGACGAGCTCGCTGCCACGCGCGCGAGAGAGAGGAAGGGGCGGCCGGGGTGGTTGGAGGGCGACGCGACGGCGGCGGAGCAGGTCGGGCGGCGCGGCGCGGCGCGACGGTCTGCTGGCGACGGCGGCACGCGACAGCCAGACGAGCTCTGGTGGCGGTCGGCGAGCAGACGGGACGAGCAGAGGTAGACAGGCCGAGCAGCAAGAAGAAGAAGAAGGAGAGAAGAAGAGAGAGAATAAGAAAAGAGAGGAGGAGAGAGGAGAGAGAGAGGAGAGAGAGAGAGAGAGTGTCAGAAGGGCTGACTGCATGGGGAGGGAGCGGGGGAAGGGACGTGCGTGGGGGTGGCGTGCACGGCAGAGGAAAAAGGGAAAGGAGAGAGAGAGAGAGAGAGAGAGAGAGAGAGAGAGAGAGAGAGAAGAACGCGCGGGGAGGGGACAGCACGGCAGAGGAGAGAGGAGAGAGAAAGAGAGAGAGAAAATAGGGAAAAAGGACTAATTTAAATTTCTCGAGTGCGATTCAATGGACACGGTCCAAACTAAAAATCGACCTAATGGTCCCGATTCAAATTCAGAAAAAAAAATGGCCTAACAGTCCACTATAAATCTCAATAATAATCTAGGGTAAATGACCAAAATAAAATATCTCAAGACACACTACGAGGGAGGTCTACTAGTCCAAATTCGCACCCGGTCAAAAATCCACTTTCTCACTATTCCTGATAATCTCGACGCTGGCCACAATAATATCGACACCATCCAATTTATTTTATCCCGAAACTCCCGAAAATCGACTGTCAAGTTCGGGGTCTAAATAACGGCCAAATTCGATCGAGTGCGATTCTAGCAAAATTTCTATTTTTTAAAAACAAGAATCCGAGAGTTATCAGTTCCCGGGCGAAATTCTATTACAAGCGCACTGACGAATTACACGTTTTATAAACCCCAAAAATGGGTCAAAATCCGGAATGTCACACTTCCAAACCAGTAAAGCACGATAAATGTGTGCTCTTTTTTTTGTTAATTATTTTGTTATCGAATATTGGATCGAGACATTTACTAAACAACTAAATAAAAAAATTACGGTCTTCAATATATTATTTTTCTCGTGTTATGATTGATGAAATAAGCATTTCAAAGATCAAAATATTTCTTATTAAGGTTATATTTAAGAAGTGTCTTTTGATAGGATAAATAGCAGGGGTGAGCAAGATAGATCGTCCAAATCGAAACTGGACCGGACTTATCGATTTGGTTCGGTTCTTGAGAATATTGATTCGGTTCCCGGTTCCTAAAAGTGGAATCTATTTCGGGCGGTCTGGTTTCCGGTTCTAGGGTGAGAACCAGACTAGACTGGGCCGATAAATATATATTTTAAATTTTTTTCATATATATATTTATTTACTTTTTAAAATTTTTGAAAAAAAATAGAAAGTTTAATCTAATTTTCCTAATTCCCTTTTGCCTTTATCAATAAGTGATTGGTCCTATTGAAACTAGACCGGACCAATGGTCTACGGTTCCAAGATTAGCCGGTCTGATCCCCGATCCTAGAAATTGGGAACTGGTCCTCCTGGTCCGGTTCCTAGTCCTTGGGTTGGACCAGATCAAACCAAACCGGAAACCGCTCACCCCTAACAAATAGCAAGACCCAATTGATTATTACAATTGGGGCATCTTTGTGCCTCTGAAGGAAAACAGTTTCATGCATTCAAGAAGCTTGTTCAACTACCAACGCAGCCTCGGTTCTACTGAACAAAGTAATAAGCCATCATCAAACCACTTTTCTCCTTGACTTTCTGTTGAATATATGTCTCGAGTTTAAGCCCGAAGTGAAAATCTGAATATTTCGAATGAATATTTTGCGAACATATGAAATCAAGCAAAGAAAAAAAAAGGAAATATAAAAGATTCACTTTCTTGTTTCTTAAAGTTACGGTCAAGAGAAGAGGAAAGAAGAAAATATTCTTTCCTATATTATGTTGGGCTCTTGGACTGAAATTGGAAAGTCCAACGTGGGACAATATTCAGTCAACTTTGATTTCCTTCTTGACCAATATGTGCTGACCGAACTGGACTTCTTCCGAGGCGGTGGACGTATATTATATATATAGCTTATACGTTGGTTTACAAGAGAGAGCTATTGTTGAAAAGAAGTCTTGAAGCGCCGCAGTTAATGTGAAGACGTTCGTGAGTGCTTGGCGGTGGGTGTTTCCGTGGATTCTCGTTCGTGAATTATATCCAAGAAGAATTAGTGTTCAAGCGTAAATCTTGTGATAAGATTTGTGTACAATTCTTTTGCGAGATTGAGAGATTATTTCGTGAGGAATTGTGGGGCTAAACACTGTGTGAGTTATTAGGTGTAATTGGGGTTTGGGAAACACTGAGAGTGTTTGAGTGACTCGAGTGTGGTTGTAATCTCTGTTGTATCGCTTGATCTATAGTGGAATTCCGTGCTGCTCTCCCCGTGGATGTAGGTCACTACGACCGAACCACGTAAATCTGGTGTCTGATTTATTTTCTTATTCTGTCAAATTTATTGTTCGATCGCTTGGCTTCCGCAACAATTGGTATCAGAGCCTGGCTTGGCTGAGTTGAAGCGAATCGATGGCAATAGAAGAAGGAAAAGTGAGAATCGACAGATTTGATGGGAAGGATTTTGGTTTCTGGAAGATGCAGATTGAGGATCAACTATATCAAATGAAACTGCACGTGCCCTTGTCTGGGGAGAAGCCAGAGACGATGAAGCAAGCTGATTGGGAATTGCTGGATAGACGAGCTTTGGGTGTTATTCGGCTGACATTAGCTCGTAACGTCGCGTTTAACATCGTGAATGAGAAGACCACTGCGGGTTTGATGAAAGCCTTGTCGGACATGTACGAGAAGCCCTCTGGGATCAACAAAGTCTACTTGATGCGACGTCTGTTTAATTTGAAGATGAGCGAAGGTGCATCAGTTGCTGATCATATTAATAAATTCAATGTGATCGTTAATCAATTGAGTTTAGTTGATATTGACTTTGAAGATGAGGTACGTGCTTTGATTCTATTATCTTCATTGCCTGATAGTTGGAATACTACTGTTACTGCTGTTAGTAATTCCCCTGGGTCGACAAGTTTGACGTTTGATGGTGTTCGAGATTTAATTTTGAGTGAAGATATCCGTAGAAGAGAATCTGGCGAACATGTATCTGCTGCTTTAGTAGGTGAAAATAGAGGAAGAACTTGTACACGTGTTAGCAGGAGTAGTATGAACTCAAATAGACGAAGTCAGTCTAGTACTGGTGGTATTGTCTGTTGGAGCTGTGGCAAGAGGGGGCATCTTAGAAGGGATTGCCTTAAGCTGAAGAACTACAAAGGTAAGGGAATTAGAGTTGATCATGCGGATGATATTGCAGCTATAGCTGATGGTAATTTGGATGATGCTGATTATGTCTTGTCTGTCACTAATGATTTATCGTTTGATGGATGGATTATGGATTCTGGTTGTTCTTTTCACGCTACACCAAACAGGAACTAGTTTACTACTTATCAGTGCACGGATAGTAGTAAAGTGCAATTAGGGAACAATTCTGAATGCGATGTTATTGGTGTTGGTGATGTTAGAATTAGAATGCATGATGGTATCGTGTGGACATTAACTGGAGTGAAGCATATTCCAGAGTTGAAGAAAAATCTGATTTCCTTGAGTGCCCTAGATTCAGTTGGGTGTCGGTATTCTTCAGAATGTGGGGTTCTGAAAGTTGTTCGAGGTGCCTTGGTGATAATGAAAGCAATCAAGCATAATGGCCTGTATGAGCTTCAAGGTGAGACAGTGATGGAATTCGCTGCGGAGACGTCGGATGCATCAGTTCGAAAGTCTGAATTGTGGCATATGCGTTTGGGGCACATTAGCGAGAGAAGCCTGAAGGTTCTAAGTGAAAGAAATTTGCTATGTGGTTATGTGGCTAACGAATTGAATGTATACAGGTGCTGTGATTTAGATCAACGGCGGAAAGTGCAGTTTAGTACGATTGTCAGAGAAACCACGGATATTGCAGAATTAATTCACTTGGATGTTCGCAGGTTGTCCCGGTTTCCTTCGAGGAAGAGTGCCAGATTTATGCTAACAGTTGTTGATGACTACTCGAGGAAGACTTGGGTGTTTGTGCTTAGGCACAAGTTTGATATTATTGTCAGGATCATGCAGTTAAAAGCTTTGATCGAAAAGGAGACTGGTAAATCGATTAAGCAGGTGCAGACTGACAATAGTATAGAGTTTTGCTCGAAGCTGTTAAACGAATTCTGCGTGAAGGAAGGCATAGTGAGACACCGCACTAGTGCCAATGAACCACAACAGGTTGCAGAATTGATGAGCAAAACATTACCAGAGACGGCCCATAAAATGCTCTCTAGTGCTGGTATGGCTAGAAGATTTCTAGCTGATGCGCTTAGTACGGCGAGCTACCTGAAGAATAGATCCCCATCGACTGCGATTGAATATCGGACTCCCGAAGAAGTGTGGTCAGGTAACGTTGCTGATTATTCTGTTCTTAGAATATTTGGTTGTCCATGTTATGTTCGAGTTAGTGATGGTAAGCTCGATGGAAGGACAATAAAGTGCATGTTCCTAGGTTATGCACAAGGTGAACGGGGCTATAAGTTGTGGTGCCCGGAATTAAATTCACCTGTTGTCAGCAGAGAAGTTATATTTGACGAGTCTCCAGTACTTCTAGCTAGGAGTGTTAATAGCAGTGTTCATATGGATCTGGACGGTGTTCAGCTTGAGGTGGAGTTGCAACCAGAAACTCCTGAGGTAGCGGGTGTTAGCAAAATAATCGATGCGGATGGTACTTCTAGCGAGGTGGAGCCTATTGAGCTAACAGTTGCTGTAACTGCTGATATCGATAAGGTGCGTATTCAATCTTCCGATAGATATGGATGCAACAATGGTTTTACTTTATCTGCGATTAAGGAGGTTGTGTCGGAAAATCCTTGTGGAGCAGTTAAAGGTGCATGTGGAGTTGGTATTCTGATGAGGTCCACGGCTATGGCGAAGTTCAAGCGAGGCTTGGACTTGAAAGACATCTGTGGCGGTTGAGCCCATTGGGGCTATGGGAGAGTAGTAGCGAAATTCGGATTCTATCAAAGCGATTGTAACTTGGCTCAAACATCGAGCCAAGGTGGAGATTGTTGAATATATGTCTCGAGTTTAAGCCCGAAGTGAAAATCTGAATATTTCGAATGAATATTTTGCAAACATATGAAATCAAGCAAAGAAAAAAAAAGGAAAAATAAAAGATTCACTTTCTTGTTTCTTAAAGTTACGGTCAAGAGAAGAGGAAAGAAGAAAATATTCTTTCCTATATTATGTTGGGCTCTTGGACTGAAATTGGAAAGTCCAACGTGGGACAATATTCAGTCAACTTTGATTTCCTTCTTGACCAATATATGCTGACCGAACTGGACTTCTTCCGAGGCGGTGGACGTATATTATATATATAGCTTATACGTTGGTTTACAAGAGAGAGCTATTGTTGAAAAGAAGTCTTGAAGCGCCGCAGTTAATGTGAAGACATTCGTGAGTGCTTGGCGGTGGGTGTTTCCGTGGATTCTCGTTCGTGAATTATATCCAAGAAGAATTAGTGTTCAAGCGTAAATCTTGTGATAAGATTTGTGTACAATTCTTTTGCGAGATTGAGAGATTATTTCGTGAGGAATTGTGGGGCTAAACACTGTGTGAGTTATTGGGTGTAATTGGGGCTTGGGAAACACTGAGAGTGTTTGAGTGACTCGAGTGTGGTTGTAATCTCCGTTGTATCGCTTGATCTATAGTGAAATTCCGTGCTGCTCTCCCCGTGGATGTAGGTCACTACGACCGAACCACGTAAATCTGGTGTCTGATTTATTTTCTTATTTTGTCAAATTTATTTTTCGATCGCTTGGTTTCCGCAACACTTTTCCTCAAGCCTGTGACTGGGGGGTGCTTGTTTTCGGATCTCTAAAAAGCATCGCACCAAGAAAGGTGCTTTTGCCTTTTCTTTAAGAAAAAGCTGCATGAGGTAAATTGATTTCAAGTTTCCTTTTCATCTGGGCTGTCTATTCTCGGGTCATTCTTGATTCAAATGATGAAGCATCACATCTCTCTGCAAATGAATCAGTAAAGAAGTTGCACTGACAAGAGGTCTCCTTCTTTTGGGTTTTGCTCTTTTTTTCTTTTTTGACTTTGTCACAGCTGCCAACTAAAAGTGGGGTCTGCTTTCATTTATTTTGCTCGAGCTCTTTGATCACATAAAGAGAGGTTTTCAGTTGTAGGTTGGGTTTGTGCTCCAAAGTCGATGGAGAGTTGGGGTGATGGCATCGATCGTGACGCGGAAACGCCACTTTTGCCGCCAAGAAATGGCAGCGAAACTGGTCAGGACAATGGGAATGACGCACGTGCACAAGTGAACAGCGCCAACATTGACAACTCTGTTTCATCTCTGAGGCATGAGTTCTTCTTCAGATTGCCGGCCAAGGTCCGGTCTGGGCTTGATGCTGAGTCCCCCTTTTATCTCGACCTTTCCAAGACCACTGGTTTGGTTGAAGGTAACCTTTCAGTTTCTAGACTTTGCTCGTAAGTCATAGTTCACACAGATTAAGCTCAATTTGTTATGTATATGGAAATGTTCTCTTCTGAATATCATGATAAAGCCGGCTGGTTTCTTCGCAGTACACTCTATTTTCCCGGTTTTCAAACATAAACGGCAAATGGAGATTCATGTTTCTGACTTGCTTTTGGTTTTGAGCACGATGGAACTATCCCCAAGAGTAGGCGCAGACTAATGCATAAAGCAAATATGAGGACTTCATAAATTATGCTTACTGTTGATGGGTGTATGTAGTTTGTCAACTTTATAAATATTGTATATGAATGTCAGATTTGGTAAATTTTCAAACTAGATATTTGAGTTTGTTTCCAAACTGCAAAAGCTTTCTTCAAACAAAACTGATAAATAAAAGATTTCAACCTACGTAAACATCAAATAACCAAAACCAACGATACATATGTTACCGATAAAAAGAACTGTCTTAGCGAAAACGAACTGTAATCTAAATGAAGTGCTCTTACACTATCACAAGTCATTACACATATTCATTTCCTGGCTGGTCAGGGGAGAAGGACTACTACGAGAGACGGTTTGCCACCTTGAGGTCGTTCAAAGAGGTTGAGTCACTTGAATCGCCTCATGTCATTGATGAAGATCAGAGCAGCACATTGCAAGCTCAACATGAAAGAGCTATGAAAATATCAAATTGGGCCAACGTGTTCTTGCTCGTGTTCAAGGTACACATAGAACTGTTAATTCTACTGTCCTGGTGATTTTAATGCATCATTTGTGGATTTCCATAGCTTCTTGAGCTGCGACATGGTCATAGAAAAAGTCTTTTTGGTGTATGCATTACATGGAATCTCTCCCACGCAAGCATTCTGTGCATTGAAAGGAAATGTTGAACATGTGAAGAGGGCAACACTTAGAAATTCATAACAAATCCAGTAGTTACGACTGCAGCGATCTATTCAAGACCGATTGAACTTCAAGGACTAAACTTACTACATTGTGAATTTGGACAAAATATAGCTAAGTTTTGCTAACCTCTATTCTGAAACGTAATTAGCACTATTGTAACAAATAGATTTGGACTTGGTTTATGGCAGAATTATTCGATACGCCATATGCTGTCCAACTTACTGCATCATTTAAATCTTCTTATAGCATTTTTGCACCAAAAATGATTTAGATGACCTGATATTTCTTTTTTCTCTTTACTAGACATATGCAACCGTGAAGAGTGGGTCCATAGCCATCGCAGCATCAACCCTAGATTCGTTGCTGGATTTAATGGCCGGCGGTATCCTTTGGTTTACGCACTTGTTGATGAAAACAATAAACATATACACGTATCCTATTGGGAAACTTTGGGTACAGACGGTTGGCATTATCATCTTCTCTGCTATCATGGCCACTCTGGGTGAGTTGTTTCTCCAATTCTCTGCCATGCTAGTCTGTACTTACATCATTTGGATTCATTGAATAGGACATATTTCATTGCAGGTGTAAGAATTTGACGACATTTATCACATCAATAGTACTCATATTCTAGGCAAAAAAGCTTTAGGATATTTCCTCTTGCTCTGGAATACATCTGATTAGATAACTGTGTGAAGCCATTGGCTATAACATTGATAGAATTCAGTTTTGAAGCCTTCACTAAACCTTTATTAAAAATCTTACCATATCGGAAGAACGGAAATACAGGAAAAGGTACAAAGTATTTCTAGAGATTCATCAGGATCTGACGGAAACACTAGGAGAAACTGCACTTTATTTTACGACAAATGGCTGTCTAGTTACATAAATAAGCAATCTATTTTTCCATAAGATACAGGGTTTCGGGTGCTTGTCCAAGCAGTCGAGCAACTCATCAGAAACCAACCTTCCGAAAGGATGACATCAGAGCAGTTAGTGTGGTTGTACACAATTATGCTGACGGCAACCAGAGTGAAACTCATCCTTTGGATCTACTGCAGAAGTTTGGGGAACAAAATAGTTCGTGCATATGCAAAGGTAAGATGGCGGACCAAATTAACCAGACTTGTTGAGCCAAAAAAAGTTTTCATTTGCACTAGGGCTTGTATGGTTGTTTTAACAAGACTTCAATTCCACCAGGATCATTACTTTGATGTGGTGACAAATGGGGTCGGTTTAGTTGCCGCTCTTCTTGGAGATAAGTTTTATTGGTGGATCGACCCGGCTGGTGCCATAGCCCTCGCTATTTATACAATTTCAAATTGGTCCGGCACACTTTTGGAAAATGCTGGTGGCTCCTCTCTCTCTCTACTTTTCTTTCTTTTTCTGAGGATTTATATTTAATCAACCTTGTTCTACCAAAGTACGCAACATGAAAACAAGTCAACTACTATGTTACAAAGAAAAAAGCATGATTTCATCAGTTCCTTACTGATAATTTTGTACTGATAAATGTGATCTATGAAGATAAATGTCCCTTTCTCCTCTGAGTGCTAATCTTTTGCTATTTGGTCTCTTAGTGTCTCTTGTTGGGAAATCAGCTTCACCGGAAGTCTTGCAGAAACTGAAATACCTAGCCCTTAGACACCATCCTCAAATTCAACGTGTCGACACAGTTAGTGCATACACCTTCGGTGTCCTTTACTTTGTTGAGGTCAGTAATTTGGGGTTTCTTGCTAACGATTTGTTGCACCTCCTCAACCTGTTATGCTTGAGTTGCTAATTCCATACAATGATTTTGACTAGTTTGTATAATGCACATTTTACATGACAATGTCGGGTAGATATTGAGTTGCCCAAAGCTTTACCCCTGAAAGCATCGCATGCAATTGGAGAAGCATTGCAAATAAAGATCGAAGAACTCCCTAAAGTGGAAAGAGCCTTCGTTCATCTAGATTTTGAGTGCGAGCACAAGCCAGAGCATTCCGTGCTCAGCAGATTCCCAGATAACCAGCATTGAACGAACTGGTCTTTCATCATTTGGATTCTCTAAAACTTGAATAACCTTCAGAGTTTGGTAATATGTAAAAAACATTCTCGATGAGAAAACATTCTCGATGCACACAAAAACATTCTCGATGAGAAAGGCGTGATTAACACAAGATGCAAGAGTAACTTTGTAAAAGGGGATGAAATAAGCTGTGGAAGGATCATTGGGCAGTCGAGAAAACTTGATACACTGAACAAGGCCTGTTCTTTAGGCATCCACAGAATACTTTCAGTAATGTTCTGTCTCCATGGATGTATGAAAGGTGTAAGTGTCTGTGCTCTCTCAACCCATACCATGCATGTGACGGGCCAATTCTACATGCCTCCATGCCTGTGTTAGAACTGTTAATTGTAACGGGCCAAATTCTCTTAATGGTGGAACAGTTGACAGACGCCTCCATTGCCTAACAACAATAGGCAGAGAATAATCTAGGAAAGCTCGTGTTTACAAATAGGTGCCTGGTGTTTCGAAAGGGAATGATTGGTTTTGGCAAAACTCTACATCAGAGGGCACTGTCGATCTTCAGGCTGTTGAACGTGGGACTTATCGATACTGTCATTGGTCCTAATGACAGATATTATATCACAAAGGAGCGAAGAAAGAGAACCAATGTTGCCATTGCCCTGGAAGTTTTGAGACCAAGGGTAGACAGCTGTAAAGTCTTTTAGTGTATTTATGCCTAGACATAGTTTTTGCAGGTTAGATACCAAGAATAGACTGCTAACACGGGGAGAGAACGCTGAATTAATGGACTCAAAACAACATCAGGTACATTGCAAAGGATCTCGGCTTGTGTTCTCAATAATCACGACCTCGTGACATGCAGGACATGTGAATCTTTGTACTAGATTTTATTTTCACAAGAGAGAAGCCTTTCTAACGTGGCTGGAAGAAAGAATCAGTTCTCAGAGACTCCGTACATGTCATTCCTCTTCCTATCCACTAATCAAGTACCATTGTCATCGTGAATTGTGAACAATTACCCCTCCAAAAGCCAAAATAATAGAATTTCCATCGAAGTCAATAAGCCAAGATGTTTTGTCCTGAGAAGAAAGAATGTTAAATTTATGAACAGACAAATCTGAACCTCATATTAGAGAAATTTGCTATGATGATTGCTTGGCAAGCTCTAGATGTTTTCTTTCTCTTCATATGGAGGAAAACAATCGGAAGGAGATTAAATAACTCAACTCAACTCAAGAAGAGAAGATTGTATTCGAAAATTATGACATTCAATGGGAAATTATTCTGACCAAAAAAAAATGGGAAATTATTTGAGCGCGAAAAAAAGTTTCACAAAATACCCAGATCTCTGTGACCAAACAAAGACTGAATTTTCACACGGCCACCTCAGACCACATCTGCACCCCTTAACATAATGAGAACCTCATTCCATTGCTAGCCGCAATGTACTTTCAGCAGTAGTTTCCTTTTTGTTGCAAATGGCATTAATTTCCTCAGGATCAGTCGAATTTTTGTCGGAATATCACTGTCAACCCTGCATCAGGCCCGGCAGTTGGTTTCCTTATGTTTGAAAGAACCACCGGGCGCCAAAACGGAACAGGGAAAAGCCTGAGTCCTCAGGGCACACCTTAGCTGAAGAATTTCTGTGCCCGCCTTCCCCACGGTGTTGGCTCTGCAAATCTCGGTCCTGTTCGGACAGTCTTCTCTTTGTTGGTCCTTCACACTAACACTTCGCTTGGGAATGTGATTTCTCTCCTCTGAGCCACCCACAGTGCATCCAGTGCTCTCCCATTCCAGACTCACCGTTTCAAACGTAGAACAGATAACACCTGAAATCGCATTTACAGCATAAGAATACACTTATGGACACAAGTTCATGACATTGAAATTTTGAATAAAAACTTAAGGTTGTAACCCTACAACTACTCCAACAAACTATCATCCTTGCATTAGCCTTTAAACAGATGAAATGTATTTTCAGGCCTTCTTCCCTACAGCTTCGGAAAATTTTTCATAGACCCATCCATGTGTCCATTTTTTTTTTAACCTCCATGTGTCCAGTTGAATAACCAGACGTTATTGAAAGACTGCAACATAGCTAAACGAATGAGTGTACAGGCTATTCTAGTTTCCTGAAACTCTGTCAGATGGACCAGCTATTCACAATTGTAACTGCACAAGTACTTGGAAAAAGCCTTCCCAATAAAGCATGTTAAAGGAAGATATCTTAGCCTATTTTTATGCATAGCACTTGGTGTTCAATATTTAAGTTTGTTGACACCTAAATTTTGCCTAACTTATTTAGGGTTATATCGCATAAAATTCTAGGGTTTATATATATATATAACCACTAAACAAAAATTCTCATTAAATTCCGTGGCATGTAGACATTGGGCACGCTTGAATTAATAGGGTTTTTTAAAAAAAAAAATCCCGGGCCAGGTTCGTCGGCCCATTCCTTTTCCCCCCCTTTTTTTCTCTTTTCGCAGCCCTTTTCTTCCCTTTTATTTTCCCACGCGGGCCGGCCCTCTTTGCCTCGGCCCGGCCCACGTCTCTTCTTCTTCCCCCCCTCTCCAGTCAACGTACGAGGGAGGAGTGACGGAAGCAAGAACAGAATGGGCAAGAACGCAGAAGCCGGAACAGAGGCCAGAAGCCGGAACAGGAGCCAGAGGCGTGCGATGGCAGCGCGATCCGCGGGTCGTGAGATCGGCCGGCCGCGACAGGCTGGCGGTGGCAGGAGCCATGCGCGCCTGCTGGCCTGCTCCGCGCCACTGGTGGTCGCTTAAAACCGAGGCCGGGAACAGATCGGAGGGGGGGGGGAGAGAAGAGAGAGAGAGATCGAGAGAGGGATTCCAGAGAGAGAGCAGGGGCAGATCCGAGAGAGGGAGAGAAAAATCGAGAGAGATCCGGAGAGGGTGAGGCCGAGATCGTTGGCGAGAGAGATCCGAGGCCTAACAGGCTCCTGTCGACGACCCCTGCGCCTCAACCACGGCCGGCGACGTCCCTACACGTTCTTCTTCTCACGGTAGGTCTCAACCCGAGTTTCATCGGGTTTTGTTTGGTTGGGATCGTGGTAAAATTCCCGAGGATCCTGGCTCGGAGGCGCACAAGGCAACCGGACATAACCCGATCTATCGAGTTCGCCCCCATTCGCCGCCGCCGAGCCGGGTAGGGACAAGGCCACCGAACCCCTCTGTTTCGGTTTGTTTTTTTGAGTCTTCGTCGGCAGGGGAGTATGGCCGAGGCTCGTTTTCAGCCGTTACCGAGTGTCAGCAAGCCTTCCCTATTGTCTATTGTATGTTGTCTTCCATGTATGCTGACTGCGATCGATGTTTGAGCTGCCATCGGCTTCGTTTTTCCTCTTCCAGTCGACGCCTGCAAGCTGTTTGGTGATTTGCCCGAATGAACTCTCGAGTTTGGTTGCGTTTTGCTGCAATTTTGGGGGGGGGGGGTCGGTCGGTCCCGACGCGCCGCCAGTCGTCACAGCGGTCCGAGCGTGACCTTGAAAGGAACGAACCAGCCAGTCCCTTGTCGGGATCTGGCTAGTTCGCAGCCGCGAGCCCGACCTTCGCGGTTGGGGTGTGTCGAACGGTGGTCGAGCAAGGGTTCGGCCGCAGGGCCAGAAACCCCCAGCCACAGAGGCTAGGGCGTGAAGGGACCGGCATTCCGGCCGGCCAGCGAAGGGGGAGCAGCCGACGCAGCGTCGGGCGGCCGGCCGGGGAAGACGGGGGCCTCAGGCGCGGCGTGGAAGCCGCGAACCAGGTCAGGTGAGTCAGGTAGGCAAGTCGAGTCGCGGTCCGGGTAGGGCAACGCACGTCCGGGTCGGGTCGCGGGTTGCGACCGGGTGGGCTCAATTTTAAGGTCCAATAGGTCTTGGGCTAGTTTAAAATCAGGGTAGTTAGGTCTTAGGGGGCATTTCGTGGATGTGTCGAAGTTGGGAATTGGGCTAGATTATTATTTGTGTTTTATTTTCTTGTTGGGCTTCGGGCCTCGTTTAAAAAAAAAAGAGGAATTTCGGGCTAGGCCCCTTTTTATAGTAATTTCGAAGATTTAGACCGGGCTCAATAAATGAGCCCGATTCGATTGTGGACCCGGGCCAGCGTGCCCGAGTCAGTTCCGGTCCGGGTCGGACGTGGAGATCCGACCCGGATCTGATTTATTTTATTTTAATATTGTATTATTTTAATATTTTAGAAAAAAATTAATTAATTAAAAAAATTTTAATTTTTTTAAAAAAAAGAAGAGAAAAGCCCAAATTTCATTTTATTTTATTTTATTTTATTTTATTTCGAAAAAAAATTTTCAAAAAAAATTTCAAAAAAAATTTCCGATAAAAGAATTTCAAAAAAAATCTTTTTAAAAAAAATCAGAAGTTTTATTTGGGTTTTGGAATTGGGTTTTCTTGCCCTACTATATGATCAGTGTCATGTTTGATCCCACGTCGCTCGGTTCACACACTTCGAATTGCACATTTAATTTAACCTCGCATGTAGTTAATTAAGTATGTCTAGGCTTAGATATTAATTATTGCTTCCCTTAGCCTAGTTAGGAACGAAATTTTGAGACTCCCGATTAGCGAGAGCACGTTAGGTGGTTAATTGAACAAGATTAGGTACCGAAAGGGCACTAATTAGTCGATTAGTGTAATCAAGTCCCCGTAGCCGTTGAATCTCTGGTTCGTAGAAGTGAAGCTTTTCTCCCGTGCTTCGTTTACGTGTCTAATCGACCTATCAGAAACTGATTAGTAGCGACTCCTAGATGAAATCGATTTGCATATTAATAACTTAAATTTAAGTCGCGAATTGATATGGGTTTGGGAGAGCTCGAGCTAGGTTTAACTTAGTAATCCATTAGCCAAACCTCGTAGGCCTCGGGGCCGTTTCGGGGAGGTCGCGACAGCTTGGCGACTCCACTAGGGACTTTTTAGAGGACTTAGGCCATTTAGCTTGTTCAAATACATCCCTAACGTGAATGTTTTTACCATTGACCCCTTGTTTTGCAGGTTTGGGATTTAGGAAACGAATGTTTATCTTTTTCGGACGTTTGAGGCATTGTTTGCTAATACATGGTTGTGCATGCTTTAGATGTTTTAGCACTACACTATTGCACACACAACCATACTGCCGGACTCGGGCTGTGATAGGACGCTTTAGGATGGTGTTAAGAAAGATACGACCTCGAACGCGAGACCGTGATGTAGAGGTTGCCTTTCTTCTCCCCGAAAGTTCTTTCTTGGTGTCGTAAGTGTTTATCCTTGCCCGCGAGACCGCGTGACTATAGGATATCTCTTTCGACTAAGCCGGAGTTAAGAGGACCTGACACCAACGCGAAACTGCGACGATCAGATCACCCCCTTAACTTCACCCTGTTAAACTGTTTAGATAGGAAGCGAGCCTCACTTCTCATGCGTGTGTTTTTGTGTTTGCCATCGTTCTCGATAGAGTAAGCCTCTATCTCTCCTGTTATGCAATTCATTTATTTTCTTTTGTTGGTCCATGGCAAATTAGGTCGATCGTTAGTCTTAATTTATATGCGATGGGGAGAGCCAATGTCCAATTCATTTCCACTCCCAAGAAAGAGCTCATGGCGTGGTGGGATCAGTTGGATCAAACTGGCCAAAGACAAGTCGAGGCAAGGATTGGTCGTCTCCTCCCGTTGCTCAAGATCAACATCCATTCCGGGGTTATGCAAGCGATACCGCACTTTTGGTGCCCTCAAACATCGACTTTCATATTTGGTGAGTTCGAGCTAGCTCCGACCTTGGAAGAATATAGCATTGCCATTGGAATGCCTCTTGGAACCGAGCTTGTCAAGCCACCCATAGGTATAGACCCCATCTCTGAGTTGTCATAATTTTTGAGAGTTAGGGCCGAGGTGGTAAGGAAGGTCATTAAGGCTAATTGTTATGCGTGCCCATTCTCACTTTTGGCCGAGTGTTTTTCAAATCAACCAATAGCCCAAAGGACTAGGATTTTCATTTAAGCATTTGTCGGATTGATCATTTTTCCTCATCGTAAGAATACCATAAATCCTTCAATTGCTTGGGTGGTCAAACATATGTGTGCCGGATTAAATTATGTCAACATGATTTTAGCCGAAACATTGCTGTCCCTTAATCGTTTTAAACAAAACGGAGAAAAAATCATGCGAGCTTCCCCGGAAATTCTGCAAATATGGTTTCTTTCTCACATAAGGGGATTTGGGCACCTTATGCAATTATTTCAAGTAGATGAGTTTAGATACCCAATACAAAGGTTCCAAGTCTTAGAGAAGCATTCCCCTGATAAAGAATATTCCCGTTGGATAAATTTCCTAAAAGACCCCGAACCCAAGTCATTTCTATGGCATGCTAAATGGCTCCAGGTCGAGGAAGCCCGCTTCTCTCACAAGTTTGCTAACCCGATCCCGCTGCTTGGTCTCTCTAGCGCCACCTCCTATTATCCGTACAGGGTGGCCCGCCAATACCGAGCTCTACAAGAGATTCTGCCACCTCTCAAGACGGAGATGTTCCAGGCTCGCTTCACCCGCACAGACTACGACTACTTCGACGAAATCCGCGCCATTGAGATTGCCTGGAGCGAGTGTCGTCCTGAAAGAATCGTCGTGCCTAAGATGCTAAATGGAGAAGAAGAGATTCACCACGCCTCCACGTTCTACATCCGCAACCACCGAATTCCGACCATTCTGCGACCGCTGGTCCCGGAAGTAACGGACAAGCCCGCCCACAAGGCGCAAATTGAGCATCTTGAAAAGAGAGTGGAAATGGACAAGACTCGCATCTCGAAGTTAACTCGAGAGAACAAACGGCTCCGCAAAGCCGCGGGTTTCGCATCGCATATAAAATGAGTCGCCCTGAGAAGTTTGAGATGACACTTTCACTAAATTTGTCCCCCTAGTTTCTTGTTTAGGAGGTTCTATTGCTTTTCTAGTCTCAATATTTAGGGAATTTCTTTTTTCTTATGTCCCAGCAGTTTCATGTACTTTCTTACTTTTTAATTTCGAGGCTTAGAAATCGTTATGTACCTTCTTTGTTTCAATGCCAGAAGAATCTCATTTTCTGATTTCAGTGTTAAGGAGCTTTCATTTATCGTTAAAAAAAAAACCTTTCTCTCGAGGGACACAAAACGCCTAAACCATTGCCATGGGCCAACCTCCCATTTGAATCATGTGCTCACGTATACTTATTTTTCACGGTGTTCGCAAATCGTCTCAACGCACGAAGAGAGAAGCCGAGAGATCAAGAGGCTGGAGAAAGAGATCTTCCGGTGATCGCGGTGTCTACGCCAAGTTCGACAGCCCGCCAACGCTCCCTTCCTCCACCAAGGCAAAGCTACGGCCTCCAGGCAGTCGCCGATCCAGACACGATCAAGGGCCATGCAGATGAATATCGAGGAGCAAAACGCCTGTTTCGCAGCTCTCGACGACAAGATCAATGATCTTGTGGCTCAGCTCACTCGATTCACCGAAGATATGAGGGCCGCATTAGCAGCGCCAAACGCTGGTCAAGCCGCACCCCAAGCTATTTCCGAGCCCGTAGAAGGGCTTGCGAGAAGAAATGTTACTAAGGAGGCGTTAGGTTCTACACCCGTAGTGGTCAAATTAGACTCCATCTCAGAAGCCGTCACCACCCGTTTGGAGGAAGAACACAACAGAAGGTTCGCAAAGATAGAAGAGAAACTCCATGCGCTGCGAGGATACGGAGAGCATATGATCGAAGACCTGTCTTGATATGCACAGATAAGCTTTTCTGAGAAGTTCAAGATTCCCGATTTCACTAAATATGATGGGACTGGAGACCCAAAGATCCACTTGAAGTACTATTTGAACAGGATGGCGAGGTATGCCCAAAATGTCCCATTAATGGTTCAGACCTTCCAAGAGAGTCTGACAGGGCCTGCATTGCAATGGTACGTGTTGTCGGAGCCCGAGAAGTTTGAGAAGTGGGAGGAGTTAGCTGAGGCATTCGTCTTGCAGTACAAGTACAATACTGAGATAGCCCCCACGCGCGAAGTGCTGACTCGAACTGAAAAGAAGAGGAGTGAGTCTTTCAGGGCCTTTGCTCAAAGATGGCGTACTCTCGCCGCTCAAGTTCGACCTCCGCTCAGTAAAAAGGAGCTGCTCGATCTTTTTCTCAAGGCCTTACCTAGTGATTTCTATTTAAAGTTGGTAGGTTCTAGATGCTTGACCTTCTCCCAGTTGGTAGATGTCGGGGAGAGGATAGAGGGGGCCATGCATGATGGTAGATTAAGAGAAGGGATTAGTCGAAAGGTCCCGAATAGAAAGGAGAAGGACGTGGAGATCGCATATGTGCAAGCGCCGGTCATGACAAGGCCCTCCGTCTCATCCTCCCAAGGCTCGTCTGTATTTCGAGATAGGGCGTATCAGAATCAGGAATTTAAAAGGAGAGCACCAAGGCAGTTCACTCCCCTACCTAGGCCACTATCCAAGTTGTTGCCCATGCTGTTGAGAAGGGGGATGATAGCTAAAGAAGTGCCTCGGGACAATCCTCCAAGATTCCCCGAATTTGATTTGTCAAAGTCCTGTGAGTTCCATAGGGGCGAGAATGGTCATGATGTGGATGACTGCTTCATTCTTAAAATCAAGGTTCAGAATCTACTTGACAAGGGCATTTTATCCTTTAAAGAACCGGCCCCTAATGTTCAACAAAACCCGTTTGCCTAATCATGCTGAGAATGTCAATGTGGTTATTGAGAAGGGTGGCGAGAGTAAGCAGACCTTTAATGTGGATGCTCATAGACTTTACAAATTACTAGTGTCAGCTGGGCACTTTGAAGACGGGGAGGATATTCCGATGGAAGAAAAATTGAAACGTATCACCCGGATGGTGGACATGGGAGTAATCTACAGTACGAAGGAAGATAGTATGACGGACATGACGGCTGTTGTTAACTCGTTTCGCGAGAAAGAGTCGGAAGAGACACTTGTTGAACCTATAGAAACTGACAAGCCACCTAACGAGGGTGCGTCAGAAAGTCTAGTTATAACCAGCAGTGACGGAGAAAATTTGTATGAGGATCTTGGGTCTCAAGCTAGCAATGTGGATTGGAATCATGAATTCATAAAGCTTGCTCGTGAGAATGGAGAAGTAGTCAACACACTGGGTCAACCCAGCGGCAAATTCGACTATCTTGTGAAGTATTCACTGCCACCCAGTTTCTTCATCGATCCCAAGGATGTTGTCCTCGATGGATGGGGAGGTATGGACGACCCACTTGAACCCGAGGAGATGGTTGGCATGATTACCCCTGTGGTGATTGACTTATTTGTCGAGGAGGATTTAGGGATGCCGGACGGGGGAGATGTCGAGCAGGTAGTCGCCAACCTGGTGGCCGAGGAGTTCGCTACCCTAGAAATTGATGATTGCGTCATGGAGCCAATGGTGATTGAGCTCCCGCCTGAGGATGAAGAAGATATAATAGTGGACAGAACCCCAAGTTACGACCCCAAGGCAGTTCCTTGGAGTTATAAGACGAACGAAATTGACGCCGTCACATGTTCAGGCCATTACTATGCACCTACAGGGATAGTGGAGAAGAAAGCCGTCTCAGATGAGAAGGCGAAGCAATTCTTAGCGATTGTAAAGACGAGTGAATTCGACATCGTGAACCAGTTGAGAAAGATACCAGCCCAGATCTCTCTCTTGGATCTCTTTAAATCATCCGAGAAACACAAAAATACACTACTTAAGGTTCTGAACAAAGTGCACGTCCCCGAAACTATCAATGATGCCCAATTAGAGGAGTTTGTTGGGTCTATATTGCTGAAAGATCAGATTTCTTTTGCCGATGAAGATTTCCCTCCAGAAGGCCGCAATCATACTAAGGCGCTACTTATTTCAGTTAAGTGTCGTGATAAAATGGTAGCAAGAGCGCTAATTGACAACGGGTCTGCATTAAACATTTGCCCACTCGTCACCCTTCGTCGTCTGGGAGTGAGTGAAGAGAAAATACTGTCATCTAAATCTACCGTTCGAGCTTTTGACGGTATGAAGAAGGAAGTCAATGGCGAAGTCGAGCTTGAACTACTGATTGGTCCGGTTCTTTTTCTAGTCAACTTCCAGGTCCTGGACATTCCTAGTGCATTCAATTTTCTACTAGGACGACCTTGGATACATACCGCCGGAGCTGTGCCCTCGAGCTTGCACCATAAGGTTAAATTCATCGTAGATGGGAAGCTGATAACTATTCACGGGGAGACCGATTTCAAGGTTTTCCACGACACTGCAATTCCGTACATAGAGCCTGAGAACAAGGCTGAATCAAGCTACCAGACTTTTGAGTTAGTGTCGGTAATCCATGTGCTTGTAGGGACTATTATGCGCAACCCAGAAGTGGCTAAACCTTCGACGATGTCGAGTAGGGTGTTAGCTAGAGAATGGTTATATTCCTGGAACTGGCCTAGGACTGCATGGACAAGGCATCAAAGAGCCTATTCGGGCTTCTAAGTGGCATAAAACAGTAGGCCTAGGTTATCATGGTGGCAATTCTAGTGGCCGAGATTATCATGAAGAACGAGGCGATTTCGGAGGTTGGGCTAATCGTGGAGGTCGTGGTGGCCGTGGAGGCTATACCAGCCACGGGGGCCGTGGAGTCAATGAAGGTCATGGTAACCACAGAGGCCTAGCTAATCATGGAGTTAACGGAGGTCGTGGAAATCTTTTTGGATTAAAGGAGGGTCAGAGGGGCTTACTCCTTCCGGAGTTGAAAGAGATCTTCCCGGGTCCGCCCAAGCTGCTGCAGGAAAAGGAGGCCATCCTTGGCCTAGTCGATTTGTTCGAGGAGGAGTTTGCCTGTGTTATCGTGAGAAATGAGGAGATTGAGTCCTCTACTACCACCACCAACCCTTCTGAGTAGGGATGCTATTTTTTCTTTCATGTTTCGTTTAGTTTGAGTCTTTGTCTATCCCTTGCACGGGAAGTCTATTTAGGTCTAGCTGCTGCTTTCCTTTATAATCAAAATCTTGGACTGTGAGCCGTCGGTCCAAGACCTTGAGTCATGTAAACGGCCTTATCTTGTTAATAGAATCATGATCATGTTTTATTAAGAACGTGTGGAAGTACCCAAACCAGACTGATGATGATGCTTTGAGGCCTGGACTTCCGCACGCTTCCTAGTCTTCAAAATCATTTATAAATAGGGGCGTCCAATGATATGAGGACGGATCCTTCATTTTCGAAAACTCTTTCAAAACAACTTCAAAACACATGCATATCAGTGGTTGCAGTAATATTTGTCAATTTAATCACTAACCTTCTTTGTGGCATCTCATGCATAACATGTCACATGATCATGATAGGTGCATATGTGAGTCGGATTCGCTCGACGAAATTCCTCTGGGATCGAGGATGACAAGGATGACTGTGATCGAAAAAGCATCGAGCAGGATTGGATTCGGCATGAAGAGTCTAAGCCGTTGACCGCAGACCTACAATCATAATAAATCTGGGCGATTCGGAGAATATTAGAGAAATCAAGATTGGAGCTGACCTTTCTGAAGTCAACATTAAAAGGATGGTTGACCTTTTAAAAGAATACCAAGATATGTTCGCATGGTCATATGCGGATATGCCAGGGTTGGATAAAGAAATTGTAGAACATGCTCTATCAACTGATCCGAGTATCCCGGCAAAAAAATAAAGGCTCAGAAGAACAAAGCCTGAATTATCCAAAAAGATCGAAGAAGAAGTCATGAAGTTGCTGAAGGTGGGCTTTATAGAAATGTCGCGCTATTCGGACTGGATCGCCAATGTAGTCCCTGTCATGAAGAAGGATGGTCGGGTCAGGGTTTGTATTGACTACCGCGATCTAAATCGAGCAAGTCCGAAAGATGACTTTTCGCTGCCTCACATCAATGTATTGGTCGACAGCACCGCGGAATTTGAGTTATTTTCTTTTATGGATGGATTTTCGGGCTACAATCAAATTCGGATGAAAGAAGAGGATAAAAGTAAGACCTCCGTTATTACTCCTTGGGGGACCTTTTGTTACAAGGTAATGCCTTTCGACTTGAAGAACGCCGGGGCAACGTACCAAAGAGCGATGGTCACCCTATTCCACGATATAATGCATAAGGAGGTAGAGGTCTACGTAGATGATATGATTGCCAAATCCAAACATGGAGAGGACCATGTTGAGGTGTTGCGGAAGCTGTTTGACCGACTTCGAAGGTTCAAGCTAAGACTTAACCCCGCCAAATGTGTGTTTGGGGCAAAGTCTGGGAAATTATTGGGATTCATGGTCAGTAGCCGAGGTATTGAAATTGACCCATCGAAGGTTAATGCCATTTGTGATTTGAAGCCTCCTTCTACTGTCAGAGAGGTTCGAAGCTTGCTGGGGAGACTGAACTATGTGGCGAGATTTATTTCTCAATTGTCTGAGACGACTAAACCTTTTTTCAAGCTCCTGAAGAAGAATGCCAAAGTTAAGTGGGATACTGATTGTCAAGAGGCATTTGAGAAAATAAAGCAATATCTTTCTCATCCGCCGGTCCTAGTGCTACATGTCCCTAGAGTGCCATTAATACTCTACCTGACCATTCATGAGGAGTCGTTGGGGGCTTTGCTAGCTCAGAAGAGACCAAGCGATGGTAAAGAATGTGTGATATACTACCTCAGTAAGAAATTTACTTCATCTGAAATAAATTACCCCGGAGTTGAAAAAACGTGTGTGGCTTTGGTGTGGGTATTACACCGCTTACGCCAATATGCGCTTCACCATCGTATCCTGCTTGTAACTGATAATGATCCCATCAAATATTTGCTGGAAAAACCTGCGTTAGTTGGAAAGTTAGCAAAGTGGCAAGTGCTGGTGTCCGAATTCGACGTCCACAGCATGACGCAAAAATCTGTCAAGGGAAGAGCTATAACTGACATGTTGGCAGAAAACGTCGAAAGGTCAGAAGACCATCATCAGTCAGATCCCATGGAGGAGCGCGTTTCAGAGATAGCAGGTGATAAGTGGACTATGTACTTCGACGGCGCCGTTAACCTGGCTAGTTCTGGGACTGGGGCAGTTCTTATCTCCCCGACAGGTCAACATCACCCTGTGGCAGCCAAGTTGGCATTCCCTTGTACCAATAATATCTCAGAATACGAGGCTTGCATACTGGGATTGCAATTGGCCGTCGACATGAAGGTTAAGAAGCTGCAGGTTTACGGCGATTCCGCCCTCATCATTCTTCAGACAGAGGGCCAATGGCGAACCCGCGACTCCAAGTTGATTCCTTACCACGAATTCCTTGAGGAGTTAATAAAGGAATTTGAAGAGATTTCTTTTGAGTATTTACCCCGATCACAAAATCAGTTTGCCGACGCCCTGGCCACGTTATCATCAATGCTGCAGGTCATGGAGGGGTTAGACATTGAGTCACTGAAAATCGAAATACTGACACGTCCGGTTTACTGTTCGGCGATCGCAGATGAACCTGATGAGAAGCCGTGGTATCACGACATCATGAACTATCTTCAGAGGGGTGAATATCCTCCTGGAAGTGAACTATTAAATCAGAAATACATAAGGAAGCTAGCATCGAAGTTCTTCATTAGTGGCAATGCTCTTTACAAGAGGTCCTTTGACTCAGCTTTGTTGAAATGCGTCGATGCTAGAGAAGCTAATCAGTTGATGAGGGAAATTCACGAAGGAGAATGCGGTCCGCACATGAACGGTCATCTCTTGGCCAGAAAAATCACGAGATTGGGTTATATCTGGATGGCTATGGAGACTGACTGTATTCGGCATGTTCGTTATTGCCATTGGTGTCAAATCTATGCAGATAAAATCAACGTACCGCCAAATGAATTGCGTTAGATGTCCGAGCCATGGCCCTTCTCAATGTGGGGGATCGATATGATTGGGTCAGTTTTTCCCAAGGCTTCCAATGGACATCGTTTCATCTTGGTAGCCATCGATTACTTTACCAAGTGGATCGAGGCAAGCTCATATGCCAATGTCACCGCCAAGAATGTGGTCAAGTTTATTCGCCGTGACATCATCGCTCGCTATGGAGTCCCGGAGGCAATCATTACTGACAACGGCTCAAATTTGAACAACAAGATTGTAGATGGCTTACTCGGCGAGTTTCATATTCGTCACTTGAACTCCTCACCTTACCGCCCACAAATGAATGGAGCTGTGGAGGCAGCCAATAAGAACATAAAGAAGATCTTGTCAAAAACTGATGACAACTATCGAGACTGGCATGAACGGTTACCCTATGCATTAATGGCATACCGAACTTCGATCCGCACTTCGACAGGGGCGACTCCTTTCTCGCTCGTTTACGGTATGGAAGCGGTCTTACCCGTGGAAATCGAAATCCCTTCATTAAGGATTCTCTCACAAGCTGAGCTCTCTGAGGAGGAGTGGGCTCAACAGAGATGGGATCAGTTGAATATGATCGATGAGAAGAGGCTGAAGGCTCTATGCCACAGTCAATGCTACCAAAAGCGAGTTGCCAAGTCCTTCAATCGCAAAGTTCGGCCTCGGCACTTTGAAGCCGGAGATCTCGTACTAAAGAAAATGTTGTCCGCCACACCCGAATTAGGTAGGAAGTTCGCCCCAAATTACGATGGTCCATATGTCGTTAGAAAGGTTCTACCTAGGAGTGCTTTAATTCTTGTAAAAATGGATGACCAAGAGTTGCCAATGCCTGTAAATGTCGATTCGGTGAAAAAGTATTTTCCTTGAATGAAATCCAAGGCCCGAGAGCTATTGTCGACGCAATCCGAATCACTGTAGGGTATTCACATCATGCATATCATGCATACATGCATACTTGTTTACTTTGTAGGCCCCAAACAATCCATAAATTGAGCATCAAACGATTGAACCATCCTGGCAAGCATCCAGCGAGCTAAATGAGGGGTTACCAAGTCACCAGGTCACAAGTAAGTACCCTTTTTCTCAATACCAAAAGAAAATAGAATGGAAAATTTTCTTTGTTTAAAAAAAAGGAAAAAAAAAAAGAAAAAAGAAGCACATCAGTCAAAACTGTGAAAATAAACTTTTGATAGTTATCTTGATGCTTGGTGGAACATTCATCTTGAATCAAAATTTCCTGTGGAGATCAATCAACTCAGGTGATCTTGGCGAAACAAGGGAAAATACGTTAATCATGCCAAGCGAGAAGCACTTAGGATGAGGAAAGGCAAACCATTCCCAAACACGTCCTGTAAACACTCTGAGAGGAGCGAAAGAGAGAAAATCGTGTTCATTCGCAAATAGTACATGGATCAAAATAAAAAGAGACATTTCTTCTGTCCATCCTGCATACTACAGGCAATCATAGTTAAGCCCCTTTGAGCCTTCACATGGGAAGAATTTCTCTAAAATACCTCTGTCAAGAACCACCCCACAACGAGGTAAATTTGGAGGTTTTGACTGATATTCTTCGGAGGAAAAGACGAGAAAGACTTCGTTGCCCTTACTTGTATTAACCTTTTTGTGATAACTTCAAGTGAGTCCTTATGAAAGCTTGAAACATCCCAAAATGAAGAAGATCATTCATTTCCCTACCCAAATACTCATACCATTTGCTTAGCCAAGTTGAGCCTGAACATTCATTTCTAAAACCCGAGTGGTGATTGTCTCCCTACACTGGGGCAAGGCACATGATTTACCAAAGCAACTGGTGCTTGTGGGATAACTTGCGGAAAAATCTTGAAAGCCCTAAGAGCCCAAAATAGTCAAAAGAGAAAAAGTTAAGTGAAAACTAGGGGGCACGAAAAAGCAGTGTGCCTGGTAAAAGCAAGGCCAATGCCCATTATAAAAAAAAAAAGAGAGCCGAAAAAGTTGCATCAAGAGAAAGATTCTCATAAAAAAAAAAGGGAATGTCAGAAGCAAAATGCTTGCAAAGAAAAAATCATTACAAATGCAAAAGTCATTAGAGAAAAGAGCAAAGCTCTTTCATTAAAATGATTAGTCAATGGGTTTTCGAGACAAGTTGGACTTCAAAAGTCGAGCGCCTTCAAAAGATTGACTAATATGGTAATGATGCCACGGTGATCACCAACTTTTGAACCCCTTTTGAAAATTTCTGAGCCTTTCGAGCCTTTACCCAAATCAATATTATAACCTTCTCCAAAGTCTCTTCGGATTGGGATAAGTCAAGTGAAAATAGGGACTTTACAGAGAAGCCGTCGCTTGAAGAAGTGAGAGCAAGGTTGTCTTATCTCATCTTAAGGTTTCTTGACTTATAAACCCAGCGAAGATGCCGTTCCATAATTATTTCATTGCTCGGCCGATAGTACTAATCCGTTGTTAAAACCAGGACCAAGCCTACATTGCAGTCCTTAAAAGACCTCTCCGATTGGTCAATGTGTACTTATTGCGAATGATCCTCGAAGCCTTTGGCACTGATAGTGTAAGGTATATAGAGAGAACATGCCTATCCCCCACATCAATGGATGGGAGCAAACAGCCTTCTTTGAGAGCTTGCGAGAAGCCCTTTTTGACTAAGCAACTCTTGTTTGGCATATCTAACAAACCCTTTTCATGAGCCAAGGTCTTTCTGACAAAGGTTTATCTCCTAAGAGAATTTGATGATCAATGACATTCCCCAAGCCCAATGGCAATTTTGCGATATTGAACAATGCTAAATGTTTTTTGAACAATTGGAACTGGTTTGATTTGCCCATGCACTCAACGCTTCATCGCTAATGCTATTCTTTTAATGGCACCCTTCATGACGTCTGAATGATGTCAACCTCGCTTGGTATGCTTTTCCTACCGAGGCATCTATTATAATATATTCCGTTAGATGTGCGATGGCCATTTCGGAATCTTTTCGATTGATAGGTTTACAGCCTCAGAATTGCACGGCGAGCTTCTGCAGCCCGGAGCACCCCATCGACCTGGTGAGCTTTCGCAGCCCAGAGTCCTTTTCTTTGCACGGCGAGCTTCTGTAGCCCGGAGCACCCCATCGACCTGGTGAGCTTTCGCAGCCCAGAGTCCTTTTCTTTATACGGTGAGCTTCTGCAGCTCGGAACACCCCATCGACCTGGCGAGCTTTCGCAGCCCAGAGTCTTTTTCTGTCACGTCCCGTACCCCGCGAAGCATGAACATCCGCGCATAGGTCGAAATAAGATGCGACGCTCCCAGGTTACGTCACTGACCCAAAAACCCAAATCAGAGAAAACACGCCACATGCGGAAATGACATATATATAACATATATATACACCCAGACAAAATATTAGTAACCATGAATAGCAAGAGATAACGAATTACGATCGATTAAAACTTGATATAAATTCTTTGCAAACTTACATACACTATCCATTTGTAAACAAAAAGGTACATCAAAAGGGCCACGAAGCAAAAAGGGATCGGTGGCCTGGGGTATCAAACTAACTACAGGGAGGGGGCTACAGTCAAAAAGTGTTTACCCTCACTCTTAAACTGACATCTAACCTACGGTACCCAGTCAGGATCAGAACTCGACGACTCCACGAAACTCTCGGCCTGCTCCTGGTCCTCCTCGGAACTCATGGCCTCGGACTCTGTCTTTGGCTCAGGGTCCTGTTCCTCCTTGAGCTCGTCTATGTCCATGGGCTCAGGGGCATCAGGGTCCGTCTGCTCTGGAACGGGATCTACTACCTCCGGTTCAAAGGCTAATCCACCAAGCTCCTCGTGCTCTTCCTCATCCTCCACAATCTCATACTCAATCTCAGAGTCAGGATTGCCATCCATATCAACATCTACTACATCATCGTCTGGACACTGAATATCTAGTTGACCCTCTCCCACAAATGGGACATCGGCGGACCTGATGGGACCGAACTCGTCTCCAAAACGATCCCGGAAACACCAGGCTAGGTACTCGTGAGTCTCAAGGTGAGGTAAGCCTACGTCTACCCATACTAAAGTATAGTGCCTATAGTACTTTTCCCCGTTTCCCACGGGGTGCACGGTCAGCGTACGCTCTATATGGTGGGGAATCCCAAAGCGTAATGGTGCATCGTCGAAGTTCATGGCCGGGGATCTGAAATGTCGGTTTTACCACAACCGTGAGAAAAACTCAGTAAGTAAAAATCACTAATTCTAAACTAGGCTAATGTGCACCTCTAGAGGGTAAATAAAACACATAAATCAATAAAACACCCACAGCCCAATTCACTACTCTGCCTTGCGGGTTAGACTTTTAATATCATTATAAAACATATGCAATTAAATCGACCCGAAGGCCACGACCCGAAGGCCACGACCCTAAGGCCAACAACAGTTAAACCGACCCGAAGGCCACGACCCGAAGATCACAGTTTGTCCCGACCCGAAGGCCCGACCCAAAGGCCACAATTTATCCAGACCCGAAGGCCCAACCCGAAGGCCACAATTTATCCCGACCCGAAGGCCACAATTTAATCACATAAGGCATGTGCATTTTCGCACTCGCAATTCCAGCCATATCAAAATACAAACAATGGAATCATGTGAAATGGGACCCAAGTTAATTATCAGGCCATTATGTACCAATCACAATTATTCGCAATTCGACCAATTCAACTCATTATCGGCATGCCCAATTAATCCGGCACTTATTCCATGCATTCATTTCAATGCAATTCATGGCGCCTACGGCCCGCCATGGACGAACCAATCTCAGTTGTCATTCTCACAACATAGCGTCACCCAATAGGATTTGAACAAGTTCTTATTAGTCACTAAATTACCTAAATTCAAGCCATTACTCACAAACCCATTTAATTCTCAACTTAGGTAATTTAGTGCAAATTCGGATCCTTGTGAACAGTGCTGGACAGCATGCATTTTCCAGCCCTAAATCACACCTAAATAATCTTATTAAGCCTCAATTGAGTCCCCTAATCAGCCCACACACATATACACCTAATTAGGCCAAAATTTAACTTAATTAACCCTAAATTTACCCCTAAATCGCAAAATTAGACTAGTTCGGGATTTATGAATTTTTACTCGCCTAAAATCGACTCGAGGTGATGGGAGCGGGCGGTCGATTACCGACACGCGGTGCGAATCGATGGCGGCGCTCCGGGGGCAAGCCGGCGGTCACGGCGGCGCCGGTGGGGCTCACGGTTCACACTCGGCCAAAACAGGGGAGCTGCTGGGCGTGCGGGCTGACGATGGTGGAGAGAGAGACGGTGAGGGTCAGGAGGTCGACAAGGGTGGCGTACGGGCGGTGGACGGCGGCACGGCGCCGGCGGGGGTGAAGACCGACGGTGATCCCCTCTCTTCCGCCTGGAACAGCTGCTGGTGTGGACGGCGATTAAGGGGTGAGGGAGGTCGATGGAGGCTGGGATGACTTCCAGTAGCGACGTGTGGTGACTGGCGGCCAGCAGCTCCGGCGCGAACAGCAGCTCCGGCTGGACAGAAACGAAGGGGGAAGAAACGGCGATGAGGGGAAAACGATCAAGCAAAGCTGGTCGGGGGAGAGAACGTGAGCTGAGAGAGACTGAGGAGAGAGAAAAAGCAGGTCAAATGTGGTCAAAATTGGGTGAGTGGAATCCATGTGTCAACAATCTAAGGGTTTGGACAAATTGCCCTTCAATCCAATGGCCTAGGTTCACTCTCCTCCAATAATGCAAGGGTATGATGGTCAAATGCCCCCTAACCAAGGCTGACCAGGTCTGGTTTGGTCCCTTAACCTTAGTTAGTCCCCAAAATTTAACCAAAATTTGGAACAAATTAAAAATGGCCTAAGGGCATTTTTGTAATTTTCCGATCCCGGACCGAAATTTCAATTTTTGTCCATACCGGTCCTATATATTCATGGAAGACATATTACGGTGTCGGATTCGCGAAATTCACTTTCTAAGCCCTCGAAAATCGCCTGCGAAGTCCCGGGAATAAAATAATATTATTTTCTAATTTTTGTCGAAATTCCAGTTTTCAGCCGTACTAGTCCCAAACATGAATGGCCACTCTAAAACGACGTCCGTCTTGTAAAATAGTCGCAATTACCCTTGAAATTTTGATATCGAAGTTCGAGTTCAATATTGCGATCAAATAACTCGTTTTGAAGTCTTAGGGCCTCTTACTAACGGGCGACTGTTTAGGTGTTACGCGTATCGACCTAAGATTGTCCGAGTCGTGATGGCCTCGAATTTCGAGAGAACGAGGGGAAGTATCGCTAGTACCGGGGGTCACGATCGTTTGGATTAAAATCGGGGTTCATTTGTCAGGCGTACTTTCGTTCGTGCGGAATCACCCGCGATCCGATCGTACGTTACTGACGATATCAACCCGTCATTTTCCTAAGATCAGCCTATATTGGCTCAAAATATTCCCTCGACGTTCGTCGAAATCGGCGCTCAATCACGATCGGGTTCTCGGTCCACGTACCTGTTCCTATTTAGCCTTTCCCATTTAGTTAGTATCCCGTGATTGATCAAGTCCGGGCGAGACTTACTAAAATCAAACGAGAATTAATATACACTTTTATTGATCCCGATAACAGGTCAAAATTCAGGATGTTACATTTTCTTTGCACGGTGAGCTTTCGCAGCCCGGAGCATCCCCTCAACCTGGTGAGCTTTCGCAGCCCAAAGTCTTTGTCTTTGCACGGTGAGCTTTCGCAGCTTGGAGCATCCCCTCGACCTGGTGAGCTTTCGCAGCCCAAAGTCTTTCTCTTTGCCCGGTGAGCCTTTGCAGCCCGGAGCATTCCTTATATCTGGCGAGCTTTCGTAGCCCAGAGTTTATTTCTAAAAAAAAAAAAATTTCATCTCTCATGCATCTTCTCATACCCTCTGTGAACAAAATTTAAGTGTCTCTTATCTTTGAAGGGAACCCCTTCGAGCTCCCCTTCAAAAAGGGGCAGCTGTTGACACCTAAATTTTGCCTAACTTATTTAGGGTTATATCGCATAAAATTCTAGGGTTTTTATATATATATATAAACCACTAAACAAAAATTCTCATTAAATTCCGTGGCATGTAGACATTGGGCACGCTTGCATTAATAGGGTTTTTTTTAAAAAAAAAATCCCGGGCCAGGTTCGTCGGCCCATTCCTTTTTCCCCCCTTTTTTTCTCTTTTCGCGGCCCTTTTCTTCCCTTTTATTTTCCCACGTGGGCCGGCCCTCTTTGCCTCGGCCCGGCCCACGTCTCTTCTTCTTCCCCCCTCTCCAGTCAACGTACGGGGGAGGAGTGACGGAAGCAAGAACAGAACGGGCAAGAACGCAGAAGCCGGAACAGAGGCCAGAAGCCAGAACAGGAGCCAGAGGCGTGCGATGGCAGAGTGATCCGCGGGTCGTGAGATCGGCTGGCCGCGACAGGCTGGCGGTGGCAGGAGCCATGCGCGCCTGCTGGCCTACTCCGCGCCATTGGTGGTCGCTTAAAACCGAGGCCGGGAACAGATCGGAGGGGGGGGAGAGAAGAGAGAGAGATCGAGAGAGGGATTCCAGAGAGAGAGCAGGGGCAGATCCGAGAGAGGGAGAGAAAAATCGAGAGAGATCCGGAGAGGGTGAGGCCGAGATCGTTGGCGAGAGAGATCCGAGGCCTAACAGGCTCCCGTCGACGATCGCTGCGCCTCAACCACGGCCGGCGACGTCCCGACACGTTCTTCTTCTCACGGTAGGTCTCGACCCGAGTTTCATCGGGTTTTGTTTGGTTGGGATCGTGGTAAAATTCCCGAGGATCCCGGCTTGGAGGCGCACGAGGCAACTGGACATAACCCGATCTATCGAGTTCGCCCCCACTCGCCGCCGAGCCGAGTAGGGACAAGGCCACCGAACCCCCCTGTTTCGGTTTGTTTTTTTGAGTCTTCGTCGGCAGGGGAGTATGGCCGAGGCTCGTTTTCAGCCGTTACCGAGTGTCAGCAAGCCTTCCCTATTGTCTATTGTATGCTGTCTTCCATGTATGCTGACTGCGATCGATGTTTGAGCTGCCATCGGCTTCGTTTTTCCTCTTCCAGTCGACGCCTGCAAGCTGTTTGGTGATTTGCCCGAATGAACTCTCGAGTTTGGTTGCGTTTTGCTGCAATTTTGGGGGGGGGGGGTCGGTCGGTCCCGACGCGCCGCCAGTCGTCACAGCGGTCCGAGCGTGACCTTGAAAGGAACGAACCAGCCAGTCCCTTGTCGGGATCTGGCTAGTTCGCAGCCGTGAGCCCGACTTTCGCGATTGGGGTGTGTCGAACGGCGGCCGAGCAAGGGCTCGGCCGCAGGGCCGGAAACCCCCAGCCACAGAGGCTGGGGCGCGAAGGGACCGGCGTTCCGGCTGGCCGGCGAAGGGGGAGCAGCCGACACGGCGTCGGGCGGCCGACCGGGGAAGACGGGGGCCTCAAGCGCAGCGTGGAAGCCGCGAACCTGGTTAGGTGAGTCAGGTCGGCAAGTCGAGTCGCGGTCCGGGTAGGGCAATGCACGTCCGGGTCGGGTCGCGGGTTGCGACCGGGTGGGCTCAATTTTAGGGTCCAATAGGTCTTGGGCTTAGTTTAAAATCAGGATAGTTAGGTCTTAAGGGGCATTTCGTGGATGGGCCGAAGTTGGAAATTGGGCTAGATTATTATTTGTGTTTTATTTTCCTGTTGGGCTTCGGGCCTCGTTTAAAAAAAAAGAGGAATTTCGGGCTGGGCCCCTTTTTATAGTAATTTCGAAGATTTAGACAGCGCTCAATAAATGAGCCCGATTTGATTGTGGACCCGGGCCGGCGCACCCGAGTCAGTTCTGGTCCGGGTCGGACGTGGAGATCTGATCCGAATCTGATTTATTTTATTTTAATATTGTATTATTTTAATATTTTAGAAAAAATCAATTAATTAAAAAAATTAAAATTTTTTTTAAAAAAAGAAGAGAAAAGCCCGAATTTCATTTTATTTTATTTCATTTCATTTTATTTTTATTTTATTTTCGAAAAAAAAAATTCAAAAAAAATTTCAAAAAAAATTTCCGAAAAAAGAATTTCAAAAAAAAAATCTTTTTTTAAAAAAATCAGAAGTTTTATTTGGATTTTGGAATTGGGTTTTCTTGCCCTACTATATGATCAGTGTCATGTTTGATCCCACGTCGCTCGGTTCACACACTTCGAATTGCACATTTAATTTAACCTCGCATGTAGTTAATTAAGTATGTCTAGGCTTAGATATTAATTATTGCTTCCCTTAGCCTAGTTAGGAACAGAATTTTGAGACTCCCGATTAGCGAGAGCACGTTAGGTGGTGAATTGAACAAGATTAGGTACCGAAAGGGCACTAATTAGTCGATTAGTGTAATCAAGTCCCCGTACCCGTTGAATATCTAGTTCGTAGAAGTGAAGCTTTTCTCCCGTGCTTCGCTTACGTGTCTAATCGACCTATCAGAAACTGATTAGTAGCGACTCCTAGATGAAATCGATTTGCATATTAATAACTTAAATTTAAGTCGCGAATTGATATGGGTTTGGAAGAGCTCGAGCTAGGTTTAACTTTGTAATCCATTAGCCAAACCTCGTAGGCCTCGGGGACGTTTCGGGGAGGTCGCGACACAGTTTAGTCAGAAGATACAGTGGTTGGACTAAAATAGGTGACCAAGGCAAGATTTCATGAGGACTGAAAGAAGGCTATCAAGAAGAGTGTTTTCTGTTCCGGAGATGTTTAACTTGGTGGTCATAAGAAAATTCTATTTCAAATTAAAAGGTGAACAGAAGAAACACCTCGGTCATTGATGAGGGAGCAATCTGCAACTTGTTCCACCACGAAGGACCTTTGAGACCTCTCTCCAAAACGGGGAGAAAAATAGCAAAAGTGCCAAAACTTGTGTATGGCACTCACTTTAGTGCCAAAAAATTTTGCCGGCTCACTTAAGTGCCAAACGGAGAAACAAAAAATCACTTAAGTGCCAACGGCGAGAAATTCCAGCCAAATTAATACGTGGCTTTTATAATTAAAATTGTAATCTGAGTTGGATTTTTTTTAAAAAATAAGTCTATGTGGCGTTTCCATGTGTACATTTAGATTTTTTCAATATTTTTTCTGATTTTTTTCTTTCTTTTCTTTTTTTCTTCTCTTTCTTCTTCTTCTTCCTCCGGTCACCCGCAGTAACCGGAGGCCAGCCATGGCCAGCCGCCTGGCCTCGCCTAAATAAGGCCATCGTTGATCGAAATAGGCGAGGCCCGACCGACCCTCACCTGGGCAAGGGCGGCCGAGCCCTGATCAGGGTTGACCTCGCCTCGCCTGGGCGAGGGCGAGCCTCGGTGAGGCCACGACAGCCTCATGGGGCGTCGCCTTCCCCCTGGCTACAGCGGGCCTTGCCGGGGCTCGCCCTCACCAAGGCGAGGCGAGGCCGACCCTCGCTAGATCCAGCGAGGCCGGCTGTCGCTCAGGGGAAGGCAACTCCTCACAAGGCCACCATGGCCATTGCGTCGACCGGCCTCACCAAATCTGTTGAGGGTCAACCTCACCTCGCCTAGGCGAGGGTGAGCACCAGCGAAGGCTCCTCTCACCAGATCCGACGCGGCTATCGTGGTCTGGGCAACGGCCGACCTCATCGGATCTAGCGAGAAGAGCCCTCGCTCCAGCTCGGCAAGGCCGACCTCGCAAGGGTTCACCCGCCCTCGCCCAAGCGAGGGTCGGCCAGGCCTCGCCTATGGCAAGCATCGGTGGCCTCGTCTGGGCGAGGCTAGGTGGCTGGCCATGTTCGGCCTTCGGTTACCGCCGGTGACCGGAGGAAGAAGAAGAAGAAACAGAAGAAAAAAAGAAAAGAAGGAAAAAAATCAGGAAAAATATTTAAAAAATCCAAGTATACATACTAAACTATGTCGTTTTGATGTATACATGCTGACTAAACCTCCAGCGAGCCGCATCATTTTTCAAAAATTAATTAAAAATGCCACGTCGGATTTCTGACCAAACTGATCGGAGTTGGTACTTAAGTGATCATTTTTCAAAAATTTTGACACTGAAGTGATAAAAAAAAAACTTTTGGCACTAAAGTGAGTGTCGTACACAAGTTTTGACATTTCTGCTGTTCTTCTTCCCTCCAAAATGTCACTAAAACTACTTCACAATGGCCATAGCTATATAATACTGTGTTTTATATGTTGTCAACTAGGTTGCTGTATAGCAGTTGGACCATTTCATGATATAGCTTAAATTAATGGAGCAAATTCGATGCATTTTGCTGCTTGATAACTCAAAATAAACTGAAGAGTTAATTAAGACTATCATGCAATCCACATAGGCACAAGCCAAGAATGTAACTAGCTTCTGGACTTGACAGCTTTCAACAGTGCCACGGTGAGATAGATGATCCACAATGAAGTATCTTTCCCTAGAACATCCTCAGATGCAAGCATACCTATATCCCTTCACTTACATGCACTCTTAGATCTCGGTTGTCTGTTTTCGCAATATACCTTAAGCCCCTCGCCCCCGCCCCAGACAACACCTACCACAGAAAAATAAAAAGTACCTCACTTGTAAAAAGAAAGTGTTCCTAAATATAAGACACATGGCACAACTTTGACTTGTAATTGTCGGTTTTTGGAAACACGACCAGGACTAAATATATTCTTATTAGTAGAAGAACTGATCTTCTCAAAATTGAGCTTCTTATCTCCATTTGTAGCTATTGCTAGGATAGCCACCTTCTTAGTCAGCATAAGGATATTGCAGCTCTTCTTATCCAAAACCCTCATTGTTGGGAGAGGACAGTAGGAGCCTAATACCTTCACTTGAGAAGATCACTAAAAGGAAACTCAAGTTTGAGCTCGTCAACATATCCAATTGGGCCTATCTTCACTAAAAAGCGTAAGTTAATGAGTTATAAGCTAGTTAGGATAAATTAACTGCTCAACACTACACAATTCTCCGATATAGGAATTCTCAAACACAACTCACACATGTATCCCAACAATTTCTCCCTCACGTGTAAGCTTAATGTTAGGTTTTGCTCTCCCTTAATTCAGGTATTATTCTATACTAACTTATCTCAACTTGAATCTCTAAGTCATTGCAATGAACCCGTATGCACAGCAAATTGCTAACTTGGGATTGCATCACCCATGTCCATGGTCTCTTCTTGCTAGATCAACCGTGATGGCAATTTCCACTCGAAACAAGCATCGATAATGAGATTTCTTGTAACAGTCTGAATTTTCGATCCTTTTCCCGGGATTTAAGAAATGAAATTGATCAATGCACTATAGTGAGATCTCACCCGAGACCGGCGCATTCTCGGGATGCTAACCTTAGGGGTAAGGCCAGTGCGGGATTGAGTTCGCATGACCAAAGAACTTGACCTTGGTTCGATCTTCGACCATATCGATTGACGAGGGAATATTTTGAGCCAACCGAGACCGATCTATTTGATTGATCGTGTCCGAAGGGCACTAGTGACAGACCCTCGCAATTATATGACAACCGAGGTTGTCCCGGGTAGAGTAAACTTAAACGTGATTTGACTTAGTGTCGGTCACGGGTCGAGAGCGCGTAATTCCAATGAGCCACCCGTTAGCCAGAGATAAGCTAAAGTCGCGATTGCTCAATTTTAGTCATTTCTTGGAATTCGGGCCCGGGAATCGAGAATTTTAAAGGTGACAATTTTGAGCGGCCGATGACGTTTTTGGCTTGGCCAACCTTGGGGCCACCCATTTCTGCAAAAAAATGGATTTCGGTTTGGGACCGGAAAAATTACGGTTTTGCCCCTGTGGGCACCGAGGCTGGATTCGGAGGCCGTTTGAGGTTATTTTTCGAGGCTAGCGTCATTTTGGGGTGACCACACGCATTTGGAACATTTTTGGACAAAAATTGGAATTTCGACAAAAATTGGAAAAGTAATATTATTTTATTCCCGAAACTTTGCAGTCGATTTTCGAGGGCTTGCGTGATGAATTTCGCGGTTCCGACGCCATATTATGTTGGCCACACACATATGGAACCCGTATGTGCGAAAATTGGAATTTCGCCCCGGGACCGGAAAATTACCATTTTGCCCCTGGACCCTGTACTGGGAATTCCGAATTTTGGACAATTTTGGGCAATAATTGAGGACTAAAATAAGTGAAAAAGAAATTGGAATTATTGAATTACCATATTGCCCTTGAATTTTTGGATAAGGATTAATGTGGGCCAAGTGTTCAAGGGCATTTTGGGCATTTGGAAAGTTTGGTCCAACTTAGTCAAACCTCTCTCTCTCTCCTACCATTCTTGTTCCCCAAGCCGGTCACTCCCCCCCCCCCATTTCCCACGGCCACTTCTCCATTCTTCTCTCTCTCCCAAAAAAAATTGTCTCTCATTTCCTTGCCGTGATCGTCGCCGCCGGAGGAGCACCACCGGCCGCCGTTTGTCTCGCCTTTCTTAGGTAAGTGATTTCCCCAATCGACAGCTAGGACCTCGGGTATTGCTAGGCTCGTTTAGGGTTCGGTTTATGTGATTTTCGTGGTTGTTTTGGACTGATTTAGTGGCTGGTGTGGTCGGTGGTGTGTGTTGGCTGATTTCCAGATTAGTTGCTGCTGCGTCGCTGGTTTTTGTTATGTTTACTGTGACTTGTGTGGCCCGAATTTGAGGAAGTGTTCTTCATGAAATTTGTTCCTAACATCTTGACGTATAACATAATTTAATTTGGGAATTTTTGGAAATCGTTTGATGCCATTCGGAAGTCCATCTTTGGACCGAAATAAAACTGCCCGATTTACTGTTCACCCGACCTTCGGCTCTGTTCGAATTTTTATAAATTTTTCCAGGCCTATTTTCAAAATACTTCCTTCACGAAATTTGTTGGGGACATTTTTGGCTATAACATAAAAAAATTTCAAATATTTTCAAGGTGATTTGGGTGTTGAAATAAATGTATTTTGAGGACAAAACGGTCTGTTTGAGCGAACTGATTTTGGTCTGACTTCGAGGAACAAAAAGTCATGGTTGCAGATTGAAATGGATTTCGTGTTCTTCATAAGAAATTTTTATCAAGATGTTTTTTATGACATATCCAAAATTTAGAATTTTTGGAGTTCGTTTACTATTTATTTCAAATGGATTTATGTCACTGCACAACTGCCCAGTTTGGACCCGGTTTAGACGAATTTGTGACTATTTTGTGACTGATTTGGTGGCTGTTTAGGACTGAATTAGGGGCTGGATAGTTGATGGTTATGGACTGATTGGCGAGGGAAATTCGAGGTTTAGGAGGCTCGGTTAGGACTGTGATATTGAGGATCGATCGGGGTTGAATGGTGTGATTAATTGGAATTGTATTGGCTTGATCGGGTTTATTGGATTAATTGTTTTGTGTGCTGTGGTTGGCTGATTCTGAATTGTGCATTGGACTTAATGTGATGCGGTGGTGTGCCGTGTGTGTGGCCGTGAGGTGTGGTGGCGTGGAAATGTGAATGTGCATTGAATTCGTGTGATAAGTGTATGTGGGTTGTGGAATGTGTTCGTGTGATGAGAATATGTGCCTTTGTGATGTGTATGGGAGGTGTGAGATTATGTGTGATAGCGTGTTTGAGTGGCCGTGTGGTACGTGTGGTATGAGTGGAACGAATGTACGGATGTGTAGGATTGGTTGGAAAAGTGGATCCGTCCTGAGGCGTGTACGTTTACGCGGGACGATGCCGTCCTTGACGAGGTGACGATGCCCGGCCTGACGACGTGTCGATGCCTGACGTGGTCAGAAGACCGTTGGCCTGATGCGTTTTACGCGGGCGCGGTAGAAGGAAAGTGTGTGTAGGATTCCGTCCTGAGGCGTGTACGTTTACGCGGGACGATGCCGTCCCTGACGAGGTGACGATGCCCGGCCCGACGGGGTGACGATGCCTGACGTGGTCAGAAGACCGTTGGCCTGATGCGTTTTACGCGGGCGCGGTAGTGGTGGAAAGGTTGAGAATTAGCAAGAATTGGCGGGACGAGTGAAATTAAGAAAGTGACGTGTGGTGTGAGTTCGTGTGTGAGTGTGTTTGTATCGCGTGATGTGATGCTTAATTATGGGGTAAAAACTGCTAGGCACGGTATGGGACGTGCCCAAGTGGGTTTTATTTTATAATTGAGACACGTGCGCGTCTATGATTCATTGCTGCATTATGTTGGCTGTGTTATTGTCTAACGTGCAGGGGCATGTATGTTGGATTCCAGGTAGGGTCGTGTGTGGTTGTTAGTTTGATTGATGGCCGTGTGTTATGTGTATTTTCGTCTGGCGGTACGTGAGTGCCTTCGTGGGGTTTGGGGTTGTACACTTACTGAGATTCGTCTCACGGTTGTATAACCGCCACTTTCAGACCCCCAGTCGTAAACCCGGGAAGTACGCCTTTTCTTTTTGGAAGTTCGAGGAAACGCTTTTGGTGCCCGGTGGAACTGCAGGCGAGTGTCCAAATATCCAAGCCAGGGAAACAGGAGCGGATTGGATAGAAGGCGACCAGTAGGCTTTCCCTAGGGTATTTTAGGGGTTGTTTGTTTTGGGTTATCCGATAGTGAAGTTAAGATAACCAAACCCCTGAACTCTTGTTAAAACGGTGACGGAGAATGTTCGTCTGTATTTATGTCTGTAATACGATGTTTGTATATATTTGTTGCTGTTTGATTGTTGTGGTGTTCTACCCCGTTGTCGTCATCTTTCTGTCCGGGGTTTTTTTTTATATTCGCTTCCGCATGTGGCTCTGATGTTTGGGTTGGGTCGGCGATGTTCCTGGGACGTCGCATTATTTCGACCGGAGCAGGGGATGTCGCGAGCTCGATGGGGGTTCGGGGCGTGACATCCCAGTTTGAATTGGTATCAGAGCAAGGTTAGCTCGATATCGGTAAGGTCTAGACCTGGAGTGATAAGGAGCGACGACTTCAGGGCAGCTAGTTAGGGAGCCCTTTGTAGACGCATGTTTATGTTGATTGTGCGTGTTTTGTGAGTACGCGCCTGTGATTGTTGAGTAGTTTATCATGATTGTGCATGTGATGTTGATTGAGACGAAGGTGCGGCAGGACTTGAGGTGAGTACGAGAACCCTGTTGAGTGCTTAGTAGTGTTGATTTGATGTTAGGTGATCGGTTTGATGGTGGGTTGTTGGTTGTCGAGTGCTGGTTGTCGGGATTGGTGCCTAGGGTTTAGACTAGTGTAGTTGGCCTAGGTCTCTGATATCCGTGTGGACTTACAGCAGGTAGGAGAATAGTAGGAAGCTGATACAATAAGCAGCCAAGGAAGAGGTGCAGGAAGAGGAATAGGAAGAGGTACAAGAAAGGGTGCAGGAAGAGGAGTACGGGGTCGAGGTGGCGCTAGAGCTAGAGCAATAGAGGATCTGGGTATGGATGCTAGAGTGATAGGAAACCCTGGAGTTGGTATTGGAGCTGCAGTGGACCCCAGAGCTGATGTTAGACCTGCGGAAGATCCGCGTATGGAAGGAGTTCTCAGGGTATTAGAGAGGATTGGGAATATGTTGGACAGACAAGCCCAAGAGCGAGATAATGCGACCACCCAAGCTGCTGAGGCTGCAGCTGCTGTAGTTAATGAGAATGCTGGTGTTAGAGGAAATCAAGCCCAGCAAGGGCAGGTTCAACCAGCAGGGGTTAGACAAATGCCCCAATTAGTGGAACAATTCATTAAGTTGAAGCCGACTCAGTTTCATGGTCGTGGTGACCCCGAGACTGCACCGAGATGGGTGGAATCATTGGAGAAAACTTTTAAAGTTTTGGGGTGCACCGATGAGGAAAAGGTAACATTGGCGGTATATCAGTTACAGGAAAATGCTCATGATTGGTGGAAGGCCACTGAAGGTAGGGTATTCCCCGAAGGAACGGCTCAGACTTGGGCTGTGTTTGTTGAGAATTTCTATGAGAAGTATTTTTCGGAAAATGCCCAGGAAAGGAAGTTGATTGAATTCATGCGATTGCGCCAAGGACAGATGACAGTTGACCAATATGAAGCGGAGTTTGCGAGGTTGGCAAAGTTTGCCCCGACAATGGTAGAAAATCCACGGGATAGAGCTCGAAGATTCCGAGATGGATTGAAGCCGGATCTTCGAAGTCAGATATTGTCGCACGATCTTAAAGATTATGGAGAAATGTATAGGCGGGCTCAGATTATGGAGCAGGATATGACGGAAAGAGCCGCCGTGTCTGGATCACAACATACCTCAGCCGGGGACGATCGTCAGCAGGGAAAAAGGCCGATGATGGAGAACCGACGTTTTGTCCCACCGGCGAGAAGAAATATTGGGAAGCCGGCACATCAGTCTAATTCCGCCTGTAGACGATGTGGGAGATACCATGGGAATGGTCCCTGCCCAAGTGTGACTGGGGCATGTTTTGGGTGCGGTGGAATGGGACATCACATAAGGAATTGCCCGAACCTTCAGGTTCGACCGCCTCCAGCATCGCAAACACCTCGGATTGGGAATCCGACTAGTGCAACCCCGCCGGCTAATTCGAGCAGACCACCGGCACAAGGACGTGTCTACGCCTTGACGCGAAAGGGAGTTGAGGATGCGCCAGGCGTAACCCCAGGTATGGGTTCTTTGCATAATTATGTGGCTTTTGTTTTATAGCTTCGGGGGCGTCGCACTCGTCTATGTCTGTTTGATTTGTTATATGGCTGGATTGAAATGGTTTTCAGAAGTATCAGCATGTGTGATTATGCCATTGATGATGTGTATGCTGTTGGGATGTTTAGACGGTGAAATGGTGTTTGGTGGTGTAGAAAGCGGAATAGATTTGGCTTTGTTGGTTATGTGTGATTTCGGTTTGATTGTAGGCTTGAATTGATTAGTCGAACAGAATGCTGTAATGGAATGCAGCATCAGAGTGATTCAGTTTAGTCCGGCTGGACACATTAGATTTGAGGTTGTAAGGAGTCAAGAAGGAACCTCGATAGTTGCGCTGTTAACGGGATTTAAGTAAGAGATCTTATTGGATGACTAGTTTGGAAGGACTATACGGACTGTAGAGGATATGTTGGAAATATGTATATTGGATTTTAGAGGCAAATGGGAAGGAACCGGTTTTAAGGATTAAGGCGGTCCCATTGGTCAAAGATATTTGAGATTATTACGGGACAGAAAGTACCATTCGGGAGTAAGGATATTGAGACGTCATCACCCTCATCTGTTTGGATAGCAGGTATAGTAGTAAATTTCGAGGATGAAATTTTTATTAGGGGGGAAGAATTGTAACAGTCTGAATTTTCGATCCTTTTCCCGGGATTTAAGAAATGAAATTGATCAATGCACTATAGTGAGATCTCACCCGAGACCGGCGCATTCTCGGGATGCTAACCTTAGGGATAAGGCCAGTACGGGATTGAGTTCGCACGACCAAAGAACTTGACCTTGGTTCGATCTTCGACCATATCGATTGACGAGGGAATGTTTTGAGCCAACCGAGACCGATCTATTTGATTGATCGTGTCCGAAGGGCACTAGTGACAGACCCTCGCAATTATATGACAACCGAGGTCGTCCCGGGTAGAGTAAACTTAAACGTGATTTGACTTAGTGTCGGTCACGGGTCGAGAGCGCGTAATTCCAATGAGCCACCCGTTAGCCAGAGATAAGCTAAAGTCGCGATTGCTCAATTTTAGTCATTTCTTGGAATTCGGGCCCGAGAATCGAGAATTTTGAAGGTGACAATTTTGAGCGGCCGATGACGTTTTTGGCTTGGCCAACCTTGGGGCCACCCATTTCTGCAAAAAAATGGATTTCGGTTTGGGACCGGAAAAATTACGGTTTTGCCCCTGTGGGCACCGAGGCTGGATTCGGAGGCCGTTTGAGGTTATTTTTCGAGGCTAGCGTCATTTTGGGGTGACCACGCGCATTTGGAACAGTTTTGGACAAAAATTGGAATTTCGACAAAAATTGGAAAAGTAATATTATTTTATTCCCGAAACTTTGCAGTCGATTTTCGAGGGCTTGCGTGATGAATTTCGCGATTCCGACGCCATATTATGTTGGCCACACACATATGGAACCCGTATGTGCGAAAATTGGAATTTCGCCCCGGGACCGGAAAATTACCATTTTGCCCCTGGACCCTGTACTGGGAATTCCGAATTTTGGACAATTTTGGGCAATAATTGAGGACTAAAATAAGTGAAAAAGAAATTGGAATTATTGAATTACCATATTGCCCTTGAATTTTTGGATAAGGATTAATGTGGGCCAAGTGTTCAAGGGCATTTTGGGCATTTGGAAAGTTTGGTCCAACTTAGTCAAACCTCTCTCTCTCTCCTACCATTCTTGTTCCCCAAGCCGGTCACTCCCCCCCCCCATTTCCCACGGCCACTTCTCCATTCTTCTCTCTCTCCCAAAAAAAATTGTCTCTCATTTCCTTGCCGTGATCGTCGCCGCCGGAGGAGCACCACCGGCCGCCGTTTGTCTCGCCTTTCTTAGGTAAGTGATTTCCCCAATCGACAGCTAGGACCTCGGGTATTGCTAGGCTCGTTTAGGGTTCGGTTTATGTGATTTTCGTGGTTGTTTTGGACTGATTTAGTGGCTGGTGTGGTCGGTGGTGTGTGTTGGCTGATTTCCAGATTAGTTGCTGCTGCGTCGCTGGTTTTTGTTATGTTTACTGTGACTTGTGTGGCCCGAATTTGAGGAAGTGTTCTTCATGAAATTTGTTCCTAACATCTTGACGTATAACATAATTTAATTTGGGAATTTTTGGAAATCGTTTGATGCCATTCGGAAGTCCATCTTTGGACCGAAATAAAACTGCCCGATTTACTGTTCACCCGACCTTCGGCTCTGTTCGAATTTTTATAAATTTTTCCAGGCCTATTTTCAAAATACTTCCTTCACGAAATTTGTTGGGGACATTTTTGGCTATAACATAAAAAAATTTCAAATATTTTCAAGGTGATTTGGGTGTTGAAATAAATGTATTTTGAGGACAAAACGGTCTGTTTGAGCGAACTGATTTTGGTCTGACTTCGAGGAACAAAAATTCATGGTTGCAGATTGAAATGGATTTCGTGTTCTTCATAAGAAATGTTTATCAAGATGTTTTTTATGACATATCCAAAATTTAGAATTTTTGGAGTTCTTTTACTATTTATTTCAAATGGATTTATGTCACTGCACAACTGCCCAGTTTGGACCCGGTTTAGACGAATTTGTGACTATTTTGTGACTGATTTGGTGGCTGTTTAGGACTGAATTAGGGGCTGGATAGTTGATGGTTATGGACTGATTGGCGAGGAAAATTCGAGGTTTAGGAGGCTCGGTTAGGACTGTGATATTGAGGATCGATCGGGGTTGAATGGTGTGATTAATTGGAATTGTATTGGCTTGATCGGGTTTATTGGATTAATTGTTTTGTGTGCTGTGGTTGGCTGATTCTGAATTGTGCATTGGACTTAATGTGATGCGGTGGTGTGCCGTGTGTGTGGCCGTGAGGTGTGGTGGCGTGGAAATGTGAATGTGCATTGAATTCGTGTGATAAGTGTATGTGGGTTGTGGAATGTGTTCGTGTGATGAGAATATGTGCCTTTGTGATGTGTATGGGAGGTGTGAGATTATGTGTGATAGCGTGTTTGAGTGGCCGTGTGGTACGTGTGGTATAAGTGGAACGAATGTACGGATGTGTAGGATTGGTTGGAAAAGTGGATCCGTCCTGAGGCGTGTACGTTTACGCGGGACGATGCCGTCCCTGACGAGGTGACGATGCCCGGCCTGACGACGTGTCGATGCCTGACGTGGTCAGAAGACCGTTGGCCTGATGCGTTTTACGCGGGCGCGGTAGAAGGAAAGTGTGTGTAGGATTCCGTCCTGAGGCGTGTACGTTTACGCAGGACGATGCCGTCCCTGACGAGGTGACGATGCCCGGCCCGACGGGGTGACGATGTCTGACGTGGTCAGAAGACCGTTGGCCTGATGCGTTTTACGCGGGCGCGGTAGTAGTGGAAAGGTTGAGAATTAGCAAGAATTGGCGGGACGAGTGAAATTAAGAAAGTGACGTGTGGTGTGAGTTCGTGTGTGAGTGTGTTTGTATCGCGTGATGTGATGCTTAATTATGAGGTAAAAACTGCTAGGCACGGTATGGGACGTGCCCAAGTGGGTTTTATTTTATAATTGAGACACGTGCGCGTCTATGATTCATTGCTGCATTATGTTGGCTGTGTTATTGTCTAACGTGCAGGGGCATGTATGTTGGATTCTAGGTAGGGTCGTGTGTGGTTGTTAGTTTGATTGATGGCCGTGTGTTATGTGTATTTTCGTCTAGCGGTACGTGAGTGCCTACATGGGGTTTGGGGTTGTACAATTACTGAGATTCGTCTCACGGTTGTATAACCGCCACTTTCAGACCCCCAGTCGTAAACCCGGGAAGTACGCCTTTTCTTTTTGGAAGTTCGAGGAAACGCTTTTGGTGCCCGGTGGAACTGCAGACGAGTGTCCAAATATCCAAGCCAGGGAAACAGGAGCGGATTGGATAGGAGGCGACCAGTAGGCTTTCCCTAGGGTATTTTAGGGGTTGTTTGTTTTGGGTTATCCGATAGTGAAGTTAAGATAACCAAACCCCTGAACTCTTGTTAAAACGGTGACGGAGAATGTTCGTCTGTATTTATGTCTGTAATACGATGTTTGTATATATTTGTTGCTGTTTGATTGTTGTGGTGTTCTACCCCGTTGTCGTCATCTTTCTGTCCGGGGTTTTTTTTTATATTCGCTTCCGCATGTGGCTCTGATGTTTGGGTTGGGTCGGCGATGTTCCTGGGACGTCGCATTATTTCGACCGGAGCAGGGGATGTCGCGAGCTCGATGGGGGTTCGGGGCGTGACATTTCTCTCTTAAGATATTTACCAAACACTAGAAGGGTGGACCGCCAATCAACCATTAGCTTTGATATCATTTGTTGGGAGCGAAGCAACAGAAGCCCGATACCTTCACCTGGGAAGATTGCCAAAAGGGAGCCCATGTCCGAGTCTATCAACATATCTAATTGAACTCACATTCACTCAAAAGTTTAAGCAAATGAGTTGTTAGTCAACTAGGATATATTAACTACTCAACACTACATCGATTCTCCAATATAGGACTTTTCTAACACAACTCACACGTATATCCTAACAAAGAAAATAGTCAAATAATTAGCAGATATAAGGAGCTTATTTTTCTCTTAAGTTGTAAGATTTGCTTCAAAGGAATAACCTTGCGCCACTAATCTGCTACAGAAAAAGTTCATCAAGTTATTGTATGATTCCTGCAAAAACCATTTAACCTCGGTTTTTAGATTTGCCTTTTAAACACCAGTATTGTCAACACTTCCGCTAGTTTGAGATTGAGCATTCGAAAACTTCTCTGCACTAGAGATCTCAAATAACTCGGTTGTAGGAATTTCTTCTTTTTCACTGAAAGATATAATTCTCTTCAAAAAAACCTTTGGTTGCAGTAGCAGGACCTTGCTCTTGAATTGGCACCCAACTGAAATCATATACTAAGCTTTAAGAAAAAAATAACCAATTTGCATTTTACTTATTTAGGGTTTTGATAACTCACCTATAAAGAATGATTCCCTAATGTCTCCTTAGCAATGAAATCCTCCATTATAAACTTGACAACCTTGACAGTTGAGTGAAACACCCTACTTGACTATCCATGACGATTCAGATAAATTCTTGAACGTCATGTGCTTATCAAGTACTCATCAAAGGGTGTAAAAAAAGTTGGAGTACACTTAATGATAAAATAGGCGATAAAGTAAAATTAAGATTTTTTTCAATCATTCCAGCTAACATACGTTACTAGATAATTCATTTCATCTCCTTGCAATGTCTTAAAGAAAACAAATCACTCGAATTTACACTACTTCTTTTAATCTAATTTTTCATTTGCATGTTGTTTGTATTCAATATGCCACCCTCAAAGCCTCTCTTCAAATGAAGATTGATGTTGGTTATTCTGCAACCAATAGTTAATAGTGGCATCACAAAAATGAATGAATTCTAAATATTTCTAGATATATAAATTGAGATATTGATATGAAATCCAACGTAAAAGCATAAAGATGAAATCCTAGAAGCCACCTTGTTCGAGTCCGTGCCAATTTGACAATCCGAAGGTAGTATGAAAGATACAATCTCTTCCCCAACTAGTGTACTTTTAGCCCTGGTTTTGGTTTCGGTCGAAGAAGATGGATATGACTATGCCTACAATTTAATCGTTTGTCATTTATCATTCAAAATACACTGCAATTCAAAAAATGTTATTTAAATCTTCACAATGCATATGTGAACAATGTATAGAAAAGTGATTGAAATAATATTACCTCGATGTTCAAGGCATTTATCCCACCATGATTTTCGAGTAAACAATACAATATCGGATTCGGGTCGAGCGTGAAAAAACTTCTACAATCACAAATCATTAGTGGCATACCTTATTATTAAAGGATGGACTATTGACTTATAGTCAAAGTCAAAGAATTGGGAACATATGTGCTCTATTTAAACATAAATGTAGTTTTAACTTTTTACAAATGAAATCCAGTTGTGCACTTTATAAATACATCTAACTTTATCAAATATACTTCAAGAATCAAGACGCAGGAGTCATGTACATCACAATGTTATCCTATGTCAATCTTTTTGTGAAAGTATCTGCATTCAAGAAATAAGTATCGAACCCCATAAAAATATGTGAATTTGAAAAGGCCATTCTCTATAATAGTAAAATCGCATTTACGTAATGGTCTATCTCATGAAATAACAGAGAACAAACTAAATTTTACACGATATTTGTATCGAAAAAAACTTATACCAAGTGAACTTAAATTGACTATTGCTCTCAGTGATGTATACACTCAATCACGTTGTCCTTCTTGATTAGGAATGTCTGACTTCTTTGAATTACATACTTCATTCGATCCAATTAAAACATGAGTAGTAGATAGTGAACAATGGACTGACAATAATGAAAGAGACAGAAAATTAAAAGACATGAATGCATAAATTATCAAAGCATATACAATTATATTCATAAAAAATGCGGCCCAACAATTCAAAATGAGACAAAATGTATCCTACAAAATAGGATCTTCATCTATATTAACATTACTCTAATATAGGATTCTTACAATTTGAGCATTATCATGTAATCGTACTTATGCATTGAGATACTTTTTTCTATATGATGGACTAAATTTCTATACACTTGGAGAATAGGGTTGCTGGTTTGAATGTATACTTTATTAATGGATACGGAACTTATTTACTTTAATTGGTATTGTTCCTTTTACTGAACATTACACTTGCAAGAGATTAATGAATTCCAGTAACACAATTAAAGGAAATGAGATGGTATATATTAATAGTGTTTACCATAACGAAATCAACAATCTAATTACTTACAAAAGCTAATAAAGGTTTGGCATTTCAAACGCCTGCCGTTAGTGTTATTGTCCAATGAATAATGAACAACAGATAACAACTCAAACATCGAACTATGCAAAGGGCAATACATTCAAACCAGCAACCCTCGAACATTGTTATCTATTCTTATAGTGTATCTTAGCAAAAGGCACCAATTGAACAATTTCAATTTTGTCATCCGCAAAATTTTATTCTTGTATACATACATTCCATAATTCAACATACTCATAAAACAAAAATGGATGCACAAAAGCCATATAAATATATAGATACATATAAATATATAAGTCGCCAACAACAAAAGGAAAGAAAATTAAGGCTTGAGTACCATTCCACCTTCCCCATTACCGGCTGACAAACAGGCTTAATTTTTCATAGTTCAAACAAAACAGATATACCCAACAAGTTTGATGAAATGAAATGTAAATACACTCAGTTTACTTCCACCGGTTTACAGTTACGTTGGAATCAAATCAGATATTAGAGAAGAAACATGTGAAGTTGTGGTGGATGTCATCTTAGGCTCTTCTCTTCAGCTATAGATGCTCGCGCTGGTTGTCCAATTCTTTCACTGAGTCTCTTCATCACTAGATGCACTGCCCTCATTCTCACTACTTGGCCTCAAATAACATTCAACAATGACTTTCTCTGCACTGGAGATACTCGATGACTTGGACGGAGGAAATTTTTCTTTCTTACTGGAAGATATCTTTCTTCTCTTCGACAAACCTTTCATGGAAGTAGCATGACCTCGCTCCTAAATTGTCACCCAAATAAAGTCACACACTAAGCGCAAAGTAAAAATAACTTTAATTCACATTTTACTTATTTAAGGTATTTATAACTCACCTGTAGAGAACTACTCCCTGGTGTCGCTTGATTGATCAAAGTCTCCATTATAAACTCGACAACCTCGACAATTGAGCGAAACATCCTTCTTGACTGTCCATGACGATAGTTCTACAATGATAATAGATTTCGGTTGTCTTCATAACTATCCGAAGATTTCAAGATAGTATGTGCAAAACTATTACTCATCAAAGGTTGTAAAAAAATTTCAGTACAGTTAATAATAAAATAGGCGATAACGTAAAACTAAGTTTTTATTAATCCTTTTGGCTAACATACATTGCTATAATCCATTTCATCTCCTTGCAATGTTTACAGAAACCTAATTAGTCTAATCTATGTTACTTCTTTTGAATCGTCAATCTATTAAGGAGAGCAGTAGCAATGAAGTTTCTTAAATATATAATTACCATGTCCAATTTTCCATTTGCACGTTGTTTGCATGCAATATTCCACCCTTGAAGCCTCTCTTCAAATGAAGATTGAAGTTCGATGTTCTGCAATCAATGTACAATAATCACACCATAAAAATGAAAACAATTAGACAATTAGATATACAGATTGCGATATTTATAGCATTCAATGTAAGAACAAAAAGAAGAACTCAAGAAGCCACCTTGTCCAACTCTGTGCCGATTAGACAATCTTGGGGGAGTAGAAAAGATACTGTCTCTTCCCCTAATAGTGTGCTTTTGGCTCCGGTCTTTACTTCCACTGATGAAGATGGATTTGTCTGTGCTTAGGATTTGATCATTTGTCATTTGCTGTGAGCATTGGTTAAAAATGCTTACTAATAAAAAGGGTGCACTAATATGAATAAAATATGAAATGTTGACTTTCGATCACCATACACTTTAACTCAAGAAATGTTTGTTCCGATCTTCTAGAATGCATATGTGAACAATGTACAAACAAATCATTGAAATAATATTACCTTATTGATCAAGACATTTATCTCCTCATTATTTTCAGGTAATTGATACGATATTGAATCTCGGTCGAGCAGCTCATCTAAAATACTTTTTCTCAATTGAGAAACAACTTTCTGCAATCACAAATTATCAATGCTAGCATGTCTTATCGTTAAAGCATAGACTAATCTGAATTATTTAAAGTCAAAGAATTGGGAATACATGTACTAGTTTAATACTTATACATTATGTTTATACAAAACTTGTCCAGTTGTAACTTCTTACAAATGAAGTTTAGTTGTGTACTTCATAAATACATCCAAGCTTATCAAATATGCTTCAAGAATCAAGACGAAGAAATCAAGTGTCTCACAATGTATTTTGTTGATCATTCAACTTATATGTTGCCATCCATCTTTTCATGAGGATATCGACATTCGAAAACTAAGGGTTGAACCTCACAAAAGTGAATTATAAAGAACATACTCTATAATGGTAGAATTTCATTTATGCCACAATCTATCTCACAATATATAAATATACAATTACGTCAACTACATTTATCAAAATAAACTTGACAAAAAGATAATTTACATTACATCGATTATCATTCTTAGTGATTTAAACCATACTATATAATGGTAAAATTGAGTTTATGTCATGATCTACCTCACAAAGTTTCAAAGGACAATAGAAAACTCACATTGACTATTTGTATCTTAAAAAACTAATAGAAAGTTAACTTACAGTGACTAGTGCCTTAAGCGATGTATACAATCGATCCCATTGTTCTTGCTTATTAGGAATGTCCTTCTTTGAACCACATGATCCCATTGAAACATGAGAGTTGTCTGGACTAGAGAGTGACCTATTGACCTACAAGGATGAAAGAAATAGAGAAGGACAAGACATGAGTAAAGAAAATAATTACGCATATTCATTGTCTATTCATCATTAAATGCTGCCAATCAATTCGAAACAAGGAAAACATATATGCTGCAGAAGAGGATCTTCAACTGTATTCATGATACCAAAGAAATGAACATTTGGCAAACTATTATCAAGATGTTAAGCAACTCATGCTTGAGAAGATCAATAGTACAATTAAAACAACTGAACCAACCACATTCGTTTAATTTTAAGAACCCGTTCCTCCTATCAAGGAATCAAACTCATGAGACATGATAAAAATGATAAAGGTCTAAATGAGTAGAAATGGTGCCATATGCTGAAAGAAAAAGAGTAGCAAATCATATCGTGTGGATAGCATGATTTAGTCCAAAATGATTCCATCATCTAGGGTTTGAGAGGAAGAGCGTCGACTTATTAGCAAAACCAAGAATATATAAAATCCAACGTAGTGTAAAGCAAAATAGTTCAGAGAGAGGTACTATCGTGCGCCTGTAACTCATTTATGAAATGACGACAATAACATAATATGAAGAGAAACAACATCTCTAGAATGATAGACACAAAAAAGGGAAAATATTTGGAGAGGGTCACAATTTCAAAACATCGAATTTTAACAAACGAATTGGCAAATTATGTAATATTGAAAAGAATGGTGGAAACTCATTTCACTTTATAAGTAAGGGGCAATAGACTTCTTCTTCTTCTTCTTCTTTGGTTTGGAAAAGTTATTCATTCTCTGAATAGTTATACTTTAGCTACTTTATTCTCTGGTGTCGAATGATGGTCTACTTTCTTTGTCATTGATCTTAAAGAATGAGTAAGTTCTCAATCAATTCATTAGTCTCCACCACAACATTTATTCCTTATCAACTTAGAGTATAAGAGGAAACTCTGAATAGTAAGAATAACAATTAAAGGAAATGAGTTCCGTATATGTTGATAATGTTTACCATAATAGCATTAACGGTCTGATTACTTACAACAACTAATAACGGTTTTGCCATTTCAAACAACTGTCGTCTGTTTTATTGTCTAACGAATAACTATTCATGCATTGATCTATGCAAAAAGCAATACATCCAAACCTTCAACCCTAGAACAGTATTATCTATACTTCCATCATATATTAGAAAAACCTATCGGCAATTTCAATTTTGTCATCCTCAAAATCATATACTTGTACACATGCAATTATAATTCTACATACTCTTAAATCAGATCTGGACACACACAAAGAAGACATAAATATATTTGTAATTTGTTAGTTGTCAACAAAAGATTTAAGAATATTTCAGACATTTTATACATGGTAAAATTCAACCAACAATTAATCGTTAGATTCACTAAGTGTATGAACAATTAGATCTACATGCCCTTAGACAAGAAAAATAGATTTTAACATGATAGATGTTTCAATCTATATAAAGTTTGTTGAATCAATGCACCGATCTAGATGATGGATCATTTGAGTAATTCAACTCATAACCTTAATGTGAACCAAACAAGAACCCTAGAGAGCATTGGAAAATTTATCTTGTCTTTCATCATTTGTCACTTTTGATTTTTTCTTTTTGGAAAAGATATGCCATTGCAAATCCATATCTTTGTACTTGAATCACAAAATACTTGGCTAATAACCTAGCACGAAGGTCAATCGAGACTTACGTCACTCATTTTCGGTGGATCTGCACTGGTCAAAGGAGAAGATACCACAGGCTGAGATGATCCATCTTGCTCTTTCGGTGAGGGCGGAAGGGTTTGCATATTAGGGTTTTCCATTTTAAAGGTCACTTTGAGAGCTGAGGCTTATTACAAGCCAAAAAATTTGTGGTATGCCAATTGAAACAGGAGATGATGGTATATCAAGGGAAGAAAATGGTGGATATTTGAAATAACACTGTGAAATAAAGCCAAACAGTTTTGCCTATTTTTTTTTATCTTGTACCGATACAAGTACATCATTGCAAGTCTCGTGTGTTTTAATAACCTAAGTTGGTGACAAGCTAATTGGCCTTCCATATTTCCATAAAAGCTAATTAGAATCTAACCATTAAAGTCTTTTCCATAAATGTAAAAAAAATCCATAAAAACGTTGAGTACATGAACCTTGATTATATTGATTATTACCAAGGAAACTTGAAATGAGTTGAGGCAAGTGAAATTTCGAGAAACTTATAAATGCACTTTTGTTCCTTTCTTTTCCTAAAATATTGACAATCAAGTCAATCAACTTCAATTCGGCTATGTTTGAAAGTATTGTATATCCACAATCTATTTATCGAAGAAAATAAAGAAAAGTAATGTAAATGGAACTTGTTTACTTAATACCGAGTTTTTTGAACTTAGCTTTTCATAATCAATTGTAATAATGCTAGAATAAACAAAATGGACATTTGCTAAATATTATCTAATATTGAGAGATCAAGTTGTGATGTCGCAATGATGCAATGAAACTTTTAATTGATTTAACAACATATAATTATCTACAAATAATGGAGAATTCCGCTTTTACATCAAAAACTAAAAATAGAGAGTTCCAATCAAATTTAAGAAATGTACGCTAGCACCAATAGTAGGGGTGAGCATGATTCCACGGTAGAACATGGAATCTGAAAATCTGACCAGTGAAAACCTGTAAGTTCTAGGTTCCAAGGTATATAGGATAAGTTTCAGGTTCTAAAAATTAAGAAACCTATTTCAACGAGTAGGTCCCAGGTTCCACAGGTTCTAGGTATGGGAAACCTAAAACCTAGAACCTAAAACCTAAACATGTTTTTTGTGTTTTTTCTTGGTCTGTATCTTCGTGTGATCCTGTGGTGTTTCATAACGTTAGATAATGAGTGTATAATTTGAAACCATTAGTCTGAGTTTTCATTTTATGACTTATTAATGTTTCATATTATTCGTGTGTCTAAATATAAGTTGTAGTTAGTGGATCATAACAACAAGTGGTAGTCATTAAAGGTGATGATTAACTACAATTGTTCAATTAATAATACAAGTGAAACTTGGGTAGACCTTGGAATCGACCCTTGAACCTGTGATAAGGTAGATTCCAGGTTCCAAAAACTAATGAACCTATTATCATGGGCAGGTTCTAGGTGAAACCTATACAGAACATGCAATCACCTACCTTTAGTATCGATTCACGCAATGACTTCTTATTTTAATTGTATTTATTTGAACCGTAATGCTAAAAAAACTAGTTTTTTGTATTCTCTTTGGTGAATGACAAGCTTGTCCAATATTATTGCGTTTATTGTCGTTTTGTTTAACTAAAAATAAAATATAAAAAAACCTATTAGACCCTAAACCTACCTTGGAACCTGTAATAGGGTAGGTTTCAGATTCCGACTGGTAGGTTTCAAGTTCCAAAAAATAAGGAACATGTACCCAATGGTAGATTCCAGGTTCTGACGGGTAGGTTCCAGGTTCTCAAAAAAAAAATTATATCGGATGGTAGGTTCCAGGTTCCAGGTCGAACCTGTAAGGAACCTGAAACCACTCACCCCTAATCAATAGTATTTAGGTGGACAATTAACTTATATGTCAAATTGGTTGATTTGTTATTAGAAATACTATAAATAGGATAAGAATTAAGAGACTAACAATTTTATGGATGTATCTATTCAAATGTGAGGTTTTAGGACATGAATTGATCCTTATCTCTTATGTATATCCAATCCAAAAATTAAATACTCATTACACTATAGCTCTAAATGCCAGATTTTGAGTATCTAAATTCCATGAATGGCTTTTGCTTCTTTTGAGATATCATTAAATAAAACCTAATTACATTAACCATACTAAACGATCAATTTAGCTTGATTATTTAATCATTTAGCCGTGACATCTTATCATGAAATGCAATTAACTTCTTTTTCAATGCAAGAAAAGGAACAGGCCCTTACTTTTGCAAGGTCAGACTTATACATTACTTGAAATGCAAATAAGTAGGCGTGTTGTAAATATCTATCTGGAAGGAACATATAGCAGATGATATGTAAACCTTTAATCGAATTAATCACCATGAATGAATTGCTTGTTCATGTACATCAGGTAAGGCTCCATCAATTGGATGAATGGCTTTTGCAATCTTTTGAGGTATTATTAAGACATGATCTAATCAAATTAATTATGGGAAAATGATACCACAGTAGCACAACTTTTGTGCAATAACTTTTCAATCAATTATATGAATATTATGATTTTCGTACGACGTTCACTTTGATCTCATAACTATTCAATCGATTATTTGAGTGTCATAACTTTTAAAAAGCCTTCATCCCTAGTGCTAAAAAATCCAACGTGAAACTTGTCATGAACATTTTTTAAAAGTTATCACAATCACGTGATCGATTAAAAAATTATGGCACCAAAGTGTGCGCCATACAAAATTTACTCTTATCCCCATTAACTATAATATAAGATAGCTACGACATCTTATTGTCAAATACAAATGCACTCCTTTTTCAGTGCAAGAAAAGGAACCGACCTTACTTATGCAAGCTCGGACATAAACATTTCTTGAAATACTAAGTAGGTATGTCGATAATATTCACCGTGGAGCAACACAAGATATCTAAATCTTTCGGCCTTATTAATCACCATGAATGCTTGTCAATTGCTCTGTCCATATACATCAGGTAGGGCTGCATCAATTAGATGGCGAGCATGGGCCTCTAATATTGCTTTAAGCGGGCAACATTATGATTTGAATATAAGATTTGTCATATCTTAACCGAAAGCTTAGTATGGAAAGCTCATCATCAACTTCCTTGACCTTTCGGCACTGGGCATGGATTAGCCCCCATACATGGTCCTGCGAATTTGCAAAGACATGTCTTTTTGGTAAACAGTCACTCGGCCCCGGTGAAAGTCATATGTACGGCTTGGAGGAGTATCTTTCTTTCATATTTTCTAGATCCACCCCATAATATGAGGTCAAAAAGTCAAAATAGTCCCATAACTTCGAGGAAAAAGGGTGCCTCCTCACAAAGGGGATTGTATTGACCAGTCGCGTGGGACTGTTTATAAAAAAGACAGGCCTCTGCAAAGCCGTAAAACCTTGTATGGAGGCTAATGCCTTCCTAGTGCTGGAAGGTCAAAGAAGTTGGTGATATGATGAGAGGAGATTTAACCATTTTCATTTAAATGCCAAACCGTAAGACGCAAACCTTACCTACCTCACCAAAAGTGCAAGTGCAGGATGGATTATTTCAGTCTGTGTTATCATCTCGTATTACAAGAGGTCATCCATCCAAAATGAATGAGGTAAGTCTTGATTGACCGTCCTACTAGGTTATTGGCCATGTATTTCATCATAGACCCTTTTTGCCTTTGCTTATCCTATTCAGGAGATAATTAGAGCACGCAATGCAAGTACAGTTGCAACTGCAATCCAAACCCACACCAGCTTAGGATTTTCGTCTAGCTTTGAGACCTCAAAGAACCATGACCTTATGCAGTTAAATTCTGTGTAGTTGCTTGTTAAAGTGGAGAATCCTAGGTATACATCCTGCGGGAGGTGCTAGGAAATCTCAAGCGGGAAAGAAATAACTGGATTCTTCATGTTTTCTTCTGTTTCATTGCTCAATGAGACAATCAAGGAGATATTCTTCCCGTCATATTCCGCTCTGGCTGTCACATAGGTAGCTGTCGAGAGATTGAAACCCTAATTAGCCAAAGAATCTTGTTTGATCGAGAAAATACTATTCACGTCCAATCCCATGTGGTAATCATCACTGTCTTCTGTATAGCTCTTCTGGGTGTCATATTCTATAGCTACAACCGGGTTCTGAGGGAGTCCGTTCGTGCTCGAGTTGACTATACCAAGCCTTCTCCCATTGCTGTCGTCTGGAAGACCCGTTGCTCCAGTTATAACGAAGGTAAGACCTTCACCCCCCAGAACTGTCCGCTGAGTTATACTGAGAACAAAGGTGGAATTTTGAGGCGTGGTGACTCGACCGCCCCATTGCTGTATTAGCACAAATTGTGTCGTACAGACCTTGATTTTGAAGCATTCTTAAGGTTTTTCTGCATTCTTGAGATCATGATGAGCAGCTCTGGAAGGAAGTATTCTGCTTATTCTTTCTTACATGCAGATGAAGATTTTCTACATTACAATATGACATGTTCATCTGCCCATAAAAAGTTGATTTAGTTAAAGAATGAGGACAATGGGACGGGGTTTTAAATAATAATCAACCTCTGGTGTCACTGCAAACTACATAATCCCCAACACCAACACAGTTTGACAAATCAAATTGATAGAAGTTACTGAGAAAAGGTGATAGGGTGAAACTATTCTTGGGGCAAGATTTGCCTCTTCTGGGAGAGAACAATTTGCATTCTGGACCTGAAGGAACAGCACTGGCATTCCCATGATCCATGGGTGTTTAAAAGTTGGATCTGTTCATATATCCTGCATTTCTTTGTTCTATCTACCGCTAAAGGTTGAGGATGCATGTTTGTAGTCTATTTGGAACTATTTAACGATACAGAGACATTGAATGATGGGGCCACTCTTGTTGATCTTTTCAGGGAAAAAAAATGACAAATGTTTACAGTAGCAGAGCTATCTTTATGCATCTTCAATCGCATCCTTCCCACTCGGTTCCGTCAACTATTTGAGAACAATCACAGGAGCATTTCTTTTTGCTCCATTGATTCTCTCTTTTGACATATATGAACATTGTAAGCGCTACCGTTTGGTTAATTAATCTGCTCATAACGACATGTGTCACGCCCCGCACCCTACGGCGCGCCACATCCTTCCGCAAAGGTCGATTCGAGTGCAACGTTCCAGGACGCGTCGCCGACCCAACGCCCAACATAGAAATTAAAACACATGCGGAAGCAATACAATACCCGAACAATTTAAAACCACGAAACCAAGGATGGCCATGCAACAAACAACATGAACAGAAATATACTTGCATTACTACCGGGAAGCATTTACAATATCCATTTATACCAAAATATATACCACTAATCATTAACAGGTCAACGACCGCAACTAACAAAAAGGGATACGCGGCTCGGCGGTCAAGCACTGTATCTAGCCGAGGCTCCTCCCAAAACGTATCGGTACGCCTGCCATTCTCAAGGCTGGGAGTCTGAAAAATTGGGTTTCAACAATAGTGAGAATAAATCTCAGCAAGTAGGTTCCCTAAATCCAAGCTAGGCTAACATGCACCTCCTGACGAGCACTGCACAATCACACAAGTTGAAACATAATTGACTCAGGCTCTCAGGCCCAAATCCAGCACTTACTTGACCCTGCAGGTTAGGCACATTCGATATAATTGTAATGATAGCACAGAACTCCATCGCGACACATATACGCATATCACTTAGTCACGACGCATGTCATACATATATGCTCGTGCTCACACTCATGCTCATGCCTCATCAATGCATTGTCGCACACTTGCACTCTTGCACACTTGCCATTTATCAATTTCTCCTCCGACCCTCGTAAAACGCATCAAGTCCATCACTTCGAGATCGATCTTTAGCCCGCGTAAAACGCATCAGGCTCGTGACACAACACCCGCGTAAAACGCATCAGGTTTGGCCATCTTCCAATAGTCCGGGTATCGTCCCGCGTAACACGCCTCGGGACGAATTCAATACCCCGCGTAAAACGTATCAGGGTTTTATGTGATCACACATTCACATACACCAGTCATTATCTGAACCCCGTGTAATACGCATCAGGGTGTTTAGGTGATCACATGCTCATGTCATTCGTGCACACTCGTATATGCACATGCCATGCCAATGCTCAAGATGCACACCCACGGCCATAAAGTTCACACTTGGACACTCACGAATTTCACAATGAGCATTCAATTGCACAACGCCGCTTATTTAATTCACCACATAATAACTCAATTCAATAAATCACAAGCTCAAGTAATCAACCATCCATTCCAGCCATGACACAAACTTGGCACATAATTTACGTATATAAATCACACAATTGGGTCAACATCAATTCACGCACTCGAGGCCCGTCAAGAGACTCCATTCTTAGTCACACTAGGCACATGACACGGCACCACGAAATTGATCACAACCCAGTACAAATCAGCCACTTAGCCCGCCAACCTAAACATTCCCGATAATCACACAATTAACCTCCAAATTGATCGCTCATAGTCCAATTCAAACCCGATATGGACAGCCACCAAACAGATCATCCTAGGCCAACAAATGTCCTCAAAACACTCCATTTGACTCTCCAAAATATCACCCAAATCAGCCACCATAAGTACCAAACTAGATGCGCACTATGACCCGCAATTGAACCCGAACTTACTCCAAACTTGGGCCAATTCAATCCAATATGTCCAGCCATCACACAGCCCATTCTAAGCCTCTCAATCTCAATTAAAATTATCACACTAAGCCGCGAAATAGCCACAAGATCACGACGAAAACAGCCACCATTTAGCTCACAATTTTCACTCACCAAAACCACAATTTTTGTCTAAATCACAACTCCCATGATCAGCCACCACGCAACACTTTATAAACCGCCAAACCTCAGTCAAATTATCTTTCTAGGCCACCAAATGGGCCACAAAATCAGCCCCTAACAGCCAACATGTGGTCCCCAAGTTACGTTCGCCAAATCCACAATTTTTGTCCAAATCACAACTCCCATGGTCAGCCACCACGCAGCACTTTATGGACCACTAAACCTCAATTAAATCATCACACTAAGCCACGAAATCAGCCACAACATCAGCTCCTAATATCCTCCACAATTTAACCCCTAATTTACCCTAATTAACCCTTAAAACCCATCTAGAAACACACATTAGCCTAATTAGGGTTTAGGGTTGTACTCACTTGAAATCCTAAGCTTTAAACAAGACTGAACAAGCAGCAAAGGTGGCTGGACAGCGGCGGGGCAGCGGCGGCGACGGGCGGCCTTCCCGGCGACCAGTGCGGCAGCGGCTTGCGAGCGGTGGCGGTCCTATGCGGAGGGGGCTACTCACACGACTGGGAAGAGGGGAGAGAGAGAGAAAATGGGGTGGCTGGCTGGTGGTGGTGAGGCGAGGGGAACAGCGGCTCACAGCGGCGGCGGCACCAGCTCCGGCGAGCGGTGGCGGCGTGAGACCGGGAGGAAGAGAGCTCGCGGGAGAGGGGAGAGAGGAGAGAGGGCTGGCTGGTGGCTTGGGGAGGAGGAAATGAAGGAGAGAGAGAGAGAGAGACAAGAGAGTTTATAGAGTAAATGAGATAGTGAGGTTGGTGAACAACTCTCAATATTGCCAACTTTGCCCCTAATCCAAAGGTTAAGACCAAATCTAGAACAAACACCTAGGGGTACAAATGTCCAACATTCCACACATTATTGGGCTGAAATAACTAATATAAAACCCCAAAATAACTCACAAAATTCGGAACCCTAAATTAGGCCTAGGGGCAAAACGATAAATTTCCGGTCCCGAGTCAAAATTCCAAATTTCGGCTTAACCGATCCCAAATATGCGTGGCCACAAAAAAATGACGTCGTCCTCGCAAAATAGTCGCGTACGCCCACGAAATTCGACACCGAAGTCCAGACTCAATTTCACGATCGATTTAGCTCAATTTGCAGTTTTAACCTCTCTCACTAACGGCCGGCTGTTTAGGGCTTACGCGTATCGACCTAGGGCTACTCGAGTCATGACGATCCCGATTTTCTAGAGAACACGAGGATTTATCGCTAGTCCCAGGGGTCGCGGTCGTCCAGAATAAGTTCGGGATCGTTCGCTGTGCGTACTCTCGGTCGTGCGGAATCACCCTCTATCCGATCGTACGTCGTCGATCAAACCAAATCCGTCACTCTCCTTGGACCGGCCCATGTCGGCACAAAATATTCCCTCGTCGCTTCCCGGAATCAAACTCGATTCACAGTCGAGTTCTTGGGTCCACGTACCGTTTTCCTAGTTAGCCATTCCCAAATGGTCAGTATTCTGAGAATGATCAGTTCCGGACGAGACTCACTAAAATGAAATGAGGAATAATCATCTATTTTATTAATCTCGGAAGTGGGTCGAATTCAGGACGTTACAACCTGATTGCATCAAAAGATGAGCTATGGGAGACGGCAACTTCAACACTTATTATGTTCACATTGATGTTGCTATCCTAGTAAATAAAAATGCCAATAGCATGTGACAGATAGCAACCTAAGATCACCCTGAAATCAAAACTTGGTTGAGGTAGATGCCAACTCCACGAAACAAAAATTGACCCTTAAGTCAACCGAAATAAGTAAATTCTTTTTTACTTTCTATGTATTTTAGAAACGCAATTCACCATCAGCAGAAACAATGATATATATTATGGAGTGTCCACGCATCAAGGTGTCCCTCTCGATCGAATCTGTGTTCATATCTTGTTTTGCAATCAGTTGAAAGCGTGTTCAACAGGACAAAGAAGGATTAGAAAGAATCTGTGTTCATATCTCGTTTTATCATTGATCATCAACTTATACATGCATTGCAATGTTCCTCCAATGCCTCAACCATGAAGGCTGTCATTGAGATGATGATCCCCAAACATTGATGCTCATTGGGAGTTGACCATCTATTGTACCAAGTGGTAGAAATCCTGATACCTTCACCGGGGAGTTCGCCGTGCACATTCTTTCATAACTTTCTATGGCCGGTGAATATTTCCTTAGACATAGACAATGTTCGAAATAAGGATTCGCGAAGCTGCATTAACGGGGTCACCAATTTTTGAATCGGAGAGTTACTGACTTGTGAGTTTAGCCAATGAATAAGCTTGGACAATATGACAGCTTAACAAATGCCCTAAGTTCAATCTTTTAACATTTTCCAGTATACTATGCATTCATAGCCCTTCTCTATGTGATTCCTGATTTAGGAACTGTTCAATAAATGTCCTTGGCATGTTAACAAAGATAGAGAACGCATGCTGATGCATTGTCCACTGCACATATATTTCAGTCAGTTCAATTTAAAGCTTCAAGACACCAACTGCAATGAGCAATGGCGCACCCAGGATTCCCAAAATAGTTGCCCAAAACCACCATTCTCAATGAAATTAATTCTGCCGAAGCATATGAGGATGATGATCAGATCATTAAAGGTGCCATCCCAATTGCTGATCGTTTAATTCCATTATCATCATCGTGTTTCTCAAAGCCTGCCACTGCCTTGACAGTCTTCATTAAAGCATCAAAATTTTTTTACTTATTTGTCTGAGTCAACTTAGCTTCTATAGATTAATTTGTCTGGGTCAGCTATTCGCAACTTCATTTATGTCTTAATTTGACTTTAAATCACAGTTTTGACTGCTACCACTGCATAGATTCTCTACGTAAGGTTCTTGTTAACGAATGTCCACCTTCGACACCTAGCGTACATAGTCCAAAGTGCTTAAATTCACATTTTAGTAATTGATTTAAGGAAAGAGAACCTAGTTCATATAGTGTTTGCCCTTTTTCCGCCCACTACAAACTTCAACGTACGTTAAAATTTTCTTCTTTACGTAAACTAAGAAAGATAGGGGAATGAACATGTGACTTCTGGACGTCATCAATAAGAAAAATTATGTCTTTAGTATTTTACCGTTATTAAAGATTGGAGCTTATGTATGTGATGCCACATCTGCCGGATTTTGTCGTGGCATCATTGAAATTTAGGTTTTGGGCCAAATTGAGACGAGCAATGTAATTACAATAAGGGGTTTATTGAGACAAGGTAAATTATACGGGTTGGCTGAGATAATCCCAAAATAGTAGAGGCAAAATATGATCGATGCCGTTTATATCTATGTGCAAGCTAGCTATGTGAGTACATGGACAAAGAGAAGTGATGATGACAATTGATTAATGTAGCTGATCATATTATTAGGTGGTGACATTAAAATCTGATAGTAAATGGTGTTGTGATGACCATGACAGGTTACTAAAATTGTGTTTAGTAGCAAAAAATAAGGCAATATTTTGCTTAGAAATCGTGACTTGTACATTAATCAAATGATAAAAGCAAGGTCATGACCTGCTAACACAAGTTAAAAAGGATTTATATGGGTTCACTCCTTAGAAACTTAATTTTATATTACCATGTCTTCTTGTGAATAAGTTTTAGTAGAATCTTAGCATGAACCTAATCTCAAATTGACCATATATTATGCCTGAAAAAACTCTAATGGAAAGTGCTCATTCATGAGAATATTTTTTTCTCTGTCTTTTTTTCCTCCACCCTCTTGTCCATGTCTCAACCATGTGACTCAATCAAACTGTTGAGAAAACATCATAATATGTTTTGAAGATTGACAAAATGTTACATAAGTTTCTATTGAATCTGACTTGAATAATTTCTAGTAATATTCATGGAAAAACATTTGTTAAGATTCTGGCTTTGAATATTCGCAGACTTCATCCATATTTATCAAGGATACTGTTAAAGTAATATGGAGAATCCTTCAAAGAATCCACATGTTTCAAGGCATTTTCTGATCTTCAGACTCTCCATAATCATACTTAAGAAGAACTCAAACTCAAACTATTGTATGTGTTTCTAAAACTTTATCAAACTCAACAATTAACATATACACACATTGCAGCGGCTAGTGATTTGGCTTGAATTTCTTTCTTGGAAATTATTTTTTTTTTTGGTGAAGACTTTCTTGGAAATTATTGATCTTCAACTTATTCAAGATTGCTTTACAATGATCTATTTCAAAGCAAATCATCGGAAATAGGTTGATATTCAATCTCGACGTGATATTCATACTAAATGAAGAACGCTACTTATGGAAACTCTAATTTGGTTGTATGGGCAACTAAATCATCTAAGAGATTCTGATTTGCATTATCCAACAGTTATCGAATCTTCATTAAGCATTCTTATCTAACAGAATTATTGGAGAATGATACTCTGAAAACTATCCAACTGCAAGATTGTAAGTAAAGGAGTATAAAAGGAGATCCCGGTGCATAAGAAAGATGTGATATGTTGAATTTGAAATTTCAAAGTATTGAGAGCTTCAACCATACACACTTGGCTTTCTTGAGCTTGAACTTTGTAATCTCTAAAGAGGTTTTAAAGATGAGTAACTCTGATATTGTGAAAGGAAATGATTATGAGATAGTGAGATCGAGAGTTAAAATTCTCATATGTAACATTTGATTGATTCATTAGTAAAATCCAATCAGTAAGTTATTTGCGTGGAGAGTGGACATAGGCTTGCTATTCCATAAACTCCTAGGCTGTGTTTGGTCGTTCGGATTTCTAAATAAGATAGGATTGGATAGGATAGGATAGGATAAGAAATCCTGGGATTTCTCCATATCCTGTCCACTGTTTGGTGGACTACGAATTTAAAGTCGGATAAGATAATTTTTTTTTTTTTTTGCTATTCACGGGTTTGGAGGAGTCAGTGAAGGAAAAAAAGCCGAGAAATTTTTTTGGTGAAAGTGCATAAGGTGTGGGAATGAAAATGACAGCGAGTGGAGAGTAGGGTTTCTGGAAAAATAGGTATCAGAAATCTTATCCGGGTCCATCCCACCCCCCTCCGGATTTTTTTACCCGGGCTATATCCAGTCTATATCCGACTTTATCCTATCTTGAACCACCACCAAACACAGGATAGGACAACCAAACACAGGATAGGACATATCATATCCTGGCTTTTATCCGGTCCACCAAACGCAGCCCTATTGTTTACCTTTGAACATTGGTATACTGCATATGATCATTGTTCAAACTCTAATTTATTCAAACTCTTAACTCACTCGAATTTGACAATACATATATTGATTGTTTCAATTCCACTTTCATTTCGAAAGATTGGTCATAACCATATATTCACCTCCCTCTAGATGATCCTCATTAGTCACCTCAATTGGTATTAGAGCTTGATGCTCGTTTTTGAAGAGTTACGTTGTGACATCCCGAATTTCGGCCCATTTCTGGGATTTATAAAACGCGTAATTTGTCAGTGTGCTTATAGTAAAATCTCGCCCGGGAACTGATCACTCTCGGTTACTATTTTAAATTAGAGATTTCGCTAGAATCGCACTCGATCGAATTTTCGCCGTTATTTAGATCCCGAACTTTGGAGTCGATTTTCGGGAGTTTTAGGACGAAATAAATTGGACGGTGTCAATATTAATGTGGCCGGTATCGAGATTGTCAGGAATAATGGAAAAATGGGAGTTTTTGACCAAGAGTGAATTTGGACTAGTAGACCTCCCTCGTTAAAATTTGGTTTCGTTAATTTGGCCTTTGTCCCTTTTTATTTGCGAGACCTATTTTAGACCGGTAGACCATTTTCGGTTTTGAATTTGGACCCTCGGTTTGCGTTTAATATAAGAATAAAGTTTATTTTTTTTAAAATTTCTCTCTCTCTCTCTCTCTCTCTCTCTCTCTCTCTCTTCTTCACGCGCGTCTCCCCTGCGCGCACGTCCCCTCAGCCCATCCCTCTGCACACCCACTCCCGTCTGCCCCCCTCTCTCTCTCCTCTTCTTCCTTTTCTTTTCCTTTTCTTTTCTTCTCTTTTTCTTTTCCTTCGTCTTCTTCCTCTGGCCTCCCCGACTGGCCTGCTTCGTCCCCGCTCGACCGCCCATCCAGCTCCGCCCACCGCCGCCCAAGCAGCCCCGATGCCGCCTCCCTCCTCGCGTCGTCGCCGCACCGCCACGTCGCGCGGCAGCTGCTCCGGCGCCACTGGTTCGCCCCCCCTCTTCCTCTGTTCTCTCTCTCTCTCTCGGTCCCTGCCCGACCGTCGCCACCGTGAGGCACCGCCCGCCGTTGCCGGAGCTGCTGCTGCCTCGGCGACGTTGCTGCCTCTGCTCCGTCCAGCTCGTCGCCTTCAGTCCGGCCACAACCCCCGGCGACGTCGCTGCTGCTGCTCTCCTCTATCTTTCTCCCTCATCGCCCCGACAGCACCGCCGCCGCCGCTGCTCGAGCTCGCCGCCGTGCCTGGCGGGTCCCGGCCACTGCCCAGCCGTCCAAACAACCCCTCCTCTCTCCTCTCCGCCCCGTGAGCCTTCTCTCTCTCTCTCCCTCTCTGTTTTGGCCGTGAGAGGCCCCTCGCCGGAGGAGCTCCGACGCCGCCGTTACTGTTCCAGCGTGGACCCGCCGCCTCGCCCAGCCGTCCAGCCGTCTCATTTTTCTTTCTCTCTCTGACCGTGCCTCTCTCTCATTCTCTTGGCCGTGGAATCGTCTAAACCATCGCCTAGGTTCGCGCCGTTCGCCGGAAACCGCCGCCGCCGTTACTGTTCCGGCGAGGGCTAACCGCTGTCCAGCCACTATCGCCGCGTGCTCGGCTCGGTTTGAAGCGTAGGACACCCGGTGAGTTTGACCCTAAACCCTAATTAGGATTATTTGCATTTCTAGACGGGTTTAGGGGTTAATTAGGTTAAATTAGGGGTTAAATTGTGGAAATTATTAAGGCTGATGTCGTGGCTGATTTGGTGGTGTAGCGGGATCGTTTTATCGAGGATTAATGGCCCGAGGGGTGCGAAATATGGGCTGGTCAGAATCGGTACGGAATGGTTCCATTTTGGGAAAGTTCGGACTTAGGACTTGGATTCTAGCGCGCGCCCTATTTAGTGTTTTGGTGGCTGATTTAAATGATGGCGTGGGAAGTTTAATGGAACATTTTAAGGTCGTTGAATGGCCCGGCGCGATCGATTTAGTAGTTGTCCACTTTGGAGATTAGTTGGACAAGGCGCGTATAATATGAGGCTTGGGGCGTAAGTGCCGGAAATGATGGCTTGACCAAACTAGTGGTTGGATTATCCCTACATACGAGTGATTTGTAACGTCGTGACGCATGTCTAATGCCTTGAGGAAGGGAGTAACTTGATGGACCTCGATTTCTGTGGATTCGTGATGGACTAGTTGTGTGATCTATGCTTGTGAATTGTGTACTGTGCATAAGTGCTTGAATTGATTTCATGGTCATGCTAGTATTTTGGCTGGGCATATTGAAATGTGAATTGAGCTTATTGCGTGGTAAATTGAATAGTGGCTGTCCGCTTTGGGACTTCGGTGGATTAGAAATCGGTAAGTTGGAAGTTAGACTGGGTGATTGCCGGGTGTGCCCGGGTTGACGGATTATCGCTGATTGTTGCTTGTTGAGGCCCAATTGGGGCGTTGCCATGCCACATATTCGTGTGATCGACTTAAAGCCGTGTGTGAATTACATGCCGTGGCTAAATTGAATTGTTGAATTGTTTGGGCATGTTGAAATGCGCATCTATTTGCCATTTGATGATCATGTGCTCGTGAGAAAATTGGCTTTCATTGTGCATAGTACAATTGTGGCCTTCGGGTCGGGCCTTCGGGTCGTTACAATTGTGGCCTTCGGGTCGGGCCTTCGGGTCGTTACAATTTGTGGCCTATGGGTCGGGCCTTCGGGTCGTTACAATTGTGGCCTTCGGGTCGTTACAATTGTGGCCTTCGGGTCGGGCCTTCGGGTCGTTACAATTTGTGGCCTATGGGTCGGGCCTTCGGGTCGTTACAATTGTGGCCTTCGGGTCGGGCCTTCGGGTCGTTACGATTGTGGCCTTCGGGTCGGGCCTTCGGGTCGTTACGATTGTGGCCTTCGGGTCGGGCCTTCGGGTCGATTTATACAATTGTGGCCTTCGGGTCGGGCCTTCGGGTCGATTTATACAATTGTGGCCTTCGGGTCAGGCCTTCGGGTCGGTTTATACAATTGTGGCCTTAGGGTCGTGGCCTTCGGGTCGGTATATCCATTGGCCTTCGGGTCGGAATTATTTGATTTACTCCTGATAATGGCAATTGTGTGCCGAGATGGTTTCTTAAGTACCTGTACAACAGTTTGCACGTGATTATTGTTGATAAATTGCCTAACCTGCAGGGCTAGAATATAAACGATTTAGGCCCCGTTTGAAGTGGTATCAGAGCAAGGTCAGCTCGATCCAATTAGGTCGAAGCTTGGAGTGATAAGGAGCGATGACCTTGGGTAGCCAGTAGGGAGACTTTGCATGCTACGTGTACCTCCTGACTGTTTGTGTAGTGATTGACTGGTTGTCGAACTGACCGTAAAGTGCAGGTGCGGCAGGACCCGAGGTAAGTACGCGAATCTCCTTGGTTGAGATGTTGTGCTATTGTGTAGGATCGCATGCTGGTTGCTTGACTGCTGTTATGTATACCTGCCTAGGACCTTAGACTGGTTTAGCTTGGTTTAGGTCTCTAATTCCTGAATGGGATTATAGCAGGTAAGTAAATGGTGTGATCTTGTGAGTTTGAGTAATCGAAGTTGAGGTCGAGGTAGAGGTCGAGGTCGTATAGGTTCGCAAGCTGGAGTTGCTGAGGATCCCAAGGTAGATGGAATTATGAGGGCACTCGAAGAAGTGAGAATTTTAATTGGGAATGATGGGAACAAAGGTTAAGAGTAAGTTAATGCAGTCAGGCAGATGCAATAGCTAGTTGAGCAATTTTCGAAATTGAAACCTCCGCATTTTGATGGGAAAAGTGACCCCGAGACTACATCACTTCACATATAAGAGTTGGAAATGGCTTTGCAGTATTGGGGGATACTTTGGTGGGGGACTTCAATGGGAAGTAATTTTTGGAGAGTGCACAAGAATAGAAAAAGACAGAGTTTCTCCTGCTTCGTCGATCAGTACGAGGTCAAGTTTGTAAGGCTATCTAAGTAAGCACCAAGGATGGTCAAGGACCATGTGGATAGGACAAAAAGGTTATGGGATGGATTGAAATCGGAACTCTGCAATCAGTTAGTACTCTTGAGTCTTAAAGGATTACAATGAGCTGTGTGAGAGGACTCGATGGATGAAATGGATATAAGTGAAATGGCTGCCGCTTTGGGATTGCGGTACGCGTCGGTTAGGGACAATAGGAACTTGGGAAAAAGGCCTATAACAGAGAATATGAGACTTATCCCTCCGGTAAGGAAGAACTTTGGAGAGCCGAACTACTACTCCGACGCCGTATGTAGGTCTTGTGGAAAAAGGCATAGAAATAGCCATTGTCAAGGCATAAGTGAAGTATGTTGTGGACGTGGACAGTAAGGTCACCGAGTGAGAAATTGCTGAACCGATAGATTAGACCATTGATGCAATCACAGCGATCGCAGGTAGGACGTTAAGTGAGAGCTGTCCTGAAGATTAATCAGAATCGGCTAAGGACCTAAGGAAAAGTATATGTTTTGGCTGAGAAGGAAGCGAAGGATGCTCCGTGAAAGTCGGTATGCGTTACGAGGTGATATTGGGTACAATAGGAGATGAATTTGAAGTTATCACTTGAGTGGTCATGAAAGACTTATAATTAATTTTATGGTGAATAGGCGCAATCGGTTTAAGGAATTGTGGATTATTGACGACATTCTTGGACGGGTTTGGAAGGATGAGTATTACTTAGAAATTTCAGATTTTGTAAAGGACCGAGGTGATTCGTTTTTAGGAGACTGTGGATTGAAATTGGATGAATTGAGCTTGGCCTTTGAGGTATAGAAAGATAATGATTTGGTGGCTAACTAGTCGGTAGAGGAATTAAGGCTAAAGGACATAGCCAAGGTGTGTAATCTTCCCGATATCTTTTCCTTAGGAAATTGCCGGGATTGCCATCTGATAGGAGAGTCGAGATTGTGGTTGAGTCGGCCCCAGGGACAAAACCGACCTTGGGAGTGCTCTACAAGAGGTCACTGTCGGAATTGAAGGAATCGAAAGTCCAAATGCGGGAGTTATTGGATGAAGGTTTTATTTGTTTGAGTAGGTCTCCATGGGGAGCGCCAGTTTTATTCGTGAGGAAAAAGGACGGATTGTTAAGGTTATGTATTGACTACAGACAGTTGAATCAGGTGACTACTAAGGATAAACGCCCGTTCCCAAGGATTGACAACCTGTTTGGCCAATTGCAGGGAGCCCTGGGTATTTTCTAAGATCGACCTAATGACAGGGTATCATCAGTTAAGGATCCAAAAGGAGGATATCCCAAAAACTGCATTCAGGACGAAGTATGGACATTATGAATTCACGGTTATGCCGTTTGGACTAACTAACGCCCCTGTGGCTCTCATGGATTTAATGAACCGGGTATTCAAGGAGTTCTTAGACCAGTTTGGCATTGACTTTAGTGATGATATTCTAGTGTACTCAAAGAGTTTCGAGGAACATGAGGTACATTTGGAAAGAGTTTTGCGGAAGTTAAGAGAGCACGCACTGTATGTTAAGTTTAGCAAGTGCGAATTTTGGCTGAGCCGAGTGGCGTTTCTTGGGCATATAATTTCCGGAGTAGGAATTTCTGTGGATCCGGCAAAGATTGAAGCAATAATGGATTGGCCGAGACCGACGACAGTTACTGAGGTTCGAAGCTTTCTAGGACTGGCGGGTTATTATTAGAGATTTGTGGATCGATTCTCAGCTATAGCCACTCCATTGACGAGGTTGTTTAAGAAGGAGATTAAGTTTGAATAGATGGAAAAGTGCGAAGAGAGTTTTCAGGAATTGAAGTAGAGATTGACGACGACGCCAGTGTTGACGATTCCTTCAGGACCGGGCGGGTATGAGATCTATAGCGATGTTTCACTCGAAAGATTGGGATGCATGCTAATACAACATGAAGGGTGGTTGCTTATGTATCGAGACAGGAAAGGCCAACCGGGTAGCGGATGCCTTGAGCAGGAAATAGAGTATCGCACAATTGTTGGTTAAAGAGTGAATTTTATTGGAAGGAGCACGGGACTCGGAATTTAAGTTCGAGTTAGGACATCTCTCCAGTCTGATGGCGACATTAAGAATTGAGTCGGAAGTGCAAGCCAAGATCAAGGCGTTGCAGTTTACGGACGTTGAGATTTAGAAAATTTTGAGTATGGATAACTCTAAGGGGAAACCAGACTTTCAGATATCAGAGGATGGAATCCTTAGGTTTCGAGGACGATTGTGCGTGCCCGATGATTTGGAACTCAAGGAAGAGATTTTGTCAGAAGCTCATAGGAGCAACAACAGTATTCACCCGGGCAGCACTAAGATGTACCAGAATCTTCGAAAGCACTGTTGGTGGAATGGAGTGAAAGTGGACGTGGCCAAGCATGTGGCCAAGTGTTTGACGTGCTAACAAGTGAAGGCACAGTATGGTAAATCTAGTGGGATGTTGCAACCGTTGGAAATTCCAGAATGGAAATGGGAACACATCACAATGGACTTTGTAATGGGACTGCCAAGGAGCCAGAGGGGACACGACTCTATTTGGGTGATAGGGGACAGACTGACCAAATCAGCGCACTTCCTGGCAGTGCGAAAGGACTTCGAGCTAGAAAGGCTGGCAGAATTATATGTGAGTCAGATAGTTCGTCTTCATGGAGTACCGGTATCGATCACTTCGGACCGTGATCCCTGATTTACCACAAATTTTTGGAAGAGTCTGCAATCAGCCATGGGAACTAAGCTGTATTTCAGTACGGCTTATCATCCTCAGACGGTTGGCCAGTCTGAGAGGACTATTCAGACATGGGAAGATATGCTAAGGGCGTGTATATTAGACTTTCAGGGCAAGTGGGAAGAACAGTTGCATTTGGTGGGATTTGCCTACAATAATAGTTTTCAACAGAGTATCAGGATGGCACCGCTTGAGGCATTTTATGGCAGGGCGTGCAGAACACCATTGTGTTGGGATGAAGTGGGGGAAAGAAGTATAACGGGTCTAGAGTTTATTCAGCAATCGATGGAAACAGTAAAGGTTATCCGGGAAAGGTTGAGACTTGCTCAGAGCCGTCAAAAGAACTATGTAGACCGGAGACGTAAGCCTTTGGAGCTTCAAGTAGGGGATCACGTTTTTCTCAAGATATCGCCAATGAGAGAACTATCTCGGTTTGGCAAGAAAGGGAAACTAAGTCCAAGATATATAGACTCATATAAGATTTTGGAAAGGATTGGATCGTTATCATACTGCCTAGCCTTACCACCGAATTTGTCACAAGTTCATAACATCTTCCACGTGTGGATGACAGGGTGTCGTATGTGGGAAAAGGCAGTTCAGATCGAGAACAAAATAGAGAGAGTGTTGCGAAACAAGAAAATTTCGATGGTCAAGGTAATTTGGGAACACCATGGGACTGTAAGTGCAACGTGGGAAAGTGAGGAGCTGATGCGACACCAGTACCCCCATTTGTTTGGATAACTGGGTTGGATTGTAAATTTCGAGGACGAAATTTTTGTAAGGGGGAAGAGTTGTGACATCCCGAATTTCGGCCCATTTCTGGGATTTATAAAACGCGTAATTTGTCAGTGTGCTTATAGTAAAATCTCGCCCGGGAACTGATCACTCTCGGTTACTATTTTAAATTAGAGATTTCGCTAGAATCGCACTCGATCGAATTTTCGCCGTTATTTAGATCCCGAACTTTGGAGTCGATTTTCGGGAGTTTTAGGACGAAATAAATTGGACGGTGTCAATATTAATGTGGCCGGTATCGAGATTGTCAGGAATAATGGAAAAATGGAAGTTTTTGACCAAGAGTGAATTTGGACTAGTAGACCTCCCTCGTTAAAATTTGGTTTCGTTAATTTGGCCTTTGTCCCTTTTTATTTGCGAGACCTATTTTAGACCGGTAGACCATTTTCGGTTTTGAATTTGGACCCTCGGTTTGCGCTTAATATAAGAATAAAGTTTATTTTTTTTAAAATTTCTCTCTCTCTCTCTCTCTCTCTCTCTCTCTCTTCTTCACGCGCGTCTCCCCTGCGCGCACGTCCCCTCAGCCCATCCCTCTGCACACCCACTCCCGTCTGCCCCCCTCTCTCTCTCCTCTTCTTCCTTTTCTTTTCCTTTTCTTTTCTTCTCTTTTTCTTTTCCTTCGTCTTCTTCCTCTGGCCTCCCCGACTGGCCTGCTTCGTCCCCGCTCGGCCGCCCATCCAGCTCCGCCCACCGCCGCCCAAGCAGCCCCGACGCCGCCTCCCTCCTCGCGTCGTCGCCGCACCGCCACGTCGCGCGGCAGCTGCTCCGGCGCCACTGGTTCGCCCCCCCTCTTCCTCTGTTCTCTCTCTCTCTCTCGGTCCCTGCCCGACCGTCGCCACCGTGAGGCACCGCCCGCCGTTTCCGGAGCTGCTGCTGCCTCGGCGACGTTGCTGCCTATGCTCCGTCCAGCTCGTCGCCTTCAGTCCGGCCACAACCCCCGGCGACGTCGCTGCTGCTGCTCTCCTCTATCTTTCTCCCTCATCGCCCCGACAGCACCGCCGCCGCCGCTGCTCGAGCTCGCCGCCGTGCCTGGCGGGTCCCGGCCACTGCCCAGCCGTCCAAACAACCCCTCCTCTCTCCTCTCCGCCCCGTGAGCCTTCTCTCTCTCTCTCCCTCTCTGTTTTGGCCGTGAGAGGCCCCTCGCCGGAGGAGCTCCGACGCCGCCGTTACTGTTCCAGCGTGGACCCGCCGCCTCGCCCAGCCGTCCAGCCGTCTCATTTTTCTTTCTCTCTCTGACCGTGCCTCTCTCTCATTCTCTAGGCCGTGGAATCGTCTAAACCATCGCCTAGGTTCGCGCCGTTCGCCGGAAACCGCCGCCGCCGTTACTGTTCCGGCGAGGGCTAACCGCTGTCCAGCCACTATCGCCGCGTGCTCGGCTCGGTTTGAAGCGTAGGACACCCGGTGAGTTTGACCCTAAACCCTAATTAGGATTATTTGCATTTCTAGACGGGTTTAGGGGTTAATTAGGTTAAATTAGGGGTTAAATTGTGGAAATTATTAAGGCTGATGTCGTGGCTGATTTGGTGGTGTAGCGGGATCGTTTTATCGAGGATTAATGGCCCGAGGGGTGCGAAATATGGGCTGGTCAGAATCGGTACGGAATGGTTCCATTTTGGGAAAGTTCGGACTTAGGACTTGGATTCTAGCGCGCGCCCTATTTAGTGTTTTGGTGGCTGATTTAAATGATGGCGTGGGATGTTTAATGGAACATTTTAAGGTCGTTGAATGGCCCGGCGCGATCGATTTAGTAGTTGTCCACTTTGGAGATTAGTTGGACAAGGCGCGTATAATATGAGGCTTGGGGCGTAAGTGCCGGAAATGATGGCTTGACCAAACTAGTGGTTGGATTATCCCTACATACGAGTGATTTGTAACGTCGTGACGCATGTCTAATGCCTTGAGGAAGGGAGTAACTTGATGGACCTCGATTTCTGTGGATTCGTGATGGACTAGTTGTGTGATCTATGCTTGTGAATTGTGTACTGTGCATAAGTGCTTGAATTGATTTCATGGTCATGCTAGTATTTTGGCTGGGCATATTGAAATGTGAATTGAGCTTATTGCGTGGTAAATTGAATAGTGGCTGTCCGCTTTGGGACTTCGGTGGATTAGAAATCGGTAAGTTGGAAGTTAGACTGGGTGATTGCCGGGTGTGCCCGGGTTGACGGATTATCGCTGATTGTTGCTTGTTGAGGCCCAATTGGGGCGTTGCCATGCCACATATTCGTGTGATCGACTTAAAGCCGTGTGTGAATTACATGCCGTGGCTAAATTGAATTGTTGAATTGTTTGGGCATGTTGAAATGCGCATCTATTTGCCATTTGATGATCATGTGCTCGTGAGAAAATTGGCTTTCATTGTGCATAGTACAATTGTGGCCTTCGGGTCGGGCCTTCGGGTCGTTACAATTGTGGCCTTCGGGTCGGGCCTTCGGGTCGTTACAATTTGTGGCCTATGGGTCGGGCCTTCGGGTCGTTACAATTGTGGCCTTCGGGTCGTTACAATTGTGGCCTTCGGGTCGGGCCTTCGGGTCGTTACAATTTGTGGCCTATGGGTCGGGCCTTCGGGTCGTTACAATTGTGGCCTTCGGGTCGGGCCTTCGGGTCGTTACAATTGTGGCCTTCGGGTCGGGCCTTCTGGTCGTTACGATTGTGGCCTTCGGGTCGGGCCTTCGGGTCGATTTATACAATTGTGGCCTTCGGGTCGGGCCTTCGGGTCGATTTATACAATTGTGGCCTTCGGATCGGGCCTTCGGGTCGGTTTATACAATTGTGGCCTTAGGGTCGTGGCCTTCGGGTCGGTATATCCATTGGCCTTCGGGTCGGAATTATTTGATTTACTCCTGATAATGGCAATTGTGTGCCGAGATGGTTTCTTAAGTACCTATACAACAGTTTGCACGTGATTATTGTTGATAAATTGCCTAACCTGCAGGGCTAGAATATAAACGATTTAGGCCGCGGGCCTTGGAATTATGGTTATTTAATGATACATTGATTAGCGTGTTTAATTAATCTGTCAGGAGGTGCATGTTAGCCTAGTTTAGGTTTAGGGAATTACTCGCTGAGATTTATTCTCACGGTTGTTGAAAACCGATTTTCAGACCCCAACCTTGAGGATGCCAGGTGCACTGGAACGTTTTGGGAGGAGCCACGGCTAGATATAGTGCTTGATTGTCGAGCCATGTACCCGCGTTTGATAAATTTTGAGGTTCATGTTGTATATGAAATTTTGTAAAGGTTCTCCCTGGCAATGCAAGTGTGTATTTGTTTTTAACTTGATGGTTGTGCGGCTATCCTTGGTTATGTGAATTAAAGTTCGGGTGTTTGTTATTTCTGCTGTGCTTTGTTCTCTGTCTATTTGGGTGTTGGGTCGGCAACGCGTCCTGGGGCGTCGCACACAAATCGACCATGGTAGGGATGTTCGCGCGTCGTAGGGTTCGGGGCGTGACATACGTTACTTCAAAGTCAACGATCTCCTGTGGCTACTATGAGTGCTCACGTCTTATCGAAAGACAAAGTGATACCAGATCTCCATATGGAGAGAGGTTTTGAGTTGTGGGAAATTAATTTCAACTTTCCTTTCCATCTGGGTTGTCTATTTTCAAGTAATCCTCTATTCAAATTATGAAGCGTGATGTCTCTCTGCTTATGAATGAGTAAAGAAGTTGCACTGACAAAAAGGCCTCCTTTTTTTGGGAGTTTTTATTTTTCCTTTTTTGACTTATGTTATAGTTGACAATTCAAAGCGGGGTCTGCTTTCGTATTTTGCTAGAGCTCTTTGATCATATGAAGAGAGGTTTTGAGTTGTGGGTTGGGTTTGTGCTCCAAGGTCAATGGAGAGTTGGAGTGGTGGCATCGATCCTGACGCAAAAAAGCCATTCTTGCCGCCAAGACTGGTCAGGACAACGGGAATGATGCCCGTGCAGAAGCGAACAGCGCCAACTTTAACAACTCTGTTTCTGCTCTGAGGCATGAGTTCTCCTTAAGATTGCCGGACAAGGTCCGGTCTGTGCTTGACCCCGAGTCTCTCTTCCATCTCGACCTTTCCAAGACCACTGGCATGGTTGAAGGCAACCTATCAGCTTCTGGACTTTGTCGTAAGTCATAGAGTTCACACAGTTTTAGCTCAATTTGTCATGTAGACATGTAATCTTCCGGATATCATAATAAAGCTTGTATCTTCTCAGCAGTCTCTGTTTTTTCTGTTGTCACACATAAATGGCAAATGCAGATTCATGTTTCTGATATACTTTTGGTTTTGGGTACAATGGAACAGAACCAAAATGCTACGATGCAAACTAATGCATATTGCAACTGTGAGAACTTCATTAACTATGCTTACTACGTGAGGGCGTATGTTGTTTGAGTTGACTTTATATTTTTCAAACTAGATATTTGAGTTTGTTTCCGTACTGCAAAAGCTTTCTCAAAGAAAACAGGTAAATAAAAGATTTCAACCTACGTAAACATCGATTAACCAAAACCCACAATACATATGTTATGACTAAAAAGCATTGTCTTAGCAAAAACGAACTATAAAATCAAAATGCTCGCGCAATATCATAAGTCATTACACTTATTCATTTCCTGGCTGGTCAAGGGGAGAAGCAGTGCTATGAGAGACAGTTTGCTACCTTGAGGTTGTTCAAAGAGGTTGAGTCTCTAGAACTCATGTCATCGATGAAGATGAGAGCAACATATTACAAGCTCAACATGAAAGAGCTTTGAAAATATCAAATTGGACCAACCCTGTTCTTGCTCGCGTTCAAGGTATGCATGGAACTGTTAATTCTACCGTCCCAGTGATTCAAATCTCTCGTTCATGGATTTCTATTGGTCATAGAGAAGTTGAACATGTGAAGAGGGCAATATTTTGAAAGAACTAACAAGTCAAGGAGTTACGACTCCAGCAATCTCTTCGTGGCCGATTGAACTTCAAGGACTACACTTACTACACTGTGAAATTTGACATAACTTAGCAAAATTTCACTAATCTCTATTTTGAAACGTTTGTGATTGTTTATCTGACATAAAAGATCCTAATCAGTACTATCTTAACAAATAGATATGGTAATGGTTTACGTCAGAATTGATTTGATTCTCCGAATGATGTCCAACTTACTGCGTCACTTATAGCATTTTTGCACCAAAAGTGATTTAGATGACCTGCTATATGTTCTTATTGCCAGATATATGCCACCGTAAAGAGTGGCTCCATAGCCATCACAGCATCAACCCTAGATTCGTTGCTGGATTTAATGGCCAGTGGTATCCTTTGGTTTACGCACTTGTTGATGGAAACAATAGACATATACAAGTATCCTATTGGGAAACTTCGGGTACAGCCAGTAGGCATTATCATCTTCGCCGCTATCATGGCCACTCTAGGTGAGTTGTCTCTCCAATTCTCAGCTTTGCTACTCTGTACTTACATTATTTGGATTTATTGAATAGGACATGTTTGGTTGCGGGTGTAAGAATTTGATGACATCTTTCACATCATTAGGACTTATATTGTAGGCAAAAAAGCTCTGGGATATTCCCTCTTACTGCGGAATACATCTGATTAGATAACTGTGCAAAGCCATTGGCAAAAAAATTGATAAAATTTAGTCTTCCTGCTTTCACTAAACCTTTGTTAAAAATCTTGCCACATCGGAAGAACAGAAATAAAGGAAAAAGGTACAAAGTATTTCTAGAGATTCATCAGGATCTGATGGAAACACAAGGAGAATGACGCTTTATTTTACATCAGATGGCCGTCTAATTACATAAATGAGCAATCTATATTTCCATGAGATACAGGAATTCGGGTGCTTGTCCAAGCCGTCAAGCAACTTATCAGAAACCAATCTTCCAAAAGGATGACATCAGAGCATTTAGTGTGGTTATACACCATTATGCTGACGGCAACTGGAGTGAAACTCATCCTTTGGATCATCTGCAGAAGCTCAGGGAACAAAATAGTTCGTGTGTATGAAAAGGTAAGATGGCGGACCAAATTCACCAGACTTTTCAGCCAAAATGAAGTTTTCATTTGCACTAGGTCTTTAACAGTATGATTGTTTTAACAAGATTTCAATTCCACGAGTATCATTACTTTGATGCAGTGACGAATGTGGTGGGTTCAGTTGCGGCTGTTCTTGGAGATAAGTTTTATTGGTGGATCGACCCAGTTGGTGCCATATCCCTCACTGTTTATACAATTTCGAATTGGTCCGGCACAGTTTTGGAAAATGCCGGCAGCACCTCTCTCTCTCTCTCTCTCTACTTTCCTTTGTTGATCTTGGGATTCATATTGAATCGACCTTGTTAAACCAAACTATGCCCTATGAAAACAAGTCGACTAATATGTTACAAAGAAAAAGCACGATTTCATCAATTCTTTGCTGAAAATTTTGTAATGACAAATGTGATCTAGGAAGATAAATGTCACTATCTCCTCTCATAGCTAATCTTTGGCTATTTGGTCTCTTAGTATCTCTTGTTGGGCAATCAGCTCCACCGGAAGTCTTGCAAAAACTGACATACCTAGACCTCAGACACCATCCTCAAATTAAACGCGTCGACACAGTTCGTGCGTACACCTTCAGTGTCCTTTACTTTGTTGAGCTTAGTAAAATTTGGGTTTTTGTGCTAATGATTTGTTGCACCTCCTCTACCTGTTATGCTCAAGTCGCTGATTCAACACAATGAAATTGATTAGTTTTTATAATGCACATTTTACATGACAATATCAGGTAGCTATTGAGTTGCCCAAAGATTTACCGCTGAAAGAAGCGCACGGAATTGGAGAATCGTTGCAAGTAAAGATCGAAGAGCTCCCTGAAGTGGAAAGAGCCTTCGTTCATCTAGATTACGAGTGTGAGCAAAAGCCAGAGCATTCTGTGATCAGCAGACTCTAAAATAACCAGCGTTGACAAATCCTTCAACGAGCTGGTCTTTCATCATTTGGATTCTCTAGCACTAGGATAAACTTCAGCGTTAGGTAATACGTAAGCTAAGGACAAAAGGAAGAACCGCTGTGTGCAGAATAGTTACTTTCCTCTCTTATTTGTTGCCCAAATGTTGCTTTATGGGATTTCAACTTCGTGAATTTTTAGCGGTGTCCAACATTCTCCTCACCCAAAACGCGCACAAAAACATACTCGATGAGAAAAGCGTCGTTAACACAAGATGCAAGAGAAACTTTGTATAGGGAGACGAAATAAGCTGTGGAAGGATCGTTGGGGGGTCAAGTAAACTGGATACATTGAACAACGCCTGCTCTTAGGCGTCCACAGAATACCATCAGTAATGTTCTACATGAAAGGTGTCGACTGCCTGTGCTCTCCTAGCCCAAACCATGCATGTGACTGTGCATATGGTTGGAGGAAAATGCTTGAAGCAAACCCTACATGCCTTCTGTTTAAGAACTGTTGACAGTAACGGGCCGAATTCTCTCATGGTTGAACAGTTGACAAACACCTCCATCGCCTGTTGCTTCAAAGGGAATGGTTGGTTTTGGCAAAATTCGAGATCAGAGGTCATTGTTGATTCAGGCTGTTGAATGTGGGACTTATCCATACTGTCATCTGTCCTGATGATTGCAGGTTAGATACCAAGGATAGACTGCCAACTCAGGGGGCAATGGCCGAATTGATAGACTCAAAACGATATCGGGTACATTGCAAAAGGATCTTCACTTATGTTTACGATAATCATGATGAGTCGTGACATGCAAGTACATTTGAATCTTTGTACTAGGTTTCATTTCCATGAGAGAGATCTAGCGTGGCTCCTCACAGAGAGAATTAGTTCTCTAAAGATTTTGTATGTCATTCCTCCTACTATCCAGTAAATAATTACCACCGCCCTCATCAATTGTGAACGATTACCCCACCGGAAGCCAAAATAATAGACTTTAATCGGAGTAAGTACGCCGACATGTTTTGTCATGACAAGAAAGAACTCTAAATTCATGAAGGGACAAATCTGAACCTCAAACAGAGAAAGCTGCTATGATGATTGCTTGGCAAGCTCCAGATGTTTTCTTTCTCTTCATATAGGGGGCAAAAATTCGAAAGGAGATTAAATAACTCAACTCGAAAAGAGAAAATTGTATTCGAAAATTGTGACATTCAATGGGAAATTATTGAGCACGAAAAAAAAACCATAAAATACTCGGACCTCTATGACCAAACAAGAAGATACGGACTGAATTCTCACACGACCACCTCACACCACCTCTGCACACTTTAATATAATGAGAACCTTATTCCATTGCTAGCAGCAAACAAATTGTACTCCTCAATAGTAGTTTCCTTCTTGTTGCAAGGGGCATTAATTTCCACAGGATCAGTTGAAACTTTTGTAGGAATATTTCCATCCGCCCCTACATCAGGCCCAACATTTGGATTCGATATGTTTGAAAGAGCCACCGGGCCGCCAAAATGGAAGAGGGAAAAGCCTGAGTCCTCAGGGCACACCTTAGCCGAAGAATTTCTCTGTCCGCTATCCCCACACTGTGTTGGCTCCGCAGATCTCGATCCTGTTTGAACAGCCTTCTCTTTGTTGACCTCATTCACGTCCTTCACACTGACACTTTGCTTGGGAATGCGATTTCTCTCCTCTGGGTAGTAACTGTTGGCTTTGACAGCAGGCTGATAGACAGGAACTGGACTAGTATTAGGTACAGCAGTTAAGTGCGACATGGCATCGTAGCCCATGCAGAAGCCAGAATTTCCATCTAGACCATACCCCAAAGGACCAGCGTACATATAATTACTTGGATGCGGATATGGCACTAGCCCATTAGTGTGAACTGCTGGCCACGGAACTAGATTTTGAGGGTAATAACCAATGGGTGCATGACCCTGAAACATCTGGAAGTACAAACTTTGGCTGTGCATTTGGGGAAGCGATCCTTGATACTCAGAAGCTACACTGAGGTTCCCGTTTATATCATTTGAGGAGTGGGGCGTTTTAACTGGTGTATAAGAAGCAACACCAGTTGCCATGCTATCAAGTGGAAACCCAAAAACTGGTTGTCCACCCAGCACGTCCGTTCTATCCCTAACCTCTTTTGCCTCCACCTTGACTTTATGACATTCAGAACGGCTATCACAGGTTAAGGCTTCTCTTCTTTCTGAATGTGGACAGACATCCTCTGAATCTGATGTAGATGAAGACTCTATGTTTCCATGGTTTGAGGATGCATTGCTGTCTACCTCACTGAGGCATGATGAGCAGTTATCGGAATTGGAAGTGGAACTCGTAACAATATCACTTGTCCCATTACTGGTACCACTCCTTGCAAGACATGACCTAACTTCCTCATCAGTAGCTTCTCTTGAGTCGTGAGCATCTGCTGCACTAGCATAAGGTCGGCTTTTGCAAACTTCATCTGCTCCACTGCCAGAATCAGTAAAATCTTTCAGATTGGAAACTTTCTGACCAGTTCCAATCAAATCTCGACTATCTTCGCTTGAACACAACTCAACAGCTGACTTAACATCACCAGACTCCTTCCCTTGTATACTTAAACTAGAGGAAAATAAGGTAACATCAGAATCAGAGTTGCTCCGAGGGTACTTTTGCGATTCCATGGGCTCCCACACTTTCCTAGAGTGGACTATATCCCTGCTAGTAATGCCGCCACTATTTGCTCTGCTTTTTGGTCTTCCAACACTATGAGCACAATCCACTTGATTATACTTATTGCTGCGATGAAAATTCTTTGATACATCAAATGCCGATTCTGAGCTGGTCCCAAATTTTCCCTCACGAGCTGCTCTGGACCCAGCAATATGCGGACCAACCTTTCCTCGTTGACAGTTGATCTCGTTGCAGCTACACGAATGGATATCATATCTGTCATTCATCCTGTTTTTGGGAGACTGAAACTTCTCACAGTATTTGGTGCCAGAGTTCCTAGATATTGATTTCTGTGAGTTCGTTCTTGTCTGCCTAATCCATCCATTCATGCCCCTGGAGTGAAATTCAATATGCTCATTAAAATATCTTGACTCAGATCGATTAGCCGCAGCACCACTTTCTGAAACAACAGCAGGTCTACGTCTGTCAGACCATCTGAAAAATTGTTCCTGTAATCCTTCTTTCTGAAACTTTGGTCTTCTCTGGGAAATTTGGGATATATCTGTCATAAAAGAGCCAGCCACATCTTTCACATCGGCAAAATCCACCTCTGAACTCTCATTAAATGAATTTTCTACACTACTGGAGAATGTTTCATCTTCTCTATTCAAAGATGCAGACTTGGAAGTGACAACATCACCAGCGTCACAAATTGAATCGCCACAGCTAGCAATCTCATTTGGCTCCTCAATGACACCTGGTCTTGGTTCATCCTTCAGGTCATACGAAACAGGAGGAACATCATCCAACATGTCTCTTTTCTCTCTATCTCCTTCTTTTCCTTTCAACCTCTCTTTTCTTCTAAGCTTTTTTTCTCTTTCTTTTGTTCTTCTCCTCTCCTTGCGCTCCTCTTCTTCACGCTTCTCCTTCTCCTCTTCTTCCAGAAGTTTCATCTGCATAGTTATTTTGAGCTGTGTTCATGGTACTTCACAGAGAATAAACATATTCAATGCAAAGGTGTTTCTTTAGAAGGGTGCAGACCTGCTTTTCTAATGTGATAATTTCTTTGCAAGCAATATGCACACGTTCTTCCAGCAACTTCAATGCAAGACAGACAAAAATGCTGTGTGCATTTTGCCGTGCTGTCCCCTCTCTAAAAGCCTTCTCAACCTGAAAAGCGTATCACAAAAAGTCAGATGAGATCCTGTATTAAACTGAACCAAAACAAGGTTTCACCAAAATCCAATGACCAAATGACTTAAGTATATCTTTGATAGATCTATTCTCTGTGGTCAGACACTCCCTGATGATCCATAATTCAAGTATCTAAATTAAACTTCAACAACTCAAAACCATCAATCTGATGGACAAACTTTCGTTGTCCTCTCATATGCATCTTATTGTTGTCTCTGGCCAGTCGACATGATTCTTACTTCTCTACTTGAGATATGGCATCAACATAATCATGAAAGCACCTATCTTCTGTTCATTTCCAATTTAAGAAAACATTCAACAATACCCATAAATCAGGCAACAACTACTCAGCTTATTGCAAATGAAATTACACCTCAACTGTGCTTAGTGACCAAAGCCATGTAAAAGTTAAAAAAAAAAAAAAAACAGCTCTGCAAGAAACACAGCACGAACTATTAATTATGGAACTTAATGTCTAAACTTGAGCTATACCGTTGAGTTAGAACTCGATTGTGAACATACAATTAAGCTAACTCGAATCTCCTCTTTATGACCAACATTATCCACCCAGTAGTCAACAACACACAAGGGAACAGAAATAGATGCCTATAAGCAAGATGCAGTAGAATTCTGAGTAAATGTTTGATGCATAAGAGTGACAGCTATGTAAGACAGCAATCTGAAAAAGGTCAACATGCCTGCTCCTTGAATATAACAATTGCGGCATCCAGAAGAAACTCTCGAGCAAGTTCGGGACTCTTTGCATGCTTCTGAGGACGTGAACATTCTCCATCAAGATCATTCCTATCCTTGTCCATGGAATCATCATCCTGAAAGCATACATACAGTTGAGTCAAGCTCCAGAGCCATGCCTATCATATGTTTGAACATAAGCTTTATGGCTCAGAACTTCAACTACCTCTTCTTCCTCAGCCTCTTCGGCATGTTCAAAAAACCTTCTAATGCTCTCCCCTCTTGTAATTGTCACAAAACCATTGCCAACCACAAGCCTACTATGCACACATTGTTGACCTTTTAAAGCATGAGCTTTAACAGATATGTCAGTAGATCGCCCATCATGTTTCCAAGCCCTCAAAGTGATAAAGCAAGCATTTAAACCACCAAGATCAAGCCCAGTGACTTCCATTCTGTCACTCAGGCCAACGTTTTCAAATTCCAGAATGTCAGACTTCCCTTCTCCTGATCCAATTGCCCATTCAAAATGATGATATAACCCCACAGAGTCCACAAATATTTGGTGCCAATCAGCATGAACAGTGTCATCAGATACCTGAGAGAAACAGCCAAAGCATAATTGTAACTGCTGATTACACTAATCCAAAGTCTCATGAGAGATCCAGTTTCTTCACTTTTCGATTGAATAGAACATTATTTGAGCTGGTTGTCTCTTTTTAATGATTCACCAAAATCCAGATAAGGAAACTAGAAACCATTATCAAAATAAAACAAACGAAGAGGATAGGAAATCACAAACCTCATATTGGAAGGCTGTATCTGCAGCGCAGAAGCATCTAGTACATCGAGGTTCTTTACGCATCCGCTTCAGCTCCTTTAACTCCTTGAACTCACGAATGACATTCCTTCTGCAATCTCTGCAAAACCTCTTGCTGTCAAACCTGTACATCCATGCCAAACTTCAACATTACACAACTTTAAGAGCTATATATCCATTCAAAAAAATGTAAGTCGCAGGCAAAAATCAAAAAGACAAAAAATCTTCCATGGAAAAAGATTTAATCAAGTTCCTACTATTCACACTCAAATTAATGATACTCTCATAGTAAATTCTGTTCCTCGTGTAAGAACTTCCTTTTGGGTCATTATATAATAATTAAACAGTATAGCCATTTCTCTAGATCAAGCACATAGGTCTACAATTACATTTTGCAACTACCAATCCCTGGATAAATGAAATAAATCTTTTGCATAGCAACATGGAGAGGAAAAAATATGTTTACATCTCTCCTAATACCGGTCTATGAAGCAGGAAGTAGACACGGATCAAGACGATGATTCAAGAATCAAGAAAGTGAAAATTCAGTGAGATAATTTGGGTTACAGCCAGGTAATCCCAGATATAGGCAATAACAAGAAATTTCTCTTTCTACAGTGGAAAGTACTGGCCCACCGATTATAATGGAACAAGTAACAAAAGAACAAAGACATGGGAAAGTCATAGGTTATAACAACCATTACAGCATGTATCATAAATCCCGAAATCTCCCGTTATTTTTGCTCCAAAAAGTTTGAGAGTCCGTGGATTCAAAACCCAGATCACTGACTCCTCCCACAACGTCCTCCATCTCAAAAAAAAAAAAAAATCTATGGGGCTCAAGCGGTCAAGCCAATCCACCCAAAGTGCTTCTCATGCTTCCCCATTCAAGACTCTCTGCGTTTTATATTTTGTCAATTAGGTTGCTCATTGTAGCTGTAGTTGGAGCGTTTCATGGTATAGCTTAAATTAATGGAGCAAATTTGATGCTTTCAGCTGCCTGATGACTCAAAATAAACTGAAGAGTTAATTGAGACTATCATGCAATCCCCACAGGCACAAGCCAAGAATATAAGTTAGCTTCTCAACTTGATACCACGGTGAGATAGATAATCCACATTGAGTATCTTTTCCTAGACCATCCTCAGATGCAAGCATTCCTAGGTCCCTTCACTTGGATGCACTCTCAGATCTCGGTTGTCTGTTTCCCAATACATCTTAAGCCCACCCCCCCCCTCCCTCCCTTCCCAAACAACAAATACCACAAAAAAAAAAAGAAATAAAAGATAAGGCCACAAAAAATCAAAAGTACCTCTCTCATAAAAGAAATGCATTCTTAAATGTAAAACAATTATGTGACTTGTAATTATCGGATTTTGGAAACACGATCAGGACTAATATATTCTAATTAGTAGAAGAACTGGATCTTCTCAAAATTGAGCTTCTTATCTCCATTTATAGCTATGCTAGGATAACCACCTTCTTAGTCAGCATAAGGATATCGCAGCTCTTATCCAGACCCCTCATCGAGACCCATAGTTCTCCTGCTAAAACCCACTCATTTTAACTGCATGTTGTGTATAAAGGAAGAACCACACACCTGTACATGAGCCTCTCAATAAAATCCTCTTCCTTCATCCTCAAGAGAGACTGCCTCGTCTCTTCACCCAGAGCCGACCAGAAGTCCACCAGTGTATCACAAGAAAGTCGGGCTGTATGCAATGCACATGTTTCTCTCATCCCATGTCCTCGGCCATAACTTGTCGTATTTTGGCTGATCCAACCCCTACCTCCGCCGCCGCATGCATCAGGATAAAGTAATTCACGCTCCCGTTCTCTTGCACGTGCACTGTCAAATACCTGATTCAAGCAAGTTATCAGCAAGTGATAACAAGAATTTGATGATATAGTCATATAGTATTGCACTTACAATTTGGAGCCCCTTCAAAGATTTTGAAAACAAGTAGCCATCTAGAATGGTCAAGGACCCATCACGTGTTGTGGTTAGACCACCCCAGGGATGCACAGAAGGATCTTGAATCTCTTCCTGACACCTATTAGTCACACTCAATCCACCCTCATCCTGAGTTTTCAAAGAAGCTGCACTATTATCAGTAAGGTGCCCAACTGCTCCCTCCTGCTGGAAAGACTTCCCATACATGACAATTTGAAGAAACCCTTCAAGTAGCAAGCCATTGCAACGAGAACAGTACATGTTCTTACGAGCCTGCTCAAAAAGGGTCTGCTTATCAATCCTCAGGAGCTTTTGTCTTGCCTGTGGGGACAACTCACTCCAGAACTACAAGAAAAATTTCAGGTCTCCATCTTAGTACCGAGTCAATACATATGTCAACTTTTCAAAAAAAAATCCATCTGGCAAAAGCCAAACATAAAAAGGGACGGAGGAGAGCAAGAGGGACATGATTATACAAACCATTATAGAATACAAACTACATAGTGATTTACGTTTCTCGGTAAATAATTTTGTAGGCACACAAGAAGAAAAGTGCATATGAAGTTGACATCTACCATTCTCCTTCTTAAAAACTATCTCAACTCTTCTAGTTTCTTCTATCTGTTTATTGCACTTAAACATAAACGCTTGGACAGCATCATAAGGCATAGTTTTAAGGCGATATTCCTTGATTCTTTTTCTCACTGAGGCCCCTGAACCGAACAAAAGAGTCACCACGGGCAGAAACTTTGCACAACTGTCCTCATAATTCACATTGGCAATGTTGCGAAGCTCAGAGACTGCGCAGCCCGTATTCAATACACGATACTACCGCAACGGACACCGACATACAAATAAAATTGCATACCAGCTATACATTCCTATAATGCTCATCCTAAATCCTTACTACGTCACGCACACGCCCGATTACCATTTAATTCCCACGAGTATGTCCAATAGAGACTGCATTCAAAGAGGATCCGATATCCCGATCGACATACTACCTATCGAAGCTCCCTAAAGAGGATGAGCATGCAAGGACTCAATCCGCATTAATTCGACCGATAACGATACAAGCAGATCAACACGATCGATCGAAATCCGAATCCAATTCAACGAATTCGACCGTTTCCCCACGACCAGGAAATCCGGGCGGGGGCGGGCAGGCGCGCACAGAGAGCCCTCTACCTTCTGGAGCTGACTGTAGCCCACGTCATCGTGCTGCTTGGACCAGAATCCCTTGGCCGCCGTCCGCACCGGGGAAGCATCGCGGGATTGGTCATTTCCCTCGGCTAATCCAGGCATCGTCATCTCCCTCCCTCAATTCGATATCCCCCGTCCAGATAACAATCCGTCCATCCCCCGCCGCAGGCCCGAAGATTCGCCTCCCCGCAAATCTAATCCAATCCAATCCAATCCAATCCAATCCGACCGCCCCCAGACACACCAACACCAACCGCAACCCCGACGACGACGACGACGACGACAGCAGCAGCTCCGATTCGGATTGCTCGATCGCAATCTACCACCAGTCCGATATCTCGAAGAGCAAGACGACAAAAAAAAAACCCGGAAATCGAAATCCAATCTCAATCGCGACGCCGTCGGAATCGCAGATCGGCGAGGGGGATTGGAATCGGCGGGGGAGCTCCGGCGAGATTCGATTGGGCGGTGGGGGTGGAGGGAGGGCGACGAAGAATTTCCTTCCGTAGAGAGAGGGAGAGAGCGCTTGGGGTGAGAGAGAGAGGGAGAGGAGGGAGAGAGAATGCAGGGTTTTGGTTCGACGACGAGAGTCGGTTTCTCTCTCTTATATAATGGGCTACCCAAATGAGAATGTCTAGAGAGAGAGAGAGAGAGGAGGCGAAGAGGAAGAGGAAGAGAGAGGGAGCGCTCTCCCTTAGGTATAACAGACAATGATGGGCGAATGAGGCCACCCCGGTCCGAGGCCGCTCGTGCGAGGAACCGGAGGATTGGCGTTGCCATTGGAGGAACGACGCGGTTTAGCCCTCAGGACTCCTACTGGCGATGGCACATCGTGTTGCCATGGGGCCATGGGGGTGGCAATATGGGGGCTTTTTTTTTTGCGTAGAGATGACTCAGGGCTATTGGGGGTAAGGTTTTTTTTTTCCTGCTCTTTTTTTTTTTTCCCTCCCGGGTGAGAGATCGGCCGCCCGGTCGCGTCCTTTCTTTATTTGGCCCCGTCTTTCCGTGCGGGAGGGGCCCGTTTCGCCGGGCTGAACGGATCCGAATCGACGAGTTCGTTCTCATGCGGATCGTGACGATCGTTCCGGACACGTTTATGAGTCGCGGCTTCTGGCCACGGTGCTATATGGTAAGAGAGGAATTAGGGCGGTTACTGAGGGTCTGCGTCTTTGCGAGCGAGAAATCGGCCGCGCCCAATCGCGTCTTTCTTTATTCGGCCAGTCTTTCCGCGGAAAGGGATCGTCCGTACCGAAAATAGTCGTCGCCGGCTCCGAGAACCGTGTTGCGGAAGGGCCCGTTCCGTCGAGCTAGATAGATTTGGTTCGGGTGGGTTCGAATTGACAAGTTTGTTACGCGGATCATGACGATCGGGGAAAATCCTATACGTACGGGGGATTCATCCTGGGCACATTTATGAGCTGCGAGGTTCAGGTGCCACGCCAGTAGCTTTGCTAGCTTACGGTTACGAATAATGAGAAAATCCGATATGACGGGAAAATGTTTTACGGGTTCATTTAAATTACATTTATGAATTACGACATTCGGCATGACAAAAAGTAGTTCGTTAGCTCGCGGATAAGGAAAATCTGATGTGGCGTGAGCACATCGACAGGGTCATTTTAATTACATGGTTGTCGGGTCCAAGGACCGTGTTGTGGTCAAGTTAAACAGATCTGGCTCGGGTGGGTTCAAATTGACGAGTCTATCGTATGGATTGTGACGACCGGAGAAAATCAAGATACGACGGGTATATTAATTTGGAGTTTTACCCTCCGTTTGTCACAGGTGTATCAATTTGTGGTTTTTGATGGTATTAATCCAATTTAACGAAAGGTAAATTTATCGCAAATATATCAATTTAGGGATTTTTGTTGGTCAAAAATTAATATGGGGTAAATATATCACGAGTGTATCAATTTGGATAGTTTAGGATAAATTTGTCACCGGCGTATCGGTTTGAGATTTTTTGTGGTATTAACTCTTGTTAAATAGTATCTCAAGTAAATTTTGTTCTTAGCTTTGACGAAAGATATTTTTCCATACTAAGATTTGGACAATAATGAGGAGTGGCTTTATGGACATCAGATTTTGAGTTAATTATACACGTCGACATTGAATTTGAGATCTCGAGATATTTAAAGCGCCAATCCGATTGTCTTTCGAATGAATCAGATTATATTATAATATGAAACCAAATCGGTAGCGATAATTCTGGCCTTACACAAATTGCCATTACTGAATGCTAATGAAGCCTGTCATATCATATAATACAAAAACAACTCCGTTTGGTCGTCCGGATTTCTAAACAGGATAGGACTGGATAAGATAGAATAAGAAATCCCAGGATTTCTTCATATCATGTCCACTGTTTTGGTGGACTACGGATTTAAAGTCGAATAGGATAATTTTTATTTTATTTTTTTGCTATTCACGGGTCCGTAGGAGTCGGTGAAGGAAAAAAAGCCGAGAAATTTTTTTGGTGAAAGCCCACAAGGTGTGGGGATGAAGATGACGGCGAGTGGAGCGTAGGATTTCTAGAAAAATAGGCATTAGAAATCCTATCCGGGTCTATCCTACCTCTCCCCTCCAGATTTTTTTATCCGGGCTATATCAGGTCTATATCCGACCTTATCCTATCTGATACCACCACCAAACACGAGATAGGATAAAACATATCATATCCTGACTTTTATACGGTCGACCAAACGCAGCCAAAGATTAAAATTAGCTACAGACTAGGAATAGCCAATAGCTATTTCCGGGAAAAAGTTGGACAAAAACATCTATTTCTCATTATTAATTGATAAATGAGTATATTATCTTCTTTCAGGGAATATAGATGTAAAGTGACAAAATTGATAAAATCCTAAGAACAAACTAAGAGGATTGCTAGGAGCCGGATAGAACTTGATAAAAAGAAGAACAAATCATAAGAACAGAAAGTTCGTGAAGACTTGAAAGCACGGTGATAAGGTGAACAGCTAAATAAAGTCTTGAGCACCAATATATTCGGGAAGACCAACCAGATGGCTATACGTAAGTCAAGGAAGCTTTAATAGACTCACGAGAAGCTGATAGAAGCTCACTATATCAATTGTGGGGAGATATTCTTCATATGATTTACTCAATTTGGATAAAAGTCTCATAAATATCTCTCGATTTAATTCGTTGGTCAAGACCAAAAGCAGGTCACTTAATTTGCTCATTGATATATGGTGGTTCGACCTATAACCAAACTTTGCTTACTCTTCTATACTAACAATCGCAATTAGGCTTGAATCCACTAGTAATATAAGGAGCCGTTACAAAGTAGCAAGCAATGCTTCTATCAGATGATAGAACACACCGTCAGAATGCAAGTAGAGCTTTTACACTCGTACGCTTCTCTAATCATTGATAACCATAAGCAACAAGAACCCTTCGATATAGTGGATCCCGGACAGATAATAGCAGAGTCGCACAACAAAGAGAGAACTTGATGGTAACAAAGTGTAAGCTTTCTCGATTTTCCATCTACTGCTCCCAAGCAATGCCCCTTCCCAAAGCTGAACCAAACAGGCCCGAAATCTGCTGCCGCTGTCAATCAGTTGTGATAAAGCTGGCAAAGCCTACTCCGGCTCAACACTAGTTAGCTTGCTGCGGATCCTTGGCCTTGTGAGCGGCTATCTTCATTTTGTTCAACGATCGAATCAGATGATAACTCCTACCAAGTTGATAAGAGGACGTGCCTATATCAACGATCAGAAGGGGCTACTCAAGCTATTTAGATGGGATTGACTTGTGATCTTCTTTCCGACGGACTTCTTGAGTACACGATTGATTATGGCTCTATTTAGATGTTCACCACATCATGATCCCTCCAAGTCTCTGAGGGGTACCTCCTCCCTCTCAGACTCGTTCTCCACATATCAAGGTTCTACCAACTCGTATACGCCTTTTTCACGATTTGCTTAGGACACCATTGATCGACACAAGGTGTTCCCGACAGCAATATCAGCAATTTTTTTTTAAAACGTCTGCAAATATCAAATAAAATTTAGGATAAGTAGTCCGGAGATCATCAAAATACTACTGGATGATCTTTCCAATAGAAAGGGTATTGTGGCGACGCTAACTCCTCCCCACAGGTGACTGAATCTCCGAACCACATTTTCTCAAGTTTTCAAGCACCTCTAGGTGTCCAATCAGCTTAGTTACTATATCTTTTAAAGATTGAGAGGTAGTGTCTCCATCTCTTATTTTCAAAAGCCCGAGTTGTCCGAAATTTTTTTCAGAACCATTTTTCCATCGTAGCAGCACTAGCGGGATCCGAAACCGGGGCGGGGAGGGCGCCGTAGGATGATAACACTGTGTCCTAAAACTTATGTCGATTTGACAGTCGAGTCGTGGGCTTTTATTCCGTGCATTTAAGTCCTAAAATTTTCACTATTGTCCACATTAGCTTCTTTGTTGATCGAAAAGTTTTTGTGGCTTTTTCTATTATTTTTTCAATTCACATCATGATTAATATGCCAATGGAAAGTGAAATAATGTCATTTAGCATTAAACCGCGTAGTTTTATGGTAAAGATAAACCGTAAATAAAAATAAATTGAAAAATAAAGTGAATTATTAAGGCTAGGAGGAGGGGATCGGAGGGTGACAACAAGGATAGAAGGGAATAGCGCCGCCCCCTTTGTCACCGGCGAGGGTTTGGGACCCTCGCCGGAGTCGCTACCGGGCCAATGAGGGTGGGTTAACACAAAATTAGTCTTTTTATTTTTATTTTATCACATGACGCTTGTTTGCCGTACATAAATGTCATCAGTGCGAAAAATAAAAGAAAAGGAAATAAAAAAATGCTATATAGATTTTCCGACCATGAAAAATTGAGGACGGTGACAAGTTATGTTTTAGGACCTAAATGCACGAAGTGAAAGTTTTGAGATTCCAATGCCAGAATGACACAAATTTCAGAGTTCTTGCTGTAATTTGTTCCTCGAGAAAAATGGCTCAAAAGGCATAATCAGGTAGCATTTGTGATAAGCCTTTCAAAAAAAAAAAAAAGCTAATGTTGGTTCAACCAAATCTCAAGTTATCACGTCTTTTAACAATGGTTGTCCCATCTTAATGACAGTGGAGAACGTGTAATTTTTCGAGATCAAATAGTATATGTGTACAAGTATGGATGTGCAAAACGGACCGTTCGAATTGAGAATTGCCCGGACCAATCGGTTTAGTCTGGTTCTTAAGAGTGTCGGTTCAATTCCCAGTCCCTCAAAGTGGAATCGATATCCGGACAGTCCGGTTCCCAGTTTGAAAAGAGAACTGGACCGACTACATGTATTTTTTTTCATGATCATGTGTAGTTGGTATGAGAAACACAATTCTAGTTTCAAAACATATTGTATCAACAAAGGGGAACCGGAACAACTACATGTACTTTTTTTTTATGATTATATGTAGTTGGCATGAGAAACACAATTTTAGTTTCAAAACATATAGTATCAAGTAATGGGGAAAAAAATAATCGGTTCCATTGGATCAAACCAGAATCGGACTGGATAGGTTCCCCGATTCCCAAAATTGGGAATCGGGAACCAATCACCCCTAATTACGAGCCATAGGCTTTCCAAAGCATCTATCATAATAACAGTAACACATGAAAGCAATGGAGATTAGAAGATGGGAATCGGGGAACCGATCACCCCTAACTATAAGCCATAAGCTTTCCAAAGCATCTATCTAAAAAACAATACTACATGAAAAGCAATTGAGATTTGCCTTCTAAATTAATGCCATTAAGATCTCTTTTGTCACTAAATTTGCTGATTTGTGCTACTTTCAATTGTGTTTATTGCTGAGTTGGGTATTCAAACTTCTTACCTGGCTAATTTTCCTACATGCATGAGATCTAATCTTCAGATACCATTCATGAATTCAGTGGCTAGGTGCCTTCTGGAATTTACTCAATTGCCTCCATCAAAAGAAGATGAAAAGTCTTCCGAGGCATTTTTCATGTCTAATCATGGAAGGGGGAGTACATTATTTTGTGGCTCGGAGAGGCAAAGAGAGTCCACGTCACGTCCATATTGCCCATCATCTACAGAGAATTCGCGTAAGTTCTAGCAATATTTTCTTTTAGTGTTATCACCACATAAAATCTGAAATTATATTCATGACACAAACATTCCGAATTTTTTTTTCTGTGTTGCTAAACTTACCCATTATTACACAAATACTCTAAACTTTTTGTGTCATAAAATATCCTAAATTTATATTAACGTGACAAATATACCTTTAATGGAAATGAAATAGAAAATGTGTCTTTTTTTTCGTGACAAAAAAAGTATGAGGTATTTGTGTAGTTGGCAAGTTTAGGGCTTAGTTAGGGTATTTGTATTACAGTGAGTATAATTTGAAATTTTTTGTGATATTTGCCCTTTCTTTTATTTAGCTATATGTATTTTTCGGGCTTCGTATTTTCTCGAATGCAATGTATCGTTAAAATATCATCTAATTTTCATGGTTTTACATATAGTGAGGTGTTCCTCTTCTCCTATTTTACGCTTTCGGTTCATTCCATCGTCGTTGCCCCTTAAATTCATAATGACAACTACAAAATAAAGCTGGCGCAAGAAAGTACCTAATCTGTCTAAATTGCAACTACCAATAGTATACATTGGACTATATCATAGAAGTTTATTTGAAAAAGTCTACGATAATCCATTATCTAAAATATTAGGTACAATGCGCAGGTGAATGACTAGTTAATGAGAAATCAATATTGAAATTTGGTCATATCTTGCAATCAAATAAAGAAATAAATTTAAATTCCGATTTGTGTTGATATTGTTACCAAAAAAATTAAGACACAACGTAGATCAATTGCTCGTATGAAAATAATAAATCGACTCAAAAATATCTTTAAGCAAGAACCGAAATAACCAATTTGAATACACTACGTGAAGGCAAGAGTAAAGAATGGCCAAACGAAACGAATTGACACTCTAATTATCACATACAATAAATTTCATACGAAATCATATTGGCGTACATAATTTTACGAACTAAGGTACTTTCATGGTATGATAGATCTTTATTCATACGCAACACTATCAGCTTGATGGAATGGTCCATAATTTTCTTTTTCCTTGCAAAAGAGTATTGTCTAAATCCATTTTTCATTAAAACAGATCATTTCAAATGTCCTTGTAGAGAAAAAAAAATAGACATCATATATATTTAGGCAATGTAACTTGTTTAATTTATTGTGTCAAAGACTCTAAACCTAATGCTTCCAGCCGATCATGAGAATATATTAAGGCTGCGTTTAGTAGTCAAGATAAAATTCAAGATAAGATAATATTTATCTTATCCTGTACTTGGTTCATGCTCAAGATGGAATAAAGCCGAATATAAGGGGGATGTAGCTTGGATAAAATTATCCCAGGGGGGAGGTGGGATAAAAGTGGATAGGATTTCTCATATTTATGGTATAAAAGCTATTTTTCTCAAAATAAAATTTTTAAATAATAAAAATAAATTAATATTTAAATATAAAAATAATATTTGAGTTATAATATTAAAAAGATAATTTATAATAACAAAAAATTAATTTTCGTTTTTATATATTCCTATATTATTTATATAATTGAATTTCTTTCTACTCTATAATATATATTTAATATCTATATTATTAAATATTTTAGGTATAATAGTATAGTTTATAATTTGATAATTTTTTTATAAAGGACTGATGGAAGGGAGTAAAAAAAATTTAAAAAAAGAGATGGAAAAATTTTAAAAAAAATTGGGTAAATAAAAATGAGGTAGAAGAACACAAATTTTAATAAACAAATTCAAATTTGAAAAAAAAATTCTTTCTAATTCTCAAAAAATGAGGGGCAATGAAATTTCTAAAAAAAACCTATCCTCTCTCGTCTCCTACTCCTATGTATCTCTCGTTTACGTTGAAGCTTCACAACTCCGTAGTTTTTTAGTTCACATTAAAGTTCCATGAAAATGGCGAGGGAGTCTAAGCTTCTTCTCATTCGTAGCTCTCCGATTCATGTCAAAAGTCCACAAAAGTAGCAACAAAGTCAAAACTCCTCTGTAATTTTGTGGTTCATGTTGAAGTTTCACAAAAGTAGCGAGGGAGTCCAAATACTATACTTTTCATAATCACAAAAGTGAATGATCATATTTTTACTCTCTTACTAGATTTGGTAGTGAATTATGAGAGATTTTTACAATATTCATTTGTGCATTTTTAGATTTAATATATTAATATGTCGTAAATAACAAACGATGGACTTGATAAAATATGAAAATATCCAATTTTGTTACTATAATTCACCAAACAGTGGATAGGATATGGTAAAATCCTTGAATCTCATATCCTATTCTATCAAATCCTATTATGGTTAGAAATTCGGACGACCAAACGCAGCTTAAGACTAATTACTTCAACTTTAAAAACACCAATATCCATATAATAGACGGATAGTACATGTAGGCTCGCAAAAAAAAAAAGCAAAAGACGAAGAGCTTCCCGTAGTTTGGTAGGGCAATTGTAATACATAGATCAATACAGTCGAGAATAAAAAGTGATAAAACATAATATCAAATTAAATTGGATAATTGTTCCAAAATGGTCATCTCAAAAAAGAAAATATCCAATTTTTGTAAAAGAAAAATCATTTCCTCCATATGGGCAATAAATGTTTTGTCTTAATTTTTTTTGGTAACTATATCTACAAAAGTCAAAAGTTTCGTTTGACTATATCTAAAAGGGGCGGCGTTTCAAAAGCCATATACTTTCGAGATGTTTGCTTTTTTTGTTGATTTGGTGTGCTTTTACCTTTTTGGTCATATTTTCGACGAACTTATTAATTCTCTGTAAACATATAACTATTAGCATCTAACCTCAATAGAATCTATGGGAAATTTCTTAGTAGTATTTTAAAGTTGGAAATGTGGAACGTTTTGATTAAAAATAATTTATGAAGACGACCATGTTGACCTGCTTAAACCACAACACCGCCAACAAAACTGGACGGCGATGTTGTGGAAATGTCAATTAAGAAATACTTGAATTATTATGAGTCAAAACTAATATCCACATTGGAAAATGGAATTAATACCATAATAAGGCATTTTTCTTAGATGGAATTAAATAAGTAGGGATGATAATATAAATAGTCCATAAAGTTTGACATAAATGTACAATGTAATTTCTGAGCTGTTAATTTATTCAATATAGTCCCCGAGCTTTAACTTAATATGTAATTTCGCCCCTAAATTTTTAATTCATTCAACATGATCCATAGACTTTTGGTACATGTTTAAGTTAGTTCTTAGACTATATGAAATATTCAGTATTATTATTACATTTAAGTTTAGTGACAACATTAAATATTTTCATATAATTCAGAGATCAGATTAAATATTTATCAAAAGTTCGGGATTATATTGAAAAGATTAAAAATTCGGTGACGACATTACACGTTTATAAAGACCATATTAAATGCTGAGTTAAGGTTTAGGAGCCGTTTTATTATTTTTCCAAATAAGTAAGACCAAAGAGTGAGTAATGGTACCACCCGCCTGGGTGGCGCTGCTGGAGGTTGAGTGTTCGAATCCCGGGCGCTGCAGGATGACTTAACCGGTGGCACGTGTATGGTGGCTAACACGTGTCGCTCTCAAGGTTTACTTCTTGGCTGTCGACCGTGCGGGAATTTTCTGGATTACAAAAAAAAAAAAGTGTGAGTAATGGTGACGACATCTTGGCGTTATTAGACAGAGAAATTTTGGGGCTTCCTCATGTGGCGGCGCCCGTGTTAGAAGAGAGCCAGCTCAAAGCAGAGGAAGCCACATACTCCATACGTAATTACAAAATTAAAAATTAAAAAATTCAAATAATGTTTTTTTTTTACCAGCAGATCTCCGCCACGTGGTCGGCTGCAGTTGTCCTTTATTAGCTGTTTGTTTGCATCTTAGGATTTCATATTCAATGCCCCCAAAATGATCTCTTGCAAGAAAAAAAAATAACATTTGAGAAATCGTGTCGTGTCATAACTCGCTTGATAAACGTCCAAACACTATATTTTGGAAATACGTTTAGACTCATTTCTACATGATTATATACAGGAATCCTTATCTTAAGCGAGATAAGCGTGTCGTGTAATATCATATCGTGTCGTGTCACATAATTTGCTTAATGAACATGTTTTTAGTTTTCAAAGCAGTGAGACGGTTAATAAATGTCCGAGTGCACGTTAGGATCAAATGTGGCACGACACGGTCACGATTATGACAAGAAAAAGGACGAATTGCCAGCCCTTGGACTAAGTAGAACACGAACCGAAATCCCAACAGATGGTTCGAATTTGAGAGACTGTTTGTACTAGTATCATTGCTATTGCCACGAGGTACTGCGTTCGCATGCATTCAGCGGCGACAGAATCCATACGACTTTCGCCATAGCTCGAGGGCATACCATTTTACGGCCGGTGAAGTATAGGTTTCACCAACCGTGATTGATGCAAGATACGTATTGATCTCGATGACTACAGCCGGAGATTAAGCGCGACTTCTTCGATTTTCAAGCGCATGTTCATGCACCACCTAGCTCGAATGCCCGAACCTGTCCCTTCCGCACATCGTGTACGCATCGAATGCCCGAGTGCCCGAGTTATAGGGTCATCGATTTCGACTAAAACTTGGAAACTGCCCATGGGAACATTTCTAAGAAGCTGCAACTTTTAACTTGGCAAGGGGAAAAGGAAGGAAAAGAGATCATAGCCAATCAACACGGCAAAACTCGGGTTCCGTTCACCCGGATACTGTCGATTCTCATGCGTAAACCGCCATTACAGTGCCTAGAGTTCCCGAGATGATTGTAGTGATTTCTTAATTATCTCGGGGTAAATGATTTAACTTTAACATTACAGTTACAAAGAAGACAGAAAGGAGCTGCAAATAAGCGATCCGGGGAGTGTACTGCCTCTTTTTCGCAAATTGAGTAGGGATGTTACTACACTTGAGAGTCTGGACCTGCTGGTTTCGAGTTTAGGAGCGGCTGAAGAGCCTTCACGACGATCGTCATGTTCGGTCGGAAGTCCGCCTCGTACTGGACACATAGCGCCGCAACTGCTGCTAGCTGCGACAGTCAGGTAAATAGCTCCAGGCTTTAGAAATACATTGCTAATGGCAGTATGTGAATTCAAGGCATGTCCACCCCATCAGAATGTCAAATTGGTTCATTCGACATGTAATTCGCATTCGATGTTTCCGCTCAAATGAATGACATCGATTCACGTACTCATTATCGAGCCTTTGGTCTATCAAACTAGCCTAATCAATACACGGCCTAATCAAGGGACTTCGACTGTTAAAGCTAATCTTTCTTTTGCCTCGAATGACATTCTTTCGGAGTTGGCACACACTAATTCCAAACAGGCACGTAAAAGCACCCGAATACTTCTCCATTTTCTCAAACAATAACTAGAAGAACAAAGGAAAGAACCTTGGCAATCGCCTTGGCCGGGTAGTCACTGTTTAGTTTTGGATCAACACACTGTTTCACTTTGTCTTCACTCAATCTCGGAGTCGCCTGCAATACCAAGAATCTCAATCAGTCAAGTGATCAGTGAATCTGGAAGCCTTTCCAAAAGCTTGATAAATTCTAACGGAAAGAGACAGCGGACCCAAGTGACAAGACTCTGCTGTCCTTTGGGCATCGTGTGATCTACGGGCTTCCTCCCCGTTAAGAGCTCTAGAAGGACCACCCCGAAACTGTAGACGTCGCTTTTCTGGGTGATCTGCCCTGTCATGGCGTACCTGAAATTCGAAGCCAAAAAATCACCGTGGAGAAACCGAAAATTGCAGAGAGGAGATCAGTGTTTTCACTTCTAAACCATTCGCTGAAGTACTTCTCATCAAGTGGGAAGTCGAAATTTCACGTCATTTTCCAGACAATTTTGACTTTGGCATATCCCTAAGGAACCCAAACATTATGGTATTCAGCAGCTCCTAAAACATTCAAACTAATCGTCGTGTCTGTTCTTTGAGGCCACGATGAAAAAAATGACGCTGTCTAATATCCATAAGGTTTTATCTCTGTTTATGCAATGAACGAAAAGCTTAAGAGAGTCGTTTTACTCTTATCGTCTTCATCAAGTCGTTCTCAAGCAGGAATATGCACCGCACTACCTAGATGTACTTAACAGAGAAATATCATAACTTGTAATCTTGTTATTTCTTTCGATTCTAAATGAAATTGAATGATAACAGTAACGAACAATCTAATGAGCTAAATCTTTCTAAGGATGTCTTTCAACCACCGTATCGGTAATGTTGTTTTTTCCTTTCACTATTTCAAAAGCATGGGTCATTCACTTTCCTTCCAATCAATCAATAACTCTAGGGAAACAAAGCGATCTTCTAAACTCTTCTGAGCCTTCAATTTTTCCTAACAAAGCATTGTTTTAGTTTTTCTTGGCTCTAAATCGAGTCGCTTACTCTGGAGCATGGTAGCCAAAAGTTCCCAAGACCCTAGTTGAATGCAGCCGTGCTGCGGTGTCGGACGACTGATTCGACAAGTTGAAATCCGCAATCTTCGCCAGGAAATCGTCGAACAGAAGCACATTGCTAGATCTGACATCTCGATGGACAATTGGAGGCTGAACTTTCTCGTGCAGGTACTCGAGGCCTCTAGCTGCACCGTACGCAATTTTCACTCTCTGGTTCCAACTAAGCACGGGACCAGGTTCAGCGCCTTGCACTCCTTTCCTACCTGCCCAAGGACCATGTAGTAGATTCATACGACCCTTTTCCGAGTCAAAACAGTGATTGTGATACGGTGCGGTTGCGGTCATACCATGCAGTATATCATGTAAAGAGCCCTGAGTGGCAAACTGATACACCAAGATGCGGTTATTAGCCTCCAAGCAGTATCCAATTAACTCCGTGAAATTCTCGTGCTTGAGTCTTGAAACTATGGAAAGCTGCATTGGTCCATTACAAGATATTGCATGTCACGCCGTGTTGTATTTCGTTTGACTGAACTCGTATATCGAAAAATAAGTATAACCTGAGCCTCGAATTCGGAGTCTGGTTCTTCAGAAGAACTGGTGTCTAATTTCTTTACAGCTGCCTGCTGACCATTGCTTAACTTGGCTAGGAAAACCCGGCCATAGGAGCCTTCGCCCACCAAAGCCTTGGAACCAAAGTTGCCGGTTAACCGATTCAACTCGCCCAGCGTCAAAGCCGGCACTTCGATGGGCAAGACCTTTTGAGGAGCTCCACTCCTAGCCACATTAGAGGGTTTTGGCTCTCCTCTCGCATTACCTGCATCACGAGGAAGAGCATCGATATCATTTATCACAACGTAGAAAAGACTAAAAAAGTGCATTTGCACAGTAGTTCGACAAGAGATCCAAGACCCGGCATTGACTGAATGAAACCATATTTATCCAATGGGAAAGCTGGCTTTGAGGTGAAATGCACCAGGTTTAATTGATGAACAATATTAATTATGTACAAGATGCTAAAGTGACTTTGACAATGAAAAGGAGGTTAGCAAGAGGAGCCTAAGGCAAATGAGAAGGCAAAGTTTCTCGTGATTTTGCTAAAACATTATCCTGATCACCATCGTCATCGAGTCTTAAGGGGCCGAATTCATATACCTGGCCACATGAGAAATGTACACACACGAAAAAGCTGACGATTTTGCACATAATTGAAGACAGTGGCAGGCCGTGTCGACAGATATAGAGCACAAAAATAAGAGGACGAAAGCACTATCACCATATGGATCGCCTCCTCTGGGCGGGGCTGTGTATTGATTAGCAGGAGGGCCGTAGTTTTCCTCCTCGGATCCTCCGCAGCACAACATTACTCAACCTGTCGCGACAATTTCAAAACGCCATCAACCAAAAGCTCCGTCGATTTGGTTTTTTGCGACGGCTTGAATTCCTGAAATCCTAGGAAACCAGCCACCTACTTAACAGGTTCGATCGATAATGGATCACATATTACTAATTGACGAGCCGCAAGCAAATCGAGCGAGAAAGTTCAGTTTGATGCACCAAGAAGAAGCACAGGTTCGTAATCTACACATGTTGCAGCAAAACCGTAAATTCCCATTTCCCCCTTTCCTACATCATCCACAAACACAAAATACCCCAAACATGCATCAAACTTAATTTCCGTCGACCATGCAGAAATCTATCCAAAGAAGAAAATCAATAATCAGAACAGAGGATGAAAAATTGCACCACCCACCAGAAGACCAGCGATATGATGGGCAACCCAAGAAAGAAAAGAGAAAAGTTCCAGCAGGACAAATTGAACTGTCCCCAACCATGCATTAAACTTAATCTTTGTCTACTACGCAGAATTCCTCCCAAGAAGAACATCAAGAATCAGAACAGAGGATGAAAAGTTGCACCACCCACCAGATGGCCAGCGATCTGATGGACGAACCAAGACAGAAAAGAGAAAAGACTGTCCCCAAACATGCATTAAACTTAATCTTCGTCAACTATGCAGAAATTCCTCCAAAAAAAAAGCATCAAGAATCAGAACAGAGGATGTAAAAATTGCACCACCCACCCGAAGGCCAGCGATCTGATGGACGACCCAAGAAAGAAAAGAGAAAAGGCTGTCCCCACACATGCATTAAACTTAATTTTCGTCAACTATGCAGAAATTCCTCCAAAGAAGAACACCAAGAACCAGAACAGAGGATGAAAAAATTGCACCACCCACCCGAAGGCCAGCGATCTGATGGACGACCCGAGAAAGAAAGAGAAAAAGCTGTCCCTAAACATGCATTAAACTCAATTTTCGTTAACTATGCAGAAATTCCTCCAAAGAAGAACACCAAGAACCAGAACAGAGGATGAAAAATTGTACCACCCAACCGAAGGCCAGCGATCTGATGGACGACCCAAGAAAGAAAAAGAGAAAAGACTGTCCCCAAACATGCATTAACTTAATTTTCGTCAACTATGCAGAAATTCCTCCAAAGAAGAACGCCAAGAATCAGAACAGAGGATGAAAAAATTGCACCACCCACCCGAAGGCCAGCGATCTGGTGGACGACCCAAGAAAGAAAAGAGGAGAGATCCAGCAAAGCAAATTGGAATGCTACAGAGGGAGCGAGAGAGAGAGAGGGAGGCTGAAAATTTGCAGGAGAGAAAAACGGAGAGAGAGAGAGAGAGAGGGGGGAAGAAGAGAAAGAGTGCTCTGTTTTTTTGGTTTTCGTGCTTTCCCGGGAATCCTGAGTCAGTTGTTGTGTTAACCGCCAAAAACTGAACCGACCGACCCATCATCAGGTACACAGGGGCTTTCCGCAGCTACGTGCGCGCCACCAATCGCACGTTCCCACGTCAGCCGATCGAATCGAACGGCCCGGAACAGCGCCATCGCTCGCCACGTGGGGGATGTCGCCGGAGAAATAGCTTGACCCGAAAGTGGGCCGTGCGGTCCGGCGGCAAAGGGCCCAGCTTTCTTGGACCTCTAACTTCTTGAAGATGGGCCGCATCAACTATGGCTTCACAAGGTACAAAGTTTGTCTTTACGGTGGCGGAGGGAGGGGGAGGTGCCCTCTGCCGGCAGCTGCGGAGGATCCCGGCGGCAGAGGGCCTCGCTGCCGCCTTGCAAGGGTGATCACGTAGATTTTCCCGTTGCTAGGGCACAAAACAGAAGCTTGTAATGCATGGTGTTAAATCCAAAATGCTCATTTTTTACAATCTATCGCAGGAGCAATTACCAATGATTTTTTCTAATTTTTCTTCGCGGGGCTTTGATGTATGATATTATCGTATGAAGCAGTCGGATTCCAATGTAGATTCCGCTTGCCTTAGCGAGAAGCATTTCCTCAAAGCTTAGCTACATCTCAATTGCTATCATTCATGGGCATGGGAAACTTCAAATCTCAAAAATAGACGAGGAATCAGATTAGCCTTGCCCATTAATACTGTTTGTTCACTTCCTATCGGAGAAGTAACACTTGGCACATAATTAGTCCCGTGACAATACAAATCATGGCATTGGGGCCAAATGGATGATGATGCTTACACCGAATATTAACGTAATATTCAAATAACTACTGATAAAATTTTGAAATTAGCATATCGAAAATCTTAAAACTTGTCATAAAAAAAAAATAATAGAGTCCTAAAGTTTATAGTACAATCCAAATATAAAATCTGTCATATCAATGCAATCAAGTCCATCGACTCCATCTAATTTGATTGGCGAAAAATGCTAACATGGCTTTTTTATTACTTTACCGAAGACACGTGGCGCTGATCTGATAATCCACCAAGCTCCTCATCAGAAAAAATGAAAAATAAAAAGTACAAAAAAGGAATTTAAGAAAAAGGAAAGAAAGAAAGAGGAGCACGTCTATGTAAATTGTGGAGGCAAGGACTCTGTTCTAAGGGGCCCTGTCCACGTGAAGCAAGAACTCAAACGATGCTCAACGGTTTTCTTCTTCTTCCATCTTCTCTCTGCTTCCGTTTCTTCAGCTCTCTTCCCCACTATCTACCTCCTCCCTCCTCCTCCGTCTTCTCAGTCGAGCCCCTTCACGTAAGCCCTCTGCAAACTGCGGTTTTGTAATCTTATCCTCGTCTTTGTTGATGTGGTCTGGATACGCAGCGCTTGGTCTTAGGCCTTCTCTCCGTCGATTCGATTTCGCAGCCGTCACGCCATTCGATCCTTTCTTTTCTTTTGATGTTTTCCATCATCGGTCTTTGCGTATCGAGTTCCCTCGTTAGTCGCTTGCTTATTTGTCAATTACCTGAACTGGGTTCGCTTTCATCTGGCCATTTCTTGGATGACGAGTGAGCTCAGCTCGAGTTTGTTCGGGTGCTGAATGCGGGGGGATTCGATGGGTTGGTTGCTCGCTCGTTGGCAGTTTTCACTCGATCATCGTTTTCTTTCTGAAGCCCCTTTTCGAGGAAGCCCGAGCTTGTCCCCCATCGCTCTTCCAAATTAAGAAAATTATGCACAACCTATGAGGAAGACAACAGTACATGAATTTCAGCCTTTTGTTCTCCTATTTCTGCCATGCTTTGCAAACCGAGACACCTCATAACATAACCTATGCAGACGCCTTGCTCGCAGTTAGGGCTGGGGTCCTGGCGCAGCCAACTACTAATATACCGGCCATAGTGCCTGGCCGGAGGTATGGCTGCTCTAGTGGGGGGCTTCTCTGGTCTAAGAGGATCTAGCAGTTTGGACTATTTGCCGAATTCAAGCCCTGATTTTCACTCTAGGGTGGCAAATTCAATCTCCTTCGCAGGGTGAAGGCAAGCCGTGGTGTGGCCCGGGCCATGTTTGAGCGCTTTACTGAGAAAGCAATCAAAGTCATCGTGCTTGCCCAAGAGGAAGCACGGAGGCTGGGTCTCAATCCTGTGGGGGACAGAGCAGATTCTTCTGGGTCTTATTGGCGAAGGCACTGGTGTAGTGTTGCTGCTAAAGTTCTTAAGTCGATGGGAGTCATTCTAAAAGATGCGCGTGTTGAGGTTGAAAAAATAATTGGGAGGAGAAGTGGATTTGTTGCTGCGGTCATTCCTTTCACTCCACGTGCAAAGCGCGCCTTGGAACTTTCACTGGAGGAAGCTCGACAACTAGGTATCCCATTCAGTGCTGTTGCAACTGTGTATCTACTTTTAGGGTATTCCGCCCGATCAATGTTGAATATTTCCCCGCGTATATCATATACCAACCTTACTTGAATATTAAGGCCATAACTACATTGGGTCTGAGCACTTGTTTCTTGGATTGCTTCGTGAGGGTGAGGGTGTAGCTGCTCGTGTTCTCGAGAACTTGGGTGCTGATCCTAGTGACATTCGCATGCAGGCAAGCGAGCATTCCGTGCTTCTTTTGCTTTTCTTTTTTTTTTATTGAGAAATATTGCTTGCTGTGCGTATTTGCAAGGGCGAGACACTGATATGTCCTGTTAATAGGTTATTATGATGGTGGGCGAGAGCGCTGAGGCTGTTGGTGCTGGTGTTGGTGGAGGGAGTGGTGGCAATAAGATGCCAACGCTTGAGGAGTGTGGAACAACTTGACTAAGCTGGTAGAGGAGGTAATTTTTTGTTTTTCATCTTCTTTTCTCCAACTATTCAGTAATAATATGGCTCTGTTCTCGAGAAGGGAGTATTGTTTAAGTTTCTTTTCCATCTTTTGTGGGGAAAATTGGATCCTGTTTTTGGAAGGCAGCAGCAAATAGAACGTGTTGTGCAGATCCTTTGTCGCTGAACCAAAAATAATCCTTGCCTTATTGGAGAACCTGGTGTTGGGAAGACTGTTATTGCTGAAGCTCTTGCTCGGCGTGTTGCAAGTGGTGACGTTCCTGAAACAATTGAAGGGAAGAAGGTCAGCAAGTTATTCATTTACTGATTTGCAATGGTGTTGCCTTGTCGTTAATCTCTTGTAAGAGTTTTACTTCTAAACCTACATGTTTGGAGTAGGAATGTGAAGCGCTTAAGATTCTATCATGCCCCTTTATTTTCTTCTGTCACTGTTAAAGCATCCTCTAGCTTATGTTGCATCAGATGTCTTCAGTAGCATTGAGAAGATAGCTCATAACCTGCACTTCCTCTTCACAATGAGAGCAATTTTTAGGAGCGTTAACTAGATAGGTCTTTTGACGGCATCACAATTGGCTGGTGGATTCTCGGAGATGCGAATGTCTAGCACTTGAGAAATTGGATCCTATAACAAGCTTTGTGCTTCTGCATGCTTATCCTCATGGATATTTTACCGGTCATGTTTAATCGTTTAAGTGCACTAGTATACTTCAGCGTTCTATGCTCGTTGGTTGGTGTAGTGTAGCGAGTCGTGGATAGTTTTATAATGATTTAATGTTGGAAGGCAATACTGACTCCTACGAGTTCAATGTTGTGGGAAGTAATGATACAAACGCTAGGATTTGAAGGATAATTAATCGCTAGAAGTGCCTTTCTTGAAGTTCATGCGAATTCTGTTCTCTGTCTATAATGTTGGCAATTATGAATTAATGTTGCATCCTTTTGTGTCCTTATTCTTTAGAACAATCTTGTTTAATCGAAAAAAGGAAAAGCTATGCATTATGCATTTTATTCACCTGAATAACTAAACCATATTGTTTCCCCATAATGTACTATAGAGTAAAAAATGTTGAATCTATCCTGTCTCATCATACTCATTGTTTGCTTTAGCCGACATTGTCTGGGTCCAGTAATGACTGAGCAAGGTATAGTCCTCAGCTCTTCGCGACTGTGAATTAAAAAAAGTTCATCTATGTGACTCAGGTTATTACCCTGGACATGGGTCTTCTAGTTGCTGGAACAAAGTATTATGGAGAGTTTGAAAAGCGATTGAAGAAGCTAATGGAGGAAATTAAACAGAGTGATGAAATAATACTCTTCATTGATGAGGTGCATACTTTAATTGGGGCAGTACACTGCCAACATTCTGAAACCCGCTCTTTCACGGGGTGAACTGCAGGTAATTTGCATTGACATGTGGATTTTGGTTATGCAATTTGATTGCTATATGTCTTTAAGTGTGCTTTCAGTTGGTGGTTCTGGGAAAGACTGTCGAGAGCTTAGGTTGACTGCTGTGGTCCTGAGCTTTAGATTGGGCTGAGAATGCATATTATTTGGCTTCTTAAACTTTTAAACATGTGGACAATCTTTGCATGCTTAATTATGCAATTCGCTAGATATCCCTTCTGTATGTTCCCGATTAAGAACGTGTCATCTGAAAGGACATATGCCGCCACAGATCTTTTTTTTCCCCTGCTTCCTTTGAACCACTTTCCTATTGCTGCTATGTTCCATTTCGTGCAAGCTAAGGAAGATTTGGAAGCAAAAATTTCTTTGCCAAAAGGACTGCGCCATTGCTTTCCTTCAAGAGTCCTTCAAGGGGCTATGGCGCTCATCCTTAAAAAACTCTTCATCCTCCATTTTCTTGTGAAGTATGGGGAAATGCTGGATTCCCTGCAAAACTAGACATGAACCAACCGTACTCTGCCCTGTTCGGTGGGTGGGTATAGAAGGCAGTCGAAACTTCTGACCAACTCTATAAACTTGGACGGCTTCGCTTGTTTGCTTGTTTAACTTGCCCCTGTTTTAATACGTAATGGTGAATCGCAATTGCCACAATTGCTTTTCTGGTCTTGTGAGCCTCATGTTGTCGACTGTATTATCATTTTCCTCTTATATCGTCAATCTGGCTGGGTTCATCTATGTTCAACATAATCTTGAGAAAGTGGACAAGTTGCCTATTTATTTTTCTCTGAGGAGCTATTCCATGCTAAGTTGTAAACTTTCTTTAAAGTAGTGTTACATATCTGCTTTTCCTCGAGGCAAGTTTCAGCAAGAGAATTAGTTATTTCATAGGTTAGTCAATCCTTGCTTTCTTCTTGGTCAGAGCTTTCTCCATAGATGAATGTTATAGTTATTCAAATTCCATTGGTTCAGTGTATCGAGGCCACCACCCTGGATGAATATAGGAAGCACATTCAGAAGGACCCAGCATTAGAAAGACGTTTCCAGCCAGTCAGTTCCCGAACCAACAGTGGATGAAACTATTCAGATTTTGAAGGGAATCCGCGAGAGATGTGAGATCCATCATAAGCTGTGTTGCACTGATGAAGCCTTGGTAGCTGCTGCACAGCTCCCTTACCAGTGTATTAGGTATGAAGCCCCAAAATGCATATACTTTGGTGTATTTGCTCATTCTAAGTCAAGCTTGATATGTTTCACAATGAGCTAATTTGACATCTTTACACTATTTCGTGGAGCTCTTTGGTTTCTATCTGAAACTTATTGTTGTTCAATGTGTTAGTCATATGGATAGGGAATTGCCTCTTTATTTGTTTGTTCAAATACTGAGGATCTTAATTGCCCTAGCCTTTTGTCTAGATATTTCAGAGTGAATCTGTGTTAATTCCAGAGACTTGAATTTGGGGTTTCAGTTGCCTCTCTGAAGGTTTTTTCTAATCCATTTATTGTGCCATGGGAAAAAATGTTATAAATAAATCTAGTTTCGGGAGCTCTTAAGCTAGTATCTTTTTCGTCATGGCCACAATTCACGATAGCGATTTGCATTGTTATCCACTTGGTTGAAACATACTTACTCGTCCTGCTTTCCCTCTGTGCTTCAGTGACCATTTTCTGCAAGATAAAGCCATTGATTTGATTGATGAAGCAGATTCATGGGTTCGGCTTTGTCATGCGCAGGTATGAGCTCTTAATTTGGTTTTTCTGTAGTCTGATATGTCTTTTACACATTGTCTTGTTGGTTGATGTGGTCCCTTTCTTATAGCTCCCTGAGGAGGCCAGAGAGCTTGAGAAAGAACTCAGGCAGATCATGAAGGAGAAGAACGAGGCTGTTCGCAGTCAGGATTTTGAGAAGATATGGAACTTTTCTGGTTAGAACCAGATCTATTGTTTCCAAAACCAAAAAATGGAAGTGCAAATCAAATTATTTGATAAGTTCAGCATTGCTTCATTTGAAAGACTGAAACGATAATAAACTCTGTTCCCAAATAAGTTTAGGAGTTGGAACTTGTGGGCCTAAAGCTCCTTGCAAATGCTGATCCAAAAGCACCCTAAGGTGAGTCACTTACAAAATCAAGCCAGGATGTCGCAAATATATTTTGACGTCTTACTTTTCCTGATTCTTCTGCGGGAAAATCTCCATTCATGAACAAGAAAATGCTCTTATGAAGTAGAAGGGAAGCGACAATGAGAAATGAAAACACCCACAACTTAGGAAAAATTAGGAAATCGTCACTCACGAATAGGATTTAGAAACATGCAGCACACACGACAGCGAGCATTTTTACTTCTACATTGGTAAAACCGAGATCTCATTCAGTGTTCACCCGCGAAACCTTCATATCCTTCGCTGTGGGAAAGAATGGGTTGTCCAGTGGGCGGCCCTCCATCGTGTGAAATGGACTTCTGATATGTGCTCAAATTTTTTATAATCATCTTTCTCGTGCTCCACTCGTACCTTCTCGTAGAATTCATGAGACATGTCAAAAAATGTGAGCTTTCGGATAGTGGGAATGTGCTTAATGCCGGAGGGTATTATTTCCAACCATTCACAGCGGCTGATGATTAGGTCTTCAAGACATGGCATTGTTTCCATCTCCAAACTCATTGATCTAAGCTTCTCTGATTTCTCAAGCAGTAAAATCTTGAGCTTTGGAAATTGCCCTTTCTTGAAATCCAATTGCTCTCCATCATAAGCCCGACGCAGTTCCGGCTCTACTAGCTCCGGCAATTTTCCGAGAGTTGAAAGGACATCTTTCTCTAAGTGACTCCATCTTAATAAGATCTTAATCCTCCAAACGGCCATGCAAGTAGAGGTGTTTAAGATACTTGGGAGACGAAGATAAGCCATGGAGATCAATTATCTCATCCTGGTCAAGGGCATGTACATTGAGGGACTTTAGCTCCTTTAACTTCTTAAGGGAAGTGTACAGCTCCTTACCATGTTCCTTTCTCAACTTGGTGATTCCCAACCGCCTTAATTTCATCATATTCCAAAGATCTTTTAATATTCTTTTGTCTGCTTCCACGAAACAGAGCTTTTCTATATCCGAGAACTCTCCGACCCTACATGATGCCTTGAAGCCAATTAGGTTGTAACTCTCCATTAGGGGGTCTTTCTCGTGATGATATATCAGAATGTGACGAATTCTTTTAAGTCTTGCAACCTGCGAAGGCAATCCAGTGACCAAGCTATGTTTAGCATCCAAAAATTCTAGATGCGTAAGCTTTCCGATGGAGCCTAGTATTACTTTGATTGACGTATTCCTTATGCTCCAGCACCTGACATCGGTCAGCTCGACCAGGCCATTTGGAATGATCTGTAAAGGTGCACCTGTCAGATCCAACACCTTCAAATGCTTTAACTTGGATGGGAATGATGGAGTCTCGAAAGTCCCCAATGGCGCAAGCGTCCAAGAAAGTTGGAAGGTTTTCTCTTCATTCAAATCCCTAATTATTCCCTGGACACATAAGTATCTTCCGCTTTCAGGCCAGTTGGTAATTCCCCAACTAGTTATCCTTCCTAGGTTGCAATGATGGGACAATGAAGCAATAATATCTTGCACAAGGTTATCCACTCGGAATGTGGAGAGAGGTCCATCACTTCTTTTTTCCGCCAGATGGATGCACTTTCTATCAAGAAGATAATTGAAAAAACCCTCTGCTTCTCCCAGATCGGGTAGAAATCCTTCTGCAGCCCATAAACGAGAAACTCTGTTGCAACTGATCAGGCTATTCTCGGGCAAAATGCTCAAGTACAAAAGGCAGAATCCACGGTCGTCGGTGTAAAGGATCTCCAATACTCGTCGAATAAGGTTAAATGAGGGGAAGTTATCGGAGGGGAGGATCATTGGCGCCCATTCATCATTTCTTTCGAATGAGGGGAAGATCATCGACTTCCTTTCGATATTTGTTTCTTTCCTTTTGCGCAAGTGAAGAACGATTGCTGCGGGCAGACTCTCAAACTTCCTAACAAGGAGTTGGCAAACTTCCTTCAACGGATAAGGAAAATCCCCTTCCAGGGATTTCTTTCGGAAATGCACCCATGGCTCTTCTTCAGATAGATTGTCCAGTTCGAAAGTATCCAATCGACGGCCATCCTTGTGGAGTGGGGCTGTTCCACGGACCCATGTCGCGCCTGCCTATAAAGATCACTCGGTATGTCTCGGCTGAAGAGCAGACTTCGTTTAAAGCATTCAGAGCTCTCTGATCGACTAAATTATCGACCACAATGAGGCATCTTCCCTTATACTTTGAGGAGAATTTGAAGTCCTCGACTACCAGACCATCCGCGCCAGAGTCATCGGGGAAGGGGGCGTTCTCGAAAAGAAGTTGCAGAAGTATTTCTTCACGGATCAACTCAGAATCATATCTTTGTGGAACGCTAATCCAGGCGATGGTATCAAAAAGCTCCCTCGCGTGGACATCTTCACAAACCTTCCCGACTGAGGCCGTCATCCCCGATCCTCCCTTTACAAACGCATCCGTCGTTCCGGAGCTGTTCTCAAGAAGCAACTTGATCAGCTGCTCCTTATGATGACGCAATCCGACCATATCACCTCCTTGGGTCAAACCTGAATCATCCCCCGGAGGACTTTTGATGAGAGGACTTCCTTCCCCTGTTTCGCAGTGCCTTGTGGTGGCAGACACTTCTTCTCGTCTCTCAAGGGCCTCGCGAAGTTTTTGGGAAAAGACGTCCTGCCGAGGCCTGCGTTGACGTTGACCGAATATCTTAGCCAGAGGCGCTCTTGTTGCCCGTGCAAATATAGCGAAATATTGTAAAGCAGATTGCCGTTTCTCTCTTTTCCGAAGGGCACAAGGGAGATCGCCACGTATGTTGGATGATGAAGTGCCCAGCGAAGGCCCGCCTCGAGCCGAGGAGCCCTGCAGGTGAATTTGTGGTGCAGATGTTTCCTCTTTCTCATGGGATTTGCCCTCGTGCGAAAGGGCTTCCATGTCTTCCTCTTCTCTAATAATGTCCGCCATCTTTCTTTGCCGTTGCACCAATCCAGAGATCCAGAATTCAGCCGTTACGGGTGCACTCCTGCCAAGTAGTTTGGTCAGCCTGCAGGCACCGCTCAATGGATGAGGGATACGAGCATTGAGGGGGTCGATTCTCGAGAAAGTTCAAATCAAACTGCACGGAAGATACTCGGTTCGATCTCGCAAGAGGCGATTACCGGCAGGGACCGTGACTGGAGTTGGTCACGGTTGGTGGCGGCGGCGCACGAAGGTCAACGGAAAACCTGTAAACAAGTTCAGTGAAATCAACCACAACAAAAAAAAAAAAAGCCTTGATCAGCGGCAGAGACACGGGAGCTTCTTCTCAATTCAATTCTATGCTTTTTCGCCTTTCCTAGGTTACGCGCGTGTCCCTTCCATCGGTGGGAACAGCTCGATTTCTTCACTTTCCTTTTGTATCGGAGAAACAAATCCTTCTCCGGCGGTGGATAATAATTTCCCTAAAATCTTTTCTTGCCCTTCTTTTTTTATTTCTTCTGTCCGCACGTTTGAAGGAATTTAGATATTATATCCTTTTTTGAATGGTCGTAATCTAACGTGCGCACTTTTTCTTTTCCTTTCTTCTTTATTTTATTTACCCACACGTGCCCATAAAGACCAAGTACGATGCCAAAGATACGTGGGAAAAGTGTATATAATATATGCTCAATTTCTCCCATATTTTAATTCCTTTTCTTCCTGACAGTTCCCTCGGCAAAAATATTGGTCTAGCGCTTGGATTTTGCTTAAGCCGATTTTTCCAATGCGTGAGTGGGCTCCTCGGTGGCCGAATTTCATGCTGTCCTTAAAATAAATAAATAAATTAATAAATCAAGCATGTTGGGCTAATTGACCAACTTGAATTCAGTTCACGTGGACTTATTATAACTAAATGGTAATTCTCCTAGCATCTATATGTAATTTAATTGATATTTTAATATTTTTGTTTAGAGGCGGGAATCGATCCTAATATTCTGTGCAAATGATTAGTTACAATTTAGGTGTCAACAGGTGAGAGAATAATGATATTCAGCTATCAATTTTTTCGATTATCTCTCTTTTCGGCATTTAAAATTATCACCGCTTAAAATTCAGTACTTAAAATTGCAATGGTGGGTGTGTTTGATAACTCCATCAGTACTTAAAATTACGAGGTTCGCAGACATTTTTAGATAATTCCTTTTTTCTCAAATTAGGAGTTATTTAATCTCAGAGAACTGTTTTTGAACAATTATTGTCGAATTTTATTGATTTTAATGCATTTCTATTCATTTTTGTATTGTCGAATTTTATTCTTAATGTATGTTGTAACAACGTAGAATTGCCCCACCAAGTTTGGTAAGCTCTTAGTCTTTTGGCCAATTATTTGTGATATTACACGTACATAGATGTGATGACTCTTCCAAATCATAGAAAAGCCACGGTAATTTGATCGTTTTTTTAATGGTGTTGGAAAAAGGACTAAGATTTGCATGATATTTAGAAACAAACGTCGTTGTTATGATTGTATAGAACATTTGAACCGACAATGATGTGGCGGATAAATTACTCAATTTGTTTTGCAGCCAAATAAGCAAAAAGGAGATTTGATTATTGCGGAAGTAAAGACGAAGAGGAAAAGAGAGTTGAAAAATCCAAATTTATTTCATCGATCGTGGAATTCGAACACCACTGAGAGCAGACGTTATCATAATTCGAATCAAAATGAGATCGAAACATGAATTTCCTGACGAGTTTGAGTTCAGTTCTAAAAGACTTCTAAATGACAAATTTAAGGGCTTATATGGAGCAAATTACGTTCTTTCGATTCTTTGATCTACAATCCACACTGAAGTCACCAATATATTGTCAAACTTCATAGACACCTGAGCGATACTTCGCATCTTCAAAGTTGCTTCGTCGTAGCCGATTGCAAAACTTTAAGTCCGTGCAATGAACATTCTTAATGCTAGTAAATTTCTTCTTCTCTTTTTTGATGAAATCACCTTAGGCAAAATTTAAAGGAAGACCATCTATACTGAAACCCTCTTTTAATACAAGCTAGGATTGCATCCCATGTACATTTCGAAGAAAGAAAATACTATTTAGAGCTTATTGGATTTTCAAAAAAGGTTCTGCGACATTTTCTTACTGAAAAAGGAAATACATGAGAACAACTAAACTAAATTAAGAAAAAATAAAAAAGATACCAAAGCGATATACCAGCGCTGTTGGGAAGCTTGCTCCGCCATACTTTTCTTATACCAACATGTTATAGTGGATAATAATATTGTTGTGTGTTTAGAAATCTCACATAGGAAAAATTCGAATATAAGATTGAACGGACCGAAATATGTGAACTTGGTGGGAATGAGAATGGAGGAAAAAGAAAAGGTATCATATTATTTAAAAGGGATATGTTCACTAGAAGTTCTAAAACTTATCGCGAAAGCTTTCAAAAAATGCAACAAAATCCTAAAGCATGTCAAATTGATGCAATCAAGTTCTTCCCTTAATGTCGTCAATTTGTCTAACGGAAAATACTGACATGACATTTTTAAATTAATTTCTCTCTCATATATGACATTTTCAATTACTTTTTATTCAAATCTTATTTAAATTTGTTGTTGGTAAAAGAGAGAATAATATTTTATTGAGATTAAAAGAAGTATTTATAGCCATAGGGTTAAGCCTTATACAATTACATAAATATCCCCAACTTGCTAACACTATAAAATAATAAGTAATAAACTCGACACTCCCCCTCAAGTTGGGTCATACATATAAAAAAGGACTAACTTGTGGCCAATGTATGAAACTCGTCCACGTCGAAATGGTTTCGTGAAAATGTCTGCTAGCTGCTCCTCAAAACGTGTATGCACTGACTGTATATCACCACAATTCACCTTTTCTGGAACAAAATGACAGTCCACTTCTATATACTTTGTTTGCTCATGAAACACCAGATTGCTAGCAATGTGAACAACAGATTGATTATCACAACATACGTAGTCCAATCTCATCTAACAACATACAAAGCCATCAAAGTTTACCTGTAACATTAGCCATAGCACGATACTCAAACTCTGCACTAGATCGAAAAATAATGGATTATTTCTTACTTTTCCATGACACAAGATTACCATCAAGAAAGATATAGTATCCAGAAGTAAATCAGGGATCATAGGCCCAATCTGCATCAGAATATGCGGTCACCTCCATAGACTCGGGGTCATAATAACCAGCTATATGAAGATGACCCGGATTATGGAACACGAGCCCTTGACCTAGAGCTCCCTTCAAATAGCGAACAATATGTAGGATGGCTTGCCAGTGAGTTGTACAGGGAGAGCTCATGAGTTGACTCACTACACTAACAGCAAAGGAAATATCTTGACGAGTAATAGTGAGATAATTTAATATGCTTACTAACCGGCGATACTTCTCTGGATCATGAAGAAGCTCTTCGTGTTCATTATCAAGCCTCATCCCAAGGTCCATATGTGTATTACCAGGCCTAGCGTCATGCAAACCCACCTCCTTAATAATGTCAAAGCGTGTAATTTCGCTGAGAAAGAGCGATACTGCTGTCGGCATATGCAACCTCTATGCCAAGAAAAATATCAAAGACGACCCAAGTCTTTAGTGTTAAACTCCTTCTGTTGAAACTGCTTGAGCCATGGTGCACCTTCAACTTCTCTCCCAATAACGATAATATCAACAACATAAACAATAAGAATAATGCAGCCCTTTGAAGAAGACATACTAAACACGGAGTGATCCATATTACACTGATGCATGCCAAAAGTAATAACCATATCATTAAAGCGGCCAACCCAAGCACGAGGAGATTGTTTATGTCTATAAAGGGCTTTTCGCAGCCAGCACACCTTCTCCCCCTAGCAACAAAGTAGGGTAATTGCTCCATATGCACATCCCTGTGAAGATCGCCATGAAGGAATGCATTTTTTACATCAAGTTGATGAATAGTCCACTTAAATCGGGCAACCAAAGAAATAACAATACAAACAAAAGGAATTTTGGCCACCGGAGAAAAAGTCTCATCATAGTCGATACCATAAATCTAAGTATAGCCATTTACAACAGGACGCGCCTTTAAGCGCTCAACTGAACCATCAGGACGGTGTTTGATGACAAAGACCGAGCAACAACCCACTAATTGTTTATCAGGAGGCAAAGGGACTAGTTCCCAAGTCTTATTATGATATGATGCAACCATCTCCTCCTCCATAGCATGGGCCAAACCTGGATGGGCCAAAGCCTCCTGCACACTACCAAGCACAGAAATAGATGCAAAGGATCACACAAAGAGAGACACATGAGGGGTTAATTTATGATAAGACATAAAATGAGAAAGTGGATACTAAGATAGAATACGGTGAGCAATAGGAGAATTGACAAGAGCTAGTGGAAGAGGATCAGAAGCTGAGGCTGAAAGTGGTGGTAAGACGTCTACTGGTGGAGAGGCATGACCCCAAATAGGGCGAGGACCACGTGTATAGACCTAAAGAGGAGCCGATATAGGTGATCTTAAATCGGGTAGAGCATCAGTAGAAGGAACAGGCAGTGGCTCTGGCTAAGAAATAGTGGGAGATACAATCAGAGTCAGCATCAACGACTGATAAGGTGTGGAAGGTGGTAGAAGATCCATCGTCAATGGCCAAAATATGCCTGATCATCAAAGAATGTCACATAAGCAAAAATATACTCCCGACAATGAGTAGGACTATAACAAAATAACCCTTTTAAGTATGGGAGTAACCGACAAATGCACATTTTTTGGAACGTGGTAATAATTTGTCCAACCCAGGAGATAAAGAATGGACAAAATAGACACACTCAAATATACGAGGACAAACAAACCATGAAGGACGATTAGGATGAAATAGAGCATAAGGGATAGCTCCCTTCAACACTAAGGATGGAAGACGATTAATAAGATGACATGCTCTAAAAAGAGCATAGCTCTAAAATGACTTAGGCATATGGATGTGGAGAAGTAGATAACAAGCAACATCTAACAAATGACAATTCTTTCGTTTAGCAACCCCATGTTGTTGCAGAGTGTGAGCACAAAAACTCCGATGTAAAATACCATGGTGCAAGAATTGGAATAAAGGTAGAAGAAGAAAATTTTTCTTAAGTATTGTTGTATGAAAGCACTTAACAGAATAGCCATATCGAGCACGAACTTCATTATAAAAATGGTGGAAAGAAAGAAATACTCCAACTCAATCTTTTATTAAATATAACTAAGTTGTACGACTGCAATCAGCAATAAAAGTGACAAAATAGCGGAAACCAAATGAAGACTCTCGACTAGGACCCCAAATATCAGAGTGGACTAACTCAAATGGCTGAGACGCACGACTCAAAACACGAGGGGGAAAGGACAAATGATGATGCTTACCCAACTGATATGTTTCACAATCGAACTGAAGACTAGAATTAGACGTAAAGGGAAAATGTCGGAGTACATCTGCTAAGGGGTGACCGAGGCAATAATATAATGGATAAGAGTCATCCACAGTCTTCTTCTGAACGGCAACGACAACAGCAATAATCTCAGGGTCCAGAGGATATAATCCACGAGCCTCGCGCCCACCACCCATTTGGCATCTAGTCTTTCGATCCTTAAAAACACACAAAGAGGAAGAAAAGATACTATTATAGTCAAGATCATGGGTAATAAAACTGACAAATAATAGATTGCGAAGAAAGCGTGGAATATGGTAAACAGTCAAAAAGGAAAAAGGGAGAACTCGATGATAGACAACCCAAACCTGCCACTTTGGACTGAGAACCATCAGCCGAAGTGGCTGAAGTGTACAAAACAGACGAAGTGGAGCTAAGAAGACCCAGGTCACCGGTCATATGGGGCGCAAATGATAACCATTATGTTTCTATCCAAAACTAGTTTTCTATTCCCAGAAACAGGTTTGAAATAGAAATTCGTTTGGTAACGCAATTCTATTTTTCTATTTCTAAAATAACTTTTTGTTCCAGAACTGATTCTGGACCAGAAATTAGAACCTAAAAAAAGTAGATTTTCTGTTTTTGAACCAAAAATCAAAATCATTTCTAAAAGAACTCATTTCTCTTTTCAAAACACATCTCTTCCTAAATTTGGGCCCGGTCTGACTTGGTCAGACTGGTTCAAACCAGTTCGGTCTGATTCATTCCCGATGGGAAAATAAATAAAATTAGAAAATTAAAAAAAAAATAAAAAAAAAAATCAAAAAATTCATAAAAAATTAGAAAACCCATAAAAGTACTAAAAATCTCAATTTTTTTTCAAAAAATCCATAAAAATTGAAAAATTCCATAAAAATTAATAAAATTTCTAGAAAATTAAAAAAGTCGGATTTCAGGAAAATAGGAAATTTGGTGAATTTTTTCAAAAAAAATAAAAAGTCAAAAATTTCAAAACTTCACAAAATGGTATAAAATACCTATAGCCACCCACCCACCTTTAGTGAAATTTAAATTTTTTGAGATGCCCAAAAAAATTAAAAAATAAAAAATTTCAAAACTTAACAAAATGACTTAGAATACTCATGGCCATCCACTTTGAGTGAAATTTAAATTTTTTGAAGTGCCCAAAAAAATCAAAAAATAAAACATTTCAAAAATTCAGAGAATGGCTGAGAATACCCGTGGCCACCCACTTTGAGTGAAATTTAAATTTTTTGAGATGCCTAAAAAAATCAAAAAAGATCAACAAATTTAAATTTAACTCAAAGTGGGTGGCCAAATGTGTTCTAAACTATTCTGTGAAGTTTTAAAATTTTTGATTTTTTGATTTTTTTTGGGTACCTCAAAAAATTTCAATTTCACTCAAAGTGGTTGGTCAAAGGTATTCTAAGACATTCTGTGAATTTTTGAAATTTTTTACTTTTTGATTTTTTTTGGGCACATAAAAAAAATTAAAATTTCACTTAAAATGGGTGGCCAAAGGTATTCTAAGTCATCCTCTGAAGTTTTGAAATATTTTATTTTTTCATTTTTTAAAAAAATTCAACAAATTTCCTATTTTCCCGAAATTTGACTGTTTTTTTATTTTCTGGTTTATGAATTTTTCTGGTAATTTTCAATTTTTATGGATTTTCTGATTTTTTTTTAGATTTTTAGGAATTTTTCGAATTTTAAAATTTTTTTATTCAATTTCTAAAAAAATGGATTTCTATTCCGAGAAATAGAAATTTTTGTTGTTATCAAACGGGTTTCTGTTTTAGAAAATAGAAATTTTATGCTGTTATCAAACGGGTTTCTGTTCTAGAAATAGAAATTTTTTGTCGTTATCAAACGGGTTTATTTTCTCAGAAACTAATCTTAGAAACATAAAAAATCTATTTTTGTTTTAGGAATTATTTCTGGAACAGAATGGTTATCATTCGCGCCCATGATAAATGGCACCCGAATCAATAACCAAAGGACGAAGAATAGCTGCAGTGGACAAGAGACAGGTAGGATCATTGTGCTGTGCCAAAGTAGCAATGGGACCCGAAGAAATACCAAGCTATCGTGCTCTTATTAGCTCATCATATTCTGCACGAGTTAAAATCATCATACCCTGTCCGAAAAGAGGTCCAGACGAAGGAGACCAAGGCTCAGTACTAACATAATCATGTAGACCCCACAGTTTAGGATGGAGGTCATAACAATAATCAACACTGCCCTGTAAGCTGGTAATGACTACAAAAGTGACCCTCACAAGCTCCTCTAGAACCACTATTACCACCACCACGAGGGGCGCTTCGATCTTGAACACTACGGCCATGTTCATATCTGAGTTCAAATTTCCACGACCATTGTCACGATTACAAGCTCCCTGACCACCATGAGCCACCGTAGCAATACTGTCTATATATGGTCGAAGTTTTGGACTAAGAGCGTAACGAGCAGCTCAAGAGTACACTTCTTCTATGGAAGATAGAGAGTTAAGAGAAGTAATCTTTTGCCGAAGAGCACCATGATAAGAACCAAGACCTCGGAGGAAGAGGACTACCACTATATCCACTTCTTGTTGCTACATCTAAGTTATCGTGGTAGCCAGTGGAAAGTAGGATTTGAGATACTGATACAAAGATGAAAAACGAGCATAATACTTTGCCAACCTGTGATCACCAATTTTAGTTCCAAATAAAGTCTCCCACACATAGCAAACTTGACTCATATTATTCTGTCCAAAATAGAGTAAAGCACATCACCTCACGCGCTGTCGCGCAATCCATGAAAAGATGGTGGACAAATTCAGCCATACTTCTCCATGAAAGAGTATGCAATGCAGCATCAGTAATCTTCCATTCTTCTTGATTGGTTGGATTTGCAGGCAGTTCTTCTTCAAGCCACCTAGACTGGCAATTAGCATAAATAAAAGTTGAAAGAGCCATTGACCAAGTAGGAATTGGTACCATCCAATTTAACCAAGGTAGTGTGTAAGCATGTCATATCATGAGTACCACTAGAATGATTCGCTACGAAGCATTTTTACCTTCGTTAACGGAGGTTAAAACGGAAATTTCAAGACGAACGGAGGCCATAGAATGATTCACTAACACCCCCTCTTCAATCTGGTGGTGCTCGCCTTGCTGGGAACGTCACTGTTTGGCTTGAAAGCCGCGGTTTTGGGCCTTCACGATCAACCCCTCTGACAAGCTGGTCGTGAGGGCCCTAAACCGCAGCTTTTCCAATTGAACGGTGACCATCCTATCGAGGCGAGCACCACTAACTTGAAGAGGAGGTGTCGGTGAATCATTCCATGGCCTCCGTTCGTCTCGAAATTTTCGTTTTAGTCTCCGTTGACGAAGGTAAAAATGCTTCGTAGTCACACAAATCGGCTCGATAAATTCTGTGACTACGAAGCATTTTTACTTTTGTCAACGGAGGCCATGGAATGATTCACCGACACCCCCTCTTTAAGCTGGTGGTGCTCGCCTCGCCAGGAAGGTCACCGTTCGATCGGAAAAGTCGCGGTTTCGGGCTCTCATGACCAACTAGTAAGTGGTATTTAGGTGATCATTTTTTTTAAAGTTATGGCACTCAAGTGAGCAAAAAAAAGTTATGGTACTTAAGTGTCCTCCGTATAAAAGTTATGGCACTACACTATACTTATCTCCATATCCACAAATCAAGAATAAAACACCACACGCTACCACAACACCACTGAGAGAACTAGAGGGTGAGATTCAAAGAAATTTTTGCTTTTCAAGACTTACTATTAGTCGACTATCTAAAACCTAGCTGACTAATCGGGAACCACAACGGCAACACCACGAACATACACGAACCTCACCCACACTACCATAACTTTGTGATCTAATTATCACATCACCATAAACAACTCAACACCAATCAAAACACATCGTCTAGCTGCAAACGTGGGCATAGACGTCAATTGAACAGCACGGGACAATAGCGATTTATGATGTTGATGTTAATGGGACACCAGATTCATTATGGTGCAACAACAAAAGCAGGGCTGCTCAACTGGATGTGTCGTCGGATCAGCAGGAGAAGAAAAATGACACCTTAGACATCAAGCATAAAAAACGACGTCTTTGCACGGCTCACTAGGAGAACCAAAGCTTGTTGTCTTCTTTCACGTAGGAATGTCAAGCTTTGATATATTTTGTTGGTAAAAGAGAGAATAATATTTTATTGAGATTAAAAGATGTATTTATAGGCTTAGGGTTAAGCCTTGTACAATTATATAAATACCCCCAACTTGCTAACACTATAGAAAAATAAGTAATAAACTCGACAAATTAAACATTTCAAAAAAAAGCTAAGATTTTATTTAAAAAAACAAAATTGAAAAGAGAGAGTATGAGCCTTACCAGTCAACACTGTTGCCACCACAGCCCTTTGCCGGAGGGGCCGGCGACCCGAGCGAGGCCTCGCCGACCCCAGGTGAGGGCCAGTGTCGCCCAAATATGGGCGCCCTCGCCTGGGCCGGCAACCCTTGCCCACTTTAGGCGAGGCTTTGCCGGCCCTCACTTGAGGTTGGCAAGGCTCACCCTTATTTAGGTTGAGGGCACCCACATCTGGGCGATGCCTAGCCTTCACCTGAGGCCGGCGAGCCTTGCTATTCCCAGGTAAGGCCTTGTGGGCCTAGGCAAAGGCCGACAACCCTTGCTAGGCTTAGGCAAGCACCAACATCACCCAAATTTAAGCGACCTCGCTCAGGCCTTGCGAGGGTCGTCGACCCTCGCTCGGGGCTGGCAAGGGTTGGCCACCCTCGCCTAGGGCTAACAACCCTTGCTAGGCTTGGGCGAGCACTGGTGTCACCCAGATCTAGGCGCCCTAATGAGGGTCACCAGGCCTCATCCGAGGCTAGCAAGGCCAATGACCTCCGCCGACCCCTCCAACGATGGGTAGCAACGACAACGCCCACCGACGAGGCCCTAACATAATTTATTTTTAATTCAATTTTGCTTTGTAAAATAATTTTTTTATTTTTTAATCAAAAATCAATTTTAATAAGATTTGAATAAGAAAATAATAATAATAAATGCCACATAGAAGAAAAAATTAATTTAAAAATACGACGTCAACAATTTCTGTTAAACAAATTGGTGGTGTTAACGAAAGACTTGATTGCACAAATTTGATAAGTTTTAGGACTTATTGCACTTTCTCAAAATTTTAGGACTCAATTGTACTTTCACAACAAGTTTTAAAACTTCTAGTGAATATATCCCTATTTAAAATTAAAGATTGACACTTTGGAAATTGTTGAAGTGTACGTGTGAGAATGTTGGCGAGAGAAGTCTTACATAGGAGATGTCATGCAAAATGTAGCAACTAATACATTATAATTGACCCGTAACTCATTGGTCTAAACTTTTGAGTGAAGTGGGCCCAACTCGATGTGTTAATGGGCTCGGAGTTGAGCATTCTCCTAATTATCTTTCCAGTTGAGCATTGATCCAACAAGTGGTGTCAGAATTGATCAAACATGTGTAGATCAACATTTGGTAATTGATCTCCAAGGAAGAAATCTTATATATGACTTCCTAATCAAGTTTACTGATGGTGTCCCCCGGCTTCCCATCAAGCTTGGCTAGGTCAAGGCGCTTGAGGTAGAGTCTGAAGTGCACATATTATTTCTCTCCAATATCCTGCCAAACTTGGCACAGGCAAGGCGAAAATTCGAGTTGAGATAATATTGGTGCAAAAGGATGCCTAGATTAAGAGGGAGTAGTTCTAACATAACAATCGCACGTGAGGCAGAGATTTGTTGAGGTACACATATAAGGATGTCAAGCGAAAGAAATCTAACACCAGGCATGTGGTGTAAAGTGTAGTAGCTAACATATCCCCATAACTAATTTGTTTTAAACTTTTATGTGAATGTGAATTTAATTCGACATATCCACAGACTCAAACTTAATCTCCCTCCAAATGATCTCATCAGATTAAGGTATTGAGTTTTTACTGCACGTTGTAATAAAAATTATAGATAATAATTTCCTGATGAATTGTATTTCTCGATTTATGTTTTACGTTTTTTTGTAAATAACTCTAAAAGGATATGATCGAATGTCGATTTGACATTTTTGGATTGATCCTATATAATTTATTCAAGTGATTGTATGACAACGTTTTTTCCTCTCTCTTAAAATCTGTTTGTCTTCCCCTTTACCATTTCTTAGGAGAAGTTATTGAAAGAAGTTTCAGAAATTGATGCTTGATCTTTTATGATTCTGTTAAGGGCGGAGCTCCTCATTTGACAGTCGAAGTCCCATGTCGCATGGGGTGAGATCTTGCGATATTATTCATAAATAAGATTTACCTCTAGAAGGTCATCATCTTATGTGCTCACTGCAAGTACTCTTTTCGGAGGCTTGATTCAGGCTCTATTGACCGAGGTATATACATATGGACTCCCTTCAATAGATATGTGGTTCGTAGAAAGGCTAGACCGACACCCGGCTAGTTAAATAAATTGAGGTTGCTAATAATGTATTTATTGTGAGAGTTAATTAGTGCGTTTGGTTATTTTGGCTATTATCTGATTTCTCCCATTAAAGACAGTTATGATTGACATAAATTAAGGGCAGTAATTACTGTCGTTTGAGCAACTATCAAATGATCAGATTGAGCCTACCAATCCAATGGCCCAGGCTTTAGCTAGCATCCATGAAATTTCCCCTGCACGCCTAGCACGAATCTTGGAGCAAGGCAGAATATGGCAAGATGAGTGTCGGTTACATCAATATCCAATGGCCAAGATTTAATCTACCAAATCCAATGGCCCAGAATGTAAGGCTTCGTAGTCCCCTTGAATACCCTGCATTAATACTTGGAGCAAAAGTGGAAGGTATATAGTACCTGTCGACTCTCGCCCCATCTATTTCACTGTACCGGATCGAGAGTAAGCAAGTGACAACGGACGAAGGCGGCGAGAAAGAGAAGGATAAAAGAGAGGAAGTGGGAAATTATGAGTTGGACCACAAAAAGTGAGAGAAGTATCCGGGCCTCAAACATCATCGTAAGAGTGAGACTCAATTAGTCATATCAGTTTCAACTTCTAACGCTACCTTGAATGAAACTCTACGTTTGGTCGATCGGATAAAAGTCAAGATAGGATATGATCCTATTCTGTATTTGATTATGGTTCATGATAGGATAAGGTCGGATATAGACCGAATATAGCCTGGATAAAAAAATCCGAGGGGGGTGGGATAAACCTGGATAGGATTTCTAATGCCTATTTTTCCAGAAATCCTACGATCCACTCGCCGTCATCTTCATCCCCACACCTTGTGCGCTTTCACCAAAAAAATTTCTTGGCTTTTTTTCCTTCACCGACTCCTCTGGACTCGTGAATAGCAACAAAAAAAAATATCCTATTCGATTTTAAATCCGTAGTCCACCAAACAGTAGATAGGATATAGAGAAATTCCAGGATTTCTTATCCTATCCTATACAGTCCTATCCTATTTAGAAATCCGGACAACCAAATGCAGTTTTGTTTCAATGCGGTCGAGGAATGAGATCTAACTTCCTACATTTGTCACGTTTAAAGAAAAATCAAAAGGTGGAATGCAAATTTTCTCAGAAAGTGTGGAATTATATTACCTAATAAAATGGAGAAAATATAATGTACTGCATGAACAGAAGATGGAGGTGCGTTTGAAATCTCCATATCCAAAACTAATCAGCCAACAAAACTGAAAGGGTCGGTAATGGCCGTGTCTTTAGCAGGCACATTTTCAAATTCATATTCAAGGAAGGAATTCGACAGCATGTTCACTTATAATCCCATCACTATGATTCTATCCACCAAACATTTCATAGGTTGATCACAACATGCTGTCCACTTGTTTTTGCTGAAACAAAGTAGTAACAATATGCAATCTCCTAATGGTAAGTGCATGATATATTGTAAGGACAAATAAAATGAAGCTGATTTTGAGAGCTGGTGCTACTGTGCTGTGACACCTCCGCAGTGATTCAAATTGAGGATTTCAAATCCTAAAGTAAGTTATTCCCTTTGTATCATTAAGTATAATAGAGCTCGATGGAGGAGCTTTTACCGCCTCTCTTCATCCGAATCAACCCCACATGAAAAGCCGGCAACGACTTCTTAAACTTATCCAGAAGGGTGCCAACAATTTAAAAGTTATCTAGGTATCTGCTGAACCCCTGTATTTTTAAAGCTACTGTCGCCGGCCATGAACAAGAAATGGTTTCGCAGATTGTTGTATAAGGATTTTTAAATATACTATAAACAGAAACTCATTTTGGTGAGATATAAATTGAGTGAAGTACAGCGATTTACGACATTAGAAAAACATTAAATATGTAAATCATATTAATAGCTTTCCTTGGCACATCGATTACAATTCACCTCATTTATATAGCAAATGCGTGGACGCATACCTTTAGACAACAATCGTTGTCCTACATTGTCTATTTCTCGCTTGGTTGGGAAGGGCAACAAATCTACTTTATTAGAGATTAGAGCCTAGAAAATTGCTTGAAGGTAGACAAATAAAATCTCCATGTTAGTGTCACTGAATGACGTTTCTATCAGCATGAAGCCATGGAAGAATCAAAGAAGAGCACAATGAAAATTTTATGTACCATGACCCCAGTTGCTGGTCTAGTCGTAGTCAGGTGAAACTAATCTCCACCTTCTCAGCAGTATTGAACGTTAGCAGCATCTCAGCAACGAGTCACTAGATCTTCTTACCTCCACCTGCTGTCCATACATTACATTATATGCGCAAGTTTTAGTTTCAGTCTCAATTTAGTGTACATTCACATCAAGTAGTGAAGATACCGTTTGACCAAGTTCATGATCAATAGATCCACTTATCCGTAATGCAACCACATGAATAGAATTTTCAGTCTACTTGACATCCGTAAACATGAACAAAGAAAAACCCTTCATTTGATTCAAACATGATCCTACTAAGATATCAGAATTCCCAGCAAGAGAGAAGCTGAAAAACCCATATTCAAACATGTATACTAGAAGTCATCCATGGCAAAATCTCTGATACAAGACCCAAGCTACGAACAAAAACCCCCTAGAACTCCTGAGAGGCAGATATAATGTCCCCCTTCCCTTTGCCCATCTTCTTCGTCAACAAAGTTTGGTGAATGTTGGGCAATACTTCTCCATTAGCAATGGTCACAGAACCCGGGAGCTTGCTTAATTCCTCATAGTTCCTCACTGCAAGCTGGATGTGCCTCGGGACAATCCTGGCAAACATTTAGGTGCTATTTTAATTGCATTGAATACCATTTATAAGTAACCCAAGGAAAATGACACGTATAGGAAGCTATAGGTACTAAGGAAACAAGAACAACTACTACTACTGGTGCATATGTTTGACTGAAAACTTCACGATAAAGGTTTTCAAATAACATAGTTAGTTTTCCTTTGCTTTGGTGATTATGAAAAGCGATTTCCTTCTTGGTAGAAGGTTAAGTAGTTTTCCTCCGATCAAAGCTTGTTGTTTTAGTCCATGAAAAATGTCTTCCATAGATCGATTAATTTTCCATCGTCCAAACACCAGAAAATTATAAAATAATTTCCCGAATACAATTTTCCTTAAAACAAACGGGCTCTAAAAGCTCAAGAAGTAGCAAAAGTAAAAAAACCACATATGCAATTGATGTACGATACATTTCAAGAGACACTTCCATGACATTCTGTTTCTTCAAGGGCAAATCTCAAGTGTTCCAACCTTGACCTCAGAGTGGGCTGGGAATTCTCCCATTAATCAAATCTAAACAACTGCTGAATAAGAGATTATTGGACAAATGGAATAGGTGGAACTTTTTTTGCAGTGACTCATTTAATTTCATGAGCCTACTTGACGTACACACTTAAATTTTAACTCGTTTTTAGTTGGAACATCGGTTACCTAGTGCCTTTGAGGGAACTATTTAAAGCATATAGGAGGCCGCCAAAGGTATCTTGCACGGTTTCTTATGCGATTTAGGACTTTCTCTACAGCTCCATCTTCCTAGACTTTACATACCAACTTCACGCGCACGAGAACTTCTTCATTGTCCTTGATGGATTGTTGTACTACTGCATTGAATTCATCAGGCATATCATAAAATTCAAGGCAATTCAAACTTCTGCAACATCTGATAAATTGTGGAACTGTTGCCAATGATTTGCATCGAGCAAGAAATACTTTTTCTAAAGTCGGTAGTGCTTCTTCTTCAACTTGTATAGCTGCAAGATTGTCAAACATATCCAGGTCTAAAAAGCAAAGTTCTTGAAATCCCCCTGCCTCAATCGTGATCTTACGTACATCAAAAGCTTGTTGTAGTTTTAGATGCTTTAGACACTGTAACTCCCTCAAATGTTGGAGTGGATCCACGTTCAATTGACTCCTCTTGAGGACCAATTTGGACAAACTAGTCGAAGTGAGTATCCAGTCAGGAAGAGTTGCCAAACGTCCTGTCAAGTGAACCCGCGGAAGGAATGAGGATGTTTTTCTCTTATCTACCTTTGAAAGATTTAGTATCTCTCCATCTGTGGCGGCAATTAAATGTAATGCTTCTAGTTTTTTCAACTTCTCAATGGATGAGCAAAGAAGGCCAACATCTTTCACTTCTCAGATTGGAAATACCTTGCCTCTGTAAATTTTCCAGTTTCCCTAGTTCTGCTAGCATGTGTATTCTTTCCCCATGAATGATTCCCAACAATGTACACCGCTTGACTTGGTTTAGCTCTGTCAAGCATAGCTTTTGCAATGATGTCAAGACTCCTAATCGTGATGGAGCCTTAACGCCACACTTTTGGTGATTACCTGCAGCTGGACTTCTGTTGGATTTGTATACTAACAGGTTGCGAAGTGCTTTTAACCTCAATATACCATTAGGTAGTTCACCCACGAGATATCTTTAAGACCCAGGGTCTCGAGATGTACAAGATCTCCTATGCCATTCGGAATTTTAACTACCTTGGTATCCCTCAAACTCAGGTACCTAAGATATAATAAACTGAGAATCTCTTTAGGAAAAGAATTCAAAGAAGAAGCTTGAAGATCTAGAACATTTAGCCTCTTAACTTGCCCTAGTAGATCTTTTATCCATTTTGGGCACACCCTTTTGAAGACAAGTAGGGAGCGAAGTCGTTTGATACTTGTGTAACTATTTATGCTGTCCATTTGGTTGTGTAAGGACAGGCGCCATATAGTCTCAGGTCATTTTTCTACCAGGTCGGCAACAATCATCGCAAACTCATCATCTTTCGACTTGGCGATAATAATTTGATGCAGAAGATTGTGAACACGGCAAGTTCTGACCCTGCCATAACCTGTTTTCTCCACTTCCTAAACTATATTATGATCTACTAGCTTTTCAAGGTTTTCCTCTGAGATTATTTGGACCGTGTTTTTATCATTCTGCTCAATAAATCTTTCTGCCATCCACAGCCACATCAATGTGGAGCACCTTATGGGATAATTCAATGGAAAGATGCTTAAATAAAATAGACAAGCATGGACATCATGAAGTTGGTCCATGGGCAGGATTATCATCCTTCCAATTAGGCCACTTGTGTCCCCTTTGGATAGCAGTGCTTCTCCAAGGCTTCCACGCAACCTTTGCCATTCAACACTTTGAGAAGTGCCCCTAATATCACCCCGAATACCAATCAAAAGGTTAGACGTGGCGAGAATCGCAAGTGGCAATCCTCCGCATTTTTCTACGATGCTGTGAGAAACTTCTTTTCGAAAAGGTGGACAGGTATTATTGGGAAACATCTTCCGGCAAAATAGAGTGCGAGAATCATCCATGGAGACGAAAACATGCTTAAAGTGGTGGAATCCATACGAGCGTTTAGAGAGTTTAGGAGGAGCACTACTGGATTGTGCCCATAGAGAATCCAAGAGAACCCTGGCTTTTGATGTTAAGCTGCTAACGCGAGTCGTGACGAGCACGCTCGGACGAGTTTGATCTAAATGACTCTGGAGAGACTCGAACACATGCTCTCTGCCTGCGTCATCCAAGACAAGCACCCATCCGTAGTTGTTCCTCAAGTCATAGTCGTTCCTCATGCGTTTAAAAACCTCTCTTTGAGCTCAACTTGGATTCCTTGGATGTTATTCTTCGTCAAATCCCACATCTTTGCCTTTACCATCATGAGCACTGCCACTTTGTCTTTGACCAACTCCAAGAATCTTAAATCCATGATCCATACATAGTATTTGAAATGACTCCTCACTCTTTGGTCACGAAGCACGGCGCCCACTAGACTAGTCTTCCCTACTCCTTGCGCGCCGTGCACGAAAATCACTTTCGACATCGAATCGTTCTCTGTTAGCCACTGAACTAGCTGCTCCCTTGCCTCTCCAATGCCCACAAACCCATCATGGTTCTCCTCAGAAAAGGCAATGGACAATGACCAAATGACAGGCCGAGCTGGAATTGGCATGATCTACAGATAATTGAGGTGAATTCTGCATAGCAGCGGCTATATCCAGTGTAGTTCCGTAATTCTGCAGCATCCTTCTCACATCACGTGATTCGGAAACCACAGTTTGGCGGTTATACTGTTCTAAAAAGTAGGTAACAAGACCTTCCAACTCACAGTTTGATTCTCGTCGCATGAAGTCATCGATAGCACCTTGAGAGTCATATAAAAACTTCTAAACTTGCTTAATATACGCTTTGAGATTCTCATTGATGACCTCCTTCGAGTTGGCTGCCTTAAGGATGTTGCCACTAATGACGATCAAGTTCCTGAGGTACTCTAATTCCGCTTTGGCATCTGAAGCGAGGCGCCATTCTTGTTGCAATAGGACAGAAAGCTGCTTCAGCAGAGGAGCCACTAAGTGGTCTTCCATTTTCTGCACACAGACATACACAGAGACGGAGTTAAGATGGGTGATCCATTTTTCAAGAATATAGACCTCTAAAAGCACAAGTTTTCCTTTTGCTCCAATACTTGTCAAGAAATTTTTGCCATAAGCAAAAAAAAAAAGAAAAAGAAAAGAATACTTGTCAAGAAAATTTTCGAAATACGCATACTCATAAGTTTAGGAGCAAAACGACTCGGAATCATCGACTTGGAAAATAATCAGTACAGGAGCAAAACGACTCGAAATCATCAAGAAAGCCTAATTGAAATAAACGGAGGATTAAATTCAAGATGTTGCCAATGTCTCAAACATTGTATCAGTCAAAGATATAATCATTCGATGCAAATGCTTGTTCTTCGTCTGTTTTATAGTTATTATTATTATTCCACGTCAAAATAATTTGGACAAATATGCTCTTGTCGATCTGATGCGGAATTATTACGGCTGCATCTCGAGTTATCTTTTCAATAGAAGGACTAGCTTAAAAGAATATCCATAATTTAGTTTACAAAAACAAATGGAGGAAACAGTTTGAACATTTTATATTAGTTCATACTTCAGATACCTACGATGCTTTATCCCATTAAACATTAATCTTATTAATTTACCCAATTCACTCGTCAAATGATGCATGTTAAATAATAAATCACAATCTTTAATTCTTGGCACAGTGGCAACCTCTAGCTCTACTATGGCTCACATAAATCATGAAAAATGAGGGCTTTTCATTGAAATCTTTCAAAGTGGAAATTGAGAAAGGGAAGCAATATAAGTGACTGGTGGGTGCATCACAACCCATACAGCGATTTAAATGGGGCTAATACCCGAAACCCCCCCCCCCCGGAACTTCTACAGTGAAATCTTGTTTGTTTAAAAAAATACCTTACCCGGACTCGAATGTCAACCAAAACCAAAACACATTCAACAGAGACAATCAGAATGAACATAGACGGCACAACCGAGCCTATACAGCGGATGGACCGGGGCTCGCCAGCCTCGGTCTAGCGAGTCGAGGAAAAACAAAGGGAGGGGCTTAGCTGAGGCTTACCTGGTCCTAGAAGAGTTGCAGCGGTGAATCGGCGGCCGTCATGGCTCCGTGAGAAATGTCTGGAAGGTGTAACGGATGATAATTGCGCCGGCGTGGAGCTCCATAAACGACCGAACCACAGCCGAAGAGTAGGGTTGTTGACACCTAATTTTTAGCCGATGCGTCATTAAAAATAGAAAATTCGAGATTATGGTTTTCGATCGCGACAGAACCTGTTTCTTGAACAAAAAGTGTCGTTTTTTAATTCTGTCTGTTGGCCTAGCTTTTGTAAGCGATTTTCTATTCATTTCATGCAAAAACCCGAAAAGTCAAATGGTTGACTTTGGCGTTGACTTTTTGGTCAACCCTTTGACCAAAAGTCAACCCCAGGTTAAATTGGGGCTTTTCGCATAAAAAGATTCCTTTCAAGTCCAATTTCACTTTAGAAGTGGAAATTCCATAAAAATTCAAAGATTTGATCATAAAATCAAGCTCCTAGTGAAAAGTCAACTAGGGTTTGACTTTTGGTCAAACCTTTGACCAAAAAAATTGAAAAATACAAAAATCCACGAATCATTTTATTCTATATTCAATTTACTTTTGGCATTTGAAATTTTATAAAAATCGATTTAGAATCAACTTTTTCCCAAGTTGCGGAATTTGGTTCAAATCAGCCAAAAATGAAATTACTTCATTTCTAGTCATTTTTTAGGATAATTTTCTTCACGACATTTGATCTAGAGGTCATCTTTTATCCAATTTTTGAACCAATTTTGTGATTCCAAGCCAAACACAAAAACCCCCAATTTTGGCCCTAATTAGTGATTTTGATCGATTCTTCATGATGTGCGCAATTGAGACACGAATGAGCCTAATTTCTTATATGAAATCCAAATTCAAAATCAATTTTGAAATATTCACATGAATTTGAGTCAATTTGATCAATTTAGTGATCCAATGATAAAAAAAGTCTAAGAGTAATTGGTCTAATTAGTGCAATTCAACTTGACCCACTCTAGACTAATATTCAATTTGATGAATTGAGACTCAATATGGTTAATTAGACTCCAATTAAACTTGTTAGTCTAGCTTGGTCATGCAATTACCCAAATTCAAGGCTAACTGACTCAACTCGGTTTGATTCAAATTGAACTAATCCGATCGGACTAGTCATTTTCCGGTTGATAATTTCTATGATCGACAATCCATTCAGACCAACCAGGGCCGGTCACATCCTCTTGAGCGCGAAAATGACAAAAATGCCCTTAATTGAGAATTACAAAAATGCCCCTAAAAGAAATGACAAAAATGCCCTTCTTCAAGGATTAAGCAAATTAATTAGGGAATTAATAAATCAATCATGGCCATTCATTTAGAATTAATCATGTCCATCCATAATGCCATGTCACCAATCCTTAGCCTTTAAGGAATATTCTTAATCATTAAGGATTCATTTTGGACCATTGGATCAATCTAAGGGCTAAAATTCAAAGTTGAGGGAAGTATATAGTATTTTTCCCTCCAAAAATCAAAGAGGGGGTTCATTTTCAGATCTGGTTTCTCTCTCTCTCTCTCTCTCTCTCTCTCTCTCTCTCTCTCTCTCTCTCTCTCCCTCTCACGATCATCTCTCTCTCGAGCTCTCTCTCGGCAGCAGCCATTCCAGCCCCTCGCCGGCCACTTTTTGACGAGCTGCCGCCCCACCGACGTCCCCCACGGTGGCCCAAGGCCAGTCGCAACATCAGTTAGCTTCGCTGGTGGCCGGAGCACCTCCCTCCGGCGACATCTTCCTCTCGGCAGCATCACCGGCATTGCTGCCGGTGACTTGATCAGCCGGTTCAACCGGCTGAACCGGCCCTCCGGCGTCTTCCTCCGGCGATCCAGAGTATCCAGCAGCATTCCTCGGCATTCTCACGTCGCTGTGGTGGCCGGCCTCTCGTCGAACGGCCACCGGATCGCATTCTTGACTTGATTTTTTGCTGATTAGTCTATTTGTGAGAAAACGAATCAATTCTCACAATATTTTGCACACTCTATTATCATAGGTTGGCCGAGCTTTCCGAGGCTTCTCCGTGTCATTTCTGATATGAATACGGATGCCGGATCGCTCGATCGAGCATTGGAGCATTGTGAAGCAAGGTAAGAACACTTGAGCATAATTCTGTAAATTCGTGTCCAGTAAAACCTGCTTGCTTGAGATGCTGATTTGAGCCTGTCGAAATCTGGTGAAGTGATAAACTAGAGAGTCGTAGAGCTTGTCTTAAGCTTCGATTTGATATATCATATGCCTCAATCGGACTTGATTTGCTATGTCAAAACACTTTTAGAAGTTAGGATCAGAATCTGAAACACATTGTTCAAGTCTGTTCTGATGTCTTCCTGATTGACGTTGTGTTGTTTGATGATTTTTATGATTTTTTATGATCATTTTCTGGAAAAACTTCCTTCTTAAAAGTTGTAGAGCACATCTTGATCTGTTCATCGTAAAATTTTCATAAAATTCTGAGCATGTTAGCCTCGTACGATTTGCAACGTCATATGCATATGATCTGGTGACATTTTGGTTTCAGTTCGACCTTCGTGTGTTCTTTGATTTTCATAAATTCGTGTGTTCGAGATATGAAAAAATTTTCTTCATGAAAGTTCTTTCTAAGATCGAGATCTTTCTATTGATACTAATTTCATCAAAATCGGAGATCATTTGAATTTTCAAAAAGAATTCTCACGATTTGATCAGTATCTGTGTCCAGATCTGATTTACATTCCTTTGGAGTTCAAAAGATGTTTCTCCGAATTTGATAAAGTTAGAGTCCTATTTTGCAAAAAATAAAAATTACAAAGTTGCTCATTGGGATCTTATTATGTCAACTGGAAATTTTGAGGACCTAATAGCAATTTTTGTAGGGCCAATTTGCTTAAAATCTCATGAGAAATCTTCACGGGTTAAAATTCCATTTGCAATTGAGTCCTTCGCGAAAATCGAATTTTATAAAACTTTGGAGGGCTTTTTAGCAAAAACTCAAAACATGAAAGTTGTTGCACACGGGGAATCCTAACCGCACAAAAATTTTCACGCGGTTTTGATAAGGTTTGTTATTTTTCCCGCTATTATTTTGAAATTCATAACAGAATCGAGTCCAGTCTGTCACTGAGATTAAATTCGATATTTTCGGGAAAATTGGCTAGGATTTGGAAAAAATGGTCTTCTTGACTTTTGATCCTCATGTCATAAGTTTCTAATGACACCTGAACCACTTCATTTGGACGTCATTAGGATAGTTAATCACATCCGAACAGAAGCAATCCGAATTAGACATTAATTGAATAAGTGGTCTTTTTTATAAAGCCCACTTCTCATTGTTTGATTGGCTTCGAAACAAGGCCCATGGGCTTGAATGCATGCTCATTTTATTATTATGCATGTGTTTGTTAGATGAATATTAGGCCCGGTGCATGTTCGGCGGGTAGCCCATTCATGGTCATTAGAACCCGATTTTAGGGGTTAATTGATATGAGTTGTCGTTTTGTGAATGCAAATGGTAGCCCATTATCATTAACCATTAATCAAATAACGTTAGATGATTAGGTGGGTGATGAATCGAAACGCATGAAAAACAAAGGCCGATCTCGAGGCTCGTGCTTAATTAGTGAATTGCTTGCACCATTGTTCTTTCATATGTCGTTTGTTATGAATGAATGTTATGAATGTAAACACCGACACCCGAGAGGTGGTCCATGGGAGGATAATCCAAAATTGAAAAGACCAAGGTGATTGACCGATGTCCAATCCGGTCTCAATTTGTACTCATTTGATGATGGTGCCAAACCGATGTCCAATCCGGTTTCAATTTGTACTTAATTCATTCATCCCCGATCATGTCTCGGGTTTTCAATTCGTGTTGTAATAAACACCCGACGAGTTGCGGGGTTTTGCTTTCTCGCACTTAGAATTAGCTCGTCTTTTCAATACTTTAAGTGTTTACCTTACGAAATGTCTTTCAATACAATTGTTTGTTTCTTTCTTTTTCTAGACTAAGATAGGATTAGTTTAGAATCTTAAATAAAAACACAAAAACAAGATGCATGATCACCTAGTGGACTAAGATTTTGGCATGAAAATGGTAAAGAACAAATGCATGACAACTTAGATAACAACCATGTTAAGTTTAGCGGTACCGAAAGGGCATTGATAGAAATATTAACGTAAGCTAGTCCCCGAACCTTTGATCTCTGGTTTTCGTAGAAACCGAAACGAAATTCCCGCGTTTCGGTTGGGTATTCTAGCTGACCCCCGACCTAGGCTAGTGGCGACTCCTAAAAAATAAAATCAATCCGCTGTCACGTGAGATATGGATTTAGGGAAAATCCACGTTCATGATCAATGGGTCATATGACTAAACAAAAGATTTACACTTCAGTAAAATCATTTTTTATAAGGTGTCATATGAACCATCTCATGAACACTTATCTCTAAACCCGTCTCATTCGAGTTCGGCCCTCGAGGGGTAGGTCGCGACAAGGGTCTGAATGAGGCTGCTTCGAGATGGGCAGCAACGGTGGCTCAGGAACAGCGAGAAATGACGACCCAAATCCCCTCCGAAATACCCAATCCCCCCTTTCCCCCCAGACAGTAGTGAGAGAGAGAGAGAGAGAGAGAGAGAGAGAGTGAGGAGCAGGGTCTGAATGAGGCGGTTCGGATATGGCCAACGACGGTGGCTCGGGAATGGCGAGAAATGACGAGCCAAATCCTCTCGAAAGACCTAATGCCCCCTTCCCCCCCCCCAAACGGTAGTGAGAGAGAGAGAGTGTGAGTGAGGAGTAGGGTCTGAATGAGGCGGCTCCAAGATGACCAACGACGGTGGCTCGCGAACGGTGAGAAATGACAAGCCAAATCCCCTCCAAAAGCCCCAGTCCCCCCTTCCCCCCCAGAAGGTAGTGAGAGAGAGAGAGAGTGAGTGAGTGAAGAGCAGGGTTTGAATGAGGCGGCTTCGAGACGGCCAACGACGATAGCTCGCAAACGGCAAGAAATAATGAGCCAAATCCCCTCCAAAAGACCCAGTCCCCCCCTTCCCCCTAGACGATAGTGAGAGAGAGAGAGAGAGAGAGAGAGAGAGAGAGAGAGAGAGTGGGGAGCAAGGTCTGAATGGGGCGGCTCCGAGGCGGCTTCGAGACGGCCAATGATGGTGGCTCAGGAATGGCGAGAAATGACGAGTCAAATCCCCTCCAAAAGACCCAATTCCCCCCTTCCCCCCAGACAGTAGTGAGAGAGAGAGAGAGAGTGAGTGAGGAGTAGGAACTAAATGAGGCGACTCCGAAACAACCAACGACGGTGGCTTAGGAATGGTGAGAAATTACGAGCCAAATCTCCTCCAAAAGCCCCAGTCCCCCCCTTCCGGCCCAGACAGTAGTGAGAGAGAGAGAGAGTGAGTGAGGAGCAGTGTCTGAATGAGGCAGCTCTGAGACGGCCAACGACGGTGGCCTGGGAACGGCGAGAAATGACAAGCCAAATCCTCTCCGAAAGACCCAATCCCCCCTTCCCCGCCAGACGGTAATGAGAGAGAGAGAGCGTGAGAGAGGAGCAGGGTCTGAATGCGGTGGCTTCGAGACGGCCAACGACGGGGGCTTAGGAACGACGAGAAATAACGAGCCAAATCCCCTCCGAAAGACCCAGTCTCCCCATTCCCTCCCAAACGGTAGTGAGAGAGAGAGTGAGTGAGGAGCAGGGTTTGAATGAGGCGGCTCCAAGACGGCCAATGACGGTGGCTCACAAACGGCAAGAAATGACAAGCCAAATCCCCTCCGAAAGCCCCAGTTCCCCCTTCCCCCCCAAGACAGTAGTGAGAGAGAGAGAGAGTGAGTGAGGAGCAGGGTTTAAATGAGGCAGCTTCAAGATGGCCAATGACGGTGGCTCGCGAATAGCAAGAAATGACGAGCCAAATCCCCTCCGAAAGATCCGGTCCCCCCTCCCCCCAGACGGTAGCGAGAGAGAGAGTGAGTGAGGAGCAGGGTCTGAATGAGGCGACTCCGAGACGGCCAACGACGGTAGCTCTCGAACAGCGAGAAATGACGAGCCAAATCCTCTCCGAAAGACCCAGTCCTCCCCTTCTTGCCCAGACGGTAGTAAGAGAGAGAGTGAGTGAGGAGCAGTGTCTGAATGAGGCGGTTCTGAGACGGCCAATGACGGTGGCTCAGGAACGGCAAGAAATGACAAGCCAAATCCCCTCCAAAAGCCCCAGTCCCCCCTTCCCCCCCAAATGGTAGTGAGAGAGAGAGTGTGTATGTGAGTGAGGAGCACGGTCTGAATGAGGCGGCTTAGAGACGGCCAACGACGGTGGCTCGCGAACGGTGAGAAATGACGAATCAAATCCCCTCCGAAAGCCCCAGTTCCCCCACCCCTCCTTCCCTCTCCCTCAGACGGTAGAGAGAGTGGGAGTGAGAGTGAGTTTGGACGTGGGTCCTCATGTCCTCTCTTCATTGCCTTCCTTCGCTCAGCTTCCAAATGCACCTCCGGCTAGCATGCAAGTGTGTGAGAGCGGGTGCCGGACAATTTGGAAGGACATCGTGGACTTTTCTAATTTCTCTAATGATAGAAAGTGTTCCAAAATTGCCCGTCTTCACATGCTTTTTCTTTGGTTGGTATCAGGGACAGGGAGATGCGATTAATGCTAGCGATCACTTCTAAATATTATCACCTCTAAGCTAATCGCTCTGGTGGTCCTCTCTCTTCATGCTGACTACTCTAAGACAAAAAAATCTTCATAAAACTTTCAAGGAAAAGGCTTTTTTCCTAATTGGGTGTAAGTGATTATTGGGGCATGAGTTTGATTATTGTTGTACGAGTCCCCTCGTATTGTTCCATCAGCATCCAATCCACTAGTAATTGGGCGCAAAGAAAGAAGCTTGAAACCTGCGAAAGAAAGTAAGGGCTTGAAAGCTACAACAAATAGCAAATCAGATATGGTGGATTGGCATTATTTCTATTCTAAGCGGAAAATGTCAAGGTAATCCACGTCACATAAACTCATTTCTCCTCTTTTTGAGCGGTTTTTACTGTGACATTCCGGATTCTGGCCATTTTTGAGATTTAATAAACGTATAATTCGTCAGTGTGCTTATAGTAAAATCTCGCCCGGGAACTGATCACTCCCGGTTATTGTTTTAAATTTTGAGATTTCGCTAGAATCGCACTCGATCGAATTTGGTCGTTATTTAGATCCCGAACTTGGCAGTCGATTTTCGGGAGTTCTGGGACGAAATAAATTGGACGGTGTCGATATTTTTGTGGCCAGCATCGAGATTGTCAAGAATAGTGGAAAAGTGGATTTTTGGACTGGGTGCGGATTTGGACTGGTAGACCTCCCTCGTAGTGTGATTTGGGGTATTTTATTTTGACCGTGTGCCCTAGAATATTGTTGGGATTTATTGTGGATTATTAGGCCTTTTTCCGAAGTCGAATCGGGACCGATTAGTTGATTTTTAGTTTGGACCGTGTCCGATGAATCGCGATTTAATTTAAAATTTAAACCCCTTCTCTCTCTCTTTCTCTCTCCTCTCTCTCTCTCTCTCCGCCGGTCCCCTTCCCCGCGCGCACGTCAGCCTCCCTTCTCTCTCTCCCTTTTCTCTCTCTCTCTCTCTCTCTCTCTCTCTCTCTCTCTCTCTCCCTTTCCCTCTGCGCCTGTCCCCTCCCCGCGCCCTCCCCATGCACGTCCACTCCCCCCCTTTCCCGTTGCTTCCCCTGCTGACCTGACCTGTCTCTCTCTTCTCTCTCCTCTCTCCTCCCTTTCTCTTTCTCTTCTTCCTTCTCTTCTGGTTCTGCTTCGCCTCATCCCCGCTCGCCCAGCCGACGCCGCGCCACCGCCTTCCGCCTGACTGCCGAGCTCCGCCGCCGTCGCGCGCCGCCGTCGCCAGCCCGACCGCCGCGCCGCGCCGCCCGGCCGGCCCAGCTCCGCGCGTTGCCCGCCCCGGCCGCTCCCTTCCTCCTCTCCCTCGCGCGAGCGACAGCGAGCTGGTCGCCGCTGCTCGCCGCGCCCGGAGCAGGCCCAGCCCGCCGGCGTGTCGCCTGGCCGCCGCCTCCGCCCCGTCGCCGTCGCCGTCACCGCCGCCCTCTGCAGCGGCCACCACCTCCCCCTTGCCTCTCTCTCTCTCTCTCCCGGCCAGCAGCCCTGTCCTGCCCGAGCCCGAGCCAGCTCGTCGCCGCCGCTGGCCGCCGCGCCGTGCAGTCCCGCCGGCCCGTTCGCCATCCGGCCGACGCCCCTCAGCCTCTCTCTCTCTTCCCCTCGCCCTCACCACCCCGGTTGTCTCTCTCTCGCCTCCGAGCTTCGCCGGGACCAGCTCGCCGCCGCTCGCCGTCCTTCCGTCGCCGCCGCCACCTGCTGCAGCTCGCCGGCCAGCCAACTCCAGCCGGCCAGCTCGCCCTAGCTCGCCCAGCCCCTAACCAGCTGCTGCCCATCGCCGTGGCCGAGCCCGTTGCCCGCGCGCAAGTCGCGCGCCCGCGCCGTGCCCATGCCCGCGCCCGAAGCCCAGGCGCATTGCCCGTTCAGCCGGTCCGTTGCCCAGGCACGTTGCCCATCCGCGCGCCCAAGCGCCCCGGGCACGCCGCGCGTTCGCCGCGCCCGCGCACTAGGCATGCCGATCGGCCATTGTGCCCACTTTGGCCGGTCAGCGCGCCCGTGTGGCCCACGCCCGCGCCTAGTCAGAACTTCTCACCCGGGCCATTTTGGGCCCGAGCCGACTTTTCCCGGGCCAAAATTTGGTAAGCGACTTCCTAGACCCTACTTAGTATTTTGGGTATTTCATTGACCAGTTTCGGGCTAGAATGGCTAGGGCGTGCATTAATTTAGTTATATTGTGATTTAATTATGCAATTGGAATTGGATTTATTAGTATGTCTAGTTTGAAAAATTGTGCGTGACCGACTTGAGCGTCGGGTTGGTGGATGATGTGGCGACTATGAATTTGAACTGAATGTTGGGTATGAGTGGTTTGGTGTGATTTGGCGTGAATTGGACTGAGTTGTGAATGTGAGTTGTTCGGTGTGAATTTGATTGAATCGAGTGGCGTGTGCTTGCTTGTGAGAAATTAAGCCCGGATTGATCGGAGGGCTGCGGACTTGGGTCGTGTTGACGGCGGTCCGCGTGAAGGCATGATCGGCCGATGGGCCAGTTGGAATGCGGGCTTGGGACGTGTTGACGGCGGTCCGCATGAAGGCATGATCGGCCGATGGGCCAGTTGGAATGCGGGCTTGAGACGTGTTGACGGTGGCCCGTTAAAGGTGTGATTGGACCGGGACGTGTTTACGTCGGTCGTTGGAAATTGTTCGAATATCGTGGCTTGGGACGTGTTGACGGCGGCCACTGGAAATGAATTGAATGATATGGCTTGGGACGTGTTGACGGCGGCCATGGGATTTGATCGAATTGTGTGGCATGTGTGCCAGTGAGAATGAATTTGAGGCGCAGTGGCGCGAGTTGTGAGAAAGATGCTCGGACACGCATGTGGTTTGAGTGTGATTGAATTTGCTGGTTGAGCGTGTGACTGGATTGGTTGGTTGAGCGTGTGACTGGATTGGTTGGTTGAGCGTGTGACTGGATTGACTGGTTGAGCGTGTGGATGTTGATCGAATTGACTGATGTGCGTATGGATGACTGGTTGGATGGATTGGGTGCTTGTTTGAATTGACTGATTTCGAGTGGAAGTGTGTGTGCTGGTGATGGTGATGTGGCGGCGATTTGTACTTGCATTATCATGTTTGGACTAATATGCAGGGTTGGCACGTGGTTCGAGGCGAGGTAAGCCTAGCCTGTGAAAGTGATTGTATTGTTTGGTAGTTTGCATGTTAGACTGGTCTGGGTACGCATTAGCCTAGGTTAGGTTTAGGTTGTTGCTTATTGAGACTTGTTCTCACGGTTATTACATAACCACTTTCAGATCCGCGACCGTGATGGATTCGGAGAGACGGCCGGAGTACCTTTTTGTAGAGAAGATAGGCTTGTCAACCACCGCCCCCTTTTGAAAACTGTGGTTGATTTTGGAAGCCGGGTCGCCTTTTTGTAATATTGAAGGCTTTTTAATGTTTGGTGTTTATTAAATTTCGATGTCTATTCCTTAGTCATGTTATTATTGTCTGGGTTTATTCTATATGCTTCCGCTTGCGTATTTCGTTTGGGTCGGCGACGCGTCCTGGGACTTCGCGTTCAAATACTCGACCGTGGACGGGATGTCGCGGGCTCGGTGGGGTCCGGGGCGTGACATTTACTGAGTTATCATTGATCACCATTTACTACGTTGTTTCATCTTTTCGATTCGAAGTTCTTTCATAGAGTTTAAATGAGTGTTGTGCACTTCATATGATGCTCAATTTCAGAGCAAGTACTTACATTAATGGAGTGCTTAGTAAAACAACTTCTCATGATAATTGATGTAATTAATCAAGATAGATATTTGTGTTATCTATATCTAAGTCTCGAAAAAATTCAAGATTCCAAACGCCAACAAAAATATCTATCTATATAAGACAAAATACTCCAAGATTTTATTGATAACATAACGTGGTCGGTGACAAAATTCATTTTTACGTATAGATCTGGAGATATTTATGGAAATAATATTTTATCTTACCCATAGAGTACATATAAAAAGGTAATTGATTGATTTTCAACTTATGATAGGACTTTCTTCACTTTTTTTTCTTTTTTTTCTTCTTTTTTCCTTATGCACATGCTTGATTTGGACATCAATCTACTGTCCACACCGTAGAGACCAAATTTTGTCGAGAATATCAAAAGAGTAGGAGCACTGTTGTAGACTTTTCGAGCACGTCATATTAAAAAAGGAAAAATAGATTAAATTATCGTCGGTGCAAAGAAGACGGCTCTGCACAAGCGATCTTATTTAATTTTGATTTGACCCATCAAATGAAAGGTGAACAAGATCGATTATGGAGAAAACACTACGTTAATAGCGTAAGTTATAAGTTACCCTTTTGAATATTTACGTGATTGTGCAAATTATGGTACATGTGCACGCATTATATGATTATTGCAATTAGAGGGTCCAAGCGGGTGGACAATTAATTTTTCACACTAATTAGTGCAAAACCTGAACAATTATTTAGTTAACTCACTACATTAAATTAGTCAAATATCACGAAAGATTGTGGGTATATATATATCTACGATTGTGTATGTAAGACTATCTCCTTTACACAATTACTCAATGATGATTTCATAATTTAATCCTGGCGCAATCCATTTATCTAGATGGTTCAAAAACGGTTCAGCTAAAGTCAACATTGGTCCAATTTGACCAATCGCATTATCGTCTCGATCATTTCAAATATTCAAAGATAAGGAGATGGGCGGCCACTCGTCCCCCACCTCAACAAAACTATTGAAATTTTCTAAAGTTCACTTTTGATAAAAAGACATAAAAAGTCCAAAAATGTTCCGCTTTAAATAAAACTTATATTTAAAAATAAGATTTCAAGGAAATAAAAATTAAAGTAGTCATTCCAGATAAACAAAAATTAGGTGGATTTCGTTGTTGGAAAAAATAATAGAGCTGCAAATTCGTAAAATGTTAACATATATTTCAAGTTCCGTTATTTACATGATTTGTACGGACATAACATAGTTTCTAATCAAATTTCCAATGTAATTTTGGAGCCTAGTAAATTATGTTCATGACGTCAATTATATAATCATCTATTCCGTCCGTCCAACTGATCCCTTTTGTATCATATGTATGTTTCACGGATGAGGAATTAGGATAAACTTTTGAAATTGATATATTGCCTTTGGCAAGCGCTAGGGATACCAAGCAGCAATTTGAAATGCGTAACTTGTGGATTAGGTCGCCACATCTCATTTTATTAACACTCAAATTGCCAATCCTTGAGTCATGTTATTATGAATTTGTTATTTAAAAAAGGTGATGTGGCGTAAATGCGTCGCTATTTCCTAATTTGACGTCCGAACAAGCAAGTGGTCCAACCAGAAAAGGCCAAACATGTCTTGCCAATTATGGCTTCAATTGTCCATCTTATATTATATGATAGACAAATAAATAAATAGGTACATACACATGAACAATTCCACATTATTTTTTTGTCAAACGTAATTTTCCACTGCTTCAATACATTATTTTGTGTGAAAAAGCTCTTTTCGGCCCACCACATTTTAAGGGCAGATATATGCTAACAAGAATAGGGTGAGCAAGACAACCAACCGAACTGGAAATCGTCTGGACCGAATCAAATCGGCCAGTTCTAAGCAGTTCCGGTCTGGTTTCTAGTTCTTATTTTACGGGACCGGTGATTTTCAGTTCGGTTCCCGATTCCGGTGGGAATCGAACCGCTCAGACCATACTGATTTTTATATTTTTTTTAAATTTCTTAAAGAACAATACTGTAAAGTTAAAAGCGTAAACTTTTATATTAGTTAACCCTTTTGACTAACAAACTTTTATCATTGACCTTTTTTTCTTATTGAGGCATTTTCACTTTTTTATTTAATTTGGTTTATTCTTTTTCTTAAAATATCTTATTCAGTTCTATTAAAGTTGCTACATTTATCAAATCATGAAAAGTTCTTAGTGTTTTATATTATTGATATTTATTTTTTCTATTATTTTTAGTTGAATTAGTTTTCTTTCATTTACATTTTCATTATTTTGCGGCAGTCAAGGGTAAAAGAAAGATTTCCTTCAAATAATGATATGAGAATATACTTCTACTCCTTAAACATGTACACTGCACGTGCAAACGGAAAAATAACCGAGGATTTATGACTGTAACAAAATGAAAACTTATGGTGTATTGTGCAACGGTTGAAAGTTCAAGGGCAAACGTGTATTACCCCAAAATTTTATGGGACTTTTGTATAATTTCCCCCAATTGTTAACTATTTTATCAATTTTATTATACTCACTATTGCTTTTGGTAAATTTTCTATCCTTATTATTTCTTCTGTTTCTTCATGGAACTCAATGTACTTTTTCCAGTTTATGTTTTCAGTATGGCTTTTCTTATATAATACAATATGTAAAAAGATATTGCATCTGCCAAATCACGTTTAGGTGTAGCGTCAACATTTTGTCCATTCACCGTACCTTTGCCATATCCTTCTTGGCTGAACTTGAACAGATCACTTGCTCTCCTAGAGTTTGCAAAATGGAAAGTTCTAGTAGAGAAGTCCTAATCTTCCAACTTTATTATATTATTATAGATAGATAAATAGACGATTAATTCGGTTGTGTGAGCGCCTAATGCGATCGAAGCGTGCTGTGAAGAAATTCTTGTACTGATGTTCCTGTCATGAATGCATTAAGATAAACGAAAATGTCCTCCTCCAACTAGTGTTGATTTTCTAATTTGATTCTCTCAACTCATAGGGGTGATCGGTTCCTTGGCGATCTGATTTCTAGATAAGAGCTAAGAATCTGATCAGAGGGACCACTTCCGGGTGGTCCAATGAAATCAGTCTCATATTGTATTTTGTGCATAAAGTTGCTGAAAACATGGCGGGTAGCGGCTGGAGGAGGATGCTCTTTACGTAGGAGGTTCTGTGATTGTGGGAGATATATAGAGAGCGGAGAGGTTTTAAGAAATTACGAGTTTTGTTGTTTTTGGTAATGAAATTTGGGAGGTAGTGGCATTGTGGGATTGCTCCAGGGTCGGGAACGACAGAGGAGAGAGAGGGAACATTGGTTTCGCCATCGAAGGAAAGCAAGGGCAAGAGGGTTAAATACGGGGAAAAGGATAGCCGGTTGGGCTGTAAGGACGTAGGGCGGAGTGGGGCTATTGCTAGTGCTTTGGAATTGAAGAAGTTGGAGTAGAGGCAGAGATGGAGTTGGAACGTCTTCCTGGGTCTAGAGGCGAGCGCGTCTCCTCTTTTTTTCCACGCTTTCAAGCTGGAAAGAGCGAGCACGAGGGAGAGACGCGAGAGAAAATAGGGAAAGAGCTCCTTTATATATTCTCAAGAAATGAAAATAATAATCAATTCAGTCCGGCCCGAGCAGTCCAGGTGGACTATTCCATCTCTCACTGAAAATCACCCATTCCAATTTTATGAAATCGAGAAACGAATATGTGCCTCCATGGATTGCCCAAAACCTGCTGGCAATCCGGTCCGAGTGGTTCCTGTTGCTTGCCCCTAGTAATTCACTCGATTTTTGCAATCAAATCTTCTTATTTCTTGAAATGCAAACATGGCTCAGTTAAGAACACCGTTTCTTTCGCATCATTGTCACAATATGTGCATTTCTTTCTCTACCCCCAAAGCTGCTTCTTCTTCTTTTTTCAATTTTGCTAATGTATAGTCACGTCGAGATCATGTTGAAGATTCGCTGCGCAACGAATACTAATGAGATTTTGAATGTTTGCTAATTCTTTGTAGAGGTTCTTGCCGTTGGAGTTCGGAATGGACCCAGCCCTCATGGGTGATGCAATTGAGCCGGGATGGGTCACATTCAATGAGAAAATGGAGGTGAGAAAAGCAATCGAGGAAGCTAAAATTCCTTGCACATATATGTCGCCCAACTGCTTTGCCAATTATTTTGTGGGCAATCTCTCTTAACTATCGAGTCTCACTCCTCCAAAAGACACTGTGTATCTATATGGAAAAGGCAACGTCAAATGTATGTGAGGTGCATAAACCTACGTTAGGCATATAGAGAAAATCTCTTCTAACCATATTTCTGAATAGTAGGTCACAACCATATGATGTCCATATTTGTAACCCACCAATAAGAATATTGGTTGGAGCAAGTTTCCTTCAATTAGAGATGGAGGAAAACACGTTCCCCATTTACAATACAGACACGATAATATTTTCGGTAAACTTATCAAAAAAGGGTTGACTAAGTGGTAAAATAATCGGAACATGGGCATTAAGAAACTTCATTCTCAGGTTTGACGTCTTCTCGCCACAACAACCCCCTAACCCCCGACGTAGGTCCCAAATGCTACCATGTGAAATGATCAACTCACATCAAAGTAGGCCATTCATCTATGTCAACTAGGATTGTGAGGGAGCTATAAATTTTATTACAAATATAGGATTCAATCTTTCAGCAATTTCTTGTTTGGTGAGGCTGTGTCATGTTTTAAATGTTTATCTCATGTCAATAATGGGGTAAGGCTTACCTAATCAACCAGTATCCTCCTGGGTGTATCCTTGAACATCTTCATTAGATTACATGTGTACTTGATCAGAAGGGCGATCACTAGCTCGATATATCTAGTCTAAATCAGGACTTCGCAAAATATTTTCGACTTCTCGTAAATTCTATCGAGGTCGAAAACCTTAGCTTGGGTGAGTCATTTAGCCAAGTTTCAACACTTTGTGTTCCCAGTTAAGTCACAACTACGTATGAATTTCTGTTTGGTAACTCGTGAGAGTTTTTGATACTGCATTATTGTTGCAGCTGTTTACTTCGATGAAGATGACATTGCAACGTACACAATTAAAACGATTGATGATCCGAGAACATTTAACAAAACGGTGTGCCTAAGGTGACCAGAGAACATTCTGCCCCAAAGACAACTGGAGATGTGGGAGAAGCTCAGTGGAAGGACCATGGAGAAGAGAAGCATTTCCGCAGAAGACTTCCCCAAAAAAGTTCGTCGCTAATTTTTTGCGTTGACCGCCCTCACCCCCATTTTCTCTCTCTCTCTCTGCTGATTCCTCCACCACCCTGTTGACTCTCCCCTCTCTCTCTCTCTCTCTCTCTCTACCCGGAAACAATGGCGTCTTAGCTCCCTCCTTCTCTCTCTACAGTCCAGCAACTCTCTCTCTCTCCCCTCGTGTAAGGGGCTCTCGACACCCACTTGGGTTCTTCTTGAAACGCCGCATCGTCCTCGAGTTGGAAGCGCTTTGGCTTCCGTGCGGCGTTTCGGTGGGGGGGGGGGGGGGGTGGGGGAGGGTGTGGCGGCATGGTGGACTCGATCGGGGCTCTCCGGTTCGTACGAAACCAGCTACAGCAGCGGCGTGTGCGCCACGCCGACCGGCACGGAGGCTTCCTCCTCATGCGCAGCGACGTTCATGAGTGTGTATGTATTAGCTGATGGACCACAAATTTACGCGAGGAGTAAATATAATTCATGAGTGCTGCCCTCGCCCGACGCCGGGGAGGGTCGCCCTCTCGCCCGACGCCGGCGAGGGCCACCCAACCCCAACGCCGGCAAGGGCTGCCCTTGCCGGCTTCCTTCCACCATGGCCAGAGGAGGGAAGAGAGAAGGAAAAAAAAAATAGAAAAAAGAAAAGGAGGAAAATACACTTGGACAAATGTATTATGAGGTAAATGTGTCACAAATGACATAATTTTGAGTCTTTTGTATCACAAAAAAAAAATTTCAGGGTAAATTTATCACAAGCGATATAATTTAGGATTTTTAGTGGTATTTTCCCTAACTTCTTTGAAGTGTTTCTTTTTTTACAATTCTTTTTTTCTCAAATTACGAAAATAGTTGCTGCTGGGCGCTGCCGGCCTCTATTTAAATCTATGTTCTATTATTCTATAGTAATTTTTTATGGACGAAGTACTCTAGAAGAGACTTCAAATCTTTCTCTGGAGTCTGGCCTTGTTGGAGCAAAGTTGATGCAAAGTAAATCTGTTAAACGGACGGATCGGATTAAATTTAGGCCGGATTATTACCCCTTTTAATCCGTTTAGAACTCATTTATAAAAAAGGCAAATTTCTCGACCCATAGCCAACTGACACTTGACCCAACCCATTTAATAAAATTTAGGAAAGCTTATTTTGCTAATTATTTTTAAAAATTGTACTGCCAAAATATTTTCATTCAATACAAATCTAGTGAACAATTTTTATATATTTTTAAAAAAAAAATTGAGATTCCGTTTGTTTCGCAAAAAATATGACATTTCTGGAAAATGTTTTTTAGGAAAGTGACAATATATTTTTTTAATATGACACTTCTGGCAAATTGTCTTACGTGGATTTTTGTATTTTTTTTCAAATATTTATTTATTTATTATTTTCCTTTTTTCTTTGTTTTTTTCTTCTATGCGCCGACTGCAAAGGCCTCACCCTTGACCAGCAGGGTCACGAAGACCCTAGGTGAGGCCAATGCTGGCCATGAGCAAGGGCACAAAGGCCCTCGCGAGATCTAGGCCGCCTCGCCCACAGTCGGCAGGGTCGCACAGGCCCTCACGGCGGATTTTTTGGATGTGGCAAATTATCGAAGGCACTTAAGCGAATGATTTTTCATATTTGCGGCACTTAATTGATTGATTTTTCAAATTTGCGATACTTAAGCAAGCGAAAAAAATTACAAAAATCGTCCGCATCGATGCCGGTAGTATCACATATGACAACCGATATCCATATCGAGGCAAATTTCTGATGACACTTAAGTGACCGATTTTTTTTCAAATTTGCAACACTTAAAGTGAGTGAAAATAAAATTATGACACTTAAGTGAGCGCCGTACAAAAGTTATGGTACATTTATCTCTAGAATACACATGAAATTCTAAAATCCCTAAATTTTCATTTCAAATTTCCAAAAAATGACCAAATCTCATCATTTCCGCGCCCTTAAACAATCAAAAGAAGAAGAAGCTCACCGCTCTCCCTCTTCGCCCCCACACCCGACTACCCCCCTCCTTTTCTCTCTCTAAAACTCCCTCACTTTCTCTCTCTACAGCTGCGCTCCTCTCCTCTCCTCTCCTCCAATGGAAGAAGAAGACCAGCACAAGGTCGCAGATCTGGTCCGGGAGCTCGTCCTCCGCCTCCTCTCCCGGAGCAGCCCCGCCGGCGACCCCCCCTCCGCCGCCGCCGCCGCCGCGGCGCCCGACCCCCTCCGCCTCCAGGGCTCCCTCCGCTACGCCCTCCGCATCCTCTCCAGCCGCCTCGCCCCCTCCGCCGCCCCCGACGCCGCCGCCCTCGCCGAGTCCATCAAGCGCCGCCTCGCCACTCAGGGGAAGTCCTCCCAGGCCCTCGGCTTCGCCGATCTGTTCGCCAAGTTCGCCTCCAAGACCGGCCCCGGCAGCGTCAACAACAAGTGGGCGGTCCTCTACCTGCTCAAGATCGTGGCCGAGGACCGGAGCAGCGCCAGCGGCGGGCTCGATTTCTCCGGGCCGCTGCCCAATTTGGATTCGTTCGAGGCCGAATTGGGGAGCAAGCCGAGGGTTTCGCGGGATCGGGAGAGCGAGCGGAATGGCTGGAGTAATGGGGTTCTGCTGGTCGCCAAGGACCCCGAGAATTTGCGCGATTTGGCGTTCAAGGAGTACGCCAGCTTAGTGAAGGAAGAAAACGAGGTGTCGGAGGAGGTCTTGGTGAGGGATGTGCTGTATGCTTGTCAGGGAATAGATGGCAAGTATGTGAAATTCGGTACGGTAGTGGATGGTTATATCTTGTCGGATTTGGTTAAGGTCCCGAGAGCGACCAGGACTATGGTTAGGAAGCTCTGTGAATTGGGTTGGTTGTTTAGGAAGGTCAGGGGTTACATTTCGGAGTGTATGGATCGGTTTCCTGCTGAAGATGTGGGGACAGTTGGGCAGGCATTTTGCGCCGCGTTGCAGGATGAATTATCGGAGTACTACAAGTTGCTGGCTGTGCTTGAAGCTCAGTCGATGAATCCGATTCCTCTAGTCTCGGAGACGGCCAGTTCGGAAAATTATCTTTCTCTGAGGAGATTATCCGTATGGCTTGCGGAGCCGATGGTGAAAATGAGGCTGATGGCAGTTTTGGTTGATAAGTGTAGGGTCTTGAGAGGGGGGGCAATGGCTGGGGCTATTCATTTGCATGCGCAGCACGGTGACCCGCTTGTGCATGAGTTTATGAGGCGTCTACTGACCCGAGTTTGTTCTCCTCTTTTCGAAATGGTGAGGAGTTGGGTCCTAGAAGGAGAGTTGGAAGACAATTTTTCCGAACTCTTCATCGTGGGTCAGCCAGTAAAAGCTGAATCTCTTTGGAGGGAAGGTTACCGGCTTCATGCTGGGATGCTCCCTTCTTTCATATCCCCTTCTCTTGCACAGCGTATCTTAAGGACAGGGAAGTCCATAAACTTTCTTCGTGTCTGCTGTGAGGACCGTGGCTGGGCTGATACCGCGACAGAAGCTGCATCTGCTGCTGGGACCACTACGAGAAGAGGGAGTCTAGGTTATGGTGAAACTGAAGCCCTTGAATCTTTGGTTGATGAAGCGGCCAAGAGAATAGATAAGCACTTGTTAGATGTTATGTACAATAGATATAAGTTTAAGGAACATTGTCTTGCAATTAAGCAGTATCTGCTTCTTGGGCAAGGAGATTTCGTTCAATATCTCATGGACATTGTGTGGCCTGAACTTTCTGAGCCTGCTAACACAATTAGCTCTTTCAAGCTTGCTGGATTGCTGGAAAGTGCAATCAGATCTTCTAATGCTCAGTATGATGATCCTGAAATATTAGATAGGTTACGGGTCAAGATGATGCCTCATGGCACTGGAGATAGGGGTTGGGATGTCTTCTCTTTACACTACGATCCTAGGGTCCCATTAGATACTATCTTTACAGAGTCTGTAATGGCAAAATATTTAAAGATTTTTAACTTCCTATGGAAGCTTAGACGCGTGGAACACGCACTTATTGGTGCTTGGAAGACCATGAAGCCAAACTGTATCACTTCCCATGCCTTCTTGAAGCTGCAGCGTGCCGTTAAGTTGCAGCTTCTTTCAACATTGAGGAGATGCCAGGTTCTCTGGAATGAGATGAACCATTTTGTTACAAATCTGCAATACTATATTATGTTTGAAGTCTTGGAGGTCTCATGGTCTAATTTCTCCAGTGAAATAGAAGCAGCCAAGGATCTCGATGATCTACTTGCAGCTCACGCCAAGTATCTCAATTCAATTGTGGAAAAATCACTTCTTGGTGAACGGTCTCAAACCCTTCACAAATCACTTTTTGTGTTGTTTGACCTCATATTGCGATTTCGAAGTCATGCTGATAGGTTATATGAAGGCATATATGAATTGCAAGCCAGGTATTGGGCTTTCTTTTTTTCTCCTCTTGATGTGTGCAAGCAAGCGTATATGAACACATTGTATGTAGACATCTACGTGAAAACTAAGTTTTACATAAGCCTATTCTTACTTCTTTTTGAACGATGTAGGACTGGGAATTCTTCCTTACCTTCGCGAGACAAAAGCAAGGCGAGAAAGCAAAAGAATGATAAATCTTCAGAACCTGGTTCATTGATTACCGATGGAAGGAAGGCCCTAACTCAGCGAGCAGGTGATTTTCTACAGAATATGCGGCAGGATTTGGAAGCAATTGCAAAAGAATACACATCGTTGCTTGAGGGTTTCTTGTCTCAGTTGCCTGTTCAGCAGCATGTTGATCTTAAGTTCCTATTGTTCCGCCTCGATTTCACTGAGTTCTACAGCCGGTCGGGACTTAGTAAATGAACATGCATGGTAAATAAGTTGCAAAATGAGTTCAGGGAAACATTTGCTTTGACATTTGGTGGGTGAACTGCAATGTTGATTGCTCATTGCTTGGGATCGTGTGGTTGATTATGTTGGGCTGTCACAGTGGAACGCAACTCACAGGTTGACTTTAGGTATGGATTTTAGCTTCGTTTTTTCTTTTTACTTAAGATTTATAGTTTTGTCGTGCATATGATTTGAATTATTAGTGTGTCTTCTTTTGCAGGGGGGATTGCTTGCTTTGGAGTTTTTAACCGATTGGAAGCTATGGGTCGATACCGGTTGAGTAATTGAATTTAGTAACATAGATTCTTTTGATGTGGTCGCCCATCCTGTGTTTATGTTTTCGTTGACCACTTGTTCTTACATTGTACATACTTATCATGACGTGTTGTTCGAGATAGGTTGCAAAGTCTCGTGTTTCACGGATGTTTTGGATCTCTAAGTTTGCCCTGTTTTGATTGGTAGGAGAAATCAATATTGTAACACACTCTGAAGCTTGGAATGGAAATATATCCTCTTCATTTCAATGATGAACTTGTCTTCCATTTTATGTCGAATATGATGGCATATAAGGTCGGATAATTCAAGCGGAGACAAGCCACAGAGAGAAAATTTGGAATGTGAGCAGGACTTCGATTCCACTGGTTACTGTATATGATCTCGCGTGGTTTGTAGGTATATGCAGATTTAAGCCTACTAATTTTGATTTTGAATAGGAACTGTTGAACTGGCTAATTCGTTATCCTCACATTAGCAATAAAATATCTGGAATGACACGGGAATCATAGTCAATTATCCCCAACAACTTTTCATTAGACATTCTACAGATGCAACTTCATCACTGTAGTCATCAACTTATCACTTCCTCAAAAAAAAAAAAATTTGTAGCGAAAAAACTTTCTCGACCTAAAATGCTCTACAGCTCGGGCCTAAGCATTGGAGACCAGACCTCGAGCATCGAGGACCCAAGCATGGCATTTATGGACCTGGACTCGGGTGTTGGGACATCACGCACGAGCACTAGAGCTTCGAGCATAGCCTTGATTAACCTAGGCTCTAGCACTAGAGATCTGATCTTGAATGCTGGGAACTGGCGTTAGGGTTTCCATGCCCAAGCGTGGAGTTTCGGGTCTAAGTACCGATATCTAATCATATTTTAGAAAATGTTTTCCGATTTTTCAAAGAGGAAATCATTTCCTTAAATTTAAGTATAAGTTTTCCGTTAACTCATTTTCCTAAATGAACCAAATGTCAGAAAATGAATTAAATGTTTTTCACGAAACAAACCGAGTCTTAATTTGTCCATATCTCACCGTATATGCAGAGATTCAACAAACACACCAAAAATTAGAGCAGGTAGCAATCTAGTCCAAAGAACATCTGGAGACTTGCTATGCCAAACTTTTTCTTCGGCATCTGAGTTTAGCTTAAGAAACTTGTTTGTACCTTCTGCTTTCATCAGCGATCCAGATTGCAGCATGGTGGGAGTTCTTTAGCAAAGCAAGGGGAAAACAGGTTAATATATACTCATCTGGAATCTAGAGTTCATATGGAGACGCTAATCTCATTTCAGTATTGTCCTTCACTTTCTTGTACATTACGAAAAAACTCGTATATACATTCATCACCCCAAGGTTCCAGAGAAATCAAAACCCCTTCTCACGCATCGACCATCCAATAAGAATCTCAGAGAATCCCAGATCAATCATAGATCTGAGCTACCTTATCACAACACCCTATAGTGAAACGTCTTCAAACATGCGTCCAGTCTATAATCCAGGTAGCCTTAGTGTGTTTCTTGGGGAACTTACCCAAGCTGAACCCGCAACAGCGAATCTCCATAATGCGTTGACATCATCAGGCAAAGCATACTCAATGCCAACGCGTGGACCGATCAGTATATTTTCCGGCTTTGGCCCATCTAGGATTTCCAAACCACCTGGACAGTCATTTCTATGAGATATGCAGTGACAGATCACATAAAGAGAAGCAAACAACTGAAATTCTGTTTGGGTGCTCACGTCCCAATTTTCATTCGTTCATTTCCTTGTCTAGCAACATGTTATCATCTTAGGCAGGGATTAGTAGCCTCCTATAATAAGAGCCAAATTGAAGGTTCGAAAGTTAGGTTCATCACTGACCAGGAGTATAAAGGGGATGGCTTGACCAGTCAGTCGAAAGTCCTAGCGCTTGGCCAACCTGGTGAAAAAGAGTTCTTGTTCAGTGATGTCCATACAACACATTCTACAGGAGAAGAACCAAAAAATCATGACTTATTGGATGATCGGGATGCGGTAATACATCTAAAATATTATTACATCGAACATATTCCCACCTGGATTCAGGAACAGCGACATGTACTAAGCGCACTGTCCAAGCCAAAGAACTTACACCGAATAGGGCAAGATCATGTTCTAGATCTTGGTTTACAAATATAAGAACGTAATAAGAAAGTACTTGGATTTTCACTGAGCACAGGACAAAACTTATTCCTTCCACAAGAAAATCTCATTGGTTTTACAAGCAAAGTATCTGCTAGAATAACAGCTCTCTCTCTCTCTCTAGACAGCTGTTTCTCAGTTCTACTAAAGAAACAGTTGGACCTTGTTTTCCCCGAGTTTTTTCTCATCACCTCATGTTTCACCATCCAGCCCTACCTTGTCTAGATGACACCCCTCTACTGTCTCTGTCCTCAAAAAAATCAATCAGATGATTTTTAAGGATCGATCACTGAGTACTCAACTTAAGAAATAGCCTGATATAATTTTGAAATAAAATCATGAACTAGGGGAATCGCCTCGTGATATTCCATCAGTCAAATAAATCAACTATCAAGCCATTTAGTAGTTGCGCGGGCATTAAAAATGTATGACACAATTCCTGTACGTACTTTTGATAGTCATCCAACGGTTCAATCAGTTAGTATGAATATCTGATCCTTCCCATTATCCAAATAATATCACTTAAGCATAACAAACTAGGGATGTGCCCATTTTCCAAAAGTCAGGTTTCCCATATTTGTAGTTCTTCATCGTCAGAGATCCATCAGTGGATTAGATAAATCCGGCCTAATCGGCCATTTTTACATCTATTAGAATTTGGAGAGAGAGAGAGAGTGAGAGAATAATGTGTTGGTGTTATCGCAAATTGGTGACGCTTTTCTTTTTGAACATAAGAACATAAAATACAAAAAGAAACAACCCTTTAAATTTATAACTCGCTCAACATCTCGTCTTTCCAGAGCTCATCTCAGGTACTTAATTCACTGCATGTTCGACATTTATAAGTGGAAGCTTTGGCCATCTATTTTGCTCTATGTGACTGTGGGTCCACTCGGCATAAACTTAATGTGTCTAAGCTACACTCAGTGATATACTTTAAGTTTTGACCCTCATTGTCTAATTTCTACGCAAAGAGGAGGTTAAGCCTACTTCATGAATTGAGGTCACCGTGCTGTTGCCATGAAAAAAGTTTAATTACAGTCATAACAAGCTTTCACCACAGGCTTTGAGTTTTTGGAACTTTGGATATATGCAGTCAAATATTGCTAATGCAAAAATTATATGTACAAATACACACATAAATCTTTCTGCAGGGAACAAATCAGATCTGCCACCAGGTGAAATGGAATGAAATTCGCATCAGAATGAAAGACTCGTAATACTTTAAACTGACCTTGCCAGGCCCCGTAAGAAGCACGGGCTTCTCCGTTTGCTGACCCCTACGTTTCTGGATGGTCTCTAGCCCTACAACATATGTCATCAGTAACTCGGTAATGCAGCATCAATGAAGAAATAGACAGATTCTTACATCTCCAGACCAACCAACTGAAAATCCAACTAATTCTCCTAAGCTCATCAATGAACTTCAGCATACTCCAAACATATGTCATCTACTCAGTAAGGCAGCATCAATAAAGAAATGGACAGATCCTTACATCTCCACACCAACCATCTGAAAATCCAACTACTATTCTTAAGCTCATCAATGAACTTCAGCATATTCCAAGAATGAGCCAGATTGGAGAAATTTGGAAAACCACAGGCAAGAAATGTGAACAATGTAGAGGGAATCCCATTTCTACTGCTCTGAATAAGCCTCTGAACCGACACTCGTCAAGAATAACATAGAGAAGGGAGGTTTAGGCAATGCAGTTACCACTAACAGGAGCACAAGAGCGAATCAAGACAGCCGCTCCAATTCCTTCCTTGTCTGCCACAACATTAAGCATTGTGTGGAGACCATAGCAGAGATACACATATGCATGTCCTCCTGGTCCAAACTACAAGACGACATTCAGTAAGCAGTCAGTACATGCACAAGCAATAAAAACATAAAAATAGGGTCATGTTAGCCTCCAAGAACACTTATTTAGCGTGCTTCAAGTGCCCTAAAGATGCTCATTAACTAAATCTGCGTTAAAAAGTGATATTTGCCTGGTAGAATCATAAAGGAAAGTTGTGATAAGCTTACAGCTGGTGCTGTCCTCGCCGTAATGCCAAATCGACCATGACAAGCCGAATCATTTGGCCTATAAGCTTCAACCTGTCAGCACGCAGAATCAGGGTATTTTCAACTTTCAGTGCAAAAGGCAGATGTCGATTTCTTCTGTGCTTTTCTCCATAATCAAAACTCGTAATCGTCGCTTAGCCGCCTAATTAGAATTCAAAGGGAGAGTAAACTGTCCTTTACACTATTTTATCTTGCATTCCCACTATCCAATCAAACCTACTCCAAATCATTGGCCCGATTGATCGACACAAAAATCTCTACTTTTTCATCCAGCTCGACATCCAGAAAGACACTAAGCAACTGCTACTTCCTTAAGGAATATGCCCGATACGAATTCCGACTCCATTTTCGACAGCTCAAGATTTTGGAGAGAAAAAAACGATGAAGCGACTAGTATGCCAGACAAGTTGTTCATGTTTGGCCGCAGCCCACATTTCTAATGCAAACGGCGAGTCGACACAATGTACCCGAAGAAAAACTTAGCGCTACCGAAGACGAAGAGCACCCACCTCGGTAATCTGAAGAACAACGTCGTCTCGTCTCAAGAACTTCCCGAGCAACCGCGGCGCGAGGTCCAGAGCATCTATTTGAAAGAATTCCCGCGACAGAATCTTGAACTGCTCGAAGGATGCGCTCGAGGGCGGGGCTTCATTGGGTCGATGCCGGGGTCGAAGCTGAGTTCTGGGGCTCGCCGCTTTCAGGGCGGCCGCCGGCTTGGCGCGCCGGCTCGCCCGAGTCTTGAGCGACTCGGCGCGATCGCTCGCTCGACTCGGTGATGTCCCGGGTCCCCCGAGTCGCTTGGCATCGCGACTCGTCGCCGTCGTCGTCGCCGTCTTCATCGGGAGCTCCGAGCGAGAGAGAGAGGGAGAAGACGAGCAGGTGGCTGGGGCTCTTATTCAGGTGAACTCGCATCTGTTCGAACGCGAACGTGGGGTTGACCTTTTGTGTTCGTGGCGGTTGTCTTCGCTCGCGGGTTTGATGGTCGCTATCTCGTTTTTCTTAGTCAACTCGAAACTTAAGGAAGTAAATGAAGGCAAAATCGAGTTAAGTTTGATTTTAAAATTTCTGTAATTCCAATCGTTTCGCATCCGGCTTGCCATGTCATGCTGCGCGTGATTATTGACGTGATCATTTCAAAATCGCATTTCGTATCCAGATTGGCCATGTGATGTCGTATGTGATTATTGCTTTATCAAGTAATTTCATCATTATGTGTTGCATCTGATTTGTCATGTCGTGCTGTATGTGATTATCGTCATATCATGCCATCTCATTCTTTATACTTTGCACTAGGTTTTTTACATCATATTGCATGTGATTAGTGTCATGTCATGTTATCGTACCATTATGTCATACTCACGCCTGTCACGTAACAAAAGCACATACGAAACTTGAGTAGTTTAATAAAATTGTGAGGTAATCAAAGTCGAGAGTTCATTGAGTCATTACTGTTTTACACCTACAGTTCGTCCTTCTAAATTCCAAGCACCGTCGTCATTTTCCAAAAAAAAAAATTTTGATTTGAACAGTGCTATCGTAATGCACGAAAAAAGGTTTGCCTCTCTGAAGATGCTTAACGATATCACGAATGTCGCCCCGTCGGAAATTAACTTTCGAAAAGCACCTCACGGGTGCTTTTAGAGCCATGATTAAATGCTTCCACGACCTAATTTTTAAGGGGGCGAGCCTCATTATTGTATGTTAGCATGTTGATTATGAGGTTTTCCTTTACTAATAATGACGCTTAACTTATAGACACGGTATCATTCTCTTCCATGTCTTTTCGATTCACTTTCGTACCAAGAGAACTAAACAAGTTTGTAACAGAGACTTCTAGTTATAATGATTAATGCGTGGGCCCGAACGAACAACACTTAACTCGCCCCGAAATATTCAAAGAAGCCTTTGGGTAACATAATGTAAATGCAATGGGCCAGCCTCCAAAAGACTTCACAGCCTGTAAAATTACTCGATGTGTGATGTGATAATCGTCAATTTGGTGTCATGAACTAAGATGAGAGGAGAATTAGGGTTACCATGTTATTCATCAAAAAGCTTTGGGAGAGCATTTCCAGGAGCCCTTTTGGGCCTTCAAAGGCTCTGCCAAATTTGAGGTAACCACAATTCTAAAGGCTTTTAAGCTGAAATTAAGCATTTCCAAAAACCTATCAAGGTGTAATCAATCCCAAGGTGGGAACTTGAATCGAGAAGCGCCCACTAAAGACCAGTTCCACAAAATGGGAACCGGTCTACAATTGCTACAATCCCGCACGGATCTCCTCTCTGTTTGCCAAGAGACAAAAAAAAAACCCTACTTCTCCTCGTTATGTTCAAATTAATATTGTCAACACTTCAAATAGGAAGCCCTTATCTCTGTTGTGTCGAATTAATAAAATCCTTTGAAACCCAAAAGCTCCATAATTAAACGTTCTAACAAATTTCTGTGATCTCATGTAATGCAAATGCAGTTTTCCAATGTAGACCAATCTAGGAAATTCTGTAAATGTAATTGATACTCAATTGCAACAAAATTCTATGAACTGCTAAATGACAAGCTTGCATAGCAAAATATTAACCCCAAATCAACACACACACTCTAACTGAGATGGTAATGGAATGAGCGAAATTAATCACCAGTCTAGTCCGAGTGGTCAGTTGAGCGGTTCCTCACCTGAAGCATCCGGTACTCATCAGTTCCAACCGGGAATCAGATCGATCCCTATGGAAACTGCCAATGCTAAGCTAGTTCAGTTCAATTCTAGGCGGTTTGGGGGGTTTTCGGTTCTTTTGCACATCCTTAAATCCTATAGCCTAATGCAACTCCACCCAGCATTGGCTTTGAGCATTTTCAAAATGCGACTTCCAAAATCTTTCAAAGACTCTTATACCAAAGTTGAGATGTCTGGTAACACAATTCTAAAGGCTCTTGAGCCGAAATTAAGCATTTCCAAAATCTTTTAGCCTAATGCAACTCCACCCAGAATGGGCATTGAGCATTTTCATAATGCGACTTCGAGAGTTTATCAATTTTTTCCAATTTTGTCTTCACTAAACTATCTAATTTCTATGTTTACCCTCACTCTCACCTTCGTGTGCAGATCCGACCAGCATCGTGCCACATCAACGACAAGGTCGGATTTAACCTTTGTTGAGCCTAATCTGACACCAATAACCCTCGCTTGGGATTACGTGGTCTCGTCGGCCCTTGCCTAGAGTCATAGCAGCCCATACCCGATCTATGCTCGGTCGATCCATTCTCCTTTTTTATTTTATTTAATTAAAGATTGCCTTACAGTCTAGATATGAAAGTTCATTAAATAAGTGTTTACCGAATATTATTTGCTTTTTATGAGAGCCCTTTAGTCTAAAAACCTTTTCCATAAACGGAAAGCCTTTGGGTAAAAGTTCTCTCAAACTCACCCTAGCAATTGAGGATCACGTCAATGAGATGCAAGTATTTCCGACAAATATACGTGTGAGAATATATTGCACAGATGGTATGAGCCTGTCGCCTCTCTCGTTACTTCATTAAGTGGGCTTGGATACTACTCATTTCTCATTGGTCTTGGACTGTAATGACTTCGGTGAAAAGAAAAAAAGGGTGCAAAGGGGCGGTCCGCTTAATCACCCTCTATGGCATTATCATAAAGGTCACATGCCTGCCGTAGAATGTTGATTTAAGCCACTGCTGCTCAGTCCACCCGCATGTACGTGACTCGTCACTACTGTAGCCCCATCGGCAGGTTAAAAGTCGGGAAATCTCTTTATATGACGGTACCAAATTTTCCAGGTACAAGTTAGTCTGAGGTTCGCTTACAATATGACTTCAACAAGAATCTTATGAAAGATAGTGTGACCGTTCCATGGGCTATTGCACTCTTTGGCAGGTGGTCTAATGACTTGGGTCGTGAAAATTGGTAGGATCTATCATTATCTTTTTAAAGGGAAAATTATCCAAAAAGTCATAAACCTATTATACGGTGGCCAATTTATTCCTAAACTTTTCAATTGTGTCAATTTAGTCCTAAATCTTTTGATGATTTGTTAATTTAGTCCTAAATCATTTGATAATTTGTCAATCCAGTCTTTTAGGCCAATTACCCAAATGAGAGATTTATGACTAGATTGGCAAAAAGTCTGTTTAGGACTAAATTGATACAATTGAAAAGTTTAGAACTGAATTGACCATTGAACAATATGCCTAGGACTTTTTGGACAATTATCCCTCTTTTTATCATATACTAAGGTCAAAGCATGACTCTTGCTCTTGATCAGGCGATTCCAACATCATCAGAAAGTTTATACTTATCTAAAATTATAAATAAATAAAAAAAGTTCACAAGCTTCCCAATGCATAAAAAGCCGCAACAATGGGACTAATTAAAAAGTAATCACCGGTCAAAAATCAATTAAATGCTCATTTATGTAAAACATAGATACAAGTTATTAGGGATGAGCAAAAGGAATCACCTAGATCAGACTGGACCGATCGGTTCTCGGCAGTTTGAGGAGCATTGGTCTGGTTTGCAGTTCCATAAAATTAAAACTGATGAATTTCGATCCGGTTCTCAATTTCAGAGTGTGGAATCGCCCATCCAGATTATCCAGATCAAACCGATTTTGCATCCCGATTTGCTATGTCATGTCATATGTGATTATTGTTTCGTCAAGTAATTTCACCATTATGTCTCGCATTCGATTATATGTAATTATCTTCTTATCATGTCATCTCATCGTTATACTTTGCAACGGATTTGTCATGTCACGTTGCATGTCATCATTGCCATGTCATGATATCGTGCCTTTATATCTTGCAGCACGTCTGTCGTGTAATGAAAGCACGTACAAAACTCAAGTGGGTTGATTAAGCTGGCGAGGTAATTAGAGTCTAGGGTTCGTTGCGTCTTTATTTGTCGGCAACAAGGAAGCTCGGCTTTTTTACACCTATAGTTTTCGTCGTTCTAAATTCCAAGCACTGTCATCATTTCCCTTAAAAAAAATTGATGTAAACGGTTCTACCGTAATGCACGAAAAAAGAATTTGCCTCTTTGAAGATGCTTAACGCATCACAAACGTCGCACGTTGAGACTTAACTTTCAAGAAGCATCTCACGGATGTTTTTAGAGCCGTGATTAAATGCTTTTAAGGCCTAATTTTTTAGAGGGGTGAGCCTCATTATTGGATGTTAGCATGTTGATTATGAGGATTTCCTTTACTAATAATGACGCTTAACTTATAGACTAAACAAGTTTGTAGCACAGACTTCTAGTTATAACGTTTTATGTATAGGCCCGAATGAACAACACCTAAATCACTCCGAAATTTTCAAAGAAGTCCTTTGGGTAACATGGGCCAGCCTCCAAAAGACCTAAAAAAAGCTTGTGAAATTACTCGATGTGTGATGATAATTGTCAATTTGGTGTCATGAACCAAGATGAGAAGAGAATTAGGGCTACTATTTTATGCATCAAAAGCTTTTGGGAGAGCATTTCCAGAGCTCCAGAGTCCTTTTGGGACTTCAAAGGCTCTTCTGCCAACATTTTAGTGTTAGGTAACACAGTCGTAAAGGCTCTTCAGCCAAAAATTAAGCATCTCTAAAATCCTATAGCCTAATGCGACTCCACCCGGCACTGGCTTTGAGCATTTCAGAATGCGACTCCAAGAGATGATCAATCTTTTTTCAACTCTGCCTTCATTAAACTAGCTAATTTCTATTTTTACCATCACCCTCGCTTTTCTATGCAGATCTGACAGGTATCACATGACAAGCTGAGGTTTGACATAGAGCTTAACCTAACACCAGCGGCCCTCGCCTGGAGTTATGCGATCTTGTCAACCCTTGCTTGGGGTCACAGCGGCCTGTCGCTTGATCTGTGCTCCGTCGATGCATTCTCCTTTTTTATTTTATTTAATTCAAAAATTGCCTTACATATGAAAGTTCCTTAAATAAGTATTTACCAAACACTATTTGCTTTTCATGAAATCCCTTTAGACTAACCATAAATGGAAAGGCTTTGGGTAAAAGCTTATCCCAGACACAATCCAACAATTGAGGGTCGCGTCATTGGGATGCAAGCATTTTCAACTGTCGATTATCTAAATTCAATCATGTCAACGATGCAAAAAAGTAATGAAAATTCGCACAACACAAGAATTTACGTGGTTCAGCAAGGAAGATGTGCTGCCTACCTACGTCCACGGGGAAAAGAGATCCGTTTCACTAATAACGTAGAAAAGTGTACAGCCACTCTTTCTCACCCCTTGCCTCTATTCTAGAGACCCCTTTCACCCTAAATATATATAACGAAACCCTAAATAGCACAAATTATAAAATTGCCCACATAGCCTAAAATATTTAGCTTTCCCATATAAATCCTTTTATGACTTAACATAAAACGCCTTTGGCAGCCCGAGGGCGCTGCCCCCGCGATCCCTGTGCTGTCTAGTCATCAAGGGGCCTTTCGAAATCGCCTCATAATCTCTCCGATAACAAAATATAAGACATCAACCTCAACAATCTCCACCTTGGCTTGGATTCTGTAAAGCCACTTGTGAAAGAATATAAAATATAGATGCCTTCATCCCCGTACCTCCATAAGAGGTACACTCCCGCACTCATTGAGTGCGTCCCTCACCTTCAACAGCCAGTTATATTAATTGAGCCCAAACAGGACCCAAACTGGCTTGGTAAAACAATCTGCAGGATTGCTATTCGTGTGAATCTTCCTCAAGTGAATGCTGCCATCTGACACAAGCTCCTTGATTTTATGAAACCTCACACATCTATATGCTTTGTTCTTGCATGAAACACTTGATTCTCGGTGAGATGTATGGCACTCTGACTGTCACAACGTAACACCGCACCTCCTTGCTCTAAACGCAACTCACGAACTAACCCAGTCAACCAGAGCCCTTCCTTAGCAGCTCCTATAACTGCCATGTACTTTGCCTCTATAGTAGACAATGCAATTGTGAACTGGAGCATCGCCCTCCATGAGATAGGTCCACCAGCTAATGTGAAGACATATCCTGTAATAGATCTCTTCCTGTCTAGGTCACCGGCAAAGTCTGAATCAACATATCCCGCTAGCTCCTTCGAACCTCCGTTGCGACTGAACATAATACTCAAGTCTGCAATCTCACTCAGATATCTAAATATCCACTTGACTGCATTCCAATGCTCCTTCTCTGGATTACTCATGTATCTGCTAATAACACTGACTGCATGAGATAAATCCAGTCTGCAACACACCATAGCATACATGAGACTCCCAACTGCACTAGCATAGGGAACTCGAGACATCTCCTCAATCTCCTCATGTTTTGTGGGGCATTGCTGATCAGATAACCTCAAGTGGCTAGCTAATGGTGTCCTCACTGATTTGGCCTTATTCATGTTGAAATGCTCAAGCACCTTTTCAACATACCTCTTTTGAGATACCCAGAGTTTACTTGCACTTCTATCTCTATGAATTTCCATACCAAGGATCCTCTTAGCAGCACGAAGATCCTTCATCTCAAACTCATTATTCAACAAAGACTTTAAAGAGATAATATCATGCATATCCTTAGCAACAATGAGTATGTCATCAATATAAACCATCAAAAGAATAATTGAATTATCATTTGACACTTTAAGATAAACACAACAATCATACTCACTTCTCGAATAGCCAATTTGCACCATAAAAGATTCAAAATGCTTGTACCACTGTCACGGAGATTGCTTAAGGCCATAAAGTGACTTCTTAAGCAGACAAACATGATATTCCTTTCCTGGCACTTTGAACCCGTCAAGTTGCTCCATGAAAATCTGTTCCTCCAAGTCTCCATGAAGAAATGTTGTCTTCACATCAAGTTGCTCCAACTCAAAATCAAACATGGCTACCAAAGCAAGTAGAATTTGAATGGAAGTGTGCTTTACTACTGGAGAGAATATTTCGTTATAATTCACCCTTTCCTTCTATGTATATCCTTTAGCTACAAGTCTAGCCTTGTACCTTACCTGCTCATTCTCAGACACTACCTCTTTCTTGCAAAAGATCCATTTACACCCAATAATCTTTCGCCCTTTAGGTTTCTCCACAATCTTTCAAGTCCTGTTTTTCTATAAGGATTTCATTTCTTCCATCATAGCTGACATCCATTTATTACTATCAAATCAGATATCGCATCCTGATAGGAAGATGGATCGCCTGTATCTACTGTGAGGGCATAAGCAACCATATCCTCAAACCCATATCACACAGGTACTTTATGAGTACGTTTTCCTGTACCTTCTGCGATGGTATAAGTATCTTCTACTGTCTCCTGTGATTCTAGTGAATTACTGGATGATTCCCTTCCTTCCGCTATTTCTGATTTACCTTACTCCACCTGCACAGTAGATCCTTCTTCACTTCTGTCATCAGCATGTGAACTATTACTTGCCTTCACCATGTCAGATTCATTAGAGACAACGTCCCTGTTGCGGAAGCCAAGCGATCGAACAATAAATTTGACAAAATAAGAAAATAAATCGGACACCAGATTTACGTGGTTCGGTCGTAGTGATCTACGTCCACGGGGAGAGCAGCACGGAATTCCACTATAGATCAAGCGATACAACGGAGATTACAACCACACTCGAGTCACTTAAGCACTCTAAGTGTTTCCCAAGCCCCAATTACACCCAATAACTCACACAGTGTTTAGCCCCACAATTCCTTACGAAATAATCTCTCAATCTCGCAAAAGAATTGTACACAAATCTTAACACAAGATTTAATCGCTACGAACACTTGAGCTCTTGAACGTAATTTGCCGAAGAAAGACCCACGAAACTCTCTGCCAAGCACTCTATTTCGACGCTTCAAGACTTCTTCGCTGAAAGCATCCCCTAACCCTGAACATATATATCAGGAAGTCCCATGTTGGTCAACAAAAGAAGTCCACCTTCACTTTCCTTTTCCGATTTGCGTTGGCCGACTCAATGTGGAATAGGAAACTGTAAAGCAAAGTCAATGAAGTCCAACTTTGTTTCACTTTCCCTTTTCTTGACCAATGACATCAGCGTGAATCAAGAAAGTGAATATGTGAGTTTTTAATTTCTTCTTCTTTCTTTGATAGCAACGAACTTCCCTTTTTTTTTTTGGTTAAATCCAAAATTTTGAAATTCATATTTTCGCTTCGGGCTCAAACTCGAGACATATTTTCAACAATCTCCACCTTGGCTCGACGTTTGAGCCAAGTAACAATCGCTTTGATAGAATCCGAATTTCGCTACTACTCTCCCACAGCCCCCGATGGGCTCAACCGCCACAGACATCCTCCAAGTCCAAGCCTCGCTTGAACTTCGCCATAGCCGTGGACCTCATCAGAATACTAACTCCACATGCACCTTTAACTGCTCTACAAGGATTTTCTGACACAACTTCATCAATCGCAGATAAAGCAAAACCATTGTTGCATCCATATCTATCGGAAGATTGAATACGCACCTTGTCAATATCAGCAGTTACAGCAACTATTGGCTCAATAGGCTCCACCTCGCTACAAGCACCATCCGTGTCGATTATTTTGCTAACACCCGCTACCTCAGGAGTTTCTGGTTACAACTCCACCTCAAGTTGAACACCGTCCAGATCCATATGAACACTGCTATTAACACTCCTAGCTAGAAGTACTGGAGACTCGTCAAATATAACTTCTCTGCTGACAACAGGTGAATTTAATTCCGGGCACCACAACTTATAGCCCCGTTCACCTTGTGCATAACCTAGGAACATGCACTTTATTGTCCTTCCATCGAGCTTACCATCACTAACTCGAACATAACATGGACAACCAAATATTCTAAGAACAGAATAACCAGCAATGTTACCTGACCACACTTCTTCGGGAGTCCGACATTCAATCGCAGTCGATGGGGATCTATTCTTCAGGTACCTCGCCGTACTAAGCGCATCCGCTAGAAATCTTCTAGCCATACCAGCACTAAAGAGCATTTTATGGGCCATCTCTAGTAATGTTCTGCTCATCAATTCTGCAACCTGTTGTGGTTCAATGGCACTAGTGCGGTGTTTCATTATGCCTTCCTTCATGCAAAATTCGTTTAACAGCTTCGAGCAAAACTTCATGCTACTGTCAGTCTGCACCTGCTTGATCGTTTTACCAGTCTCCTTTTCGATCAAAGCTTTCAACTGCCTGATCCTGACAACAGCATCAAACTTGTGCCTTAGCACAAACACCCACGTCTTCCTCGAGTAGTCATCAACAACTATTAGCATAAATATGGCACTCTTCCTCGAAGGAAACCGCGACAACCTGCGAACATCCAAGTGAATTAATTCTGCAATATCCGTGGTTTCTCTGACAATCGTACTAAACTGCACTTTCCGCCGTTAATCTAAATCACAGCACCTGCATACATTCAATTCGTTAGCCACATAACCACATAGCAAATTTCTTTCACTTAGAACCTTCAGGCTTCTCTCGCTAATGTGCCCCAAACGCATATGCCACAATTCAGACTTTCGAACTGATGCATCCGACATCTCCGTAGCGAATTCCATCACTATCTCACCTTGAAGCTCATACAGGCCACTATGCTTGATTCCTTTCATTATCACCAAGACACCTCGAACAACTTTCAAAACTCCACATTCTGAAGAATACCGACACCCAGCTGAATCTAGGGCACTCAAGGAAATCAGATTTTTCTTCAACTCTAGAACATGCCTTACTCCAGTCAATGTCCACACAATACCATTATGCATTCTGATTTTGACATCACCAACACCAATAACGTCGCATTCAGCATTGTTCCCCAACTGCACTTTATTATTTTCTGTGCACTGATAAGTAGTAAACAAATTCCTGTTTGGTGTAGCATGAAAAGAACAACCAGAATCCATAATCCATCCATCAAACGATAAATCATTAGTGACAGACAAGACATAATCAGCATCATCCAAATTACCATCAGCTATAGCTGCAATATCATCCGCAGGATCAACTCTAATTCCCTTACCTTTGTCGTTCTTCAGCTTAAGGCAATCCCTTCTAAGATGCCCCCTCTTGCCACAGCTCCAACAGACAATACCACCAGTCCTAGACTGACTTCGTCTATTCGAGTTCATACTACTTCTGCTAACACGTGTACCAGTTCTTCCTCTATTTTCACCTACTAAAGCAGCAGATACATGTTCGCCAGATTCTCTTCTATGGATGTCTTCGCTTAGAATTAAATCTCGAACACCATCAAACGTCAAACTTGTTGACCCAGAGAAATTACTAACAGCAGTAACAGTAGTATTCCAACTATCAGGCAATGAGAATAATAGAATCAAAGCACGTACCTCATCTTCAAAGTCAATATCAACTTAACTCGATTGACTAACGATCACATTGAATTCATTAATATGATCAGCAACTGATGCACATTCGCTCATCTTCAAATTAAACAGACGTCGCATCAAGTAGACTTTGTTGATCGCAGAGGGCTTCTCGTACATGTCCGACAAGGCTTTCATCAAACCCGCAGTGGTCTTCTCATTCACGATGTTAAACGCGACGTTACGAGCCAACGTCAGCCGAATAACACCCAAAGCTCGTCTATCCAGCAATTCTCAATCAGCTTGCTTCATCGTCTCTGACTTCTCCCCAGACAAGGGCACGTACAGTTTCATCTGATATAGTTGATCCTCAATCTGCATCTTCCAGAAACCAAAATCCTTCCCATCAAATCTGTCGATTCTCACTTTTCCTTCTTCTATCGCCATCGATTCGCTTCAACTCAACCAAGCCAAGCTTTGATACCAATTGTTGCGGAAGTCAAGCGATCGAATAATAAATTTGACAGAATAAGAAAATAAATCGGACACCAGATTTACGTGGTTCGGTCGTAGTGACCTACGTCCACGGGGAGAGCAGCACGGAATTCCACTATAGATCAAGCGATACAACGGAGATTACAACCACACTCGAGTCACTCAAGCACTCTAAGTGTTTCCCAAGCCCCAATTACACCCAATAACTCACACAGTGTTTAGCCCCACAATTCCTTACGAAATAATCTCTCAATCTCGCAAAAGAATTGTACACAAATCTTAACACAAGATTTAATCGCTACGAACACTTGAGCTCTTGAACGTAATTTGCCGAAGAAAGACCCACGAAACTCTCTGCCAAGCACTCTATTTCGGCGCTTCAAGACTTCTTCGCTGAAAGCATCCCCTGACCCTGAACATATATATCAGGAAGTCCCATGTTGGTCAACAAAAGAAGTCCACCTTCACTTTCCTTTTCCGATTTGCGTTGGCCGACTCAATGTGGAATAGGAAACTGTAAAGCAAAGTCAATGAAGTCCAACTTTGTTTCACTTTCCCTTTTCTTGACCAATGACATCAGTGTGAATCAAGAAAGTGAATATGTGAGTTTTTAATTTCTTCTTCTTTCTTGATAGCAACGAATTTCCCTTTTTTTTTGTTAAATCCAAAATTTTGAAATTCATATTTTCTCTTCGGGCTCAAACTCGAGACATATTTTCAACAGTCCCTGCTAATCACGGTCTTCCGTGCATTTGAATCCCATAGCTTGAATCCTTTCACACCTTTCTCATAGCCAAGAAAGATGCACTGCTTAAACTTTGAGTCTAACTTGGAACGATGTCCACTTTGTACATGAACATAGGCTAGACAACCAAATACTCTCAAACCAAAATAGTCGATCGGATTACATGTCCATACCTCCTCAGGAACTCTGCATTCAATGGCTGTAGATGGAGACCTGTTAATAAAATAGCATGCCATATTAACTGCTTCTGTCCAGAAACTTTTACTCAACCCTCAATTCAGCCTCATACTCCGAGCCCTTTCCAAAAGTATCATGTTCATCCTCTCAGCTACACCGTTTTGATGTGGTGTATCTGATGTTGTGAAGTGACGTGTGATCCCTTTAACTCTACATAGTTCCAGGAATGGTGTGTACTTATATTCTCCTCCGTTGTCTGTTCTCAAGTACTTTAGTTTCTTTCCTATCTGCCTTTCTACTTCGGCCTTTCACTCTTTGAATTTGGAGAAGACTTCATTTTTCTGCTTCATGAAGTAGACCCAGACTTTCTTTGAGTAATCATCAATGAAGGTCACAAAATAGTCGGCTCCACCTTTTGATTTGATCAGTGCAGGACCCCATATATCACTGTGTACATAATCATGTACATCCTTGCTCGTATGCTTTGCAGTTCTGAAACTAACCCTGCTCTGTTTCCCGAAAACGCAGTATTTGCAGAAGTTCAATTTGCAGCTTTTGACACCTTTTAACAGCTTCCTTTTATGAAGCTCCACCATACATCTGTCACCCATATGCCCTAACCGCATATGTCATAGATAAGTGTCATCTGTATCGGACTCTGCAGCTGTAGTCACAGATGCTCCACCTGTTACTGTACTCCCTATGAGCCTGTATAAACTTCCAGTCAACTCTTCTTTCATGACAACCATAGCTCCCTTGATGACTTTGAGAACTTCACCTGCTGCTGCATACTTGCAGCCATTCACATCAAGCGCACCCAAAGATATCAAATTTTTCTTTAGATCTGGAAAGTGCCTTACATCCACCAAAGTTCTAACTATACCATCAAACATTCTGATTTTAATAGTCCTTATTCCAATGGTTTTGCAAACCGCATCATTCCCCATTAGAACAGATCTGCCACTGTATGACCGGTACGAATCAAACCAATCCCTATTCGAGCACATGTGATAAGAGCATCCAGAGTCTAAAATCCATGAATCAGCAAACTGATTCTTACCTGATGATATAGAGAGAAGATCTCCATCATCACCGTCTGAGCTATCAGCCACACTTGCTTGATTAGAAGTTTTCTCGTACTTCTTCAAGTCTTCCTTTCTCTTATAACAGTTTCTTTTTAGATGGCCTTCCTTTTTGCAATAATAACAAGATAATTTCGTTTTACCCCCTCTTGATTTCGATCGACCCTTATTCTCGAATCCCCGCTGGATTGTTCTTCCCCGTTCCTGCTCCTTGACTTTTCTAATGAGACCCTTACCCTGTGCCGTAGCACTGTTAACCGTCTTTCTCGTATCATTAGATAATAACGCAGTAGTGACCTCATCTGTCTCAAGCGTTTCCTTTCCATACAAGAGTGTCGTCACCAAATGATCATAAGATGTTGGTAGCAACGATATCAGTAATAGGGCTTTGTCTTCATCTTCCATTAAAACCTCCATTAAAACCTCCAGACGGCAAAAGTACACCACAAATGCCATAACTTGTGTATGGCGATCACTTTAATGCCATAACTTTTTTCGGATCACTTTGGTGATAACTTTTTTGAAAAACGATTATTTTAGTGTCAATACTGACGTGGCTCGCCGGAAATCCGATGTGGCGCTGACACGGCTCGCCGGAGAGGTCCAGTCAGCATTAAAAACCAAAAACGACGCTGTTTAACTCACTGATGTGTATTTTTTAAAAAAAATATTATATTGTATAAATAAATAAATTTTTTTAAAAAAAAACCCTGCAGCAGCGGTGAGGGAGCCCAAGCCGCTGCTGCCGCCAAGCCACCACCACCGAGAAGGGCCGGCGGTGGTGGGCGCAGTGGTCGGCGAGGGTCGGATCCGGCGAGGTCGGCCTCGCCTTCGCTGGGCGAGGCGGGACCTCGCCGTTGCGACCCAAGCGACAGCGAGGTCTCGCCTCGCCCAACGAAGGCGAGGCCGCGCCTCGCCGTCGCGACCCAGTCGACGGCGAGGTCCTACCTCGCCCAACGAAGGCGAGGCCGCGCCTCGCCGTCGCGACCCAGACGACGACGAGGTCGGCCTCGCCCGACGAGGCGAGGGTCACCGGGCCCCGGCCAGGGGTCGGCGACCCTCGCCGACCACTGCACCCACCACCGCTGGCCCTTCCCGGCGGTGGTTGCTTGGTGGCAGCAGGGGCGAGGGCTCCCTCGCCGGCAGTGCTGCAACCCTTTTTTTTAAAATTATTTAAATTATTATTATTTTTCTAAAATTAAAAAATTCGAAAAAAAAAAGCTATGTAATTTCCACGTGTACATGTCAAACCATTTTTTTTAATATAAATGCTAGGTCAGCTTTTTGACCGTAATTTTGGCTGGAGACACTAAAGTGATATATTTTCCTTCGACTTGGCACCAAAGTGATCGCCGTACACAAGTTATGGCACTTGTGGTGTACTTTTGCCGAATATGATTGAACGTGTTGATGTGTTCTAACAAATCTGAGCCTTCCACCATCTGTAGAGAGTATAACTGTTTTTTTCAAAAAAAGTTTGTTTGTCAGGGACTTGGTCATATAGATGCGCTCAAGTTTCGTGCACACCTGTGGTGTCGACTTGAGATCCACCACATACTGCAGAACCTCATCAAATAGGTTCAATCAAATGGCGCTCACCACCCTTTCCTCCATCTCCCGCCAATCTTCATCACTCGTTTCTGATTTCTTCCCTTTCCCCAGCAGCACTTTCGACAGGCCCTGCTGAATCAGAAAATCCATCATTCTTTGTCGCCAGAGAGTGAAGTTTTTTCCATTAAACCTCTCGATGTCGTACTTGACACTCGAACCCTTTCTTGCCATCTTGATAGCTTGTCGAACCCCGCTCTGATACCAATTGTCGAATATCTAAATTCGATCCTATCAACGATGTAAGAAAATAATTGAAATTCGCACAACACAAGAATTTACGTGATTCAGTAGGGGAGATGTTCTACCTACCTATGTCCATGAGGGGAAGAGATTCGTTTCACTAATAACGTAGAAAAGTATACAGCCATTCTTTCTCACCCTCTCCCTCTATTCTAGAGAGTCATTTCGCCCTAAATATATATAACGAAATCCTACATGACACAAATTACAAAATTGCCCACATAGCCTAAAATATTTAGCTTTCCCATATAAATCCTTCTATGATTGAACATAAAACGTCTTTGGCGGCCCGAAAGCGCTGCCCCCGCAACCCCCGCCAGGGCGGCCCCTGCCGGGGCGGTCCCTTTGGACCCTCGCCCGCTCACTGAGGAGCGAGACCCCCGTGCTGTCCAATCGTCAGGGGGCCTATCGGAACAGCCTCATAATCTCTCAGATAACATAATACAAAACATCAACCTCAACACCAACAAATATGCAAAGTGCATATTCACGTTGACAAGGAAATTTTAAATAGTCAACAGAAATACATGTGAGAATACATTGCCCAAATTGTACGAGCCTATCACCTCTCTCGTTATTTCGTCAAGTGGGCTTCGAAACTAGTCATTTCTTTTTGGTCTTGGACTATCAAATGACCTTGGTGAAAAGTAAAAAGGGTGCAGAGGAGCGATCCGCATATCACCCTCTCTAGCATCATCATAAGGATCACATACTCGTCGTAGAATGTCGATTTGAGCCGCTGTTGCTTAGTCGACCTGTATGCTCCTGACTCATCACTACCGTAGCCCCATCCATAGGTTAAAAGTCGGGAAATCTCTTGCCATAATGGTACCAAATTTTCGAGGTATAAGTTAGTTGGAGGTTTGCTTACAATATGACTTAGAACAGCAACCTTATGAAACCTACCATGGGCTACTACACCCTATGGCAGATGATCTGATGACTTGGTCATGAAAATCGGTAGGATCTATCATCATGTTTCTATTTATGCCCATTTTCTAGATACTCATGTCAAAGCATAACCCTTGCTCTTGATCAGGCGATTCCAACATCATAAGGAAGTTTATACTTATTCAGTTCTCGATAGAGTTTCTAAAATTATATTAAAAAAATACAAGCTTCCCAATGCATAAAGGGCCGCAATAATGGTTTGTAGAACAATATACATCAAGTCTTTTGATTAGGTGAGAATCAATCAAATTGAAATTGATACCACAATTTGAAAGCTCCGTTCTATGTTTCAATTAACAAGCCAATGAGAGCGCATCACAACTAGCATAAGCTTCCCCAGAACTACCGACAGGCCCCTACCCGAGAAGGGGCTTCTACTTAGCTCTAATATCAAGAGCAGCCCGATTTCCAGATTGAATCGGATCGGTGCTCGCCCTATTTACCACGTGATGCCCAACGCGATTAATCACCCGCCACATATTATTCTCACAGAAGCCAAATATTCTAATCCTATAGTTACCATTAAAAAACAAAAGGGAACTTTGAAATGGCTCATTAGTATAAGGCGACAAACTAGGAAATGGCCTTTCCACGTCCCTAAAAGAGCTCGAGCATGGACCGAGCAATGTTGTGCTACCACGTTACCAACTCACATACATCAAATCACAGACAACATAGATAGATAGATAGATAGATTAGGTTAGATTAGGTTAGATTAGATTATAGAAGATTAGAGAAAAAGGAATTAAAAGCAACTCGACCCTTTTTCAAATCCACAAATCTCGCTCCATGATTTGACGTAGCTAAGGCCTTCTTTTAAATTGGCGTTTGGCAAATTAATATTGACCCCCGCCAGAAAAGAGCTTCCATTCAATTGTAAAAGAAATAATTAAAATAGTTTCAGTCAAATTATCCTTTTTCGCTTCGGTCCAAAAAGTTGTGAAGTGACTTAACATGCTAAAGCCGGCACCACACCAAACAAAGGTTGCAAATCTCTTCTTGACACTAACCTAAAAACAATAATATACACGAGAGAGAGAGAGGGATATAATAAAGCTAGGCCGACACCAAACATTAAATTATTTGCGCAGTTGTCATGACTACAAATGGGAGGCTAAGCTTGATCTAAAAATTAGTTTTCTTTTTTGTAAAAGAAAATGTCGGTTAAGATGGAAAAAGACAGCACGGATTATAAGGACAAGGTACGAAATGGTAGTTGGAAAAGCCTGTAGTTTTCGTTATGGATAGACCAGCATGGGGGAGGGAGTAGGAAATAAAAAACCAAGGAAAATGACTGGCACGAATTGTAGGAAGAGTGTGAAATGTTAGTTAGGAAAATTTGTGTTCTCCTGTTTGAACAAATTGGGTTTTTGAGGTAAAGATCGTTTTTGTGAATACTTCCTATGTATAATTCGATTCCACTTTAACCCTTAATATCTTTTGACATGGGAAGTCCGACAACCGATCCATGTCAGGTTCTCGGACAAAAGTTCACTTATCATATGTGGTGCCGCGGACCGTTTGGCCTAAAAGCTTTTGAACAACGATGAAAGATGAGAGTGGCACGGTCAAAGATGTGAATTGCATGAGCTTCTATTTGCTAAGCTCAACCATCCTCAGCCTTCTCAATATCTATGCTGGCCTCCTTAAAGAACAAGAGTAAAGTTGCTTATACAATTACAAACTTTCAGGAGATAATCACACAACTTGATTTTATTTACACGGACGCAGGTACGGATGACACTCAAGAGCATTGACAAAGGTACCGACACTCGGAACTCCAGTGTTTTTCCTCGCAAAAACCAACAGCTCTCCCTTTGAAAATTGCTCATAAATATTTCAGCAAGATCTACCTATCGCAATTTGGTCAAAAATTCATTATGACCTAGCTGAATCTGCATCAGTTCGTTCTTAGATTCAACAGATGCCAATGACCGAAATTTAGATCACTCGAAAGCTTGGAAGTCAATTCAATGTGGCCAAAGAAGGCGTCGAAATCGAGTCACAAGACTGCTAAAGCACGCCAACGAAAATGGTGGTTGCCATGTCTTTCTTGGTATGATTTTTTAACAACGATGAAAGATGTGATCCGCACGGTCAAAGATGTGAATTGCATGAGCTTTTATTTGCTAAGCTCAACCCTCCTCAGCCTCCTCAATATCTATGCCGGCCTCCTTAAAGAACAGGAGTAAAGTTGCCTATACAAGTACAAACTCTTAGAAGACAATCACACATCGATTTTATTTACGCGGACGCAGGCATTGACATAGGTATCTGACACTCGGAACTCTAGTGTTCTTCCTCACGAAAACCAACAGATCACCCCTCAAAAATTGCTCATAAATATTTCAGCAAAGATGTACAGATTGCGATTTGGTCACAATCCATGGTGACCTAGCTGAATCTGCAACAGTTCGTTCTTAGATTCAACAGATGCCAATGACCGAAATTTAGATCACTCGAAAGATTGGAAGTCAATTCAATGTGGCCAAAGAAGGCATCGACCAGTATGAACAGCTGACTAAATCAAGTCACAAGACTGCTAAAGCACGCCAACGAAAATGGTGATTGCCAAGTCTTTCTTGGTATGATTCTTGACTAGGGCTAATCTATATTATATATCTAAAACCTCCTGGAAATGATTGAAGTTTGAAAAGATCAAGATAACTTCACACTATGAGCAGACAGAACAAAACCCTTCGACAAAGATTTCAACTACAATTCTTGTCAAACCCTAAATACTTTTTAAAACACTGTCTCAGCTCAACCATGTTTCTTCTTCCCCAACTACCCAAGCTGTGGCCAAAATCACTAAACCAGTCCAAAGAGGACCCGAGAACAATTGCCGTACATGCAGCCATGTAAAAAAGCTCGACTAGTCTCAGCCCACCACTCCCCTTTCACATTGCAATCATTCCCTTCTTTTTTCTCTTCTAACATAAGAAAAAGAAGGGCAGGGCTGGTCAAAAAAGACAGGACATAATCAGTTGTCAGCACGAGAGAAAATTCAAAACATCATGGACAGTCGCAAACCCAGAAATTCTTCTGCATGTTTTCTGGAAGGTGGGGGCCACCCCCACCAAATCTTTTCATGCATTCCAATACTACTTGGGACCGATGAATAGATAAGAACATCATAAGCAAAAGTGGGATATTTCCGAGGAGAAAAAGATATATATGTATCAAGAAATAAGAACAAATAAAATGTTGTAATTTCCTTAACTGACCAACCATCGCTTTTGTCCTAAAATCTCTTCTCATTAGCCATTTTTTGGACAAGGTCGTGACCTCCGACTCTTCCCCAACACAGTACCACCAAGCTTTCCCTCTACCAAAAAAAAAACCAGTAGGGACAACCCAGGAGAAACATAACCCCAACCAAATTTAAGAGGAATTAAATATTAAAAAAAGCCCAAAATAAAACCGCCCACATTAAATTAACGAACCAAGCCAAGGTATGTACACGGAGTCATCGGCGGTGGGAGGCGCGTGCGCCGCCGTCGCCTCGCCGGCGGTCATGATCAAGACGTGGCCTGGTGGGCCTGGGGTTGGGCCTGGGGGATGTGGTGGAGCTGGGGGCCGTGGGGGAACGGGTAAGCTCTGGGTTTCGGCTTGGCGATGGGTGGGGCCGCGGCGGCGGCGGGGGAGGAGGCGGCGGAGGCCGGCGCGGTGGTGGTGGTGGCGACGCGCTCACAGGAGGGGCACATGGTGAGGGTGGTGGCCGGGAGCTGCATGTAGAAGGGCTGGGAGGTCTTGAGGGCCCGGAGCTCCTGGAGCTCCTTCTGGAGCCGCCGGTTCTCCTCCGTCAGCGTCTCACAGCACCTCTTCAAGTACTCGCAATCTATCTCCGTCTGCTTCAACTTCGTCCTGTCCACGAAGATAACCAAATCTTTCTTTTAATGCTGGAGAATATGACTTCATCTCTTCGTTCCATTCACGAACTTCAACGGAAAGCACCCCAAGAAAACAAGGAAGGGTACCTGGCTCTTCTGTTCTGGAACCACACCTCAACTTGGCGAGGACGAAGATTCAACTGTTTTGCCAAAGCTAGCTTCTGCTTCTGCAGAGTAAAAAAATGGATTGTTTCTTACAATAACATCAACAGAAATCAACAATAACACCCCATTTTCTCGTGATATCTTCTCGTGGGTTCTTTTGGACATGATGTTTAATAAGAGAAAAGATGAATCAGGAGGTGCAAGTACGGAAGAGAGACTCACGGGATTGAGGGTGTTGTGCTCCTTGAAGCTCTCCTCGAGGAAAGCCGACTGTTCCTTGGAGAGCCTGAGCTTCTTCCGGGTGAGGCCGTTGTCGTCGTCGTCGCTACCTCTCGAACAGTCCCTCTCGATGTCTCCTTCCATGTCGACCCTCTTGTTGCCGCCGCCGCCTCTAAATCCTGCTCCTCCGCTTCTGATGCCGAAGTCCATCTGGAACGACGACAGCGCGCTGTTCGGCGACGACTGCTCCGCCTCCTCCGCCGCCGGGAACCGGTTCACGTCCAGGCCCTTGCCGCCCCCGCCCGACGATTCCGGCTCGGAGCCCACTGCAACATGCACAATCATAAACATCAAAAAATATTTAAGAGAAGAAAGAAAATTTCCTAAGTTTCTGCTTAAGATGCACAGAACCATCGTCTACCAAACTTCCCCTCCCTTATCAACCTTACCTGAGACCGGTAAGACATTCCATGGACTCAAATCATCTAAAGTGAACTTCCTCGTTACAGAGGACAACAACAAAATCTAAACCCAACAGCAGAAAGGAAGCAGTAATTACGGTGATCGGTGAGCCACGGAAGGCGAAACTGAGAGGTGGAGGGCTTGTGGTTGTGGTGGTTGTTCCTGGGATTGGTCGCAGAGAAAGGCAAGAGATGAAGCTGAAGAAGAGTAGACGGAGGATGATGTTGTTGGTGGTGGCGGCGGCGATCCGTCGCCGGACTCTCTCTCCTGTCACCATCACCGTCGTCGTCGTCGCCGCCGCCGCCGCCGCCGCCTCTCGACGACCTTCCACTTATCCCCAACCCCATGCAGAACCCAAGCTCCCCGTTGCTACCGTCCTTGTCCTCGGCCATCTTCGGGGCTTTGTCGAGGAACGAGAACGACTTCGACGCGTCCCCCAAACTCAGAGCCAGCTCCATGACACAGAGAGAGAGAGAGAGAGGCAGAGAGACAGAGAGCGAGGTTGAAGAAGAACAAGAAGAAGGAGAAGGAGAAGAAGGAGACGATGAAGAGAAGATGAGAGAAGCGTGATGGACTTTTTAAAAGGAAAAGGCCACACAGACTAATCCAACCCACCCTTTTAAATGTAAACACGCACACAAGCACGCCCACACACCCCCCCTCCCTCCTTTGCATCCGCAGCGTACCCTTTTTCTCCCTCTCCCTCGCTCCCTTTCTCGCTGAATAATTTATATTTTTCTTCTGGTTTTCATCGTTCTTCGTTCCATTTTATGGCGAGAAGGGTAGTAAAGATTGACCGACAGGCCCGGGTTGACAAACGCACGTGAATCCATATAAATATTTAAGGGACACAGTGTTCTTTCTCCATGCCCCTAGCGAGAGAAAAAGGTGGAGAGAGAGAGAGAGAGGGAGAGAGACGTGTGCCACTGTGCAGTGCAGGGGGGTGGGACGAGCCAGAAGAGGAGGAGGAGGAGGAGGAGGAGGAGATCGAAGAGAGATTCGCAATACTTAAATGGACGAAAAGGGAGGAGTTCGATTGACTTTTGCCGGGTGGGTTCAGGTGATATTTATTAGGTCCCCCCCCCCCCCTCCCCGCCCGCGCACATACGTTCAAAGGGCGTGGCAGCTGCGGGGAATGTTTTCGCTTTGCGTCTTTGCCCGTTTCTTGAAGGAAACCCTAGGGCCCCTTTAGGGTTTTCTGTTTTTTCGGGCTCTTGCTCAATCAAAGTGTCCTCTTTTTCCGTTGGCCCGCTCATTAAAATTCCAAAATCTTTGCCTCTATGTCTGGATGTTCGTGCCCATATCTATACGTATTTGAAAAGGTTTCGAGTCACGTGAATGAGCCCCCGACAGATGCCAATAATCGGTTTTACAAAAATGGGGTTGTTATCGACCGTCGAGACTTCATCGAACGGGGTCGAGTGCCGCTTTTATGGGCAGAGGACAGATCGGCGCTCTATAAGTCGAGCGTCGCGCGCCGAAAATAAACCGGCCACGATGCTCGTTCTCAAAAGAGACACCTTATATGATTGTTCATGAGTTAAAAGCTCAATGCTCCCGGTTCGGATACATCCGTGTGCTCGAATTCCTCCAAACGAATGTTAATTTTACCTCTCATTACATGTCTTGATATATATATTTTTTTTCCTGGTTTCGCCGACAAATGCCTTCAAAATCCCGACGCCACGGTCGATTCCTGATTTTTTTTCCCTCAATCATGTTTAGTAATCGATATAGGTCATACTACGCCGCTTCTTGCACCGTCCTAAAAGATAAAGCACGAACGAATACAAATGGAAAAAATGAAAAATCCTTCGAATGGGGGTTGATAGGGGAACTCATGACCTAAGAAGATCCATAATGGAGCTTGACAAAAAAAAAAGGAGTCCTTAATTGACTTTATGTGTTTCATTCTTTCTCTTTTTTTTTGGGGGGTGGTCGAACCTTAATCTGACATAATTAATCACGCAATTAATATGACTACTCCGCCCAACACCATCCCCCTCTCTCTCTCTATCTCTCTATCTCCCTAGCTCTCTATGCCTGCCTCCCCCACCCCACCAATTATTGCTGTATACCGAACCTCGGCGCAGCGTCATGATTGTGGCAATATGAGACCGATGCTGATCATGACGGTGATGATGGTGATGTGGGTGCGGGTGCAGGAAAGGGGGAGAAGCCAGTCACGGGCCATCCGACGGCTGGGATCGCTCCCCTCCCGACCCGGGTCGCCCGCGTTTGCACTCATCCTCGCGACCCGCCCGCCCGCCCGCCCCCCCAATCATCGCGACTCCTCTCGTCAGCACAGCCCCCGCTCTCGGCTTTTCCATCTCATCCATTCATTTACGAATCGTCTCCAGAGTTTCCCCGAATTGAATATTTCCGAAATCGCTGCTGACGCAATTGAAGTGAGACGACCCTGCCCCACCGATTGGCTAAAACGAGACTCGCCGAGGGTGCAGACGACAAGCATTTTATTTTAAAAATCAATTTATGGCACTTTATTTTTATTTCATGGATCATAATGACATAAAATTTATGTATCTGAATTAGAAATTCGTTTGATAACGACACAAAATTTTTCTCTTTCCCAAGAGGCTAGCGGGCAGGAGGCGGTGGATGGCAAGCAGTGGCGGGAGGCGGCTGACGACGAGAGGCGGGTGGCTACGGGAGGTGGCTGGCGTTGGGTGGCGGCTAAGGACGGCGACGAGAGGCGAGAGGCGGGAGAGGACAGCCGGAGGCGGGAGATGAGAGGCGGCCGACAGTGGGTGGCAGAATGCAAACGGAGGGCAATGGGAGACGGTGGTGGACGACGACGGACAATAATCGATAGGCAGCGGAGGACGGCGGCCGGCGGAGGCGGCGGAAGGCGATGGTGGAGCGACGGGTGGACAGCCGGCTAATAGCGATGGTAGGTAACGAGAAGAGCATTTCTCATTTCTGTTTCAGAAATAGAAAAAGTAAAAAGTTTTTACTTCTGATTTCTGTTCCAAGCCTGTTCCTGGGGTAGAAATTTATTTCGAAAATTAAAAAAAAAATAAAATTGCGTTACCAAATAGATTTCTATTCCAATTCTAATCTCCAGAACAAAAAAAATAGAAAAACAGAACGGTTATCATTCAGCAGTTCCTAGCTCGTCAGCTCGAGGGAAGGGCAGTGCACCCAAACCGGCCCCCTCGCGGTCGCCACGTGTCGCGATCCCATTGGGCTGTTCCCTTTGCCTTGGGGGCGGGACGACCAAGCGTGATGCGTGTGCAGACAAGAAGACATCGGGAAAGATATTGGGGGTCAGATTAGCACAAGGTTTTGACCGGAACACAGTCCCGCTTCCCCTCCCCCTTCCCCCCTTCCCCCCTTCCCTACCTTTTTTCGTGTTTTCCTTGGGCAGACAAAGCGACCGTCCTTTTCTCCCCTTTTATTATAAAATCGATTTATCTTTCGCTATTTTAAGGAAAGTGTCCGCTCGCTCCCCCCTTTTCCTTTTTCCTTTTTACTCCCTCCGGGGCGTTTTCTTTTATTAATTCCATTTTTTTCGTTTTAGTGTAAAGGGAAGGAAAAAACAAAATCAAAGTGGCAATCGCCCCTCTTTCTTCATGTGGGTCTTTTCGAAAAGCCCCTCGAAAGCTTCGCGAGAGCCAGAAGGGAACCCTCCCGGTGGGGGTGGGAATCCAATGTGTCCCGATTCCGCTTCGGGGTGGGTCTACCTTTTCTAGCCATAGTCCCACATAGGGGAGGATGTCCTTGAAAGAATATATAAAAAAAAAATCTCCTAAGTCCTTTTTTTTTGGGGGGGGGGGGGGGGGGGAAATTTGGTGGATGAGATTGATGAAGAGGAGTGAAAGTGGTGGGTCCGCGCGCGTGGGTGCGGGGACTTTTGGGTTTCTTTTTTTTTTATTGGAAAAATTTTTGTCCCAAAGGGAGGGGAGGGTGGCAGGAGGGGGCAATTGAAATGGCCACATCTAGAGGATGTGACCAGGTCAGATATGTCATGCTTTTGGGATCATTGCAATAATTGAAGCCATGCAGGCTTTAATGATAAGGCCTTGGGAGGAGGGGGAGGGGAGGGGGCGGTGGTGTGGAGTTGAATTGTTTGGCGGGACCCGTTTGGAAGCTTTGTGATGGAGAGAAGATGACCGTGGAGTAAGAAAAGACAACGGGGCGGGGGGGCAGAAAGGGGAAGAAAGAACGCGCCCTATCGCCAACTGCCCCTTTTTTGCTGAATTCTCCCCTCGCCACGATCGTTCGTTTGCTTTTTTGCACGGTCGTGGGTTGACATTTGCTGCAACGTTTCTGCTGTTCTTTGCCTTGATATTTTGACTGTGTGAAACTGTATACGTGTGTGTGTGTGTGTGTGTGTGGAGTTCTTGCAATAGTGGATGTTTTGTTTTGTTCTGTTTTGGTTTGGCGGGTGTGTTTTTGAGGTGAGACTGCTCATATCTGTCGTTTGATTGGGGAGAGAACGTGTAGCTATGTCCTGCTGTAGAAAATCGGTCGGATATCTTTTGGGGCGAGGTAAACTGAAGGGAGAGTACAACAAATACTTCCTAAATTTTGATCCGACATATAATGTGATTCATGAATTTTTAATTTATTTAATGTGATTTTCAAACTGTATAATATGATCCATGAATTTTTAATTGTTCAATATGATTTATAGACATTTAGTATATGTTCAATTTAATTCATGAATTATATTGGAATGTTCAATTTTATTTCCGAACTTGAATTAATGGAAGAATAATGCTGAATATTTTCATATAGTCCGGAGATTATGTCATATTAAATAAACTAAAAATTTATAAATTTTATTATATATTAAATTAAAGTTAAACGATCGTTTATATCATTATTTCTAAATTGAAAGTTAAAAAGCAGCCATGGAGAAGCACTCCTTCCCACTGTTGCGCCTTGAGAAAAAGACAAATCGCGTCCTGATCGTTTAGGGGTTTCTTGCATGGTATATAGCCCGACGGGGGAGTTGGATAAAGACAAAAGATAAAAGAGGAGTTTATCTTATCTTGAATTTTTTATGGCGCTGTCTGTGGACGTGATGGGTCGTGATGGGTACAAATAAAGATGTTGAATAGTTTATACATCGGTTTGTACGACTAGGATAAGACTACGCTTTCTTATTTGTAGTATTAAAAAAATTGAAGGAAGGAAGCGATGAGAAGTGAGAACGAAGCAATTTTCATTCGGAGGAGGAAGCATCGCCCGTCGTTACGGTTGGCGCCGCCCGTCGCTATTGCACGCCGCGATGTCACTCCTCCTCTTGCGGTCTCGCCTAAATTTAATCCCTCCTCTTGCGTGATGTCACATGTTTATACATGCGAGTGTGCATGCCTACGTGTGTGTGCGAGAGGAACATTGTTCTATTTAATATTACACTATCCTTGATGACTCCACATGAACAGCTAATTCGATAGCGTCGTCCAAAACCCTAGTTTGGCAGCACGTGTTTTTGGAAGCCAACGGTTATAAGAGGCACTTCTAGGGCGTCCGACTTGGTCAGACCCTAGCAAAGCAAAGCTCGAAATCTTTATGTTCGTCCTCGAATGTGAGGAGCGAGACCAATTTCTATGGAGATAATCGGCGATGCAATTCTCCTGCGAATTTGCTCATCTCGCCGCATTACACGAGCATCGACATGAGTATCGGTATCTTGCCACTCTCTGGCCGACGAAAAAGCTTATGATGAACACTAAAGGGCATATGGATAATTTTATCAGCAGAGAAAGGCTTACTAGTAACGATAGACAGGTCAATGGGCATGCAAAGATGAAGGAAACGGTCGGGTGCTAATTCGAAGTCTTAAGCTTTTTACGAGCACAGGAAAAGGAGGGCGTCTAGAATTAGGGTTTTATATCGAAGGAAAGATGGAAAGAGAAGGAGGAAAGAGAAGGCTGCCATCATGTGAGCGATTGATTGATGGATGGATGGATGGAAGGGAGAACGTAGATTCGAAGCTAACGAGGGGAGGACTTCTGACCCAACAACACACAGAAAAGAGACAAGAGCAGATCTAGTGCAGGGTCGATGAGATCTTGCATGTGTACTTTGTTAAAAGATTAATAAAGAAATATATATGGTCTGTGTGTACCCAACTGTTTCTCGATGAATGGTCCCCATCATTATCCCCTTCTCTTCCCAATAACGAGGTCTTTTGACTCTTGAATCTTTTGGAGTCCTCCTCGGTTTCTTTCATTATTATTATTGTTCTTGTTATTCTTCTTCTTCTTCTTCTTTTGGAGATTTTGCTAATTTTTTAAGCAAATTTAATATGTTAAATCTAGGGGAAGTGACGGAATTTGTTAAGCATACTGCATCGTTTTGGATTAATGCCGCGAAAGAATCTCAAACCATTATTATTTTGATAAATTTATCTAAAATTAATTTTTTGATCACTCGAAATCTCAAATTCATACAATATGATAAATTTACCATTTTTTGGTTTTCGTTAAATTTTACTATCAATTTACTAAGTTAGATAATATTGGAAATATGGGATAAATTGATGGATGAATGAATGAGAAATTGATGCTCAAAGAACACTCTTGAGTTGGAAGTGGGAAGTGAAAAAACACTAGTCCCACATTGGAAAAGAAAGAAGGCTATAGAGTGGTAACTATCATAACACAAACACTATACTTCGCGCGCAGGCGTAGGAGGGGTGCAAATCCAACGCCCGACAAGCTGAAACTTGGGCATGAGCGCACGTTTCGTGTACACGATTGCAAGGCCAAAAAGTGGACCTCGTGACGAGCCCAATTTTGCCTTCGTATTTATTTTCAACTTGAGCTGTTACAAAATTTAATTTGTAATGTCTGATTAATAGCAGGTTAATGACGTTAAATTGTGTTGTTACAGAATTAATTTTATAACAGCATATTTAATCAGTCGTTATTCCCGATGTGTATTAATTTTATATTATTCCTGAAACGCTCTCCACTGACCTTGTAAATAGATGTCTTCCCATTCTATTTTAAAAATCATCGAATTATTCTCGTTCCTCTTCTTTTCAATTCTCTATATTTTTGCACTGTTTTTCGATAGTGTTCAGTTCCGGTTTGTTCAAGTTCGCCGAAAGCTTTGAAGTGCTGATTTCTTCTTAACTGTCGATCGTTGTATCCTAGGAGATAGATGTTCACAAAACCTCATACGGGTGCTGGAGGGAATGAATCTGTTTTAAAGAAATTGTGTCCAACACAAGTCTCGGTATCCATTTATATAAATTCCAATTCTGTTATTGTAATTTCATTTCTTTACAATTCTGTATTGTTTGTAATATTTATACTAATGCAAATTTGAATTTCGTAACATATGACACGTAACAGCTATCAGCTGTACCATTTTGGGGTGTTATTCCTCCGTTTGTAAGGTGAAAGTGTCTCAAGTAAAAGTGTAGATTTAATTATTCTTATTTAAAGGCCTTAACAAAAAAAAACTGCCTATTATTTTACCTATGCCTTTCTCTTCAAAATTTGAGAATGAAAAACAATACATATGCATATGCATCCGAAAAAACTATGGAAAACTATATACGATTCTTATACTATTGTTTATATAATGGAGACATATTACACGTTCCAAATCAAACGAAAGTCGACATATAAGAGTCGCCAGACGCAATAAGAAAAAATTATAAAGATCGAAAGCGAAAGTCACCTCAAATTCGCATAGGGAGAGGCTAGGGTATTGCTCGTCACCCAATTCAATCCGTGGTCTCTTTTCTAGGCCAAATAGCACTAGGGTTAGCGAAAGCAAAACTGTGTAACGGTTCTCCCTTTTATCCCTTTTCCGTGTTCCATCTCTACAAGTGCAGTCGGATAGGACCAACGGAGCGACATTTTCGAAAGAAGTAGATTGAATATTAGGGTTCGGACCTTGTGACTCCCTTTTCGAACAACTTTTCAAAGCCGTGTTAGACCAACTTACATGCGAGCGATAGAAAAATATGATTAACTTCGAAGAAAAACTTTGGAGTTGTCCAAAGATTACTTTGGTCGACTCCATCCCGTCGATTGCCACTATGCAAAGTGCATTTTGGGGAGCTACCATCTACCTTTAGCTCATGGTTTTTCCTTTTGTTTTAGTTTCCTTTTGTTTTCCACTTAGCTGGCGAGTCTGACTATTAGAATTGTGAGAAACCCTAGAACTAAAAAGATCTAGCAAGAACTTAATTTACGAAGTGACATGAGTAGTTTTAGTTGGGTGATGAAATGAATGCATGTGCGCACTAATTTTCAATACACCGCTTTTCTTGTATTACGTGTTATTATTGTTTTGAAATTTAAAATATATGATATAAACATGCTTCGCAAGTATCTCGAGGGCACTTGTTAATAAAACCCGTAAAAATAAAAGATTTTGATTGAGTATAGAGATAGTAACTAAAATGTTCAACCGGCCTCCCAAAAATAAGTGTTTGCATTGCAAGAAGCAAATGCTGATCTTCTATCTAAAAATGGTTAGACATCTCTGTGCTTTTTGAGAATGTGCAATCAAGTCCCGAACCTTTTCTTTCGGCTAATCGGTCCCTCAACTATATATGCTTTGTTCGAAATTAGTCCTTCAATAAAAGGTCAATGAAAACGTTGATGTGATCGCTAAGTTGCCGTTAGATGCAAACGTGTCATCCTACGTGGTTTTAAAAAAGATTGAAATTTTATATAGTTAAATATTTTAAAGCACATTTAAAAGAAATTTCAATAAAAAGAGTGGACCAGTGGCTTTGAGAATCGATCAATAACGTAGGAAGGCCTGTAAGGCAGCAGAGAGCCCCATTGAGGACCAAGTTTGTACCGTAAAGCACACCATCACTAGAATGCAATCCGGTGACTACTCATTCAGGGTCGTGCGACCTCGCTTCATCGTCGATAGGATGGAGGCAGCAATGCCACCGTCTCTCTCTCTCTCGCTCCTCACTTGGTCTTGTCAAGATCGAAGTAGGCGGTGGATGTGCCACCATCTCTAGAGGCCGACAAGCGCTCGGCGATCCACCGCGGCTCACGGGAGACGCCGCCTCCTTTTTCTCTCTATTTAGAGCTCGAGTCTTTTTCAGCCTTCGAAATCTTCCTTCGAAGCACGATGAATCAATCCAAGTCTATCATTATTTTGTCCCGTTAGCGTTGACTAGAGGCGCCGGCATGACAATTCACGTCACCATCTCAGTTGCAAATTCAATCAAGACACTAACGTACACGGAACATATTATATGTAGTTTAGTGACCCAATTGACCCCCGCAAAAAAAAAAAGTTTCCAATCCTGATTTGAACAATTTCAAAAAAAAATACAAAGACAAGCAATGCCTTTTTCCCATCAATTTATTGCGTCATTATTCGTATCGCATATGCAAAAATCTCCCAAGTCGTCCCGTTTGAAATTTTACCTTAAGAAAATCGATGATGCAATGTCATCATTACATTGTAAGGGGCAAGAGGATCCCGATCCACAAGAACCTCGGCATTTTATATAAACAACGATTTTGTTAGCAAGTCTTTCGGAAGCCCTAGTTAAGCAATCGACTAAAGAAACTTTTAAATTTTCGATACACTGAGTATTCTATTGCGAAATCAACATATCGAAAAAATTGGATTATTTCAAATTGCGTGTGCTTAAAAAATGTTGAGAGGCTTTACCGCTTTGGTAAACTCGACCCTTGACAAAAGAAAATTGAAAAAAGTCATTTTAAGGGGAACTGTAACAATTCGGTTAAACCATAAAAAGAGGCAATAAAACTTGATTGATCGATTGATCGTGCCAATAATTACTCAAGACTAATCAAGAGCCTATAAATAAAAAAAAATGGGCAAGCGCGGAACGGAGTATCCTAAAGATTAAATTATTGTGATGACGCAAAAATATCTAAAGGGACAAGTAACGAAATCTCTCGAGTTGTGGTAACAAAAGTCCAGCGCACACATTGGTCAGAGATTCTTTCGAACCATGATTAGATTTTGAAATCTCATGAAAGACGTCGTCACTTTTCATCACTGCGAAGAAATGTTAAATTATCGTAACGACGCAAAGTCATAGAAAGGACAAGTAATGAAACGAAAATTTCCTAAGTCACGGTAACCAAAGTCCAGCGTACAAGTTGGCCAGAGATTTCCTTTCGCGGCACGATAAGGTTCTCGTAACCTCGCGAAAGGCGACGTCGCCTTCGGTCGCCGCCGTGTCGCCGGGCTCGGCGGGGCTCCGACAGCTTTTTCTCCCCCCCCCCGGGCCGATCGAAAAACCGGCGATCCCTGGCGGGGCCCCGCGGGATGGAACCGGGCCGGCGAACCGCCCGGACCTATCGGATCGTATCAAAAAAAAAAAGGAAAAAAAAAAAAGAAGAACGGTATTTCCCCTCGCGCCGTACGCCGCAAGAGATACTTTTGCTTACCGTGGGACAAGCTTCGTCTTCGAGGGGGGGAGGCACGTGACGCGACCGCGCGCGATCAATGAAGCGTGGGGGCGGGCGGGGCAGGTCACGTGACGGGAGTGAATGTGGGGCCCAGCCGGGGACAAATCGAGCGGCAACCAATCATTTGTACGCGTGTGGGGATCCCTCTTTTTTTTAAGGTTTCGGCTCTTCTTAATATATATATATATAATTTTTTTTCTCCGTAAAAGAAATTTATATTCATAATAATTACTGGAAAAAAAACAAAAAACGTAATTAATTAATAAAAGACAAAAAAGAGAGAGAATGCCTCGCGTGGATTGGATGGTATGGAGCACTTATTATAACCGCGGTATCGTCACAATTACAGCAGTTCATCGCAGTTTTTCGGGAAGCTGCCTCGCATTGCTCTGAGGTTCGCAATTTGAGAGCATTTTATATTTACCAAAATGCACAAGTCACGGTCTCCCGCTAACACAATCACAATGGAGCACGGCTACAACGCGACCGCATTTACGCCAAACGAATATCGAGGTTGTACCTTAATGCGTGAGAAATAAAAGGCAAGGAGTGTTCATTAAAACGGCAGTATGGTTAAATTAATGCACGGCTACGAAAAATAGGAAAAATGTTCAAATTCTAAGCATCGAAAATGGAGGTTGCAAACTCGAGGCGGAATTTTCGATCCGTATATCTTTCGTTCAACGACGTCACATAGTCTTGCATCGCACGGGAGGCGTCCTATCTATTAAGCGATGCGTGACAAGAACGGCATCAAAATAGTCGCTCGCTAATGGAAAATAACGAGCGATTGCGCAAATTCGAATTCCAATTGATTGCCCAAATTCGCAAACATCTTCTCCTTCTTTGTTTTTTTGAAACAGGGAAATTCAAAACTAATTTTTTTTTTGTCCTTACCAAAAAAAAAATTAATTTTTGTACGTGCATGCGACATAATCCGTGAAGTGCACCAGCGTGTTTATTTATTTATTTATTATTTTTTTGGGGGGCACGTAATGAATAAATAAAATAAAATAAAATAAATGCTAAGCGAAGGAGAACGTGACCCCTCTTCAATTTTTGTTCGTTCCCCCGGTCTGAAATCGCCCGCGACTTTTGCTATTTTTCTTTTCTTTTTTTTTGTCTTTATGTATTTATTGTTGTTTTTATTTATATTATTATTATTTATTTATTTTATGTGCATGACGGGCCCACAGGGGAAATTCTGGACAGAGCGAGCAGGTCTCAATTCTTATGTAATGATTGCTGCTGCGGAAGTTCAGTTTAGTCAGCACCCCTGTGAGGTTTACGTCTCATTTAAAACAAAATAATTTAAATAAACATAAATAACATAAAATAAAATAACGAAAACATCTCTATTCTTTTCATGGAAATTAAAAAAGGAAATTTAATGATTGCAAAATGAGAACCTCATCGTCGCACATATGTGCACGATTTTTCATTTCCTCCTTTATTATTATTATTTATTTATTTAGATTTCGATCGTTTTGCGAAAAATAAATCATTTATAATATATTTTCTTAAATATTATCGCTTGTATCGTATGAAATAATTGGTCGATAAATTGCATTTTCATTATGTCAGCAATAATTTATGTCTAAATACTCTAATGGATGAGGAAAATATCTTTTGTGAGCTATATAAGCTATTATTTTCAGAAAATATTTTCCAAATCCTATATTTTTCACGAAATAAATTCAGCCTTGGTGAGCAGGGTAAATCTTTTTTTATTGTACAATTACCATATAGAAATAGGGGAACTAATTTGTAACAAAGTGGAAATTCATCTAGGGAGCAAAATGTGGTCTTGAATTTGCTTGATATTGCCCTTTCGAACAAAAGATTGTCTCATCACTCGAGGGCGTGTGATCGAGATTGCATGAGAATTCGATCGAAATTAAGGGCTAAGGAACATTGAAATTGCAAAATGTTGGGTGGCAAGTGCAACAATTGAGATCTGAGGGGTCAAATTGCCACAACTTCCGAAACTTCGGGGGCATCGCGTAAAGTAGAACTTGCAATAGTTTGCAGAGAAAACCCTCAAGTTTGGTATGAATTTCAAAATAAAATAAAAAAATTGTGCGGACATGAGATATTGAATAGATATAAATCATGGGCAATTAAAGATCAAATGATGTGTTCTCTCAATAATTGAGGTCCGGTGGAACTTACAAAGATGTTATTCCTCGGTAGATAAAATTTTAGCAATCTAGCTGGCATTCTGAACTGCCTTTTTTCTTTCGAAGGAAAGATGTCATTCATATATTAGAATAATACTTGAGAGGTGCATAAAAAGCTTTCGAGTCTGGGAAATCCCGAATAACTACAGAAGAAATCAAATGCCATAAAACAAATAACAAAGCGCAGTCTGCAGCTAGAAGCACGCTCTTATCCCTCAAGAACAGATCTATCATCGTGTGGCCGATCACGAGATTCAATGATGAGCACACGCCGAGATCTCCCACTCTATTTGCGACGGCTTGCGGTGTGCATCTAGGTTCAAAAGTCATTTTTTTCGTTGACTTTTGGAGAATGACTTTTAGCGCCTTAAAAAAATCGTTTTCTGCTTTGATATACATGTTGCAAAATATGATTTGCATCGACCGTGTGCCTTCATACATTTGTTGAACTAAAACGAAGAAGAAGAAACGAGAGAGGGAGGGTTAAAAAATTAAGAGTCGAATTTCAGGCGACAACATGGGTATCAAAAGACTCGTTTTGGCGAGTAGAATGCATGTGGTTTGAGCGTTGTGTCGTATCTCATCGGTCAAACATTAGTCAACTATATGTCAAACTTGATAATTTTTGAAAACGGCTGCAAAATTTGATATGTCAAATGTTGTCTTTCTTTGAGGTTGAAGATCGGATTCGAGATGTCATTACAAAGACAAAAACCGAAGCTCAAATTTTGTTTACCAAGTCCGAGTTGTGCCCCTCCTTCCTTTATTCATGCTTATTATTGGAAGGGAGCAGAGAACTTACTTGGTTCTGCAAAAGCTATCCTATAAACATTAGTTTTGTCTGCGTTATAAGCATTCCAACGCAGCAACAATCGAGCTGATAGGACGTCGGACGAGCAAGTAATGGCCGGTCGAACTCTGGTGAAGTCTTCTGATACGAGAAAAAGGTCCCAGAGCCCCACTAGCATTCTCGAAGGTCTCGGCATCGAGCGAAACTTCCAAGCCCTTGAGTTATGGCAAATGATGATTTTTCGAAGCGTCAAGTTGCGAAGATGACGCCTCCTTCATAGGCCTAAGCCACAAACCTCAGTACAGGGAAACAACTGGAGTCCGTGATTCCACAATTTTTCCTAACAATATCGGGCTCGTTGGAAAACTCTCGACACGAGCGTTCCAACGCCATGAAAATCACACAAATTGAAGGAAGGAAAAGCTACGGGCCCGAGAGAGGCACGCTTGGACTCTAGGCGGCCGCTTCATCTTATAAATAGCCCCTTCCCTGTGTAGAAATTCTCTCAATTTGCGTCGTAATGCTCTCTTGGAATCTTAGTTTTGAAGAATATGTCGTAATGCTGCTTGTTTGAACAGTTGAATGTGGCATTTTTCTAGTTTGCCGCAATATCGAAATGAAATCTCTAGTCTTGGGATACTTCGCTATGATGCCGGAATCGTTGTTATGAATTATGCATGCTTCTAAGCCGTCATAATTACAAAATGGAATCTCTAGTTTAGAATGTGTCATTATGCATGTTCATAGACCGTTGAAAAGATTGTTTTGAATATAATAATTTGAAATTAGGCCATTACGGTTCTGGTGGTGCTGAAATTGCGCCACGATGCATGTTGCTGTTTGTTGATGATATGAACGGTGTAGTTTTCAGGGGATATAAGGTTGGTGGATGTTTTGATGTGCTACATTAATTTGTCTCCTTTATCTGTAAGCTAAACCATAGGTCATGTACCGAAGTGATATGATTCGTGTGTTAGACAAGCTATGACAATGCAACTGGAAGTCAAAAGCCTACAGTTACAATGATTTCACATTGAATCATGATTTGAAGCTGAATTATGATTTTTTTTTACTTGACTGAATAAAAAATGTATGTTTCTACTTAAACGTTATCATGTTCGACTAAAGTCGCAAATTGAATGTAAATGACTTCTCAAATAATGTAATTTGTCAAGTTACTAGTGCCATGTCATGTCTCTTTTTTATCATGTTTGGCATCTGAATTGTCATGTCACGCTGCGTGTGATTATTTTCATATTGTCATGTTATTTCGTCATTTTTTCTTTTGCATCTAAATTGTCATGTTATGTCGCATGTGATTTTGCCATCTCATTTCATTTCCTTAACATGCTTTGAGTTCTATTTGCAATGTCATGTCATTTCATTATGGCGTCTTGAATCTAATTTTCCAGGTTATTTACTTGAGAAGTTATTACCGACTATTATGGATTTTAAATCCATTAAACCTCCCATGCTATCTTTTGTTATAAGAAATTATAAACACTAGACACAATCTTCTATTATCCTGTAATGATTATTTACAAGAAGTTGTAAATCTTGAGAATGTCGGCATAACCATCTGCCTTCAACTGATGTGTTGGCAGACTTCTGTGTTTGGTAGACTTCTATTCTGTTCATTCATTGCACTACCTCAATACTTAACCAAAATATGGCATCACTTGCCGTCGAGGACTTTGTCGATCGACTTCTCTTCCCGATGAAAGGCTTCGTTCATAACTTTCACACCACGGCTTGTTGATTTTCTCAACGTCGACAAGTTTGAAGTTTGCCAATCGTCTTGTTCACTGATGACTTCCGTTTGACCAAAGTTCTTGTCGACTAAGCCCATTATTCATCACTAGTAAAGACTTGGTCATATTAGGGCGGTATATTCTTGTGGAACTTTTTTGGCAAAAAATTGAGTTTGAATTGGCAATTGTGTTTGCTTGATTAATAGTATGAACATTCATTCGGGTCGGATCACACAACTTCTAGAAAAGATTTTCTTGGAGCAATTTTGTTCGTTAACCGAAAAATAAGGATTATGTTCAGTTCATTATTTGCACTGCCTCAGCACTTAACCAAAATCTAGGATCACTTGCTGTCGAGCGCCTTGTCGATCGATTTCTCTTCCCGATGAAAGGTTCCATCGATAACTTTTCACACCACGTGTTGTCGATTTTCTTAACGTCGACAAGTTCAGAGTTCACAAGTCGTCTCGTTCACCGATGACTTCCGTTTGACCAAACTCTGCTCTCGTCGACAGAGCCCGTTACTCATCACTAACAAAGGCTCATGTAACTTTTTTGGCAAAAATTCGAGGTTGAATTGGCCATTGTGTGTTTGCTTGATTAATAGGATAAACATTCATTGGGGTCGGATCACACGGCTTCTAGAAAAAGATTTCTTGGAGCAATTTCGTTCGTCAACCGAAAAGGGATTTTGGATGATTGATTAGTGTTTGATTGCACAAAATTTGTACGATTCCACTCGATAACACAATGTCAACGCCCTTCAATTTCGCCGGCGGTGGTTGAATCGTTTATCATGTTGGCGACCATTTGGCACCACGTCGTGCCTTTTGCTCATAATTAGAAAGCCGCGTTCCTCAAATAAATGTCTCTATCTCGCTTAATGTTGATCCTTTAAATTTGAATAATTATACACATCTCATTTTTAATCATTACTTTTAATCATCATTCACCTACTCATTCCAAATCTAATGACTCAAAAGTTTTCATTTTCAAAATGGAATCCAGGGCTTTTTTCGTTTGTGAATTTGCGGAAGAAAACAAATTCCTTTTCTTTCCGGTAAAAACAATTAGAATACTGGTTAAATTTGCAAAAGGAAATAAAAATACAAGTAAAATACAATTAGAAAAAAATCAGAATATTTATTTCCTGTAAAAATTAAAATGCAAGTTAAATTAAAAAAGAAATTCAAAACAATTATATGTGGTTCTACATGCCGATATTTGTATGTTATGAAAGTTTTGAGTATTTCGGATTTAAAAAAGAGTTTCAACATGAGTCACAAGGCCTCCTAAGTCCATAAAAAGTGAAATGTGAAAATTAAAAAATAAAAATCAATTTAAAGAGAATCTAAGTTTATAATTAATTTTTTTGGTCGAAAGTCCATAATCAATTGATAGGGTTGTATTTATGGATTTTTATGAGGTCCATGAACCTACCTTTTCTAAATAATTACCATTTTCCATACATATTGTGGAGACAATTGCCATAATTAATTATCAATTGTCGATTAGAAAATTTTGTATAATACTTTATTGCTCGAGGCGGATATTTTCGAAGCCTCTTTTTCTGTGAGTTGTTATATTGGGTCTATTAAGTCTGACCTATAAAATTGATATGTCGAATGAAATGGAAGATTGCAAGTTGGCATTTAAAAAAATGAGCCATATGTAAATGACAGTCTAACGCATTGGTAAATCGCTTTTGTAAATCAGTGTAGAGTGTACCGAGCATTTTTCCTATTTCCCTTGGACCTAGTATATTTCTTCTGTACAAGTAATGCTATGGATAGACCAAAAAAAAAAGTAATGCTATGGAAAAATCTTGTTTAGTGCCCTAATTATTTCATAATGATGTTTCTAAAATGTTGTATAAAAGACGTATCTTAAAAGGCATTTATGTTCACATTCCATAGTCCCTAATTATTTGGGCAGTCTTCTTTTCGTCTCTTTATCAACGAGTTCACTCTATGGACTACGCAACGAGAAGAATAAGGGGATGGACTCACGCCTGTAATATGGACAATATCAAGAGCAACCCATGATAAAGTCCAATTACCATGTGTGAATCCACTATTTCCGTGCATCGACTGTCTTTTTATTGAACTTATTAGTCACCACTTGATTTTTGTAGCTTCGTGATAGGAATATCTATGTGGGCAGTGCTTGCACGCTTTAGACGTTCTCGATTTTTACATTTCCTTTTTGCTGGTCTCGAATATTACGATAAAGTTGAGTTTGACACAGCAAACACCGTAAAAGGGAAAAATAGCCTAACCTTATTTTTCCAATGACATCAATCCAACCTTTAATGAGAATTTCTTTTCGTCTGGCTAGAGTTGGTGGCTACTATGAGGATATTGAAATGCATGGAATGAAGATTTATTTATCTAAAATAGTCAAGGAATCGTGTTGATGATCATGAAGCCATATCTGTGCCATAAATTCTTCATGATTATCATGACGTCCCTAACCCTAGGGCCAGAAAGCATGCATGCAGCTAATTATTCGAATATTCTTGGTACAAAGATAAAGAGTTCTTCCAAATTATTCCACTAAATTGCCACCTCACGACACTTGGCCAAAAGGTTAAAAGAGAAAGGAAATTAATTTGTTTTTCCTTAAAATGTCACCTCACGAGGACCCCGATGAGAGGGGCGCATATCTTAGAAGACAGCTTCGCATGGAAAACCTAGAGACACTGGAAGGATCTAGTCTGTTCCCTTCAGACAACATCATTCACCCTTAGTCATGCAGATGCCTTTTGTTTTCCCCTCATCTCTCTCTCTCTCTCTCTCTCTCTCTCTCTCTCTCTCGTCTTAATTATCATAATTATTATCATAATCATACTCACAATCATCATCGCTCTCATCATCATCATCATCACCATCCATCCATCCTTCTCTCTCTGTCTCTCTCTCTCTTCATTGCTCTTATCTGGGATGCTTTGTGACTGCTGGGAAAGGTTCGGACATGGAGGGCCCGAGAGAGTTGAAGGCATTTTCCTAGCGAGAGAAGAGAGAATGAAAATGGGAATGATGGGAATGGTGGTAATGATGATAAGATTCCAATGATGGCTCCTTCCCGGACTGTTTCATTGGCTTGTCAAAGTCGAGGGGCGGGCGAGATCATGATTAATTATTGTTGATGCTCTCGATTGTTTTTTGGGCGATGATTGCTTGCCAAAGTTCATCATGGGAAAAAGATGCTTTTGGAATTTTCGTCTCGGAATGCGCGAGATTAGATTAGTGAGGCTTTGGAAAGTTTGGGAAGACACGTTTCACTTTCGAGATGTTGCGTTTGGGAATAATCGTTATTATTATTATGAGGAAAGTGATCAGGGTTGATTGAGGAATTTGCTTTGGTCGGCAGTAGAGAACAACGACTTTGACCAAATGGAAAAAGAAGAAGAAAGAACATCTTTGGACAAGGAGGGGTGATTGAATACTAATGATGTTTGGTTAACCCTTTTGTCTTAATTATATAATTTTTATCTGGCGATATTTCAACGCTCTTTTTATTTTATAATTGAGGCTCACTGTTTTCTTTTTTTTATTTATGTTAACCGATTAAATTAGCCTCGATTTTGTTGAGCACGCGTTGATATTTTCTAATGCCTTTTCTTATGCGAATTAATTATCTTTTGAGTTACTGTTTTCCTTATCTCTTCTAATTCAAAATTTTCCTTTTTTAGTCTTTCTTGAACCTAGTTTGAAGAGAACAATTTCCTTTTTACTTCAAATTAGCAAAACCAGAACTTGAGTGTGTGTTCAACTAGAAACTCAATTCAAGATATTAATTCATCTGTTCCTTCCAATGGTTAAACATAAAGACTCGAAAACGATCAAAAGCAAAACAAAGGAAGAGAAAACTAAGACTAAACTTTGTTACCGTTCAACCATGAAAAGACTTTAGCAATATTGCTCGTAAACCTCGTCCTCGAAGCACTTTTTTACGGATAAATATAAGTCTGAATGCAAAGAACTTCTAAGCAAATTTGGCTTTCCATCAAAATCACTTAAAACTTAGACAAAAGAACAAATGAAATGAGTTTCTAACGAGTCAAATCAAGATTATATTACCAACAAAGTAATGAATTCGTCATCCCGAAAAGGAAAATATTTTCTGACTCTGAAATATACCTTTACTCAGAATGAAGACATCTTTAATTTTTACTAATTAAAAAAACATTGGAAATAAATTAACTAATTTTTTTTTGAAAACCTAGCACAAATATAATATTAAATGAGAGAAAGGATTAGATTAATTTATCGAGAGAGAGAGAGAGATTAATTTATCGAGAGAGAGAGAGAGAGAGAGGTAACGTTAACTATAAATACTGACCTAAATCTTGTGATGGAAAGTTAATTTGGTCAGTTAAAATAAAATGATGTGTTTTAACAAAAAAGAATGTGAGAATAGCGTAAACAAATGAGCATGAAGAGAAAGGCACTGTCCCATAGACCCACCCAACATCATAACTAACACATTAAATAAAATGTATGCAAGTCTTCAAATTAGTTATTAATCATTGTCAATTTTGAATAAGAATGTAGGCAAGTCTTCATAACGTCTCAACATCATAATGATGTTCGTTGTCCTTTTTGTTTTAATTATTATTATTTATATGGCGTTAGCTCGACACTTTTTTTTTATTAAAGCACACCCCTAATTAGCCCAACTATATTAAGCATGCATTAATACTAAGTAATGGCTTTTTTTTAATGCGAATTAATGATTGATGAGTTGCTATTTTCCTATCAAGATTTGATTTTGAAGTCCCTTTTCTATTCTTTCTTGAACCTAATTTGAAGAAAAATTTCCTTCAAGATAGAAAAAAAAAGAGGTTAATACCACGAAAAATCCAAAACAAGTACACACGTAACAATTTTACCCCTCCGTTAGTTTCCTTTAAATTTAATGTAAAATTTATGAGTTGGATGACATGTGGCAGTTGACGAGTATACCAGTTTAAGATTTTATCTTCTATTTGTCACATATGTACCAGTTTCGTGGTTTTTTCGTGAGTTGGATGACATGTCGCTGTTAACGGGTGTACTAGTTTCGAATTTCACCCTCAGTTTGTCATAAATATATCAGTTTGTGATTTTTTTGTATTAATCCAATTTAACGGAAGGTATATTTATCACAAATGTATCAGTTTGGGGTTTTTGTTGGTGAAAAAATTAATTTAGGGTAAATTTGTTATAAGTATACCGGTTTGGGATTTTTCATGATATTAACCAAAAAAATAAAAGATAGCAAAACCAAAACCTGTGTGCGTTTTCAATTAGAAACTCAATTCAGCATTTTACTTCATATGTTATTTTTAATCGTTAAACATATAGACCAGAAAATGATACGAAAAAAAAAAAAAAGAAAGATCGAGACTAAACTTTTTTAGCGTTCAATCACGAGGAAAGTTTATCAATATCGCTCGTGGATCTTGTTGTCAGAGTTTTTTCCTATAAAGAAATATAACTTCGAATGAAAAGAACATGCAATGAGATTTGGTTTTCCATTAAAATCACATAAAACTTAGAGAAAAGAACAAATGAAAGACCTTCTAACAAGTCCAGTTAAAAGCATTATATCTCCAACAGATTGATAAATTCATTATCCCAGAGAGGAAAAATATATTCTGACTTTGAAATATAATTTTACGTAGAACAAAGACATCTTTTGTGTTTACTGATTCGAGAGGATATCAGAGATAGGTTGATAATTTTTTTCTTTTGCAAACCTAGATCAAATATAGTATTGAATGGAAGAAAGGATGAGATTAATTTTCTTGTGAGAGCGGGAGAGAGAGAGAGAGAGAGAGAGGGTAATGTTAATAATAAATACCGAAACAATCTTGTAATTGAAGGGTAATTTGCTCAATTTACATAGAAACTGATGTGCTTTAACCAAAAAGACGAATACAAAAATATATAAGCATGGAGAGAAAGGCGGCATCCCATTGAGCCATGCCTTCATAAGTTCTCAACATTAAAATTACAATTTCAGATAAAGATATATGCTAGAGTCTTCAAATTAATTGTTTTTTTATTATCAATTAGCAATTGTGGATGGGGTATGGATAATATCCTAACCTAATGTTATCGTATAAGACATATAGTTATCGATATGAGAAACCGAATCACAAGGTTTATTTCTTCCTTGGAACCACAAGAACAAGAAAGCTTGAAAACTCTCTAATCCGTTTGGCAATGACGTGAAACTACGCGCAATATGAATATACGATACAAGGTGCATCCTATCATCAGGTTTATAGAGATTTATTGCTCCATTTGTTTCGCGTAAAAACTAAAATTTTAAAAACATTTTCCTAAAAATATTGCTTTGTCGCTTGAAATAATTAGCTAGTAAAAAAAGTTTTTCTTATCAACAATAATTTATGTTTAAATATTTTTGTGAATGATTAAAATATTTTTCATTTATTCATTTTTGTAAGCGATACGAGCGATCATTTAAAAAAAATATTTTTCTAAATCCTTGATTTTCCGTGGAACAAACGTACGCAACCCTTAGATTGAAGATTGGGCTGCTGTGACCCTGCCAAGGCCGATATAAAATCCACTTAGTTTGTTCACACTTTCTTCACTTGCATGGCCTTAATCCCTCCAAGAAAAAGTTTTGGTATGACCCGGCTTGACCCGATAAGCCCAACAATATTGACCAGACCCACCTAGATCTGGGTCGGGCTGTTAGGCCCGTGACTTGGTGTAATCCATGCCTGCTTAGAGTGAAGAAACTGCGAACCAGGATCCATGGATCGTTCCGCCGTCCTTCGATGAGGCGAGGTCGCTAGACTCGAGAATCGAGAATGGCACTGACACGTAGGAGGCGATCTAGCCGCCTGTGGTACGAGGAGATTAGGCTTTGGCGGTCGATATATCACTCGGAAGCAGGGAGGGCCATGTTGATGTCGGATTGGCATTCGCAATCTCGCGACAAGAAGCGACAGGTTTTGGTCGACGACTCGGCCATGTTAAAGATCAGATGGCTTTGCCCCAAAAAATGGTCGAAACAAGGTAAGCAGAGAAACTCTAGAATGTCCGAGACCGAACTCGAAATTTGGACGCGTATGTGACGCCACATCAACATCATAGGTCCATCTTCTACCACATCGACAACACCACATCACCGACTCGATGGTGTTAATAGATAGATAACCGACGAACTTACTTGCGCAAGCGTGCGGAGACACACACACAAGTCAGAGGGCTCGTTAGCACAAACTAAAAGTTGAAGTCCCCTACTTAATCATTCCAAGAGAAGAGAACCTAATAGCTTGCACTGAGCAGAAGGAACAAAGACCGGTCAAGAATTCTAATCGTGAGATCCTGACCGTGAAGAGAAGAAGGACAAGGAGAAACGCAGCTTTGAATGATAAAATTCAAAAGCAGCAGCAAGAAGCTGCTTGTTCAAGAATGCCTCTATATGTCGATGAAAGAATAGACATGTCACTCAGTCTCTTTATTAGGACGAGACATTTTGTATTGCTATGTCATACATAGGCCAGTTCATGTCATATAATATGACCATATGACCAGATGCTCAATGGGAATGCATATATCAGCATCCACAACCTCTGTGCAAGCGATGAATTACCATCATTCCGAAGTGCTTTTAGCCTTTTGAAGAGGATGCATGAGTTAGTAGCCGTAAAAAGACAGCGATTGTCCGCCTGGCCCTCAAAAGAGAGTGAAGAATCGCGCAAAACTTCTCAACCTAGCCCACATTACTGACTCCAAGCCATCTCAATCCACCAAAATCTGTTTCGATCGAAGAACAACTCATCGAGCCATTGTCAGAATGAGCCAATAGAACTGAATCTTAACAAAAACAGCAAGAAATTAGGATGTCATACTCACCGCGTGAATGTCCATATGAACTCAGGAATCATCTGGGGGTCAGAAATTGACAAACTATTCATCGTGCATGAACTTTTCCAAAGACAAGTCATTGATCTACAAATTCTCTTGGATAGAACAAGGTCCTTTACCCAATTAAGCTGATTACTTGCTCAATAAGTCCACGCAAGTTGGAACGAAGTCACTAATGCGCAGACATGGCAGCGTAAAAGGACAAATTCTTCATTTTGAGTGATCAAAAGTGATCAAATCTCAAGCAAACATCTAATATCTAGTAGTTCTGCACCACTCATCACTACACAACAAAGAAACGCGACAGATTCTTTTTGAAATTCTTTTTGTTTAATACTATTGCATGAGTCAAGACTCATATCTGAAGTGCCTGAAGCTGATCAATAGCTAAACGCTTAACATCCAACCACACCACATCTTGATTTGCAATTACTGAAGATTCTGTATTAAGTAACTTATAACCCAAACAAAGCAGAAGGGGTTCAAAAGTTTCATAATTACCTGAGCCACAACTATCTGGAAGAAAAATGAGACTAAAGCAGAGCTGCAGGAGCAGTTTTTAAGTAACAATTCACACTTGTACAGATGTAGAGTATGAATACTTGATTGGTCGAGTACGCTTTCAGTCCAGTCGCCTCCTCCTGGTTGCACGAGAATCCCCACTGTCAACATCTGAAGTCCTAGAAGCATCGCCTCTTCTTCTTGAAGATGAAGTTGAAAGGGATACCATTGAATCAATCTCAACAGCGGTATCCATTTGGCTTTCTGAGTTTATTACAGCAGCAATGCTTGAGAAAGAATCTCTATCGTCAACCGAAGGAGGCTGCTCCTCATTTCTTCCTAGATTATAATCGCGCAAATATGCTTCCATAGGACTTGTAGCATTTCTATGAGCTTGTGTTCTTCTAATCAATAAAGAGAGTCGGCGGCTCTCTCTCCGATCAGTATTAGGAATGTTGTCCCTCAGAAAATGAACATCATCATCAGGCGGCGGCACAGTTGCAGTTTGTTCTCTACGCATTCCACGATTAGTCAAAATTCGATTTAGTACAGAATTACTCCTTGGTGTTTCACGGATATCACTAGACTCCGGCGGCTCAGTCATTTCCTGGGTCAAATCAATTCTACTCCCAAGATGCCGAATGATGTCCTCCATAGGGAAATGCAGGGGAGACCTCTGAACAACTTGCCTGAAACTTTCAGCACGACGTGCATTAGGCCTCATGGGGATCTTGAGAGTCAAATCTTCCTCAGGCTTACAAGTACTGTTCCCACGCCCATATATTGGAGTCACGGTCTTAACAGTTACCTCTCCCTTGCAAACAGGACATTCCTTCACATCCGAGTGAATGTGTAACCATTGGTAAAGGCATGGCCAGCAAAACAAGTGACCACAACAGGTCACAACAGGGTCTCTAGCCAAGTCCAAACATATATTGCAATCGAAAAAGCTCCCCTCAGTCTCACTGCCTTTCTCCATGTCATCCTTCTTCTCCGACTTGGCATCTACTAGAAAACTCGCGTTGTTCTCACAAACTTTGGGCTCCTCTCCTAATCTATCCTCAGCAGGAGCACTCCCCTCACCGGTGTGTAAGGTCGTCACATTACCCGAGTCAATCACCAGCTGATCAAGGTCCATGGAAATGTTCCGAGCATCCGGCGAAATCCGAGCTGCCTGCCGTCTCCACCGCTGCCGACCCCTCAACCTAGCTTCCCTCATCCTGCTAGCCTCTCTCATCCTCTGAAGCTGTCCCTCGTACCAGGTCTCAAAATCCGCAATTCGATTGGACACATCCAGCTCTCGATCGGAAACGGGTCCCAGATTCAAATCCAGGTTCATAGTATCAGACGTCTCCTCTGCCATTGGACGGAACTATGCTCCTCACAAGCCGAACGACCTCGAACAGCCTTTCTCAAACTGCACGAGCGAAGCAAAGAGCAGCAGATTCACTCAAGAGCTGGAGACACAAAAGCCATGGAATTCCCTCTTCGATAAAAAAAAAAAGCAGAACATCAGCGGAATCATCAACACAAGCCGCCGCCGCCGCCGCCGCCCGTGTTGATTCAAGAAAGCGCACGACCAAGAACACCTTAAAAAAAGAGACCCTCAGACGTCAAGAAAAGCCCCAAACTTTAAAACCCAGAAGCCAGAGCGCAAAAAAACAACGAAACCCCTCGAACATCGGCAGAGCCCGCCGCCGGTCGCGAGGCCAATTGCGTCCCGCCGGACACCCAAATCGAAATCCAAGAAAAAAGTCAACCGGGTCCCCGGGAAGAGCCGCCGCCCCCCCACCCCACCCCACCCCACCCCACATCATCAGAGCAAGGGACAGGGGGAAGCGGCGCGAAATCAAGAACCGGGAAGCAAAAGGGTATACGGGAAAAGCGGAGAAAGAAAGGAAGACCTGAGGCGCGAGCGGAGATCTCGCCGCTGCTTGGGGCGGATCCCTTCGCCGCCGGCGGTGGCCGCGGAATCAGCGCCGCCGCGCCGAGCCAACTCCCGGTCGACCCTGCCGCGGATGATTACCCATCACCGTCCTTCGCAGGTATAGAGAGAGAGAGAGAGAGAGAGAGAGAGAGAGAGGGAGCTTGAGCTTGGGAGGGATGGGGTGAGTTCTCTCGCAATTGGCAGCGCAGAGGCACGAGAGGGAGCGAGGGTAGGCGATCGCGTACGCACGGTATGCCAAGGGAACCGAGAGGAGGGGGTAGACGTCGCTACGTGAACGACCGGGATTGAAACGAAAGCTTTTGGCAGATTTCGCGAAATTACTATTCTGCCCCGAGGCCCCCCCGCTTTCCTCTTTTTCATTTTCGTTTTTTTTTTTGGGTGTCCGAGCACTCGGTCGCGTTTGTTGACGTTACCCCACGTTCGCGCCATGCGATTCGAAGCACGTGTCGGTTAATCGCGAATCCGCAGTTTGAATCGGATACTTCAAGGTGTCGTCGATCGTTTTTTTGGACGGTGGCATAAACAGTTCATGAATTTTGGCTCGTTGTGTAATGTGTAGTCTCTAAACTTTAGTATGATGTTCGATGTGATTTCCGAATTTTGAATTTGTTCAATTTCGTCTCTAAACTTTCGGTATAGGTTCAATAGGCCCATTTGGTTCGACTTTGGGGGAATGCAAATACCTTTGGGCTAAACGGATTTTCCGAAATGCAAGTAATGTTTGGTAAGCGTTTTTTAAAATCAATTTGAGCTAAAGGACTTTTGCTAATTTTGTTTTTATTAAAAAAAAATTAGCAAAAGTCCTTTAGCCCAAATTGATTTTAAAACGGTGGAGCTACACCGCCGGCCACCGCCGTCGGCCAGATCTGGTTGCTGGCCAACCGCCGACGGCCAGATCTAGTCGCCGGCCACCACCGCTTGGGGTCGCGTGACCCCATCGACCGTCGCCAAGGTTGCGTGACTCCAAGCGGTGGTCGCCGGAGTCGAGCTAGCCCTCAGGCGGCGGTTGCCGGCCGCTGGACCTCGGTTTAGGGAAGATGAACAGTGTCGATGAATAGTGCAAGTTGCATTATGAAAATGCAACTTCCCAAAGCACCTCTGGTGGAGCATTGGCAAAAGGTCCCTTGGGGAGCATTCTAAATGTAATTGCATTTCTCCAAAGTGAGCAAAAAAAATTGCTAAACACCATTTGCATTTGGTCAAATGACTTTAGAGTCCAAATAAGCATTGGGAATGCTGAACCAAACGGACCCAATGTAGTCTATGAACTACATGAAAATGTTTAATATAGTCCATAATCTTGAATTAATGGAAGAAATACATAGAACATTTTCATATAGTTCGGGGATTAAATTAAACATGCACCTAAAGTTTAGGAACGATATTAAACAAATTCAAAGTTTGGGGACTGTGACATTCCGAAATTTTCGCCAATTGGAATCTATTAAAAATTTGAGTTTTATGAGTTGTGCTCGAAGTAAATTTCTCGCTTGGAACTGATCATTCCTGGGAATGCTAACCATTAGGGAAATGCTAATAGGGGAATTAAATTCGCGCGACCAAAGAAAATTCGATCGTGAATGGATTTCGACCATTAAATCGCGTAAGTGATATTTTGAGCCACTGTTGGCCGATCCAAAGATAGTTAGGGGTCAATTCGCCACTGTCCTAGTAGTGGATCGCGGGTGATTCCGTTGGACCACGAAACGACTTGACGAATGATTCCGAAATTATACCGGACGATCCTACCCCTCGGATCAAGTGATTGATCTTCGCGATTCTAATGACAATCGAGGTCATCACGCACCGGATGGACTTGCATGTGACTCGATTTAGTATCAGTCATGAGTCGATTTCGCGAATTTCCCCAGCAAGCCGCCCGTTAGCTCGAGAAACGCTCGAGTTGCGTTTAATAGAATTTAATTATGAAAATTTTGCCCAAATTGGACACCGAAAAATTAGGAAGTCACGCCGGGACATTAGGACGACGTTGCACGTGACATGTGTGAATTTTTGGTGCGCTCAAATTCTTCGAAAAAATTCGATTTGGGTAAGAAAGGGAGAATTGGACCATTTTACCCTTGGGAATTAATAAAGGGTTAGTTGTGTGAGAGAAGGGCATTTTGGTAAATTGCCAAAAAGTGGTCAAAATTGATATTTAAACCCTTGACCCCCTTTCTCTCTCTTCCCTCTCTTCTTTCTCCTCCCCTCCTCCGTGAGATTTTCCCCCTCCGCCGTGTGCTCTCTCTCTCCCCCACCGCCGGTACCGCCGCTCGCCGCTCGCCGCCACCACACCGGACCATCCTCAAGCCACCGTCCACGCCGCCGTACGCCACCATCACCCCCTCCCGCCGTCCCTCTCTCTCTCGGTTTCCCTCCCTCTCTCTCTTGGCCCACACCGTCGCCGTCCAAGCCGATCGCCACCACCCGGAAGTTGTACGTTGTCGCCGTCGTCCCCGATTAAGTGCCGCCGCTTTTCGTTCTAGCCGAGGAAGTCTAGAACGCGGGTAAGTCGCGCCTAAACCTAATTTAGGACTTCGGGTATCAACGGGTAATTTTCGGACAAAATCAGTATGGAATTAGGTGCGGAATGGTATGAATAGGGAGTGGAAATTTTATGGCGGGCCTTAGGAATTAATTCGGATAATATTTATTGGAAATTCAGAAAATGGGGGCTGCGAATTACTGTTCATTTGCTGCGAAACACTGTTCACAAGCTGTGGATTACTGTTCACGGGGCTGTGATGGTCCGATCGAGACGCGAGTTGAATTTTTGGAACCTAGAAATTATGGCGAGAAAGTCCCGTGAAGGATCGGAATTAATCCGACGCCATTTAGTCGGAGAAAAATGGGAATTTACGTGTTGGATGCTTAGTTAATTATAAATAAATGGTGGTGAACAAATTGAGCATGTTGTTGTGCAATTGGGTGATTATATATGCTTGTTGGGTGTACTCGTGAGTTAGATTAAATTAATTATTGATATTGCCATGTCCTATGTTTAGTGAGTATGAATCATGAGTTAAATAATGCGTGTGCGGACCGCGTGTAATGGGCAATTTGATCGCGGTAAAAGCGTGCTGAGTGTGTGCATGAGTAAGAAAGGAATGGTGTGTGGCATGGCATGAAAGATTGTGGAAAGTTGTGCCGTCCTGAGGCGTGTACGTTTACGCGGGACGATGCCCGGTATTACCGGAAGACTGCCAGTCTGAGGCGTGAACTTCTACGCGGATTGTGCAGTAGGTGGCAGATGTTGAGTCTGAGGCGTGTACGTTTACGCGGGCAAGAAACATGGCCTGAGGCGTGTACGTTTACGCGGGCCCGGAAGTGTTGTGGAAAGAGGTCGCAGTGTACCTGAGGCGTGTACGTGTACGCGGGTCACTGGCGAGGAATGTGGATGGAATAGTGTGAGAATGGAAAGAGTGCATGGCATGAAAATTGTGCATGCTTATGATTGTATTAAATTGCTTGCTATGTGATTATGTGGCATGTGTGTATGTTTGTGTGTTTTGCGAAATTGTCTGGAGGTACGTGATAGCCTAGGTTGGGTTTAGGGGTGTACTTACTGAGAAGTGTCTCACGGTTATTTTCAACCAAACAATTTCAGAACCCCGACAGGACCCATGAATCCTCCGCCACAGCCACCGGTACGTTTTGGGGTACCGGTACACTTCGAATTAGATGTGGCAGAATTTCCTGTGCCAGATAATGTTACCTGGATTAGACACACGACCACAGTGTTCGTAGAAGTAGGCTTACCGCTTTTCGAGGAACATCGATATACTGCTTGGTTTTTCCGGGATGCTGATGGGGATGAGTTCGGGCCAATAAGGGGTTTTGACGTTCCCTTTGAGCTAGTAGGGGATTGGGACCCGATGGCCGTACCCCCGATAGACGGAGAGTTGACTAGTGTGGATACTAGTTTAGCTCAGTCGGGTTTGCATTCAGCGGCCGCAGCTCAGGGATCGTCAGAGGCCGAGTACGAACCCGAGCCTGAGGCGTCGCAAGCTGAGGACGATCCTATGGATATAGATTTAGAACCGATCCCAGAGGAAGAACCGGAGGAAGCAGAGGATGAGGTTGAACTTGAAGCGGAACCTGATGACCCCGAGGAACTCGATGAGGAGGCTGGTTATGCACAACCGTTTGCGCAATACATGGATCCTAATTACGTGCCGGAGTATAATTTCTTCGATTTCTTGGTTGAGGAGTATCAGAACGCAGCTCCAGCTGAGTCGGGCGACATCAATCACCCGATTGTGATCGAAGCAGAGTCAGAGCCCTCAGAGGAGCAGTCTGCTCAGGAGAGTTCAGAATCAGAAGATGAGGAGTCAGACTCGGAATGGACTCCTAGCAAGGGGCGTTAGGGGTTAGCTCAGGGGTTCTTAATAGGTTTTTGGGAAGTAATATTTTTGGGATAGAAAGTCAGGCCATCGATCTTTTTGGTATATCGATGTTTTGTATCACAGGGTACAAGTACGTGGTGGTGGTGAAGTCTGGCAATTGTAAGTTGTGAATATTTTACAAGTTGGAATGAAAGTAGTTGTATATTCTCTCTGATTGTTCTCCCCAGTTTTTAATTGTCCGGGTTTATTTGTTGATATCCGCTGTGGTAGTAAATCTCTGATGGCGTTCGAGGTCAGCGACATTCCTGGGACGTCGCTTGAATAGACCAGAGGCGGATGACGCGTGCCCGTTGGGGTTCGGGACGTGACATCCCCGTCTGAATTGGTATCAGAGCAAGGTCAGCTCGATCTAAGATTGGTCGAATTGGAGTGATAAGGAGCGAAAATCTTAGGATAGTAATTGGAGAGATCTTAGTGGGGTGTAGAGTAGAGTCAGCTACACGTGCCTCCAGATTGTTTGTTGTGATTGATTGAGTAAGTTAAATTGTTGTGTGATAATAGTATTGCAGGTGCGTCTGGACCTGAGGTAAGTGTTCAGACCTTTATGATTGTGATTTCATGATTGGTAGGATGGAATAGTTTGTTGAGCGAGCTTTTGTGTTAATTCACTGATTAGAATCAGATTGAGTTAGTTGGTTTAGACTGCTAATTCCTGAGTGGAATTACAGCAGGTAGTAGAGTGGTAGAATCGTGATGATGAGCAGCGAAGGAAGATGAGTAGAAAGAGTCCCAAGAAGGGGCGCTGGTAGAGGATCCAGGGGTAGAGGACGCGCTCGAGCTAGAGCCGTCGAGGATCTTGGAATGGGTGTTGGAGCGAGAGATAACTTAGGAGTAGATGCTGGAGTAGCAGCGAACCCTGGAGTGGGAGTTAGACCTGCTGAGGATCCTAGAATGGAAGCTGTCATGAGAACCCTAGAGCGGATTGGTGATATATTGGAACGGCAGACTCAGGAGTGAGCTGCCCCGATTGCTCAAGCTGCCGAGCCCGTTGCTGTTGCTAATGATAATGAGAATCAGGATCAAGGGCAGGTGGTTGCAAATAGACCCATGCACCAACTAGTAGAGCAGTTTATTAAGCTAAAACCTCCTAAGTTATATGGGAAAGATGACCCGGAGGCTACACCCAGATGGGTAGAGGAACTGGAGAAGGCTTTTGAGGTGCTGGAGTGTAATGATCATGAGAAGGTGACCTTGGCAGTCTATCAGCTGCAGGATAACGCAAATGATTGGTGGAAGGCCACCGGGGATAGGATTTTTCCTGAGGGTATAGCCAGGACTTGGGCTGTTTTTACTGAGAGATTTTATGAAAAATACTTTTCAGCTAGTGCTAGAGAAAGAAAACTCGCGGAATTTATGAGGCTCCGTCAAGGTCAGATGACGGTAGATCAATATGAGGCGGAATTCGCGAGATTGTCTAAGTTTGCGCCGAGAATGGTGGAACATCCTGAGGATAAGGCGCGGAGATTTCTGGATGGATTAAGAGCTGACATCCGTAGCCAGTTGTTACTGGTAAATTTAAGGACGTATGAGCAGATATTTGATAGAGCCCAGATCCTTGAGCGGGATCAGGTGGATAGAGCCACCGCATCTGGATCGAGATTTGTCCCGGGTTGGAATAATCGTAATCCTGGAAAGAGGCCGATGGTGGATAATAGGCGTTTCACCCCACCAGCAAAAAGGAATATTGGGAAGTCAGTTCGGATTGGTAATGGTCCGTGTAGGATCTGTGGAGGTAGGCATGGAAACGGGCCATGTCCAAACAGAGGTGGAGCATGTTTTGGATGCGGAGGATTTGGGCATCACGTCAGGAATTGCCCAAGTCCCAGGCAGAGTAGACCGCCTGCATTGCCGCCACCTCGGAATGGGAATCAGACTGGAACAAATCAGACAGCGAACCCGAATAGGCCTCAAGCGCAAGGACGAGTTTATGCGATGGCCAGACGAGAGGCTGAGAACGCACCAGGGGTTGTCACAGGTACGATTTCTCTGTGCAACCATACTGCATATGCTTTATTTGATCCTGGAGCGTCGCATTCCTTTATATCGAAACAGTTTGTTGAGTTGGTTGGGATAGAACCGCAATTGCTTGATGTTGTGCTATGTGTGACAACTCCCTTGAATGATAGAATGTTGATTTCATTGGGGTGTCCAAACTGTAAGATTGTGATTGGGGATAGGGAAGAATTGATTGATCTAGCGGTTCTAGATATGTATGACTTTGATGTGATAGTAGGGATGGATTGGTTGTCTAAGCAGAGGGCAGTGATGGATTGCAATAGCAGGGTGATCCAATTTAATCCTGTTGGACATTCGAAATTTAAATTTGTGGGAAGTCGAGGAGGACCCTCGATTCCGTTGATATCCTCGGTGGAAATGACAAAATTGTTGAATGAAGGATGTCAAGGATTTCTAGCTACAGTAGTGGATTCAACGGCTGAAGAGCCAAGAATTGAGGATATAGCGGTAGTGTGTGAATATCCCGATGTGTTTCCTCAAGAATTACCGGGATTACCACCAGAAAGAGAAGTAGAATTTGTGATCGAATTGGCACCGGGAACTAAGCCAATCTCGAAAGCACCCTATAGAATGTCGTTGTCGGAGTTGAAGGAGTTAAAGGTGTAGATGCAAGAATTGTTGGATAAGGGGTTTATTCGTTCTAGTGCGTCTCCGTGGGGAGCACCAGTGTTATTTGTTAGAAAGAAAGATGGATCATTGAGGTTGTGCATTGATTACAGGCAGCTAAATCAGGTGACGGTTAAACATAAGTATCCCTTGCCGAGGATTGATGATTTGTTTGATCAGTTACAAGAAGCTTCGGTATTCTCAAAAATTGATTTGAGAACGGGATATCACCAGTTGAGGATTAGAAAGGAGGATATACCGAAGACGGCATTCAGAACGAGGTACGGACATTATGAATTTACGGTAATGCCGTTCGGATTAACGAACGCCCCTGCTGCCTTTATGGATCTGATGAACCGGGTGTTTAAGGAATTCTTAGATCAGTTCGTGATTGTTTTTATTGATGATATATTGGTGTATTCAAAAAGTTCTGAGGAACATGAATTCCATTTGAGAAAGGTTTTGCAGACTTTGAGGGAGAACGCGTTGTATGCTAAGCTTAGCAAATGTGAATTCTGGCTCAGTCGAGTAGCGTTTCTGGGGCATGTGATTTCCGGAGAAGGGATTTCTTTGGACCCATCGAAAGTTGAAGCTGTGATGAAGTGGCCTAGACCAACGACGGTAACGGAAGTCCGGAGTTTTCTGGGTTTAGCGGGGTATTATCGTCGTTTCGTAGAAGGATTTTCATTAATAGCAATGCCGTTGATGCAATTGTTGAAAAAGGAAATGAAGTTTGAGTGGACCGACAAGTGTGAAAGAAGTTTTCAGAAGTTGAAGCAGAGGTTGACGACGACACCAGTGTTGACGATTTCATCAGGACCTGGAGGGTATGAAATATATAGTGACGCGTCGTTGAAGGGATTAGGGTGTGTGCTGATGCAACATGGGCGAGTGGTAGCCTATGCATCCAGGCAGTTGAGGCCACATGAATTGAATTATCCGACGCATGACTTGGAGTTAGCCGCAATAGTGTTCGCCCTGAAGATTTGGCGACATTATTTATGTGGAGAGAGATTCCAAATTTATACTGACCATCAGAGTCTCAAATATTTATTTTCACAAAAAGAGTTGAATATGAGGCAACGACGCTGGATGGAATTATTGAAAGATTATGATTGCGATATTTTATATCACCCCAGAAAGGCGAACCGAGTAGCGAACGCGTTGAGCCGGAAGTCAAGTATCGTGCATTTAATGGTCAAGGAGTGGATCCTATTGGAGAATGTGCGAGACTCGGAATTCAAATTTGAAGTAAGTCAAGTCTCGAGTCTGTTAGCTACGTTAAGGATTGAGCCGGAGATCCAGATTAAAGTTAAAACCTTGCAGTCTTCGGACCCAGAGATACAGAAGGTCATTGGGATGGACGTTGCTAGGAGGAAACCGGATTTTCAGGTATCTGAGGACGGTGTATTGAAATTTCGTGGAAGGTTATGTGTGCCAGACGATGCGAGAGTTAAGGAAGAAATTTTATCTGAAGCGCATCGTAGTCAGTATAGTATACACCCAGGCAGTACCAAAATGTACAGGAATTTGAGACAATTTTATTGGTGGAATGGTATGAAGTCGGATATAGCTAAACACATAGCTAAATGTCTGACGTGTCAACAGGTGAAAGCGCAACATTGTAAGCCTGGAGGATTGTTGCGACCGTTGGAAATCCCAGAGTGGAAATAGAAGCATATAACCATGGATTTTGTATCGGGATTGCCGAGAAGTCAAAGAGGTCATGACACCATTTGGGTGATTGTCGACAGGTTAACTAAGTCGGCACACTTTCTGGCAGTGCGAAAGGATTTCGCATTGGAACGATATGCAGAATTATACGTACAGCAGATAGTTCGTTTGCATGGGGTACCCGTGTCTATAACATAGGATCGTGATCCTAGGTTTACTGCCAATTTTTGGAAAAATCTGCAGACGGCGTTAGGATCTAAATTGCAGTTCAGTACAGCTTATCATCCTCAGACAGATGGCCAATCTGAGAGGACGATTCAGACATTAGAGGATATGCTCAGGGCATGTGTGCTGGATTTTCAGGGTAAATGGGAAGAGCAATTGCCCTTAGTGGAGTTCGCTTATAATAATAGTTTCCAGCAAAGTATTGGAATGGCACCCTTCGAAGCGCTATATAGCCGCACTTATAGAATGCCCGTGTGTTGGGACGAAGTGGGAGAACGAGCTGTAACAGGACCAGAGTTAGTGGAACAATCGATCGAGGCAGTAAAGATCATTCGCGAAAGGCTGAAGACAGTGCAGAGCCGTCAAAAGAGTTATGCAGACAGAAGGCGAAGACCTCTGGAATTCCAAGTAGGGGATCACGTGTTTTTAAAAGTATCGCCCATGCGAGGGTTGTCCCGGTTTGGTAAGAAGGGCAAATTGAGTCCGAGGTACGTGGGACCCTTCGAAGTACTAGAAAGGATTGGAGACTTGGCGTATCGCCTTGCGTTACCGCTAAATTTATCGCAAGTGCACAACGTGTTCCACGTATCAATGTTAAGGAAGTACAAACCGGACCCTGCGCACGTACTGAATTTCGAAGAAATTGAAATAGATGACAAAGTGTCATATGTTGAAAGACCGATCAGAATTGAAGATCGAAAGGAGCGGGTTTTGAGGAACAAGACAATCCCGATGATCAAGGTTATCTGGGAGCACCACGGGACTGAAGGCGCAACCTGGGAAAGAGAAGAAATGATGCAACGCCAGTACCCCTAGTTGTTTGAGTAGCAATAATGGTTGTAAATCTTAAGTAGTAGTGAGACTGTAAATTTCGAGGACGAAATTTCATAAGGGAGGAAGATTGTGACATTCCGAAATTTCCGCCAATGGAATCTATTAAATAATTGAGTTTTATGATGTGTGCTCGAAGTAAATTTCTCGCCCGGAACTGATCATTCCTAGGAATGCTAACCATTAGGGAAAGGCTAATAGGGGAATTAAATTCGCGCGACTAAAGAAAATTCGATCGTGAATGGATTTCGACCATTAAATCGCGTAAGTGATATTTTGAGCCACTGTTGGCCGATCCAAAGATAGTTAGGGGTCAATTCGTCACTGTCCTAGTAGTGGATCGCGGGTGATTCCGTTGGACCACGAAACGACTTGACGAATGATTCCGAAATTATACCGGACGATCGTACCCCTCGGATCAAGTGATTGATCTTCGCGATTCTAATGACAATCGAGGTCATCACGCACCGGATGGACTTGCATGTGACTCGATTTAGTATCAGTCATGAGTCGATTTCGCGAATTTCCCCAGCAAGCCGCCCGTTAGCTCGAGAAACGCTCGAGTTGCGTTTAATAGAATTTAATTATGGAAATTTTGCCCAAATTGGACACCGAAAAATTAGGAAGTCACGCCGGGACATTAGGACAACGTTGCACGTGACATGTGTGAATTTTTGGTGCGCTCAAATTCTTCGAAAAAATTCGATTTGGGTAAGAAAGGGAGAATTGGACCATTTTACCCTTGGGAATTAATAAAGGGTTAGTTGTGTGAGAGAAGGGCATTTTGGTAAATTGCCAAAAAGTGGTCAAAATTGATATTTAAACCCTTGACCCCCTTTCTCTCTCTTCCCTCTCTTCTTTCTCCTCCCCTCCCCGTGAGATTTTCCCCCTCCTCCGTGAGATTTTCCCCCTCCACCGTGTGCTCTCTCTCTCCCCCACCGCCGGTACCGCCGCTCGCCGCCACCACACCGGACCATCCTCAAGCCACCGTCCACGCCGCCGTACGCCACCATCACCCCCTCCCGCCGTCCCTCTCTCTCTTGGCCGTGAGGTCCTCGGCCACGCGCAAGCCACACCGTCGCCGTCCAAGCCGATCGCCACCACCCGGAAGTTGTACGTTGTCGCCGTCGTCCCCGATTAAGTGCCGCCGCTTTTCGTTCTAGCCGAGGAAGTCTAGAACGCGGGTAAGTCGCGCCTAAACCTAATTTAGGACTTCGGGTATCAACGGGTAATTTTCGGACAAAATCAGTATGGAATTAGGTGCGGAATGGTATGAATAGGGAGTGGAAATTTTATGGCGGGCCTTAGGAATTAATTCGGATAATATTTATTGGAAATTCAGAAAATGGGGGCTGCGAATTATTGTTCATTTGCTGCGAAACACTGTTTACAAGCTGTGGATTACTGTTCACGGGGCTGTGATGGTCCGATCGAGATGCGAGTTGAATTTTTGGAACCTAGAAATTATGGCGAGAAAGTCCCGTGAAGGATCGGAATTAATCCGACGCCATTTAGTCGGAGAAAAATGGGAATTCACGTGTTGGATGCTTAGTTAATTATAAATAAATGGTGGTGAACAAATTGAGCATGTTGTTGTGCAATTGGGTGATTATATATGCTTGTTGGGTGTACTCGTGAGTTAGATTAAATTAATTATTGATATTGCCATGTCCTATATTTAGTGAGTATGAATCATGAGTTAAATAATGCGTGTGCGGGCCGCGTGTAATGGGCAATTTGATCGCGGTAAAAGCGTGCTGAGTGTGTGCATGAGTAAGAAAGGAATGGTGTGTGGCATGGCATGAAAGATTGTGGAAAGTTGTGTCGTCCTGAGACGTGTACGTTTACGCGGGACGATGCCCGGTATTACCGGAAGACTGCCAGTCTGAGGCGTGAACTTCTACGCGGATTGCGCAGTAGGTGGCAGATGTTGAGCCTGATGCGTGTACGTTTACGCGGGCAAGAAACATGGCCTGAGGCGTGTACGTTTACGCGGGCCCGGAAGTGTTGTGGAAAGAGGTCGCAGTGTACCTGAGGCGTGTACGTGTACGCGGGTCACTGGCGAGGAATGTGGATGGAATAGTGTGAGAATGGAAAGAGTGCATGGCATGAAAATTGTGCATGCTTATGATTGTATTAAATTGCTTGCTATGTGATTATGTGGCATGTGTGTATGTTTGTGTGTTTTGCGAAATTATCTGGAGGTACGTGATAGCCTAGGTTGGGTTTAGGGGTGTACTTACTGAGAAGTGTCTCACGGTTATTTTCAACCAAAAAATTTCAGAACCCCGACAGAACCCATGAATCCTCCGCCACCGCCACCGGTACGTTTTGGGGTACCACTGCACTTCGAATTAGATGTGGCAGAATTTCCTGTGCTAGATAATGTTACCTGGATTAGAAACACGACCACAGTGTTCGTAGAAGTAGGCTTGCCGCTTTTCGAGGAACATCGATATACTGCTTGGTTTTTCCGGGATGCTGATGGGGATGAGTTCGGGCTAATCAGGGGTTTTGACGTTCCCTTTGAGCTAGTAGGGGATTGGGACCCGATGGCCGTACCCCCGATAGACGGAGAGTTGACTAGTGTGGATACTAGTTTAGCTCAGTCGGGTTTGCATTCAGCGGCCGCAGCTCAGGGATCGTCAGAGGCCGAGTACGAACTCGAGCCTAAGGCGTCGCAAGCTGAGGACGATCCTATGGATATAGATTTAGAACCGATCCCAGAGGAAGAACCGGAGGAAGCAGAGGATGAGGTTGAACCTGAAGCGGAGCCTGAAGCAGAACCTGATGACCCCGAGGAACTCGATGAGGAGGCTGGTTATGCACAACCGTTTGCGCAATACATGGATCCTAATTACGTGCCGGAGTATAATTTCTTCGATTTCTTGGCTGAGGAGTATCAGAACGCAGCTCCAGCTGAGTCGGGCGACATCAATCACCCGATTGTGATCGAAGCAGAGTCAGAGCCCTCAGAGGAGCAGTCTGCTCAGGAGAGTTCGGAATCAGAAGATGAGGAGTCAGACTCGGAATGGACTCCTAGCAAGGGGCATTAGGGGTTAGCTCAGGGGTTCTTAATAGGTTTTTGGGAAGTAACATTTTTGGGATGGAAAGTCAGGCCATCGATCTTTTTGGTATATTGATGTTTTGTATCACAAGGTGCAAGTACGTGGTGGTGGTGAAGTCTGGCGGTTGTAAGTTGTGAATATTTTACAAATTGGAATGAAAGTAGTTGTATATTCTCTCTGATTGTTCTCCCCAGTTTTTAATTGTCCGGATTTATTTGTTGATATCCGTTGTGGTAGTAAATCTCTGATGGCGTTCGAGGTCAGCGACATTCCTGGGACGTTACTTGAATCGACCAGAGGCGGATGACGCGTGCCCGTTGGGGTTCGGGACGTGACAGGACCACATTACAAATTGGGTTAAAGTTCAAAGACTGCATTGAACAAATTAAAAGTCCATGAACCACATTTCATATTGAGCCAAAATTCAGGGACTGTTTGTGTCATTTTCCTATTTTTTTTTTGGGAAAAGTCACAAAAGATACCAAATTATAATCATTGTAACACATTTATCTTAAAAATTTTTTTGTGACGTAAAAAATCCCAAACTATGATCACTATGATTTATTAATCCTAAACTTTTTCTTGTGACATAGAAAAACTTTAAACTTTTACCCTTCGTCAAGTTCCATTATATGTTATAAAAAAATGTTCTGTTAGATGATTTTTTTAGCTAAAATAACCTCATTTTTTATTTCATTTAAGCTATGTGGGCGTCATGTTAATATTGTTTTCTTTCCTGCGTCCATGTAGGTAGTGTTTTTTAATGATTTTCATTGACGAAACTTTGATGGAGAGTAAATGTATTACACAGATATAAGTTTAGGATTTTTGGTATTAAAGTAAATGTGTCACAGTGGGCATAATTTAAATTTTTTTTATGGCATTTTTCCTATTTTTTTATTTAAGTAATTATATTATATATGTGTATATATATTTGTGCAAAATATGAAATTCGTCTTGCCAAATAAAAAAAAAGGTAATGGCCACTTAATTTCATGATTTTCCTTCTTTTATTATTTATTCGCATGTATATTATATATAATTTTGTCATTATATGTTTACCAGGTTAAAAAACGTGTAATTTGGCCTTTCAGAATACTCAACAATTATGGGTTTATTCGACACTCAATTTCGTTCGTTAATGTTCATCTTTACGATAGCTTACATTATTCAATAGTCTTTTTACTTCATGAGATAATGTGAATTTTAATAATTAAAATAGATAAATTATGATTCAAAGTAAGAAAAAAAAAAAGAACCTTCTTTTAATTTTTTTGCTAAAAATTAACCTTTTTTTATTATCAATATGTAAAGCTGGCCTCAAATACTTATCATCTAGATCCATTGTCTCTTTATGTCATAATCGTATCGTGTCAAATTTAAATCTAATCCGATAATGAGACATTTATTGATCGTGTTGTATTTATGAAAATCAAAACACCATGGATTTGATTAATTGGTTACACATTTTGAAGCTTTTAATACATTCAAAATATAGTTTCATATATAAATGTCAATGTGTAAAATGTGTTCTAACGTAGGTTTAACTCATATTTAATGGGCTGAGTTATTTTATGGATTAGCTATATTCATTAAATTGATCATAAATAGGTTTAGACCCAACTCTATGGTCATAAATGAATTTAATATGGGTGTTAAATATGTTCACAACTTACTTAAACCCAACTCACCTCTATAACTCTTTTCGCTCCCTCTCCCTCTCACTCTCACTCTCACTCTCACTTGTGCTTGCTCATTCTGTACTTTAACCTTAGTTTGTATATGAGTTTTCCTAAATTAAGTTAAATACAAAAATATTTCAGTACTATGTATGACATTCCGAATTTCGGCCCATTTTTTCGGATTTATAAAACGTGTAATTCGTCAGTATACTTATAGTAAAAATATTGCCCGGGAACTGATCACTCTCGGTTATTATTTTTAAAATTGAGATTTCGTTAGAATCGCATTCAATCGAATTTTGCTGTTATTTAGAGTCCAAACTTTGGTGTTGAATTTCTCGGAGTTCCGGGACAAATTTAATTGGACGGTGTCGATATTATTGTGGCCAGCCTCGAGATTGCCAGGAATAGTGGAAAAGTGAAATTTCGATCGGGTGCGGATTTGGACTAGTAGACCTCCTTCGTAGTGTGTTTTGGGTTATTTTCTTTGGGCCATTTTTCCTAAATTATTAATTAGGATTTTCGTGGGCCGTTGGATCGTTTTCGGATTCGAACGTGGACCGTTGGATCGCGATAATTACCTTTGACTTTCTCTCTCTCTCTCTCCTCCTCTTTTCCCGCTTGCGTCCCCTCTGTCCCCGTCTGTCCTCTCTCTCTCTCTCTCTCCTCCCCATGCAACGTCCCCTCCCCCTGCATGTACAGACCTGCTCCCCTTCTCTCTCTCTTCTTTTTTCTCTTCTTCTTCTTCTTCTTTTCTTTCCCTTCCCCGACGCCATGGCTTCTGTTTCTTCTTCTTCTGCCGCTCGACCATTGCTCGTCGTTGCCCAGCGCCGTGCGCCGCTGCCGTCGCCAGCAAGCACGATCGCCGCGCTGCCCGTCCGGCCGTTTCCCCCTCCTTCGGCTTGACTGTTCTTCTCTTCCCTGTCGCGCGCAGCAGCAAGTCGTCGCAGTGACCGCCGCAGTCCGACGCTGCCCAGCCGCTCGTCAGCCTATTCTTCATCGCCCGGCCGCCCATAACGCCGCTGTGTCGCCTCCGGCCATCACGTGACCTCCCTCCCCCCTGTTTTTCTTCTTCCTCGGCCTCTCCCTTTTCTGGCCGAGCTTGTCGCCGAGCTCATCGCCGCCGCGCGTCGCCATCCCCGACATCGTCGCCCCTCCCCTCAGCTCACCACCACAGCCCTCAGCTCCCCTTCTCTCTTGCCTCCACCGCCCTTGCTTCCCTTTGGCTCGTCACCGCCGCGTCATTGTTGCCAAGCCTATCAATCGTTGCCGCCATCACATGTTGCTACCGCCGTGTTGTCTAGCTTGCCGGCCAGCCAGCTCGCTGGCCAGCCTGCCCGAGCTCGCCTAGCCCGCCAACCAGTCGTTGCCTGCCGCCGTAGCTCGCCTCCATCGCCGTCCGACCGTCGTCCCGGCTAGCCCAACTTGCCGGCCAACCATCCGGCCAGCCAGCTTGCCGATCGAGCATGCCCAGCCGTGCTCAAGCTCGTCGGCCGAGCGTGCCCGGGCCATGACCAAGTCGCCCAAGCCGTGGCCGAGCTATTGCTTGCTCAGCCTTGGGCCGCTGCCCGTCGCCTAGCTCGTGCCTAGCCGCTGCCCTTGCAGTGGTCGAGTGTCCTAAGCCATGGCCGAGCGCCGCGCCGAGTTGCTGGGCCATGCGCCGAGTTGTGGCAGAGCCCCGTGCCCTCGCCCGTAACGAACCAGCACTGTTCACCGGGGCCATTTTTGGCCCAAGCCAACTTTTCCTGGGCCAAAACCTAATAAGTGACTTCATAAATCCTATTTCGTATAATGGGTATGTTTAGACTTCTTTAGGGTGTAATTTAGTACCAGCTTAGGAATTAAATTAGGCGTGGATTAGTTAAATTGATTGTGCTCAATTGGTGGATTATTGTGGTGGTGATTGTGTGGCTAATTTAGTGATTGATTGAGATGAATAACACGACTGAGTTGTTGTGGCGCCTGTGGGTCAAATGGATTAATTGAATGTGCCGACTTGAATTTCGGGTCGGTGGGCCGATGTGGGGAGTATGAATTGAATTGGCTGTTATGGTGTGTCAAATTGACATTGGTGAAAGCTTGGTGATTTGAATGTGAACTATACGACGTGTTGAATGGCGAGTTGTGATGTGGTGAGCATGCCTTGAGTTTGATTCGTACGACGTGTTGAATGGCGAGTTGTGATGTGGTGAACATACCTTGAGTTTGAATGGCACGACTTATGAGAATGACGAATTGTGTTGTGGTGCATGTGCATGAGAAAAGCCTCGATTGATTGGAGGGCTGACCTGTGGGATGTTGACCCGGGACAGAGCCCGGATTGATCGGAGGGCTGAGCTTGAGGCGTGTTTACGCGGGCCGTGGAAGGTGAGTTAGACCTGAGGCGTAGGTTACGCGGGTCATTGGAAAGGGAAAAATGTCATGAGGCGTGGTTACGCGGAAGGAAGCCCGGATTGATCGGAGGGTTGAGCCTGAGGTGCAGTAGCGCAAGTTGTGAGATTGGGCCTGAGGCGCAGTAGCGCGGGCAGTGAGATTTGGGCCTGAGGCGCAGTGGCGCGGGCAGTGAGAATGGACCTGAGGCGTAGTGGTGCGGATCGTGAGAAAGATGTTTTGTGGCATCCCGAATTTTCATGGCCAAAGATTAAAGGACCCTAATGGATTAGGGTGCTCGTCGACGGAATTAGAAAAATGAAATTGGAAGTTAGCGTCGCCATTAGCGTTTTTGGAATCACAGGTTTGGAATCTTGTAATCGTTATCATTGAGCCGAATAAATTGACGTTGCGCCGTCCGCAAAGCCCGACTCCGTGTCAAACCCTTCGCCGTTATTTTTCCCCTTGCTCATGAAGAACCCCTTCTTTTCCTCTTTTTCTCTTTTCCCTTCCTTTTCTTCCCCCTTTTCTTTTTTCCTTCCCCTTTTTCCCGCCGGAAATCCCACGCATCAGCAGCTGCCCCTTCCTCTTCTTTTCCTTGTCTTCTTTTCCCACCTGCACTTGACAGGAGAGAGGTGCCACTTGGCACCCTTGCCTGCCCATGCACGCAAGGAAACTGAAGACTTCAGAAAATCTTTTTCCCTCAGCTCACCCCCTCAGCTAGCTCTCTCTCGCTCAACACTCAGCTCACTCTCCCTCTTGCTCAACTCTCCCTCTCACCTAGCTCACTCTCACTCTCTGGTCTCTCTCTCTATCCGTCCGGGAGTCCATCGGTTCGCCGACCAGTAGCCCAGCCGTCCTGTCTCCGCGTCGAACCAGCAGCAGCAACCATCACCAGATCCGTCCTTGAACCAGCGCCTCTCTTTCTCTTCCCCGGACCCAGTAGCTCCGCCTCAGCCATCTCAGCCATTTCCTCTCACCGGTAAGTATTCTCTATCACCTTATACTAGTCTCGGTAATGGTTGCATGAAGGTTAGGTCTCGGGTAAGTTGTTGAACTGATCTGAGTTGGTGTTAGGCGAGTCCGAGTAGTTGCAATGGCTAATCTTGAAGGATTGATACATCATAACAAACCTTGGTGGGTCTAGGGTGCCAGACCAATTTAGAACAGGCCATGCATGTTGATTTGAGTCCCTAGAATAGTGAATTCGTGGCTGGAAGGTAGTAGATCTTCTATGAGAAACCATTTCTTGATGTTTATTTCGGGTTTCAGAAACTGGCTTCTTTGGACAACCATTGTTCTCTATTTTTATAGCTTCTGTTGTGGACAAAATTTGGCTAAATGTTCTTCTTGAAATTTTTTCAGAATATCTTGATCTACAACATACTTAAATTTTAGATTTTTCTGAGCACAAATGGATATTACGAAGGACCAATCTTTTACCGGATCAGAACTGCGTTTTCGGTGGAGACAGCGACCTCTGGTCTTTCTCGATTTTTTATAAATATATCCACTTCGAATTTGGCCACGGTTTCTTCAAAAAATTTGTTCATAACTCTCTTGTTTATAACATATAAAAATTTCGAAGTTTTTGAAGATTGTTTGGTCTGTGAAATGAGAACACTTTTGGGTTCAGTTTTACTGTTTCAGCGAACCCGTAGTAGTCTGTTTTCGTGCCCTCAAAAGTGCCCTTTCTAGGAGGATTTTGGGATTGTGTTCTTCATAAAAAATATATTTTAAGGTCTTGTTAATATCATATTAAAATTTCGGAATTTTTGGAACTCATTTGCCATGTCTTTGAGATTTATTTCCCAGGGTCTACAAAACTGTCCAGTATTGCCTAAATTCCAGGTTTCATTGATTCTAATTTGAGACATCATAATTTCGATTGGGTGTCTTTGGGAAATGTAATGTACACGCTGTGGACCTTCTGATGAGATGTTTCTTTTGTGTTAGATTTTGTAAATTACGTTTATAAATTTATGTACTTTATATGCCGAAGGGTGTGGAATTGTAAGTGTGGTTGTTCCGTCGGTCCCTATGACGACGATGCCCCGGAGTTGGGATGCCTAAGGGGGTAACTGGGTTCTCTCGGATTCCTAGGGGTGTAACACTGTTCCCTAGATGTCCTCGCGACGCTGTGGTGAGTGCGAGATGCCTGAGGGGGGTAACGGGGTTCCCTCGGTTGCCTGGGGGTGTAACACGGTTCCCCAGATGTCCTCGTGATGCCATGATGGGTGCGAGATGCCCGGGGGGTAACTGGGTTCCTCGGAGGATGTTGTAATTTGAGTTACTAAATCAATGCGAATTAAAACTGCTTGTGATCACATAATGCATGCATTGAGAATTCGTGTGAATGGCTGTTAGTCGATTGAAAATCTTGTCTGGTGGTTTATGCCCAAATAAAAAGGAAGTCTTATATGCTATGGTTGGTTGTAAATTGATTCATCTATCTACCTATTTGACTCGATTGAAATGCCTGTCATTATCCGTTTAGTATGGCGTGATAGTATTTACTTGGCTGAGTTTTCGCTCATTGTTTGTTGATGACCTTTTTTTTCAGATTAGTAGTTATGCCGATCCTCCCTGCCTCCCCCTCGATAAGCTATGGGGTGCCGATTGATTTTGAGAGCCGTCTATTTGCCTTCGTGGTCTCGGAATTCCCTGGAATTGTTTTCATAAAATGCATTTCTATTCTGACCGTGGATGTTGGGTCCCCAGGGGGCTTATTCTTTTGGGCTTCGTTGGGGTTTATGCCCTCTACGAGGGACGGTTGGTAGGGCCCCTTCCATACCATGGGTCGGATGGGAATGATGGTGATGCGAGTGGTGGAGTCCTTTGAAGGTAGCACCGGGAGGAGGAGTAGGGAGCAGTTTTTTTTGGAGAAGGCACGACTGTTTGTTTTTGGGATGGAGTCGTGAAAGCATGGGTGATAACTGCTAGTTTTTTGTTAAAGTTTGGTGGGTCAAGGTAGATTAGCATGGTTGTAATAGATGTGTTGTTTCTCACATTTCTTGAACTCACCTTGTATCACCCGCAGTATTATATGTTATGGTTGATATTTTCTGAATCTACGTGTCCAAACAATTATATAATTATATGCTGCTATGCCGCATTCATATTATAAATGCTGACCTCTTTAAAAAGAAGCATCTTCTGCTTGCGAATAATCTGATGGTTAATGAGGATTAGAGGATAAATCTTGAAAGGGGTGAGCCTGGGATGCTACATATTTGGCCACGCATGCGAATTGAGTGTGGTTGAATTGACTGGTTGAATGTGTGATTGAATTGGTCAGATTGATTGAGTGCAAGTGTGGTTGGTGTTTGAATGATTGTGATATGTTATTGAGTGATTATTATTGCATTATCAGGTTTCGACTAATGTGCACAGTAGTCAGGTGTTTGATGGTGAGGTGAGTACAATGATGCGAATTCTATATGTTATGGGTTAGATTGCATGTAAGACTTGTCTGGGTACGCATTGGCCTATGTGAGGTTTAGGGTGTTGCTTATTGAGACTCGTTCTCACGGTTATTATATAATCATTTCATATCCGCGACCGTGAGTAATTGGAGATACTGTAAGGGTATCTCGGAGATCGAGGACGGGTCAAGTACCCTGTACTTTGAGTCTTTCTCCCTTTTGTAAAGGAGTTAAGTTTACGAATCACTGTCCCCTTTTAATGAACGTGGTTCTGTTGTTGTGGTTTAGCTTGGGGATTGTCTTTTTGTGAACGTTGTATGTATCTGCCAAGTGTAGGTATTATGGTTATTGTTTCGTGCTATTGCCCCCTTGTCATTATTAATTGTTTGGGTTGTTTCAATTTGTTTCTGTGCGTGTCTAATCTTTGATATTTGGGTTGGGTCGGCATTGTGCCTGTGACGTCGCATTCAATGATTGACCATAGAGGAGTGTCGCGAACTTGTTAGGGTTCGGGGTGTGATACTATGGGTGGGATCGAGGATGGATTGCTGGATTTGTATTGCATAGAAATGAATCAATTTGGGTCATACCATTTTTTATCTGACTTAAACCCGAGCTGACTCACCCGCTTAACAGATCTACCAAAATGTGTATAAGGTGTTGTGTCAAAAGGGTAACATATTGAATTGTTTAATTGGAGACATGTCTAAGTGTGTTCCAAACGGGACAACCTGTGAGCAACAAATTTACTACTCGTGTATAAACGAGTTGACCAATTTATGAAACCCGACTATACCTCAATTACCTATCTTGCGGGTCTCCTGTAAATATTTCTTGTCAAAAATTTCTCGCCTTATTGGTGAATTACGTTTATCAATATCACACAAATGTGAAATTAACAAAAAGAAGCATATGGCAACTGGAGGGGAGAGGAAAGGGTTTTTGTCAGGGTTTTTATCTTTTCAAACATATTATCGGAAACTTCCTTGAACTGTCATTTTGATTAATGGGTAACAATTGTGGACATCAACTACATTTATAAGGAAAAATGTTCAAAAATTTCATTGTATGACGACCAATTCAGTCCTAAACTTTTTAATTTTGTTAATTTATTCTTAAACATTTCAATTATTCCAATTTAATTCTAAACCTTTTGCTGATTTGCCTATTTAGCCTTTCCGGTCAATTTTGGTTGAAAATCACCGACATGGATATTGGCCGTTTTGCGTGGCATGACTGGGTTAGCCGACGTTAATGTGGACAAATTTACAATTATGTATTTATTTTTTCTTCCATTTTTCTTTTCTTTTCTTTTTTTCTTTCTTTCTTCCTCCATCAGCCACACGCAAGGGCCAATTTGGGTGAGTTCTAGCCTCGTTGGGACTTGGCCCTTGCTAGATCCAGCGAGGGGGACCCTTGCCTAGGCGAGGGCTGCCCTTGCTTGAAGCACCTCCACCAACCATCGATGAGGCTTGGTAATGGCCGGTGGAGGGAAAAAGGGAAAAAAAGAAAGAAAAAAAAAAGAAAAAGAAAAAAAGAGAAAAAATTTGCAAAAATTGTCCATTTTAGCTCTGGGCGCACCACGTAAGATGGCTGGTGATGACTAAACCACTACGTCAGCGATTTCAGGTTTAGGGTTTAGGGTTTAAAATGCTTAAAACTAAATTGGTACAATTAAAAGATTTATAATTGAATCAGCTGCCGTACAATAGATTTAGGATTTTTTAAATAATTTTCGCAAATAACCTTTTGGATTAAGTTATTTTTCATGTTAATAATGTCCATTTTATAACTCACAAATCAGAAGAGTGACTTAAAGAAAATATAGTTCTATCTTGACGCTAATCTATTATCTTCTCCATCTATTATATATACAAAATCAGAGTTGAGAGATTTTTCACTCTATGTAGTCTAGTCACCATGTGGCACCTTAGCTTGCCTCCATGAAGGCCACGCGGTAAGCCACATGACAGAAATTTACCACGTGTCCCACTTGAGATTAATAAGCATTAGTTTATTGATTTTGGCCCCAAAATTTTAGTTTTGACTGAATTTAAACATAAATAAAGAGAAAGTCTCTTCAAAATATATATTCAAATGATATAGTCTGATTTAAACATAACTTCTCAACTATATTCACGAACAATATAATTCTTTATTTGAATAATACTAATCAAACCACATAGTTTACTTAGATCAAGCAACTCTATCTTGCTAAATATAAATGATATGGTCTCTTTAATTTAACAAAACTTATCAAACTAATAATAAAATAGAATAATTAATTTTTAATATGTTTCAGCGCTATAGTTTGCTTTTTATTTTATTTCCCCATCTCTAAGTGCTTAATAAAGGTTTTAAAGAATCCTGTTATATTTTGGAGCAAAGTGGGGGACGAAAATGCAAAGAAAATATCCACTATTTTACATTGTCCATCCTTTCCTTACAAACAAAATTTTTAATTGTTCAAAATTTTCCACTCAAAATTTCTTTTTCTCCATTTTACTCAATTTCCCACACATCTCATTAAATATGAGATTCAATAATGTCGTTTTAGTGTGAGGGGGCTTCGTTGGTGGATCTAATAGTGTCGTTTCAGTGTGTTTGGAACCACCTTTAGTTAGTCATGGCCACGTGGCCATGTATGAACCGAAACCGGTCGGTTCCGATTTCGGTTCCTGCCGGTTCCGGTTCATAATTTAAAATTTTTAAAAATAAATTATGAAATAAAAAATAATGAATTATGAAATAATGAATAATATCAATATAAATTGTAATCAAAATGTAAATTGTAATCAAATTTGGAGACAAAAAGAGAGAAAGAGGGAGCTTGAATTTAATAAATTATCATTAAGCGTCTTACAATTCGTTACAATGATCTATAGAAAAAAAAGGAGTACAATATATATGCCCTAAAATGACCCCAAAACCTAAGCCTATCCGAACCCCCGCATTCCGTGCGTCGTCGGATTATACTTCAATTTCCCTAAACTCACGTGGATGTGCCCGGTATGAAAAACAAGGATCTCCGAAATATTTGCCAACTCCAACAGTTCTTTTACCCTCAGTCGTCGCTACTCGTTCCCATACCAGTACCGGTAGCGGTGGTATTTCCGTCGTTAAAGAATTCGAATTCATTATTCCGATTTATCTCTTATTGTCGGTATTGAGCCTTTGTCCAATCATTGACACAAGCTTGAGCCTCCACTGATTCTGGAGCTAATCTTGAACGATGTTTGTCCAAAATATTACCTTTGACACTGAATGCTTGCTCAACCGCAATTGTGGAATAAGGAGTTGCAAAAATTTGTTTTGCAATAAGAGAATTCAGAAATATTTCCTATTGCTCCATTTTGTTTTTTTTGTCTATGTAATAAAAGTTGGTACCCTCTACTAATTTTACCTATACTCTCACTTTGTGTTTCGGTAGATTGAGAAGATCCAATATCACCTAAATTATATTTAGTATAAAATTCATTATATAATTCTATTACTATGTTTTTAACCTCACTTAGTATGGTTGTAACATTTACCGTATAATAATGTAAACATTGATAAAACATATGCAAATAATCACTTAAATCATCTAATTTGCAACGCGGATCAAAAACATAAGCAACTAAATAAACAATGAGAATTTTGCTATAATAATGTAGCCACTTCATTTTCATTGTTACTATAGTATGTTGTAATTCAACATCATTTACATATTCCTCAAAAACTCCAACAATATTAATATACTCTACTAAAAATAAATGCGTAGTAGGATAATAAAACACCAGACAAAGTATAAGTTGCATCATTAAAAACCTTTAAAATATCTAATTTTTTTTGCAAATACCCCACTCTTGTGGGTATAAATTAATTTGAGATATATTATTAGAAATGAATACACATAATAAATCTTTACATGCAAAATATTCACTAAGCAAGTGAAAAGTAGAATTCCAACGAGCTGGCACATCTCTTGGAAATCTTTTTGGCTTTTTATCATTTTTTCTACAAAATCTACCCCATTCTTTTATTTTTTTGGGGATGTTTCCATAAAAATTGAATTGCCATTTTTATTGGTTCAAGAAAAATATCAAGAGTTTTCAAATCATCTTGGACACATAAATTTAAAACATGATAAGCACATCTAACGTGAAAAAATTTTCCGCCAAAAGCGGGTTTACAAATATTTTCTAAGTCGGCAATTGAAGCGGTATTTGCCGCGACATTATTAAAACCAATTAAAAAAATTTTGTTAAGCAAATAATATTCTTCTAAAATATGCTTAATTATTCTATAAATATTATTTGCCGTATGCTTACCATCGAAAACTCTAAATGCAATAACTCTTTTTTGAATACTCCAATCGTCATCTATCCAATGATATGTTATGCCTATGTAAGAATGAATTTGCCAATGATCACTCCAAATATCACTACCTATATGCACGCATCCATTAAATTGCAAAAAAAAGTTTTGTAAATCTTTTTTTCCATTTTTGTAAAGATCTTCAATTACTCGTTTAAGTGAATTTCTAGGAACGCGTTTTGCTTGTGGAGCACATGTTTTTTGTACAAATTGATTAAAACCCAATCTTTCTCCAAAATTAAATGATAAATGCTAAATGGAAACAAATTTACCTAATTCTTCCTTATAGTTTTTTTTATTAAAATGAAATAAAGGGGAAGTGTTAGGATTGACGTATCCGGAAATTTGTTGTTACGTAATATCAATTCCCGCTTGGGTTAGATGTTTTCTCCTAAGTGTCGTTTGAATGTTCCATATCCTTGTCCACCTGTATATTTATATATTTTCTCATAATATTTACAAATTATATCATACATTTTTTGACCAATATCAAACCTTTCAATTTTCGTGAAGTGATCCCAAATGTTAGATGTAAGTTTTCGCTCCGCTTCCTTTGTTTTAGATATTTCGGCAAGAGGATGAAGACTTTCTTGCATCGGGATGCGCTCCACATCGGAAAAATGTTAATTTTATCATCTTGAAAATCTACATAATCACGAGGATCAAAATAATGATGGGATTCCGTCATGATATTCTTACCTTTGCCAGTTGGCACTCGACTTTCACTTGTCATTTTTCGAGTGGATTGAGAGAATTGTGCGGATTGATTGGGAGAATTAAGAGAGAATTGCGCGGATTGAGAAAATTAAGAGAATTTAAGAGAATTTGAGAGAATTTAGAGTATTGAGAAAATTTGGGAGAAGAGAATTTGAGAGAATTGAGAGTATTGAGAGAATTTGAGAGAATTTATAAGAAAAAATGAGAAGAAAATTTAGGATTAAAAAAAAAGGCTAGATAACCGTTGCAACAGTTATCTTTTTATTTTTATTTTTATTTTATTTTTTATTTTTGCCCGTTGCTAAGGCAGCTTGCAAAGGTTGCCCTGGCAATGGGCCCAGCAGGGCCTGCAGACGTGCAGGGCCCGCTACAGGTTTTTTATTTTTTTATTTTTTAAAATTTTTAATTTTTTTTTGGAACCGGGCTCGGTTCTGGGCTGGTTCCAAAATTTCTAGAACTGGAGCCGGGCCCGTGGCCATAACTACCTTTAGTGCCCTAAAGCCAACTACGAGAGAGAGATTAATGAAATTCATGGACGTGAAATTTTTTTGGGTTAATACTACGAAAAATTCCAAACTGGTAATACAAATCCTTACCTTTACCCAAAAAAAAAAAAAACTCCAAACTGGTATACCCATGAGGATTTTATCCCGAATTATTTTTTTGACCACACAAAACTCCAAACTGGTATAGCTGTGATAAATTTAGCCCAAACTATTTTTTTGACCACCAAAAAATCCAAAACTGATACATTTGTGACAATTTTACCATGAACCAATTTTTTGACCATCAAAACCCCCAAACTGGTACACCTATGATAATTTTACCCCAAACTAATTTTTTTATTACAAAAAATCAAAAACTGGTACATTTGTGATAAATTTACCCTTTGTTAGTGTCCGTTAAATTGGATTAATATCACGAAAAATCATAAATTAGTAAACTTAGGACAAATAGAGGGGTAAAACTCAAAATCGGTACACCTATTAATTACCGCGTGTCACTAAACTTAGCAATTTGACAGTAAAATTTAATGAAAACTAACAAAGGGTAAATTTGTCACAGATGTACCAGTTTAAAATTTTTGGTGATCAAAAAATTAGTTCGGAGATAAAATTGTCACATGTGTACCAGTATAGAGTTTATGGTGGTCAAAAAAATAGTTCAGAGTAAAATTGTTACAAGTGTACAAGTTTGGAGTTTTTTGTGATCAAAAAAATAATTTGGGGTAAATTTGTTACAGATGTACCGGTTTAAGGTTTTTTGTGGCATTAACCCAATTTTTTTTATAGTTAAAATTAACATACTTATTGGATAGACTCTATTGTACTATTTGGATAAGCTTTTAACTTGACCGAACTATTTATAGTCTAAGGGTTGATTGTTATTTGTTACAAATTTTAAGATTTCTGATGAATTTATCCTTATAATTAGCTTCTCACTTTCAAGGTGAAATAATTCATAAATCGGTATATCCTTACACCTTCTCTGTAGTTTCTCTTTGAAGGAAACAAATACAAAAGAACGCTACCAATATGTTTGTTCAATCATCTCCCTCACATTGCATGTGCGAATTTGAGGTGTTCCAGATCGGCCTACTTAAGAGTATTGACATCATTGTTTGTGCCAGCTTATACAACCCAAAATGACCCTATATGTTCATTGTACATGTAGAATAAATCCTATTGTCTGACGAATACACTCTGAAGCATTTCTTTTGGGGCCTTGGTCCGCATGAAGTGGGTTAGATCGCAGAAATTTTTTATAACATCTTGATCCTTTAAATTAATGAAGGAGCCACTATGATGTTATTCAAAACTCAAAAGTAAACAACCGCCATTGAATGGTCACGATTTTAGTACTTCTTTTGAGGGCTTACCTTAAGTAAAAAGGGTCGCATCGTGATAGATGATATAAGATGAACACCTCCTCCAGTGGACGCGTGGCTCAAGATGAATAAGAGCTTAGTCACTTCGACGAGAACAAAAAGTGATCGTTGGGACAACAAAGGTCAAATAAGGTGCGACTTCTAGCATTCTTCTTGGATCAATAAATAAAATCACATCAGTGGGGGAAATGTGGCTAGGGAATAGAGACCAATACCTAATGAGAATGTGCTATAAGTGGGGAGAGCTTGTACGCCACAAGTCTCATGTTGGATGGGCGAGGTCCTCCAATGTCATTCATTAGTCACATTTGATTAAAGATGGCTTCGATACTACTCATAAGTAAAGACCCACCCAAATAATGACTACATAAATACATTTAGAACTCGGACCACATAAAATGGGTCAAGATTTTAGAAAACAAGATTGAAAAAAAAGAAGATAAATTCTTGCTTAAAGATTCTAATATTAAATCTTTGTTAAGTTGCCTGAACTTCTATTATCAACTATTTCATCCAATTTTCCTTTGTGCACCATATACGAGTTCATAGATAAAAAAACACCCTCCTTAAAAGATTGAGATATATGTCGTATCTTGCTAATTTTTGGTAGACATCGGTCCGAATCGTATGTATAAAAATGCTGTCGATATGAGTTGCTAGACCTAGTACGGATAGGTGGAACCTTATTTTCTTGTTTTTGTTTATTGTTGGACTTTTTTCTCGTTGTTGATTGTTAGACCTAGTTCTGATGTATAAACCTTAGTGCAGGTAAATGCTTCAGACTAAGGGTAACATTCATCCTCATTTAAAAACGTGTATTATAAGAGTTCTTGATAATGTACACATGTCATCCAATTGATTGAGCCTGACCCAATGTATATGGATAAAGCGATTGGCATGCATTTGTCGTATTAATAGGACTAAAAGGTTTAGATATCCCATGTTATATGTTCCTCCAAGGTAGATTATTGACAGCATACATACTAGCTTTTCTAGAGAATGTGTGATCTCTTCTGCTCTTCATGAGCATATAACTTGTGGAAGGAAGGGTATGTTCCTTTTTAGGAAAATTATCCAAAAAGTCCTTATCTTATAAGGGTGAGCATTGTTCCAGGTTATACCCTAAAACTTGAGAATCTGACCAGTGAAAACTTGTAGATTCCAGGTTCTAAGGTATGTAGGGTAGGTTTTGGGTTCCAAAAATTGAAAAATCTGTTTCGACGGGCAGGTTCCAGGTTCTAGGTGAAACTTGGAATCTAGAACTTGGAACCTGGAACTTGAAATCGAAATAAGTTTTTTGTATATTTTCTTAGTCTATGTCTTCATGTGATCTTGTGGTGTTTCATGGCGTTATATGATGAGTGTATAATTTGAAACCACTAGTCCGAGCTTTCATTTTATGACCTGTTAATGTTTTATATTCTTCGTGTGTCTAAATATAAGTTGTGGTTAGTAGATCAAAGCAGCAAGTGGTGGAACATGGGTAGACCCTGGAACAAATCTATAAGTTGTGATAGGGTAGGTTCTAAATTCCAAAAAATGAGGAATCTATTCTTATGGGTAGGTTCCATACGAAACATGAAATCACTCACCCCTAGTATCGATTCACGCAATGACTTCTCATTTTAATTCTATTTATTTGAATCGTAATGCCAGAAAAACTAATCTTTTATATTTTTCTTTGGTAATTGACAAGTTGGTTCGATATTGCTGCGTTCATTTTCATTTTGTTTAACTAAAAATGAAATAAAAAAATATGTTAGACCCTAGAACCTACCTTAGAACCAGTGACAGGGTAGGTTCTAGATTCCAAAAAATAAAGAACTTGTACTCGAAGGTAGGTTCTATATTACAGGTGGAACCTGTAAGGAATCTAGAACCGCTCACCCCTATTACCTTATTGTATATTCACCAATTTAGTCCTAAATTTTTTAGTTGTACCAATTGAATCATAAACTTTTTTACATTTTGTCATGCCCCGAACCCTAACGGGCTCGCGACACCCCTTCGATGGCCGTATTGAACGCGACGTTCCAAGACGTGTCGTCGATCCAAACGAAACACGTGAAGACAAATGCAAGCGGAAGCGGAAATTAAACATCCTAGACAATAAACAATGACAATAGGGTAGTACTTGAAGAAAATCAATAAACCCATAACATTAGCTTGAGACTATAAAATTCATACATTAGGCTTCTAGAGTTAGTATCCACCTTCGTCATAAAAAAGGGGTAGGTGGCCGGGTAGATTACAGAATACACAAAAATGGCCCTACCAAAAGCTCCTAGGCCCCAGCACCCAAAATCCTCCTACGGTGCCCAATCTGAATCGGACTCTGAAGGTTCCGACTTTGTGTCCGATTCGATCTCAATCGGCTCCTCCTCGTGCTCGGACACCATAGGCTCCTTCTCAAGCTCGGACTCGGGCTCTGGTTCTTCTAATTCTTCCTCGATCTCGGGCTCCATGGGCTCCTCCTCGGGCTTGGGCTTGGACTCCTTAGACTCCTCTTCAAGCTCGAGCTCTGCAGGGGCCATAGGTTTAGGTTCGGGCTTCAGTTTAGGACTAGGGTTTACTGAGGGATCTCCGGGGTGCAGGACCTCGTCATCAGGAGCAAGAATAGCTGCGGGGTCCTACTCACCTACCCCATTAAACGAAACATCAAAATGCCGAAGCGGTCCATAGACTGTATAAATCCCGATAATAATAAACCCGGTATGTATTGGGCTGCAACTCTGGCTTACCTACATCTACCCATACCACCGTGGTATGCTTAACATAGGCCTCCCCGTCTCGTATGGGGTACTCCACTGCCGAGTGCTCTCTATGCCTCAGGATCCCAAAACGTTCGGGCGGATCACTCATGGTCCAGGTCGGGGGTCTGAAATGGTTTGCATTACAGCAATGAGAATAAATCTCAATAAGTAGACAACCTATACCCCACCTAGGCCAATGCGTACCCAGACGAGTCTAACATGCGATCTAGCAGTCAACCCATTCGTAACCACACAAACATACTTACCTCGCCTTAACACCCGTGTCAACTTTGCATATTAGTTAAATCACCATAAATCAATAATAATTCAAGAACATAACATCACCACTCAAACGCTATAACCACGTACATTCACTCAATTCAATCACACTTATTTCGCATTCGTGATCGAGCAACTATCCACGACCCGCATCAATACCCCTCAGGTCTAATCTCACAGCCCGCGTCAACACGCCTTAAGTTCAGCCCTTCGATCAATCCGGGCTCAGTCCCACGTAACCATACCTCAGGACATTTCTCTCGACCCGTCTAATCATGCCTCAGGTCATTTTTTGCCTTTCTAGCCACACCCACGTAACCAAGTCTCAGATTGGCAGCCCTCCCATTAATCCGGGATCAGTCCCGCATAACCACGCCTCAGGACATTTCTCTCAACCTGCGTAACCATGCCTCAGGTCATTTCTTGCTTTTCTAGCCACACCCGCGTAACCACGCCTCAAGACATTCCTCATGCACATACACCACATCACAATTCGCCATTCTCACACGTCGTACAAATCCAATTCAAATCACAAACTCATCACACTAGCCTACCAATCGGACACTCAAGTTGGCCCAATCAAACGTCAATTTCATCTAATCCGACACTCAAGTCGGCCCAATCAAATGTCGATTTCATCCACAAACGCCATGACAATCCGGTCATCGCACCCACATAAATCAGCCACTAATTATGCCACATAATCACCGTAATTTAATCTACAAATTAACCACATTCACATATTGATCCTAATTCAAGCTTAGCCATTAAACTGGTACTAATTAACCTCTAAACAAGTTTAAAAATACTCAAAGTACTAGGTAAGGTTTAGAGAATCACTTACCTAAATTTGACTCGAGAAAAACCCGCAAGGGGCCAAAATGGCCCTGGCGGAGCGGCAGCGACTTGGCGTGGGTGTGGCGGGCGCATTAGCCGGTAGTCTTGGCACAGCCCTTGGCACGGCGTTCGGCCAGGCGACGGGTGAGCGGTCGGGCGAGCTGGGCACGGACGAGCGACGGTCGAGCGAGCTGGCGAGCAGCTTGGCGGGTGGGCAAGTGGCATGGCCAGGGGAGCGGCACGACCGGGCAAGCGGGTGACCAAGCGGCACGGACGGGTGGGCGGTCGGTTGGATGGGCGGGCGACTGATTGGGATGGGCGAGGTGTCGGGCAGTGGCCAGGTGAGCTGGGAGAATGAACGGCGACGGGCTCGGCCACACAATTTGCCAGGCGACGGCGGCGACGACGGCGATGATGACGGCGCGGAGGGAAGGGGAAGGTCACTCGGGTTGGGGGAGAGGAATATAGGGGGAGGGGAGGTTGCATGGTGGTCGGAGGCGCACAGTGAGCGGCGGTCGGCGGTTGGGCGATGCAGGATCGATCGACGAGCGGATGAGCAGCACCGGGCGAGCTGCCGGCGTAGTTGCGAGCTAGCGATCGTAGGGGCGACGGTGCGGCTCGGCTAGGTGGAGTCGGGGTGGCAATGGCTCCGGCAGACAATCGGCGAGTGGCGGCCCAAGTGGCTGCTTAGTGGCGTCACGCGGTGGCTGCGGCGAATGGTAGTGGCAGGTGAGCGGCTGGGCTGGGGACTGGTCGAGCTGGGACTGGTCGAGCAGGAGCAACGACGGAGAAGGGGAAAGGAAGAAGAAGAGAAGAAGAAAAGGAAAGAAAGAAGAAAGAAAGAAAAGGAAGAGAGAGAGAGAGAGAGAGAGAGAGAGAGAGGAGTGGACGTGCATAGGGAAGGGGGAGAGAGGACGTGAGTAGTTAGGGGGAGTGGACGCGCGCGTAGGGGGCGCGGAAGAGGAGAGAGAGTGTGTCACGCCCCGAACCCTACGGCGCGCGAGCATCCCTCGCAAAGGTCGATTCGAGTGCGACGTCTCAGGACGCGTCGCCGACCCAAGACCCAACGCAGAGATTTAAAGCACATGTGGAAGTAATTAAAATCACCCGAACAATATTATACACACAACTAAGGATAGCCATAGAAACGAACAACAACGATTGCAGAATAAACACTTGCACTAATACTGGAAATCATATACAATATCCATATACAACCCGATCATCAAAAATAAAAAACGGGTCAAGGCCACTACTGACAAAAAAGGGTAAGTGGCTCGGGGGTCAGTCTACTATTAAAGGTGGGGCACTGATAAAAAATGTACTGGCCCTATCAAACTGAGGCAAAAGCTAACTCCTACGGTGCCCAGTCTAGGTCGGAATCAGAAGACTCCGAGGATGAAGAGCTGTCAGGCATCTCCTCCTCGGACCCTAATGAGTCCGTCTCAGACTCGGCCTCTAGCACGAGATCCTCCTTGATCGGCTCTAGCTCCTCGTCGTCCTGCTCCATCCGCTCCGGAACAGCGTCCCCGTCGTTTGGCTCTATGTCCATCGGCTCGAACTCATCTACCTCGTACTCTACCGGTACACCATCGGAGCTCGCACTCTCCTTGGCTGAAGAGCTAGGGTCAGTCACCTCGCCATCAGGGCATCGAGGATACCGGGTGCCCAACCCGGTGAACGGGACATCAAAAGTTCGGAGAGGACCATACTCTCCGAGATCGTCCCTGAAGCACCAAGCCACGTACTCGTGGGTCTGATAATGGGACTCCCCCGTGTCCACCCAAACTACAGTATAATATCTAATATATACCTCCCCGTTCCCTACGGGGTGTATCGTCCTCGTCCTCGTCCTCTCTACATGATGCGGAATCCCAAAACGTACTGGAATCGTAGGCATCTCAAGGCTGGGCGTCTGAAAAATTGGTTTGAAACAACAATGAGAATAATCTCAGTGAGTAGTTCCCTAGACCTAAACTAGGCTAATGTGCACCTCCTGACGAGTACTAAATAACGCGCAATTCAAAACATAAACTGATTCAGACCCTCGGGCCTAAATTCAAATTCATTTGACCCTGCAGGTTAGGCATTCTATAAAGATAATCACAACAGCATCACAGAATTAGCTCGAGGCACACATGCACATATCACTCAATTCCGAAGTATGTAATGCACATGTTCGTGTTCGCACTCATGTTCATGCCTCATCAATGCATTAACGCACACTTGCATGCTAGCACTCTGCCATTTACTGATTTCTCCTCCGACCCGCGTTAAACGCATCAAGTTCACCACTTCGAGATCGATCTCTAGCCCGCGTAAAACGCATCAGGCTCATGACACATTACCCACGTAAAACGCCTCAGGTTGGTCATCTTCCGGTAAACCGGGCATCGTCCCGCGTAACACGCCTCAGGACGGGTTCACTACCCCGCGTAAAACGCATTAGGGTTTATTGTGATCACACATTCACAAGCACCAATTTTTATTTGAACCCCGCGTAAGACGCATCAGGGCATTTTAAGTGATCACAATGCACATGTCATTCAGGCACATTCGTACATGCACATGCCGTGCCAATGCTTGAAATGCACACTCATGGCTATCACGCTCACACTTGGGCATCCACATGCGCGAATCACGATGTAACATGCTCAACTTGCATTGCGCATATTCAATTTCATAAATCAACATGCCCAATCAGACGATCAATTCAAATCAGCCATGGCATCAACTTGACACACAACCCATGCACAAATTCACACAACCGGGTCAACAAGAACTCGCGCATTCGAGGCCCGCCAAGTTAATCCATTCCTAGTCCCGCTAGACATGTGACACGGCATCATCAATTTAATCACAAACAAGGCTCAATTAACCAGTCAATTGCACAATGCGATCATTTCCGGTAATTGCACGATTAAACCTCAAATTGATCGCGCCTCGCCCAAATCAAATCCCGTCGTGGGCAGCCATTATACCGCAATTTTCAGGCCATTAATTATCTTCAAAATGCTCCATTAAACTCCCCAAAACACCATTCTAATCAGCCACCACAAGGCCAAATAGGGCGCGCAATATAATCCACATTTCAAACCCGAACTTTCCCGAACTTGGGCCGTTCCTATACAAATCTGTCCAGTCAATGTACAGCGCCTCTCGGGCCACTAAACCTCCATTAATTCATCACACTAATCCACCAAAACAGCCCCTAATCATCTCCACAACTTAACCCCTAAATTACCCTAATTAACCCCTAAAACCCATCCAGAAATGTAAATTATCCTAATTAAGGTTTAGGGTCAAACTCACTTGGTGTCCTAAGCTTGAAATGAGGCTGAGCAAGCGGCGAGGACGGCTGGGTAGCGGCGGGGCAGCGGCGGCGATGGTGGCCTCCCGGCGGCGCGCGCGACGGCGGCTTGAGGGCGCTGGCGGTCCTAGGCGGGGGAGCGGCTAGTCGTGGCGGACGGGAGGGTGGGAGAGAGGAGTGGGACGGAATGGTGAGGGTGGTGAGGCGTGGGACGGTGGCTCTCGGTGGCGACGGCGTGAGGGAGAGGGAGGAATCGGGAGAGAGTGAGAGGGAGAAGGGGCAGCCGGCTGTGGGGAGGAGAGAAATGAGAGGAGAGAGAGAAAAAAGAGAGTTTATAGAGTGAGTAACTGAGTGGAGTGGTTGGCCTAACTTTCCTAATACCCAAACTATCCCTAATCAAAGTTTGGTGGTTCAATCAAGCTCACTAGTGGAGGGGCAAACTTGTCCTCAACATTTTGAATTATTGGGCTGATGAGACTTAATTTTAAACTCCAAAATATTGTCCAATTAAAACCCAAAATTCGGAATTCCAACTTAAGGCACAAAGGCAAAACGGTAATTTTCCGATCCCGGGTCAAATTTTTCAATTTTGACTCTACCGAACTCAAATATGTTTGGCCACATAAAAATGACGTCGTCCTTGCAAAAATAGTCGCGCACGTCCACGAAATTCGACACCGAAATCCGGATTCAATTCCACGATCGTTTTAGCTCAATTTGCAGTTTTAGCGTCTCTCACTAACGGGCGGCTATTTAGGGGTTACGCGTATCGACCTAGGGATACTTGAGTCGTGACGGTCCCGACCTCCCGGAGAACGTGAGGATTTATCGCTAGTCCCAGGGGTCGCGGTTGTCCGAAATAAGTTTGGGATCGTTCGCTGCGCGTACTCTCGATTGTGCGGAATCACCCGCTATCCGATCGTACGTCGTCGGTCAAACCAAATCCGTCACCATTCTCAGGCCGGTCCACATTGGCACAAAATATTCCCTCATCGTTTCTCGAAATCGGACTCGATTCACGGTCGAGTTCTTGGGTCCACGTACCGTTTTCCCTAGTTATGTCACGTCCCGAACCCCGTCGAGCACGCGACACCCCTTTACCTGGTCGATTTGTGCGACGTCCCAGGAATGTCGCCGACCTCAAATAACCATCAGAGATTTAAAGCCACAGCGGAGATCACAATGTATCCCTGACAAATAAAACTAGGGAGAATAGGGAGGATACACATATTTCTTTACATTACCAACTTATAAAATATTCACAACTTACAACCGCCAGACTTTACCACCATCGCGTATACTTGCACCCCGTGATACAAAACATCGATATACCAAAAAGATCGATGACCTGACTTTCTATCCCAAAAATGTTACTTTCCAAAAACCTATTAAGAATCCCTGAACTAACCCCTAACGCCCCTTGCTAGGCGTCCATTCCGAGTCTGACTCCTCATCTTCTGATTCCGAACTCTCCTGAGCAGACTGCTCCTCTGAGGGCTCTGACTCTGCTTCGATCACGATCGGGTGATTGATGTCGCCCGACTCAGCTGGAGCTGCGTTCTGATACTCCTCAGCCAAGAAATCGAAGAAATTATACTCAGGCACGTAATTGGGATTCATGTATTCCTCAAAAGGGAGTATATACTCCGGGTCTCCTGCTGGCTCATCCAACCCTTCAGACTCATCATCAGGCTCTAACTCGGGCTCCACCTCTTCTGGTTCCTCATCCTCTGGTTCTTCTTCCTCTGGTTCCTCCTCGGATATTGGTTCTAAATCTATGTCCATCGGATCATCCTCAGCTTGCGATGCTTCGGGCTCGAGCTCATACTCAGCCTCCGAAGATCCCTGAGCGGCGGGTGCTGGATGCATCCTAGACTGTGCTACGCTAACCTCCGTACTTGTTAACTCTCCGTCTATAGGAGGTATGGCGGCTGGGTCCCAATCTCCGACTAAATCAAAGGGAATGTCAAAACCTCTAACGGGCCCGAACTCAGCCCCGTCTCCATCCCGAAAGAACCAAGCAGTGTATTTCTGTTCTTCAAAAAGAGGTAAACCTACGTCTATGAAAACAGTAGAAGTGTGCTTAATCCAAGTAAAATTATCGTCCATCGGGAACTCTGCAACCTCAAACTCTGTATGCACAGGTACTCCAAAACGTTCTGGTGGCTAAAGTGGATTATTCATGGCTCGGGTCGGGGTTCTGAAATATTTGGTTGAAAACAACCGTGAGATACTTCTCAGTAAGTACACCCCTAAACCCAACCTAGGCTATCACGTACCTCCAGACAATCATATAGACACACGTGCATTCGTACACATCAAACCATTACATTGCAGGCACATCAAATATTATAGTCAAACTCAAACATGCGCACACCCGTACTCAATCACAATCACATCGTATGTAAACACGTGCATGTATCGTTCTCATCCCACTATTCCTTCCATTCTCATTTTCACTTTCACATTCATTCGCCAGTGACCCGTGTTGAAGTACACGCCTCAGGTACACTGCAAACATTCGTCACATCATTTCGGGCCCGCGTTGAAGTACACGCCTCAGGCCATATTTCTTGCCCGCGTAAACGTACACGCCTCAGGCTCAACATCTACCACCCACTGCACAACCCGCGTTGAAGTACACGCCTCAGGCTGGCAGTCCTCCGGTAATACCGGGCATCGTCCCGCGTTACAGTACACGCCTCAGGACGGCACAATTTTCCACAATTTCTCATGCCATGCCACACACCATCCCTTTCTTACTCATGCACACGCTCGACACGCAATTACCACACTATCCTGGCCCATTACACGCGGTCCGCACACGCATTATTTTACATACAAATCATGCTCACTCAGCAATTCACATGGGCAATATCAACAATTAATTTAATCAGCTTACGTGCGCACTCGACAAGTATAATTAGTCACTCAATTGCACAACAACACTCTCAATTAAATCACCACAATTTATAAATAAATCAAACACGCCTCAAATACGGTAATTGCCATTTTTCTCCAACCAAATGGCATCGGATTAATTCCGATCCTTCATGGGACTTTCTCGCCATTAAATACCGGTTCTAAAAATCCAACTTGCGTCCCGAACCGAGCATCACAGCCTCGTGAACAGTGAATCACAGCTCGTGAACAGTGATTCTTAGCTTGAAATTCCCTCAAATCGTCCTCCAAAAATTCCAAATTAATCCTCAAGGCCCGCCAAACATTTCCAATCACAAACCCCAATATTTCGCACCCGCATTTTGTAAATTTTACCGTCCCAACTCAATTATAATTTCAACACACAAAAACACGGAAATTGCTATTTTTCTCTAACCAAATGGTCTCAAATCGATTCGGGTCCTTCACGAGACTTTCTCGCCATAAATTCTCGGTTCTAAAAATCCAACTTGCGACCCGATCGGCCCATCACAGCCCTATGAACAGTAGTTCACAGCTCGTGAACAGTAATTCACAGCTCCTATTATTCTGAATTTTCCAATAAAAATTTTCTGGTTTCAAATCTAAGGCCCGCCAACTGATCCCACTTCTAATTCATGCCATTCCGCACCTACCCTATGCCCGGTTTCGCCTAAAATCGCCTGTCAATACCCGAAATCCTAAATTGAGTTTAGAGCGCGATTTACCCGCGTTTTAGACTATCGCGGCTAGAACGGAGAGTGGCGGCACTAAATCGGGGACGGCGGCAACGATGTACGGCTCCCGGGTGGCGGCGATCGGCTTGGGTGGCGACGGCGCGGCTTGGGCGTGAAAGAGAGAGCCACGGTGGGGAGGGGTTCACGGCCAAAAAGGGGGGGGGGGAAATGCTCACGGCAGAAAGGGGAAGAGAAATGGAGGAGAGAGAAGGAATGGGTCAAAGATAATATGTCCAATTTGACCACTTTTTGGCAATTTACCAAAATGCCCCTTTCTCACATTTTTGATCCGACGGTCCTGATTCGATCTTATCTTGATCCAACGGCCGAGATCGATTCTTGCACAAAAATATCCAAGGGCATACTTGTAATTTCCCAAAAATCCAAGGGTAAAATTGTCTAATCAAAACTTTAGGGCAAAATTACCAAAATGCCCTTTGCCCTTAAAACATGCCCTTTATTAAATCTTAGGGGTATTTTGGTCACTTTCTCCGTTTTTTGTCCAAATTGAATTTTTCCGAAGGATTTAAGCGCATCAAAAATTGACACGTGTCACGTGCAACGTCGTCCTAACGTTCCGTCGTGAATTCCTAATTTTCCGGTGTCCAATTTGGGCAAAAATCCAATAATTAAATTCTATTAAACGCAACTCGAGCGTTTCTCGAGCTAACGGGCGGCTTGCTGGGGAAATTCGCGAAATCGACTTATGACTGATACTAAATCGAGTCACGTGCAAGTCCGTTCGGTGCGTGACGACCTCGGTTGTCATTAAAATCGCGAAGATCAATCACTTGATCCGAGGGATACGATCGTTCGGTATAATTTCAGAATCATTCGTCAAGTCGTTTCGTGGTCCAACGGAATCACCCGCGATCCACTACTAGGACAATGGCGAACTGACCTCTAACTATCCTTGGATCGGCCAACAGTGGCTCAAAATATCACTTACGCGATTTAATGGTCGAAATCCATTCATGATCGAATTTCCTTTAGTCGCGCGAATTTAATTCCCTTATTAGCCTTTCCCTAATGGTTAGCATTCCCAGGAATGATCAGTTCCGGGCGAGAATTTACTGCGAGCACATCTCATAAAACTCAATTATTCAATAAATTCCAATTGGTGGAATTTCGGAATGTCACAAGTTAGCCTTTCCCTACTGGTCAGTATCCCGAGAATGATCAGTTCCGGACGAGACTTACTAAAATGAAATGAGAAATACATCAGTTTCATTGATTTCGAAAGTGAGTCGAATTTCGGGACGTTACACATAGAGAGAGAGAGAGAGAGAGAGAGAGAGAGAGAGAGAGAGAGAGAGAGAAGTCAACGCAATAAGTGCGATCTAACGGCTCACATTCGAATATGAAATCGATTCGACGGTCCACGAAAAATCTTAATTATTAAATTAGGAAAAATGGCCAAACACTAACTAAAATAAACCCAGAAGGAGGTCTACTAGTCCAAATCCGCACCCGGTCCAAATTTCACTTTTCACTTATCCCGGAAATATCGAGGCTGGCCATAATAATATCGACACCGTCTAATTAAATTCGTCACGAAACTCACAGAAATTCAATACCAAAGTTCAGGCTCTAAATAATGGCCAAATTCGATCAAGTGCGATTCTAGCGAAATCTCTAATTTAAAAAAAAAATAACCCAAGAGTGATCAGTTTTGAGCAAGATTTTATTATAAGCGTACGGATGAAATACACGTTTTATAAATCCCAAAAATGAATCGAAATTCGGAATGTCACACATTTTGCCAATTGAATTTATCTGGCTGATTTCGGTTAAAAATCGTTGATGTGGACGTTGACGGTTCTATGTGGCACAATCGGCATTGACATCGAAATTTTTAAATAATAGTTAAATAATTTTAGAATATTTTATTAATTTTTTTCTTTTCTTTTTTCTTTTCTTTTCTTTTCGTTCTTTTCTTTTTCCTTTCTTTCTTTTTTTCCTTTTCTCTTCTCTTCTTGTTTCTTTTTTGCTTTTACCCTTCATCGACCATCGTTGGGCCTCGTCGATGGCCGGCAAAGGTCGTTAGCGTTAGGCGAGGGTTGTCCTCGCTTGGGTGGGCGTGGGTTGCCGTCGCTCGCCGGACCATGGCGAGGGTCGCCCTCGCTTAAGTTGGTAAGGGAAACCGTCGCCAGCCTAGGCTCAAGCATCCCTTGGTCAAGGTTGGGGAGGGCGGCCCTAGCCTCTGGTCGGCGGAGGTC